>CM030366.1:68723372-69323372 GCA_017893485.1 Hemerocallis citrina
CATTTGGAGCCAAACATATCTCTAAATGCATATGCAGGGATGAAAACTAATACAATGCTTGTATGGAGGCTATGTTGTCTATGCAACATAATCTTCCTAATGCGAGCGGTACTCCACATTTGGGATTAGAGTCCTCGTAATGCCATGCCTATCTCCATCTGACTTATTATGTTATCGACACTGCTGAGTACGTAGTGGGGCTGCAGACATTACACTGTGCTATATAGCAATTGTACAAGAGTGCTTACAGCTAGTAAATAGCAATGAATCTCATTACATTACGTAGTTTAGTGTTAGTGTATTAGTTAGTAAATATATATATGTATATGTAATACTATCGAATCATTTCATTCGTGAGGAGCTGGATGAGAAGAAACTCTCATGTCCGGTTCTGTAGTAGAGGTGGAATTAAGAAAAAAACCATCAACTATAACCCCAAAAGAACCAGATTTTGTACCAACCAGGCATCACAAATTATACTAGTACAACAACCACTACCGAGGTACATGCACTTCGGATGAGCTTACATCCGGCACCAACCAAAAATCACCGAAAGGTAATCCCTTCGGGCAGTAACCTGGACGACACGTTGGGTGCCTTTGTTCCGTTTTAACCCCTAAGTGTCGCCCATATTGGTTCTTACCAACCGGATTCCCTTAAAAGCAAGTATCGAGATTAACGACGTTGAGGAATCTCAACTTTGTAGTTATGAGTTTCTACAAAATATTATATCTATACATCTGAAATCTTAGAAAACTATAGTATGGTTAGAATGTCACTGTACAGACTCGGGTACTGCACTTTATCCATTCTTGTGAAAATCACCATAAATTCCACAATTGATCAATTTTGACTTTCTTTTGCTCAAGTCAAAGCTATACAAGTCTAGTCCTACTTTGCGCTGATAAGTTTCTGCAAATTGTTACATCTATTTACCTATAATCTCAGAAAACTACTATGTGGTCAGAATGTGACTCTACAGAAATTTTTAGGCCAGTAATCACTTTCGTATTTATTTAAAATACTAAATTACATCCAAATAAAACCATTTTTTAGGGATGTTATGGACACCTATTAGATTTACATATAAAATGTAACCCCCGTTTCTGATTATACAGATTTTCTTTTTCTTATCTTCGTATTCTTGTATATCAATTTCTATATATCTTTTTATTCTTTTGAACCCAATTGCATTCACTTGAATATTCGATTATTTTGTTTGAACCCAAATCCTAATTTATTCTATGAAATTATTAATTGATTATTTGATTTATTTGTAAACAGCCCAATCCTAGCCACCCTATGATTTGATTATTTAATTCTTATTTTATTGTCAAGCCCAAACTCCGAATCCAATCTATAACTTTGTTTATCTATTTATTTATTTATTATGTAAGCCCTACCCAATCCTATTTATTTTTTGAACCCAAAACCCACCCTATAATTGTTTATTTCTTCATTATAATGTGAGCCCACAAACAAGCCCAAAACCAATAGCCTACTCCCTAACCCAAACCCATATTCTATTCAAACCCGAAACCCTTTACATTACCCTACTCGAACTTTCTCCCACTGTCTAACCACTACCTCCATTAATTTCCCTACATTATCTCTTTAACTACCTACTAATCCCCCACTCTCTTTAACTACCCCACTATTTTCTTTAACTCCCCACCTAATAATCCCCTACTAATCCTATTCTTCTTCTTTCTTCTTCCGTGTGTAATCTGAAACCCAAATGCCAACTCCCCATCCTCTCGCACCACTACCACCACTAGCGCCCCGTCTCCACCACCGCAAGCCCCTCACCATTTCACCACCGACTGTAGCGCCCATCAACTGCACTCCAACGCTTCCTCAACCACCTAGCTTCACCCCGACCGCCGCTTGCTGCCCTTCTCCAACCATTGCTGCAACCCCTGCCATTGCTACTCCTCCTTGCTGTCGCCTCTTCACTCCAACCACCTCTTGCACCCTTCACCATCGCCAGCACCGCCTTCGCCTCTCACCCAACTCCACCGCCTTGCTGCTCGCACCCAACCACCTTGTTACCCCTTGTTGCCGATCAGCTGCCCCTTCAACTACCAACAGCCAGAATCACCTCTCGCTCATCCCCCGCAACACCTCGACATCAACTCATCGCTCTTATCACGTTGTTTTTGTTGTTATGCTGTTGTGGTTGTTCTTGTTCTTGCTGAGATTGTTGTTTCTCTTGCTGTTGCAGATGCCATTGTCACTTTTACTGTTTGCTATAATCACTCTAGCCCGCTATTGTGGCCGTCACTCGCTGATGTACCGCTGTCCATTACCGGTATCGCTTCTTCTTCCCGTGGTTCTAGCCACTATCGTAACTCATCGTCATACAAGGCAAGCGTCTCTTGAACTCAATTTATTGTCCTGGTTCAAGAAAATATTTATTGAAATCCGGCAAGTAGTTATTGAATTGATTATCATATCTAATTGAATTCCATTATTGATTCATTGTTTTCCTTATTGTAACATGTTATTGATTCGAGTCTTGACCGTTAATTCATCATGTTATTGACTACTTGAATGTTTTGCCCTGTCGTTTTCCTGAACTTGTACTGAGATTTCGACCCAGTTCCCGATACTGAAATTTAGAACTTTGTACATAGAAATTATAGCACACTGAGTCTTGAATCCAGAATATCGTTTGACGTTTATAAGTAGGAGAGAGAATAGGCAGGAAGTCTAGTTTCTGGAACCCCTGACGAAATCATATTTGCATTCCCGTAGGAGCGGGAAAGTGAATTTGAGTACTAATAGGTGTTGCTGTCCAGAACTTGCATTATTACATTTTTGCATATAAACCCGTTATTTTTCATATTTAATGAATTGAACTATGTATATTTTATGTATTAAATAGCCTTGATATCTTCTTGATATTATATTAATACTACCGTTCTCATCAATTGTACCAATTGCATAATTCTTGATACCAATATTCTGATTGATCATATTGATTGCATGTCCATAATTGATCGTAATAAAATAATAACAAGCCGGGGGAATAAAGGGAAAGGCTTAGTAGTGGACAATATAGGAGAGTGTACTCGGAAGGGGGCCGTGTTTCCCGTATTGGTCATTGTTATCGGTCATAATATTGTTTATTGGTCATCGATTGATTGCGGATTCTGACTACAATATCCCGATTTATCTTGTATTGGTCATTGGTCATCGGTCATCAGTCATCGGTTATGATATTACAAGACTACATGACTTGCAGGATTCACCACTAGTGTCTAAACGTTCACTTGATTGTATGCATCCGAACCTGTGGTATGGGATGCATGATCTTGTGTACATTAGATAGGTTAATAAAAGACTAATAGACATAATATTGACATTATTGAACATTGACCATTGATCATCGAATATTGTTTATCAACCATTGATTATTGAATAATGTTTGTCGACTATTGTTTATTGATTATTGACTATCGACTATTGGCCCCATTGACTATTGTATTATTGACTTTTGTTTATTGATGATTGATTATCGACCAATGCATCATTGACTATCGAATATTGATCATATTATTGACTATTGTTTATCGATTATTACTTTACTGATTATTGACTATTATTTATCGACGATTGTACAAATGATTATCAACTTTTGATTTTGTCATCATCTATCATTTATTGACCTCTGATATCGTTCGAGTTCATTGTTTATTGTCATATCGTCCTTTATTATTATACTGCCTGCTACTATTAGTCGCACAAAACTTGCTCTAACTGGTACCCTCCCTCTTTCTTTTGATTTAATGTTCATACAAGTACATACGATGAGTTACTAAAGGAACTTGGCGAACTATTTACTGCATTGTATATTCTCGGACTTTTTTGTAAGTTCTTGTATCCAAGATATTGGTTATTGTATTATATTCTTATTCATGTGATTATTATTTTTGTATTGTTGAGCATACTGGTATTGTACATCGTATGGATGGTATGAGTTGGTATACTTATATAATTCGTTGTGCCTCAGTTACGTGCCCGTGTTTTCGTATAACGGGAAGCGAGGCGTGACATAAAAATTTCACCTTCAAAATTAATCGAGTTGAATAGAAATTACACTCTTGGAGTTAAGCATAATACCCATGGCCAAAAATTGCAATTTCATTAACATGATTCTACTAGTATTATCTCACACAAATAACCCTACTTTGTACACATAATCAATCAACCTAAATATGAATACTAATTAATAGGTAAAGAAATAGTTATCTACTTTCAATTCAAATTGTAATCTTCTCCACTCTACCAACTAGCACCCACAAAAGCTTGGACTAATGAGACTATTCAATCAAATGACAACACATAGTTAGTGGTATGGCTAAAAATAGAACCAAATCAGAACCGTTCAAATCGGTCACGAATCTTAAAGCTTTCAGGGGTAAAACGATAATTTCACCTACAAACGGATCTGAAATAGGAACTGGGTCTTTCTTCAAAGCCCAATAACCCATAAACGGATCTGTCCTACTGAGTATGAGTAGCAACCCGTTACAAACCAACCCAGATGGATAAAGACTAATTCAAATTCAAAGTTATCTCTATGAAACAATTTAAACTCTAAATCTTATCCAAAAACACCGGGAAGTAGAGATAAATCCTTATCTTGAAACGGGTCTCTAAGGCGACTATAAATACCCCTTTCCCACCACCATAATTAGAATAATCAATCTTTTTCTACATAAAGCTCTTTCATAATAATCCTGATTACTGACAAGAGCGTCGGAGGGTTCGTCGTCGGGATCCATCCCAGTGTATTGAACTTTTTTGCATGTCAACAACAGCGGCAAGAAACCAGTCAAACACCGGTGAAAGTCAACAAGTTTGCTTTTATTGTTTTCAAAAGAATCCACAAATTCATCTGTTTGCTCCCACACCAAAATTAGCAGCAACAGATTAGCGCCGTCTGTTGGAAACGAAAAAGCAATTCAACCTAACTTCATCAGCGAGAATAGTTTCAAGCCATGCATCCGAAAGAGAAGGGGAAGGCAGTGGTCTCCAGCCGAAGAGCCAATCCTCTACCTCCTCCTCCTCCAGTTCAAGATGTTCTTCCTTAACCGCCCCCTCCTCAACAGGCCCCTCCAGGGTCTCAGGGGCCTGCCTAGGGGGGTTCTCGTCCGAGTCATCCAAAGCAACATCCTCTTCATGACCATATCGCGGTCCACAATCCTTCAGTTGACTCAATGGCTTCTCAAAGCCCTCCCGAGCAGGATCTCTGCCAAGTGATTGTCAACCACCAAAAGAGGGTCGACCTCCGAACTCGCTTGAATGGATGCCAAGCCTTTGAGGGAGTCCATCAACCTGAGCACCCAGGGGTCTCGAGAGTCCGGACCCCTCGCAGACTGAAGACCAGAAGATCCCCTCCCCCGAGGAGGCGAAAAGAGTTCTCTCCACGTCATCGGCGGAGAAGTCATACTCCGATAAGCCGAGCCACACATAAGGACCGCCAAGCTGGAGGGGCACCAGTCACGAGGGTGGAGTTCAAGGATTTTCAAGAAGCCATTCTGCGGGCCCTCAATGTTGCTCCCAACCACGAGCAGCGGGCACCTAGTCCTCAACCTGCCCCAAGCCATCACCACCGCACTCCCAGTCCCCTTTCGCATGAGAAAGAGTCTCGAGGCTCGACAATATATGACCGAAGGGAAGACTCGGTCTACCACCATCTCCACGAAATGGAGAGGCGCCTTGGCCGACTTGACAGTGAAGAGGAACAACGGGCGAGGAATTTCCGCCCGAGCAGGCCTCCGTTATCCTGGGCCATTATGGAAGCCCCGGTCCTAGAAAACTTCGAGCCCCCTAACTTTGAGTCATACAACGGGGAGTCGGACCCCGCCGACCACATCGAGAGTTTTAAAACTCTCATGATGATCCACCAGGCTTCGGATGCGCTTCTTTGCAAAACCTTCCCTGCCACGTTGAAGGGGCCTGCGAGAGAATGGTACTCTTGACTCGCCCCAACCTCCATCTTCTCCTTCGATCAGTTCGAAGGGCTCTTCCTTATTCATTTCGTGAGTCGCCATCGGACCGAGAAAACGAGTGCATCTTTGGTGACCCTCAGCCAAAGAAAGGGTGAACGCCTAAGAGATTACGTTCGACGCTTCACCGCCGAAGCCCGGTCTATTATCTCCCTCAACCAATCAGTAGCTTCGACGGCATTCAGGCACAACATTACTAACGCCGACCTCCAGGCATCCCTTGCCAAGAAGCCTCCTCGGGACTTCTCAGAACTCCTACTTAGGAGTGAGAAGTACATCCGAGTGGAAGAGGCTCTCAACTTCCCTACTTTGGAGGAATCTTCTTTCAGGAACAAACGGAAGAATACGAGCGAAGAAGGATCCCAAAAATTCCAGAGGGACGACAGTGGCCAACGCCGCCTAGCTCCTCGTTTTGAGAAGTTCACCCACCTCAATGCTAGTATATCAGCAGTTCTTATGGAGGTGGACAAGGAAGGGCTACTCCGTGCTCCCCCTAGAATGAATACCCCTGGCAAGAAAAGAAATTGGAATAAGTGGTGCCGCTTTCATAGGGACCACAGTTACGACACAATTGATTGTCGGGCTCTTAAAGAGGAGATCGAAGAACTCATACAGCGGGGACTCCTGGCCAAGTTCGTCTAAAAAGACGGGGCCAATCTTCCACCCCGAGGAGCCTACAAGAGAACAGAAAGGTCCGCCGAATTCCAAGATTCTGAACCTGGGGCCGTACTCCACCTTATCCATGGAGGTCCAATAGGGGGAGAACTAAACTCCTCACAAGAGGCCTTCGCCTTATCGTAGAAGTAGGATTTCAGTTTTCAATAAGGCCGATGCTTGTAACTCAGCCAAAAGAATGTAATAATGGCTCGCCCTATTAAAGCGGCCACTTAGTTTATCTCTATAAAACTTAGCTTTTTTCCATTATTGCACTTGCTTCATTTCTACCTCTCCGAGTCACATCTATGACTCGTTATGGTGAGTTTGGAGTCCAGCTTTTCCTACAGGGCTGCTCCCACAACTGACTAAGCTAAAAAAACGAGTTTGGTGTCCAACACTTGGTTCGATGCCGCTTTATCCGCTTGAAACAAGCAAGTGCGGAGCAGCTCACCATTCGGAATTTCTCTTGCAACTCGTTATCCCCTTTAAACGACAAGTTCGGAGTCCAACACTTGGTTCGATGCCGCTTTAGCTACTTGCGAATGAACGAGTACAGAGTAGCTCACCATTCAGAATTGCTCCCACAACTGTTAAAACTCTCTTAAAACAACGAGTTCGAAGCTCAAAACTCTTCCCTAGAGTTGCTCCTCAAACTCGTCTCCCGAACGGCTCTTTCCTAGAGCCTGGAGATGATTCTTCGTCCCACTCGCCTCCCGGTAGTCCTCTTCTGAATGAGTTCGGAGCTCAAAACTCTCCCCTAGAGTTTCTCCTTAGACTCGTCTCTCGAACGG
The DNA here is from genome assembly GCA_017893485.1 of Hemerocallis citrina. NCBI lineage: Eukaryota > Viridiplantae > Streptophyta > Magnoliopsida > Asparagales > Asphodelaceae > Hemerocallis > Hemerocallis citrina. Next base: position 68,730,838 of record CM030366.1, read on the forward strand.
CTCTCTCCTAGAGCCTGGAGAAGTTTCTTCGTCCCACTCGCCTCCTGAGTGGTCCTCTTATAAATGAGTTCGGAGCTCAAAACTCTCCCATAGAGTTTCTCCTTAAACTCATCTCCCGAATGACTCTCTCCTAGAGCCTGGTGATGCTCTTCACTCCGCCTTCCTCGCGAGCGGCCTTCTTCTCAATGGGCTCGGAGCTCAAACTCTCCCCTAGAGTTGCTCCTCGAACTTGCCTCCAAGAATGGATCCTCCCATGGGTCTTACGAGGATCTCCCTAGCTCATCTTCTTAGCCTACAGGAGTGGAGCTCCTCTTCAAAGATTCCAGAGACCGAAGCTCTTCTCGACAGAAACGAAGATATTGCTGGCCCATTTCGACCCTAAATACGGGTAATTCCTTAACTGGACTCCAAAGAGAAGTTGTAGATCTTTGAGTCAGCTTCAAAACGAGGGGTCACACGCCCCGATCGGACCTCCGTAGCACCAGGAAAGTGGATCACAACACAGTTGCACTGAGCTGCGAAGTGGCGAAAACTATTGCCTCAAGATTCGCGCCAGATCTTCATCAAGCGGCTAAGATCTTGCCACGTAGCTCGGAATTATGATCCGAGCTACCGAGCTACCGAGCTGCGAATTGGCGAAAACCATCGCCTCAAGATTCGTGCCAGATCTTCATCAAGCGGCTCAGATCGTGCCACGTAGCTCGGAATTACGATCCGCGCTACTGAGCTACCGAGCTGTGAAATGGCAAAAACTACCGCCTCACGATTCGTGCCAGATCTTCATCAAGCGGTTCAGATCATGCCACGTACCTCGGATTTACAATCTGAGCTACCGAGCTACTGAGCTGCAAATTGGCGAAAACTACCGCCTCAAGATTCATGTATGATCTTGATCAACTGTCCAAATCGCGCCACATAGCTCGGATCTATAATCCGAGCTACCGAGCTACCGAGCTGCGAATTGGAGAAAATCGCCGTCTCCAAATTCGTGCTCAATCACGATCAATGGCTCAGCTTCACACAACGAAAGGAAAAAGAGGAAAATTTTATTAAAAGGCTAACGGGTCGGGTTCGGACCCGTTAGAGACCCAAACCCGAAACCCTATACTACTTCTTCCTTAAACATTCCCACAAAAAAAACCCCATGCCAGCTCCTTCTCCAACTCCCCCTTCGTCAAGCTTCGAGCTCCACCGCCATGGCCATACCACCTTCGTCGAACCCAAAACTCCACTCGGCCGAGCACCATCACTGCCATTAACGAGCTTCGAGCTCAAACTTGTGACCAAGCTCCGCTATGGTCGAGCTCCAGCACCCATCTTCGTCGAACTCCCCCCTTCGCGAGCTTCCCTTACACCATCAAGATCATAAGCTCCCTCGCTGAGCGCAACCCTGAGCCCAAACTCCAAACCCACTGTCTCCGAGATCCCCCTCCTTCGTCAACCTCCGTGCTCGACACCACCATGCCATCGCCGAGCTCTAACCCCTGCTGAGCTCGACGTCGCCCTCACCTTCGCCGAACTCGGGTGGCAATCGAACTCCCCATGCCAAGCTCGAGCTCCATTATCTCCGAGCTCCACCTCTGTCAAAGCTCCTCCGTCTCCAATGCCTCGCCGAAGCTCCCTCCATCGCAAGCTTGATCCTTCATCGAAAGCTCTCTTCCTTGCCGTCATACACCGATCCTCCGTCGTCGAGACCGACTGTCTTCAAACTCCTCCAATGCCGAGCTCCTGCCTCGCCGTGCTCACCGGGCATCCTCTCCAAAGTCGGAACCTTCGCCGACCATCCCCACATTGGCGAGTGCCACCCTCGTCAAGGTCCTCTCGTTGATCCCTCTTCTGAATCCAAGCTCCAGTGGCCTTCGAGGAAGGGGTCCAAGGAGGAAGGCGAGCGAAGACGAAGTCGAGGAGAAGGAGGAAAAAGCACAAGGAAGAAAGGAGAGAGCGGGAAAGAAAAGAAAAAAAGGGGGGGGGGGGACGTGGCGTCAGCTAGATTCGAGGCCAGAGCCGAGCTACCGAGCCACCAACCCTGTAATTGGAGAAAAATGCCCGTGTTGAGATGCACGCCCTCTGATCGTGATCAACGCAAAGAATTACGCCACGTGTACAAGTAATATTTAATTAATTAATTAATTTAATTGAATTAATTATTTAAAAAAATCTGAAAAAATATTTAAAATCGAAAAAAATTAATTAAAAAATTCAAAAAATAATTATTAATTCAGAAAATAATTTTAAATTCTGAAAATAATAATTATTAAATTAGAATAATTAATTAAAATTTTTGATAATTAATTATTTAAATTCGAAAATTGAATAAAAAATTAAAAAAAGATTAAAATTCGAAAAAATTCAGAAAAATATGAAAAAATCACAAAAAATCCAGAAAATTCTAAGGATAATTTTGGGTACTTTACAAGCTCATATTGACACCGTTGCACCTCGAGCAAGATCCAAACTCCCCCGAAAACTCCGATAAATTTTATTAGCCATTGAAAACGGACAAAACTACTCCTCAAAGACTATAAAACCCAGTCTCCAGGAGTGAGCGGCTTGTGATATGGCTAAAAATAGAACCAAATCGGGACCGTTCAAATCGGGCACAAATCTTAAAGCTTTCAGGGGGAAAACGGTAATTTTACCTACAAACGGGTCTAAAATGGGAACAAGGTCTTACTTCAAAGTCCAATAACTCATAAACGGATCTGTCCTACTGGGTATGGGTAGTAACCCGTTACAAACCAACCCAGATGGATAAAGAGTAATTCATTAGTTATCTCTATGAAACGATTTAAACTCTAAATCTTATCCAAAAACACCGGAAAGTAGAGATAAATCCTTATATCGAAATGGGTCCCTAAGGCGACTATAAATACCCCTTGCCCCCCACCATAACAGAATAATCAATCTTTTTCTACATAAAGCTCTTTCATAATTTTCCAGATTACTGACAAGTGCATCGGAGGGTTCGTTGTCGGGATCCATCCCGGTGTATCGAACTTTTTTGCAGGTCAACGGAAGTGGCAAGAAACCAGTCAAACGCCGATGAAAGTAAACAGGTTTGCTTTTATTGTTTCTAAAAGAATCCACAAATTCATCTGTTTGCTCGAACACCAAAATTAGCAGCAACAGTTAGTAATTTTTCTACTCAATTCAATATAATTTATACATATCATTAATTAATTTCTTAGATGATATACCTTATAGATTTGTAATAACACCACTTGATGAATCCATTTTCACCACCAAAACACCTCAAGTCTCACTCTTCTACTTCACTGCTGAAATTCACTCTCCCTTTTTTCTTTTCCGGTTCCAAAACTTAACTTCTATTCTTTTCTTAGAGGATATACCTTATAGATTTGTAATAACACCACTTGATGAATCCATTTTCACCACCAAAACACCTCAAGTCTCACTCTTCTACTTCACTGCTGAAATTCACTCTCCCTTTTTTCTTTTCCGGTTCCAAAACTTAACTTCTATTCTTTTCTTAGAGGATATAACTTATAGATTTGTAATAACACCACTTGATGAATTCATTTTCACCACCAAAATACCTCATGTAACCCCTGTTTTTGTATATACGTATTTTTTTGTGTATTTTATGTATTTAAAATTTTAGTAACTTTCTTCTCGCTTTTAAATTCTTTTTTTTTTCAACAATTACATTTTCAATTGATCGAATTTTAACAAAATATTATTTTGCTTTCTAAGAAATTTCCTATTTTATTTTATTATTCGAAAATTATATTTATTTCGAATAACGGTGTATTTTAATTTTATTTCTGTTTCTAATTGATCGACTACTTATATTATATATTATACTGTTTGGATTATTTTAATAAATCCGTTAAACTCGAATTCCATTTTGATATACATATATTATTATTATTACTTTTATTACTATTATGGTTGTTGTTGTTATTAATTTTATTATTGCTACAAATATTATTATTAGTAATAGTGTTAATTTCTTTTTATTAACATTAGTATCATTAGTATTATTATTGTTATTATTGTTATTATCATGATTATTTTTTATTATTTTCATTATTATTTTTAGTACATTTGTTATTTTTTTTTGAGGTAATAGTACATTTGTTATTAGTATTATTATTATTAATATTGTTACCTTCATTATCATTATTCTTATTATTTTCGTAAAGCCGAACATACTCTATTTTATTTATACATATTTCATTACTTGATTTATTGTATATGTATACATATATTTTATAAACCCATAAACCCTATACCCATTCTCCTATTGGATTTTATAACCCCAAACCCAAAACCCTATTCTCTTATTGGATCCTATCATATTCAACTGTTAATCCAATACTCATTAACCCTATTCATATATAACCCTGCTGCTCTAAACCTAACCCTAAGAAACCCTATTCTACTATTATGGGCATGTAGGTTACCCCGGTGGAGGAGGAAAATGAACTTCGGTTGGATGGCTGATAGCCGCTACCTTCTTCCCCTTGGGAGGCATGGCTGGAAGGAGTTGCTTATTGGCGAAATTTGATCGAAGAGGTAGATCTGTGTGTTTTCCCACAGACGGAGCCATTCTGTTATTTTTTTGTGAGTGGGAGCAATCGGATCATGAGTTCTTTTTTAGAAGGAAACTTACAGTATGGACCGTCGATAAGATCTCAATTGTGAAGGTTGAAGTCTCCTTAATTTGAATTTGAACTGTTGAGAGTGTCTGGATTTAGATAAGACGGCTAATATACCACCGGGGAACCTGCACAAAGTCTAAACATTGGGGTTAGTCCAGGTGAAAGACCCTCCGACGCTCAAGTCGGTAATTCAAAAAAATAGATGAGTTTTAGTGGCAAAAGATTGATTACCTGACTTTGATGGAGGTGGAAGGTATTTATAACTTGTAACCCTCGTTCCCGTAAATACGTATTTTCTGAATATTTTCTTTATTTTGATTATTTATAAATTTATTTTTTGTTTTTAAAGTCGATTTGGGCCTTCCATTAAAATCTTTTCGAGCCGGGAATTATATTTACTTCGAATAATAGTATATTCTAACTTTATTGTTTATTTTCTAAGTGATCAGCTATTTATATCTTATTTTATTACTATTTGGATTTTAATAAACTTGTTTATCTCAAATCCTATTTTGATAGGTATATCATTATTATTATTATTGTTATCAGTACTATTATGAGTATTTTTACTATTAATATTATTACCTTTGATTGTTAATTTAAAAATCTATTTCGATTGTTAATTGTAGTCGTAGTTATGTCAAATAAATTCCATATTATAGTACAAAATATGTTCTCTTATATAATTCTACATTTTTATTAGTTATTTTATTTTCCCTAATGGATTTAAACCCATTTAATACCCAAAACCCTATAACCTATCTCTTATTGGATTCAAACCCGCATCCATTAACCATATACCCTATAACCCTATTCATATATAACCCTACTAAACCTACCTTAGAAACCCTAACCCTAAGCTCCTATGCAAATCTATTTTTACTCAGCCGCCAACCTCTTTGCCTTCCCTTCTCTCTCTCTCTCCCTTCCCGTCTACCCAAAATCCATCCCTGCTCCCGACTTTCTCCCCTGCCGTGTGCACCCACCCGCCTGCTCGCGACCCCCACGCCGTCAGCCCTCGACCTCTCTCTTCTCCTCCCGGAACAGCCGCAGCCGCGACAACAGCAGCACCCGCGACAACAGCACCCGCGATAGCAGCGCTCTCCTTTGTGGTCCCTCCTTCCTACCGCGATGCCAGCGCGCTGCTTTGTCTTTCGAGCAACACTATCCCGACGCTGCCCTGCCTCCCTGTCGTGACTCCTCTTAACGATGCAGCCAGCGCAGCGCCGCCCCTTTCCTCCTGTTGTCAATGGCAACGTCGACAGCGTTGCCGGCAGCCCTCGGTGCCCACTGTGCCGCTCTCCTGCGTCGCCAGCCAAGCCAGAGCCAAAAGCCATTGGTTGTTGTTTGATTAAGAAGTGAATGTAGAGTTTTTGATCAAGTTTTAATCTAGTGGAATCATGGCCGTCCGATCTCCTCTTAATCATCATGATCATGATCTCCATCATCGCCTTCGATTGTGGACCGTCCGATCTCCTCCCGATCTTCCATTTGATCATCACCAAGCCATAGGCTGTCCGATCGTTGATCATCGCGATCGTGATCATCATCTCCATCATCATCAAGATCTTGATCTCGACCGTCGGATCTCTTTTTGATCATTGCGATCGTGATCATCATCTTGATCTTAATCTTGATCTTGATCTTCGATCTCAGCCGTCCGATCGACCGATCACACTTGATCTCGGCCCTTGATCGTCTCGATCATCTTATTCGTCTTCTACTTGGTGAGTTTACATTTGATCCACTTTTTGTTCTCATTGATCAAATTGTCAATCATGGTATATTTACTCTTTTGGTACTCTTATAATTCTTTTATATTTTATGTTCGATCTCGTCCGTTGGATTCGCTTGATCTTCATCTTGATCATCGAGATCCGTGCCCGATCGTGATCATCGTGATCGTTTGCTCGTCGCCGTGTCGCCGGGATTCTGATCCCGTTATTCTCAAATTATCGTATCTAATGATCATCTAAAGGCAAGTCATCTTACTCTCGAATTGTATTGTATCGTATTCGAGATTATTTATTGAATCCCGCAAGTATATCCATATTGAATATCGTATATTGTTATTGTTATCTATCATTGGGATACTACGGATTTACACGAGCGAATCCAAGTAGTAGTCTTGACTTCGTGTCATCTTTTTGCCTCTAATGTATAGAGATCTTACATGCATTCATGTAGTTAGTTATTGAATATAAAAATAGGGAATTATTGTTGCATTTCATCTTATGACATTATACACAACTATTGTAGATTGTATATTAGGGTTGATTGTTCATTTGATTGATAATGATAAATTAGATTATTTTAATTAGTAGGGGACATTATATATCATAATACCATGTTCACATAGGGGTAACTTGTTGTGATTTATGATTCTTAACCACTAACTCACCATTCATAACATCTTGATTATTTTTTTATGCATGAAAAATTATATTGAGACCCTGAATTTACTGCCAACCTGAACATTGTCGTGTTGTTTCAACCTAGATAATGTCATTAAAATCAATACTTTTCTGAATATGAAATGTAGCCCCAAGTGTCTAGTTGCCAATAACATCCAGAATTTTGGAATTCCGACTTATATTGTATGAGTCATGATCTGTTTTGCTACTGCTACGCTGAAATTCCAGATTCATGTACATACCATGTTAGGCTGATGAATTAAATGAACTAATGATCAAATATTGCCATGATAAATTTTAGATTGTTAGATAACATGCTTAGGGTAATAAAAAATATTTTTACTGATTTTTACAATGAATATTTACTGCCTTTACAACTGAAACTAGTCAACACCGATAACCAGCCAGAAACTAAATTCTGTAAAGAACACTGAATTTCACCTAGCTACTATTGTCGGAATGTAGACTTTAAATATGCGTTGGAACCAGGCAGGAGTCTAGTTTTAGGAACGTCTGACGGATCCGCATTTTCTATCCTGTAGAAATGGAAATTCTGATTTTGGTACAACAACCTATTGCTGTCCAGAATTGGGTTCCTATGTTTAATAATATATAATTGAATCTATAATGTTATATTTGGTGCATTTAATTGTATAGAGTATATTGCATGATCTTAGGGTTATTTTGTCATCTTTCTAGTATCCCTTATTAATCGTATGATTGTATGTTAACTGAATAAAGAATGTTAATCAAGTCGGGGTTAAGGGTTGACTAGGGTAGTTGACAATATAGTGATTGTACTCGGATGATGACGAGTGATTATTATCGTTGTCGGCATCATGTAAGAAATTACACAAGTCCAGAGATTTTACCGTTATCGGCATCGTGTAAGAAATTACACATGTCCAGTGTTATTACCGTTATCGTCATTATACCCAGTACATGAACTATAGAATCTACCACCTTAGTCTAAACAAAACTGATTGTATGGCACTTTAAGCTTGATTTCGAAGCCTGGTCTCCGAGTTTTGGAGCCGAGAAACCCCAAGGGGACAGGTATTGGGTGTGGATACATAACATCCCGCTACATTTTTGGAAAAAAGAAGCTTTGCAGGAGATTGTTGCTGATTTTGGAACGGTGGTGGAGGTGGACGAGAAGACTGTTCGGAGGTCGGAGATGGTCTCAGCAAGGGTTTTGATTAGAAGCAGAGACATTAGCCTGATGCCCAGATTCGTGAAGGTATACTCCTTCGTGGAATCCTACCTTATTCGGTTCGTCCTCGACAGATGCGAAGACGCCGAACAGCCCAATACCAAGATCCGAACTCCAACATCTGCTCTGAGGGATGGTAGGAGTTTCTTGCAAGTGATGAAGCCAACCTGGGATCTCACCATCGATGGCTCCCATGAGGTGGAGAGGGCCCATCGGGAGGTGATTGAGGTGGCGAGAAGAATGGAGCAACGCCTTGACTCTTCACTCCCAGAGACAGAAATTGTCTCGGCAAAAGAAACGGTCGCGCGTCGAGTCACCTCAGGCGAGGTTGGTCGGAGTACGGGGGAAAGGCGGGACACCGATGAGCGGCTTCAGGAGCTGAACATTGGATCCAACGGCCTAGCTCACTCCCCGTCATCATGGGCGACTCCAGAGTCAGTCAAGGTGCAGAGGGCTCAGAGCAACAGCTTTGGCAGGGTTGGGGAAAAAAGTGGTCTGAAGTTGCTGACTGCCGAGCAGGGTAGAGTGGCAGGACTGGCAAAGCACCAGAAGGACAGTCACCTACTCTTGAGTAGCGACAAATCCATCGTCGTGGAAAAGACCAAAGACAAAACCCAATCCACCAGAGAGTGGGTGGAGCGAGTTTGGGCAGCTCCAAAAGGCTGTAAAGGGACACCTTCCGATCAGGGGCTCCAGAGCTCGGAGGCGTGTGTGGGGAAAGAGAAGAGTGGTCGTAAAGAGAGTGGGGAAAAGGAAACATCTGAGACGGCAGTGAGTAAGGACGCAGAGATCCCTCTGGGGAAAGCGTCGAGAGTGGTTAGCTTCAACCTGAGCGAAAAGAGCAGCCATTTGAAAGCTCTCAACACTGCGGTTGGTGCTAAAGTGTCGTTATTGAGGAAAGAAGGAGAGACAGCAGTACAACTACAGCCTGGCCTCTGTGATCAAGACAAAGAGAGACGAAGCGTTGCTTCGGGTCTCATGCCAGAAGATGTGAACCCACTTCATGTTGAACCCACCAAAACCCCCTCTAATGATGCGATGCCACGTGTTGAACAAGTGCGGGTGGGTCAGCTTCCAATTGAAGAAAACCGAGCTTGCGATGCACCCACCAACCCCCCCCAAATCAAAAGTCGACAGCTCACTCAGATCTGCTGATCATATCGAGGAGCACTTTGATCGAGGAACGCGGTACGTTGTGCCGCAGAGTAGTGGTGGGTAACAGTGCTGTTGTTGCTTCTTCTAATGGGCCTACAAGTGGGCCTTTTATTGGTAATAGTGGGCACAAAGAGGTGTCCATATTGACTTTTGATGTTACTGGAGGTTGCAAGTCCATTGACTCGAACACCACGACTAATCACCAGATTGGGAGCGGGCCCAACGAGGGGACCGCAATAGCTGAGTCCACTGTTATTACTGATGCTTTGTGCGACGGGCCCAATGAGGGGTCCGGAGTGAGAGCGCCTACTCTTAATGCTGGGTCTATACTCACAGACAGTGATGAGGATCGAGAAGGACGGATGAATCTTGATGTAGATTTCTCTCTCTCTGATGAGGATTCTGAGGACTCGGAGTTCATTGCTAACACCCAGAGGGAGACCTCGCCAGAGCTTGTCCGGTCCACTATTCCAGACTCAGCTCCGGGAGATAGCTCGGGACAGTTCCGTAGAGCGGTTGGATTCAGAGTTCAACGGTCTACCAAGAGGGCTCATGCGGAGTCCTTGGATGACTATCTTGAGGTCGCTGCCGCAGCCAAGGCCGCCAAGCACGACGATGGAGGTACGACAAGTTATTTAGCATCTATTTTAAATTGCATGTCAGATTCTGATGTTTTATATCTAGCACTCACATGTGGGTTAGAAGTTTGGGACACTGAGCGTATCGCCTTACTCCTCAATAAAATTCGGGGTTGGGAATCACAAAGAGTTAGGTCATCGGATGATAACGCTTCTGGAGTCGGCAAGGAGTCGACTATCATCCTCGAGGATGTAGCCGGCCCTACGCCCTCCTCAACGATTTCCCCGGACATATCCCCCCAATGAATACACTATTTTGGAACGTTAGGGGTCTGGGGGATAGGGGTAAGAGGGGTATGGTGCGGGATGTCATTAACAATTCCAGGGCGGAAGTAGTAGGGCTGCAGGAGACCAAACTCCAGCATGGGCTTAAACTCAAAAGAGTTGGTGGCAACAGGATAAAGGAGTGGTTGCTACGCCCCTCTGTCGGTGCCTCAGGGGGGATTGCTATAGGATTTAATTCGGATCTTTTCCCCTGCGAAGAGGAGCACTGTGGAATGTTCTCCTTGACTGCCCGACTTAAGCGACGTTCCGATGATTGGATGCAGACGGTGACTGTGGTCTATGGGCCGAACGTGGCCACAGATAGAGAGGCCTTCTGGCAAGAACTGGCCAACATCCGTCAGCGCTGGTTGGGACCGTGGATTGTGGGTGGGGATTTCAACATCACTAGATTTGCTTTTGAGCACAAGGGAAGAGGCGCTAGCGATAGGCACCGAGAGGAGTTCAATAGAGTTATCACGGAGCTTGAGCTGATTGATATCCCAATCAATGATAGACTTTTTACTTGGTCTAATTTGCAAGCGAATCCGGTTATGGCCAAGTTAGACAGGATTCTAGTCTCTATGGATTGGGAAGCTTTATTTCCTCTAGCTTCGGCCAGAACGATCCCTAAGCCAACTTCAGACCACACCCCGATCCTCCTCGAGGTGGGGAGTCGGGGAGCTCGCAAGCCTAGGAAATTCAGATTTGAAAAGGCCTGGCTGGAAATTCAGGGATTCCACCATTTGGTTATGGAGAACTGGGCTCTTCCCATGGCAGGCAGGGACGCAGCTTCTCGATGGTGCGGAAAAATTCGTAGACTGAGAAAGAGGCTCTGTAGATGGAACCGGTCTAGATTCGCGAACATCTGGCGTGATAAAGAGTCCTTTCTGGAAGAAATTGATGAGCTTGAGAGGGTGGAAGAAACTAGAATTCTTTCGCAAGAAGAGCGAAACAGGCTACTAGTACTTCGTGATAACATTGCCAATCTGTATAGACTGGAAGAGATCAAATGGCAACAGAGATCCAAGATTTCGTGGCTCAAAGAGGGAGACGCGAATACGGCCTACTTCCATCGGGTCGCAAGTGCAAGAAGGAGATCCAATCTTATCCTATCAATTCAGACAGATACAGGAGCAACGCAGGATGATAAGATCATTTCCTCTACCTTCCAGTCATTCTATAAGGATCTCTTTGGGAAGAAGAATGACTTTAGGATCCCTATGGGTGAGGACTTCTGGCAAGAGTATCAGATTGCTACAGCTCAATCTGTTTCCTCCTTGGAGGAGCCCTTCACGGAGTCTGAGGTCAAAACGGCCATTGACCAGATGGGAGCTGACAAGTCGCCTGGGCCAGATGGCTTTCCTATGTTGTTCTTCCAAGTGTTCTGGGAAGAAATTAAAGGAGAATTTATGGATATGATGATCGAATTCTTTCACAATAACCTAAGGTTGGGAATGTTCAACTTTGCAGAAGTTGTGTTGATACCCAAACGGGAGGATTCTAAGTGCGTTGGGGATTTTAGACCAATTAGCCTGATAAACTGCTCGGCTAAGGTCATCACTAAGGTCCTAGCTATCCGCTTGGGAGGCATTATGGATAGTATTATCAGTAGAACACAGACGGGGTTCATTAAGGGCAGATGTATCCTAGACTGCGTGGCTACTGCCGAACAAGTTATCCACCACTGCCACAAGAACAACTCCAAGAACTTCCTCCTCTAGTTAGATTTTGAGAAGGCATATGACTCTGTGGACTGGGAATGTTTGCTAGAGGCTCTCAGGGGGAGAGGTTTTGGGGACAAATGGATTAGATGGATCAAACAATGTTTACACTCTAGCAAAACGGCAATTTCAGTGAATGGGAGACCAGGCCCTTCGTTCCCGTGCAAGAAGGGACTCCGTCAGGGGGACCCACTGTCCCCTCTTCTTTTCACTATTGTAGCGGATGTGCTCAGAGGAATGCTTGAAAATTGTCAGAGAAAAGGGCGGATTTCGCCTGTGGCCAGCAGCACTGACAATCAGGGTTGCACGATTCTCCAATATGCTGACGACACCCTAATCTTTGGAAATGGGACTAGAATGGAAACTATATGCTTTAAAGGGGTACTTTACTGCTTTGAAGCCTGGTCAGGACTTAGAATTAATTTCCACAAAAGTGCGCTAATCCCTATCTCGCTATCAGAAGTTGAAACTAGGGAGCATGCCACCATTCTCAATTGTGCGATAGAAGAATTCCCAATCAAGTATCTAGGGCTGCCGCTCCGTCCAGGGAGGCTCACTAAAACTGACTGGTTGCCTATTATTGGCAGGGTGGAGGACAGACTATCCGGTTGGAAAGGCAAATCTCTTTCTCTTGGGGGCAGAGTGGTACTCATCAATTCTGTGTTATCCAATCTGCCCATATACTACATGTCCTTCTTTGAACTCCCAAAGTGGGTGATCCAAAGGATTGACCGTGTCAGGAAAAGATTCCTATGGAAAGGTGTAGACTCAAATAAGGGAGGCTACCACCTTATTAGATGGAATATCGCATGCATGAAAAAGAGGCATGGAGGGCTAGGCATCATTAACCTCAGAGATATGAATTTGGCACTCCTGGAAAAGTGGTGGTGGAAAGTGTTTCACCACGGCGGAGAAGGTTGGCAGGACTTTATCCAACCTTACCTTCGAGGGAAGGGGACAAGAAGTTTAGGCTTTCGAGTAGGATCCAAAGCCTCCCGCTTCTGGAAAGGAGTGGCGAAAGCCAGCGGACCTTTCAACTCAGCAACCTCATCTTTGATCGGCAATGGTCGAACCACCAGATTCTGGTGGGATAAGTGGTGCGGTCATCATGCTCTTAAGGAAGAGTTCCCAGAGCTGTTTGCTAAAACGAATCGACCGAATATCTCGGTGGCGGAAGCATGGAAAAGGGGAACGTGGAGACCGTCGTTCCAAGGAACTCTCTCTCCAAGTTTGCTACAGCAACTGCACGATCTACAAACGCGCATAGTCCAATCTGGGGTGAGATGTGCCCAAGGCCCAGATCACATGCGCTGGGAACTCGAGAACAAGGGAGTGTTCTCGGTTAGATCACTTTACCACCGGATTCACTACCGAGGATGCAGGCCCAACTGGGCAACGGTTCTATGGAAGACTAAAGCTCCTCTGAAAATTAGAGTCTTCCTCTGGCTTGTACTCAACAACGCCATACTCACTAGAGAGAACCTAGCCAAGAGGCAACCTCACATTGCGACCAATTGTGGGTTCTGCAATGTACACGTGGAAGATCTGAATCATCTGTTTCTTCACTGCGCCAGAAGCAAGGCCGTCATGATAGAGGTGCTGAGAGCACTGGGGATAAGTGATTACCCAAGAGACTATGAGGAATTGTGGGTCGGGTCCAGATTCGCATCTTCCCGTCACGATATGAAAGATGCATGGTTTATTGCTATTGCGGCAACCACATGGGTGTTATGGCTGGATAGGAACAATTTTTATTTCCGTGCTTCATGTAATTCTATTTCTAGTAATCTTACTCATATCATGCATCTAATTTCCTTTTGGGCTACAGCTGCTGCTTCAAGAGCTAGAGGGAGAATTGCAAGGGTTTTCCAGGTGGAGGATTATGACGACGAGGAGATTGAGATCGGGCCAACCCTGGACTGATGAGTGGACACCCGCCTCACTACTTCATATTTTGTATCAGGCCTTAGTACTTTGTTGTTTTGGTTGCCTTTAGACTAGAGGATGTAACCCACCCCCCAGGGTTTTGTTGGGGGTTATGTTTTATTTTATGCACTGTACTTCTATTTTCCCGAGACTTCGGGGTTGTTTATTAATTACTTATTAATGAAATAGGGTGGCATTATCCCACCTTTTCCTCAAAAAAAAAAAAAAAAAAACTGATTGTATGCATGGAACCTGTAGAATGGAATGCAGTAGTACGTGCATTAGCTATGATTAAAAATGAATAATAGACTTAAGATTTTCATTACATTGTCATTGCATATTGCCATCTTTATTGAATAGTATTATCGTTATTGTTACCATTATTGTTATTGTTTATCATTATCATTATAAATCATTGTTATTACACATTGAACTGTTATCGCTTTGTCAATATTCAACACTATTGATTTTATCTTTCATTGAATTCATCGTTATACTGTTATTGTCATTGTTTTCTGTTTCTCTACTTGCTATCCGCAACTTGCTCTAAGGACATTTTTCCTCTCTTTAGATGAGCAGTGTACAGGTAATCAAGGTGATTTACCAGGCGGACTAGGGGAACAACATTGGTGAAAGACTTGTGTTGTTGCGCCTTTGAATAAATATTGTTTCTCTTTTTGAACTTTAATAAATTGAAAAAATGTTGTTTTCTTTGTATTGTCGGCTATGACCCGAATGTTGTTTGTTAATTCCAGATGTTGGGTTATTTTTATATTGGTTATTTTTATGCTTAAATTCTAATGTTGTTATTTATGTGATTATTCTTTCATTGCATGCGTGGTTGTATTACTTTTTATTTATATTGTTGAGTTGGATCAATAACATCCTATGGACGACGCAAGTCATTTACTGGGCTGTGTCACGTGCTAGCATTCTGTATTCTTGGGAAGTGGGGCGTGACAAGATTTTTATTGGTATCAGAACCAGGTTAGACTTTATGTCCGGAACACGAGTACGTAATGTAGGCCCAACGAATGATATAAACACCATCCATAAGCTGTACCAGACTAACTCAGCAATAAGAACAACAAAATACAACCACGCAAGAAAAATAACCACATGAATCAAAGATAAAGTTCCAATAATAATGAAATAATCCAACAATATAAATATCCAACATCTGGGATCAAAACAAACTACGGGTCATAAAGCCCAAAACAGTGTACAAATCATGATAATATTCAAGAAATAAAATTAGCAACAAGTAAAACTAAGCAGCGGAGATTGGATCCATCTTTAGAAATATTGCTCACCAATTCCTTCGGGAATAGATCCTTCAGTACCTGTAAATTCCTGGTCTAAAAAGAAATAAAAGAGTGCCCTTAGAGCAAGTCGTGGGCGGCAAGTAGAGAAAACAAAGGATAAAAGGAAAGCATGAATATCAAGGAATAAGGACATGGTCAAAGACAAACAACAACGCAAAGAGCAGGCAATATTATCAAAGGTCTACAGTAAATCACACATGTAATGAGTGATGTCGGGATCAAGCGGTAAATGCAGGTTATTAAGTATTTTATTAATATATCTAGTGCACGTACTACTGCATCCCATTCCACAGGTTCGGCGCAAACACACAGTAAACGTTTTAGACTGATGGTGAGCCCTCGGTCCGTGTACTCGGCCTAGTAATCAGTATTTCATGTTCATGGACAGTAATTATCAGGCAGTGCTTTATGGCCATCAGTACGGGTCGGTACAGATCAGGCAGTAGGGCCCGACCGAGTATAGTTTCCGATCGTTCACTACCAAGTCTATCCATGATACCCTAGCTTTTTATTAATTTATTTTCATCCTATATGAGCATGCAAGAGGGTATCAATGTTGTATATTACTATGTGTGACTAATTCTAAGCATTACAGTCAAAGCATGAGGCAATCTCATCATATAAACACATTTCACAAAATCAGGACTGCATGACCTTGCTGTACTAAAATACAGATTATATCCACTACAAGATAACAAATCTGAATCCGCCGGAAGGCCTAGAAAGTCGACTTCTACACGGTTCCAACGAGTATAGTTAAGGCATATAAAAGATTTAGGAACTAGGGTGAAAACTCTATTCTATTCAGGTTTAATGTTCAGGCAGCATGCAGTAGGTTGTGTTCAACTAATTATTTCAGATCAGAGAACTCATTAATAAAATCTATAAAAATTCTGGGTGATACTATGCATGTCTCGGTCCAGCCTAATTTTTTTCAGATTTTTCTTTCATTCTTAACAAGGTCAAATAAAATATAGAACAGAAGGGTACGCATGAAATTATGAGTGAAATTTCTAACATGGCTGTACTAAAATGTTAATATCTAGCAAATGGCACAGCGGAACTTAGATCCGTTAAAAGGATGTTAAACTAGACATCAGGGGCTAAAAATTCATGTTTGTAAAGGAAATTCAAATTATGACATTAACATGGGTGAAAATTTAATACAAAATGAAGTAACTAGCAGTCCAGAAATTGTCTTAACATGACACTACAAACCGCAAGGCCTGTAGCGGCATACTTCTCCCGGCGTTTTCGGTACACGCTGCGATAGACGTGGAAGAATTTTTTTTAAAGAAAACACACACACTCTATAACGGCGTTTAGAAAAAACGCCGCCATAGGTTGAAACAGTAGCAGCATGTTACATATAAACGTCGGGACAACTCCTCTCTATCGTGCGAACACTAATTTAATTTAATTTTTTAAATAAATAATATAGCTATAACGGCATGGACGCTATATACAACGGGATAATATCATTTAAAAAATAAAATAATACCTATCCCAGCGTTTACGTGAGAAATGCCGGGATAGATTTTGTAAAATAATTGGTTTCTATATATATTTAAATAATATTTTACATGTAGATTGCACGAAATTTGGTTATCGAATATTATCATGAAGAATGCATGAAAGTATTTTGATTCTATAATTATGAAGTAGTTAACATTAATTAATAGGATTATCATTACTATACACAATATTACTCTATAATACATAATTTATCAAATATATATTATTCCTTTTTTATTAAATATTTTATACCTAATATCATTACTAATAAAATATTTGTCATGCATACATTTGTCAAAAATCTCATTATGCAATTGTAATTTTTTACAATCAGTTACAGTATGTACGTAGTAGTCATCATGTTAGTATTATCTACCAAATAGAGAATAAGCTTGATATATATTGCGATATGATAGGATTTTCCATACATTTGCTAACACAACTTGAAGAAGTAAGTTTTGACTCACGATTCGCAATGTAGGGTCATGTATCACTTGTAACTCGATCAATATATTTTAAACGGTATAACTAACAGAAAGCGACACAATTGAAAAATGCACAATCGATCGATATCTTAAAATTACGTAACTTTTCGCTGGACTAGAATTCACCACACACAACCTAACTCACTCGTATAAGAAAGTTTCGACTCACGACTTGCAAGATTCATACAGTTTTGTATCGCAAGAAATAAATTTGAAAATTAGTTAATTTTTGAATTTGAAAAGAGTAATTAAAGATTATAGAATTTTATAGTTTTTTTGACTATATTGAGCTTTGTTCGTTTGTAGATTTATAATTATTAATGAGTAGTGTAACACCCCGAATTTTAAATTCGGACAAATTCGAGATTTCATAGGATCTTTACTTCACTTCGTACAATTTTACAAGGAATTTAAAACTTTTCATTCACAATACATCAGAGTTCAATTACAACTTGGTTTTTCACAGCGGAAGAATGAAATTTACAATAAAATATTTGCAACATCTTTAAAAATAAAACAGCGTCAGCATATCCACTTTATAGCTCCAAGAATGGTCCTTTACCTGCATGTTAATCTGTGGGCACGTCAGTTACTTAGAACTGACGAAATGTTATACACGGCTATCCTCTCTATGCCGAGAATAGTATAACGATCTCATACTTTAACAAATCAACAAAAAGATTGAATGAACAAGTAAAGTGTCAAAGGTGATTATTCTAAACATAAGTGTATGTCATGCCTTAATGCCTAATGCAAACATTTCTATACTAGGATGACACTAATGCACACTTGTTCGGATTCTATGCATCCCATACTACATAGGTCCGAGGGCAAGCGCCTACGTACTCCACATTGAAGGGTTCGATCCCTCGCCATGAGACTACCCAGTAATAAAACAAGTTTTAGAGTTATTTCACAGATACGGATCTCAGCCTCCCTGGCTAGCCTCCCTGGCTTATATTAACAGATCCCAGCCTCCCTGGCTATTATATCGTGATGATAATCCCGTAAATGCCCTTCTAGCCCCAGTATATACATATTCTTTGGAGTATGGTAAACATCCGTCGACTACCCTAAGTCCCGGATAAAATACAGTCCATCTCCTATGGGGCAACCACAGTCCACCAACTAGGTCTATAGCCACGGAGATCCACCGCCGACTATATAGAAGCACCCATTTACGTTTGCACAAGTTTATCACATCTTCACTTAAGTGCCTAATTATTTTTAGTTCAAGACATGAATATATTATCACCCTAGAATCAGTTTTACCTCATACCGGATTTATTCACAAAATACGAGATCGCTCGACGGCATTATCTCAAAATCATATCAATTCTTTCTTTCAAAATTACCCGTAACCGAAGTCTTACTAATTCTTAATCATAATCTTTCATGTACAAGAAACATGGGTACACATACCCTTTAGTAATCATGTCTTAAACTTATATAATTTCATCTTTCAATTCACTTCACAAAATGATCAAATCTTGTCTTAACACTTATCCACAAAGTAATCATTTCATAGTCTTGCCACTATTCATGATCTAGTTATTCATAATAAATAATAATTCATTCACAATTTCAAATTCATACGATGTCTCATTTTAACACGATCCAATGTCTCATCTTTAGCACTAAACCTGATTTACTCATTCACAACAAAATCTTTCATGATCTCAAAAGTCACATAACTCAACCATATTGCATTTCTAGAAATAAAGAGATTTCAATTCACCCTAAATCATTATTTTGTAAATTAAAAGTCATGCTCTTTACTAATACTTTTGTAGTCATTTATTTTTCTTCCTATCCCAAATCCTCGTTAAAACTTATCAATTACACAAAAACAATCTTTAAGAATAAATTCTTCATTTATGTTTTATGAATACTAAAATTTACCCAAATGAAACACTTTTGAAAGTCGAGCTGACCCACTTTCGAAACTATTTACCAAATTGACCTACTCATTATCAAAATTGCAGTGAAACGGAACTTTTAAAAGTTTTTACCAAACTGACCCACTTTCGAAAGTGGACCAGTTATGGACTAATTTTGGTAAATATTTTCAAAAGTGGACCAGGCGGGTAAATATTTTCCACGGTGGATCAGTTTCGGAAATTATTTTCTTTTTACCCTTTTCATTATCATGTCTTCACTTAGATATTTTCATGTCTCTAGCCATCCACAATTTGATCTATATCTCATTTGGCATCAATCATAATTCTCTTTTAGTTCATTCATGAATCAACAACAATAACAATTTCATTTGTAAATTTTAAACTCATGAAGTCTCTCCAATTAATCAAATACAAATAATTCACAACTTAATCAATGTTCTATTCATAATTCACTTATTCTCAATTCTTTCCAACAAGAATTCTATTCATGCATTCATCTAATTTAAACTCATTAACAATTTGAGTACACATAGAAATCTAGAATTTCACATTCATCATAATTGCATAATCTCAACAAGAGAAACTAATTCTCACATCAAAGTCTTTTTTTTAAAAAAAAAAATCATATTCTTAAAAATAATTAACTTAAGAACAAAATTTCATTCTATCTTCAAATATCTCTTTTACTTCTCAAATATACTTGAAAAATTCTACAACTATTTTTACTATATTCTATTTCATTTTATAAGAGTATTAGAATTTTTCCCCAAATTTAATTTGCATTTTAACTCATTAAGAAGTCTCAACAATCTTCCTACAAATTATACATTTCGACATTTACAATCATGCGTACAAGTATGGTTTGTGACAGTAATTCATTTTATTATTTTTAACTATCGTGATGGAAAATTGTTCTCTTAGTCATAACAATATTTCTACCATTCATAAACACAATATATTTATCCCATCACATTTTACTTTATTTATCAAAATTAGCATGTTTGTACTACAAAATCAACCACTAACACAATATTAATCTTTCTTTCTTATTCATGACCCTAGAACATAAAACAACATTTTTCAACAAATTTCCCATACAAAAGAATACATTTTTAACATGCATAACATTTTACAAGCATTCTAACATGATCTATGGTATTAGCTCTTTAGTCAAAATCTCCTATTATTTGTTTAATCATAACAATATTGTTTTCATTCATAGCATGTAACACTAACATGAAATCTTAACTACATATCAAAACAAAATGCTCATATTTTGTCACTAGCATGCATAGTTCTAAATTAGAAAGCATGAGAACCCACCTTTTGAAGCTTGAACAATTGAAGGAAAGATGTGACACTTCTTCTAGCTCCAAGACAACTCCTAGCAATGGCTCCTCCTCCTAGCAAGCTCCCTTCCCCTAGCAATGACTTCCTCTAGCAATTCCTCCAAAATGACCCTCACTCTCTTTCTTTTATTCTTCTCTTTCTCTTATTTATTTTATTTTTGGTGTGAAAAAGAATGAGAAATGGGTTGCTATTTATAGGACAATGCTAGGGACTATATTGCAAAATCTCCCACCTAATAACTTCTTATTTTAATTCTCTTTTTAATTCTCACCTCTTCATATTTTTAACTCCTAAAACTCCCAACCTCTCATCTCCCCACTCTCCACTAACTCAACCTACCAACTCTTCTCCTCCCCTTGCCCAAAAAATGGTCCAAATACATTTGTGTATGCATGCACACATGCATAAACAAATATGAACACATTTCTATAACTCTAAATGTGTACTAATATGTGTAACTTGTCATGTATTAGTACATGTTTAACTAAAAATGTGATTTTAATAGTAGGCTTGCTACATGGGCTCATTACTAATTAATTTATTTAATTATCTAGTGGGCTTGCTACATGGGCTCATTACTAATTTATTTAATTATCTAGTGGACTCCTCTCCTAATGGGCTACATTTTAGTTTATAGGTCCATGGATCAGAAGAAAGGCCAAATAAAACTAATGCATGCTAAAAATAGTAAAATGAGAGTAGCAAAATGAGAATAAAAATTTGCACGTGCACCATACGTGCAAAAATTGAAAAATGCATTTTAATCAAAACAAGGGGAAAATAAATTTTCGTTTTATAAAATAGATTTAAATACATAAGAATAAATAATTTAAACCTATAGAAAATATTATACATAGTGGTGGAAACACGTGCATCAAAAACACGTAAAAAGCACGTAAATCTCAGGGATTGAAATATTATATTTTAGTTGACTGAAATCAATACGGAAAATGTATAAATAGTACGAATCCAAAATATGTAATGAAATACATTACAAAATATACGTGCGTAACACCCAGGGGCAAAATTGTAATTTCCAATTTTGCGGGGTGTTACACTCTCCCCCCCTTAGAGTAGTTCCGTCCCCGGAACTCGCTAGGGTAAAGATTGTATTTTGTACATGTCACAGAAAATATTTGTATTTAGAAAACTGCAACTTTAAGAAAATAAATGTAGTATACGTAACAAACAAGACAAACTCTTTATAAGAAAACTATGAATATTAAGATGTTACCAGACGGAACAAGAAAATTAGGAAAATGGCATAAGAACTGAAATGTGACACTAGACATAATAGTTTGAGAGAAATTTTCGTACAAAAATAATATTAGGTAAGCTATTGGATAAAAGAGAAAAGTTGATTAAGTTGTTAATTTTGAAGTAGTTCGGAAAACAATGTGGCGAAGAAAGCATAGTCACTCAATTTAATAAACTGTAGAAAATTTGCAAAGTGTATAACGAAATTGAATTAACAATTTAAAATAAGACCATTGAATAAGAGTTTGGAAAAATAAATGGAAATGAGACTTAGTTGAAAGTATTAATAAAATGACTTTGTATATCAATTAATAAAATAGTTTGTATGGTAACTATAACAATTATACACACAATTTGAAAAAAATAAAAAGCATACGTTGAAATACTTTGTGAATATACAAAATTTTGTAGTGATGAAAATATTATATAACATTAAGACAAAATAGTGTAAAGCACATACACGAGATGGAAACACAATTGAAAAGCAAATTAGGACAATAGACATAAACAAGTATATGCAAAAATATTAATGTAATAATTAGATGAGGGTAAAATGATATGTATAATGGGAATATTGAAATATATGATATATATAGAAATCATTGGAAAAATATAAGTAATAACTAAGAATGTAAAGATAATTAAAATTTGAGAAAGGATATTGTATAAATAGTGAGTATATGCATAAAACTATAAAAGTAATGAATAGCGATTAATAGAAAAATGAATTTATCAAAACAAATATGCAATAATAGTACCGAATGTAAACAAATAAAACAATAGTAGGTCACATTTATATAGGTAGAAAATTTCAATCTTGTTAAGAACATATAGAATAAGATACTATAGTACCATAGAAATCAAAATCATATAAAATGAGTGCTCATAAGAAAATTTTATAAGAAAAATCCAAAATAATAAATGAAGAAAATAATTGTTGAAATATTAATTTAATAAACGGCATCTTGACAAAATACGTAAAGTAAGAGTAGATATAAACGGGTAAACATAAAAGACCAAATTTTAAGTTTGAAAAAAAACAAGTTTAAAATATCAAGACTAAGGAAGATAGATAAATATTCAAATCATAAAAATATTTATTTGAAAAATATTGACTACGGAGAAAGTACCATGATAAAAATCTACAAAAATAATTTGAGAGGGAAGTGTGTAAGGTATCATGAATGACGGTCCAAGCCAACCACGCTTCCACTGCGCCACTCTGATACCCAGGGAAAAATGTGCTCGCATACACTCTCATATTAATGTATACGAGGGGAACATCATGAATGAAATTGAATGCAAGTTCAATAACAACTTCATTCACGACTCCAGCCATCCAAAAGAAAAAGAAAATATCAGTGCATAGAGCAACACAAATGTAAATCACTTACATTTAAATCTCTATAGACTGAAACTCACACTCTAGTGTCTGCAGGAATAATATTGTAACTACTCAATAAGGTGTCACGGGTTCTAGACTATAGTTAATGATCTTACTACTCTTCCTAAACAAATCTTTAGTCTATCAAGTTCCGATTTACTTGGGTTAGCTGTAGGAGTCGGTTCCCAGCTAGCGGTGGTCCGAAGACGCTTAAATACCGTGTCGCTTAGGGCTGTTTACACCCGGTTGACAGAAGGACTCCTTTGGCTTGTTCCCAAATTTATCGTCCCTTTTTATCGTTCCATATAAACTTGTACTACTTGTGAAGCATGCTCTGATACCATCTGTAACACCCCGAATTTCAATATAATGATAAATTCGAGATTTTATAGGATCTTTACTTCACTTCGTACAATTTTACAAGGAATTTAAAACTTTTCATTCACAATACATCAGAGTTCAATTACAACTTGGTTTTTGACAGCGGAAGAATGAAATTTAAAATAAAACATTTGCAACATCTTTAAAAATAAAACAGCGTCAGCATATCCACTTTATAGCTCCAAGAATGGTCCTTTACCTGCATGTTAATCTGTGGGCACGTCAGTTACTTAGAACTGACGAAATGTTATACACGGCTATCCTCTCTATGCCGGGAATAGTATAACGATCTCATATTTTAACAAATCAACAAAAAGATTGAATGAACAAGTAAAGTATCAAAGGTGATTATTCTAAACATAAGTGTATGTCATGCCTTAATGCCTAATCCAAACATTTCTATACTAGGATGACACTAATGCACACTTGTTCGGATTCTATGCATCCCATACTACATAGGTCCGAGGGCAAGCGCCTACGTACTCCACATTGAAGGGTTCGATCCCTCGCCATGAGACTACCCAGTAATAAAACAAGTTTTAGAGTTATTTCACAGATACGGATCTCAGCCTCCCTGGCTAGCCTCCCTGGCTTATATTAACAGATCCCAGCCTCCCTGGCTATTATATCGTGATGATAATCCCGTAAATGCCCTTCTAGCCCCAGTATATACATATTCTTTGGAGTATGGTAAACATCCGTCGACTACCCTAAGTCCCGGATAAAATACAGTCCATCTCCTATGGGGCAACCACAGTCCACCAACTAGGTCTATAGCCACGGAGATCCACCGCCGACTATATAGAAGCACCCATTTACGTTTGCACAAGTTTATCACATCTTCACTTAAGTGCCTAATTATTTTTAGTTCAAGACATGAATATGTTATCACCCTAGAATCAGTTTTACCTCATACCGGATTTATTCACAAAATACGAGATCGCTCGACGGCATTATCTCAAAATCATATCAATTCTTTCTTTCAAAATTACCCGTAACCGAAGTCTTACTAATTCTTAATCATAATCTTTCATGTACAAGAAACATGGGTACACATACCCTTTAGTAATCATGTCTTAAACTTATATAATTTCATCTTTCAATTCACTTCACAAAATGATCAAATCTTGTCTTAACACTTATCCACAAAGTAATCATTTCATAGTCTTGCCACTATTCATGATCTAGTTATTCATAATAAATAATAATTCATTCACAATTTCAAATTCATACGATGTCTCATTTTAACACGATTCAATGTCTCATCTTTAGCACTAAACCTGATTTACTCATTCACAACAAAATCTTTCATGATCTCAAAAGTCACATAACTCAACCATATTGCATTTCTAGAAATAAAGAGATTTCAATTCACCCTAAATCATTATTTTGTAAATTAAAAGTCATGCTCTTTACTAATACTTTTGTAGTCATTTATTTTTCTTCCTATCCCAAATCCTCGTTAAAACTTATCAATTACACAAAAACAATCTTTAAGAATAAATTCTTCATTTATGTTTTATGAATACTAAAATTTACCCAAATGAAACACTTTTGAAAGTCGAGCTGACCCACTTTCGAAACTATTTACCAAATTGACCTACTCATTATCAAAATTGCAGTGAAACGAAACTTTTGAAAGTTTTTACCAAACTGACCCACTTTCGAAAGTGGACCAGTTATGGACTAACTTTGGTAAATATTTTCAAAAGTGGACCAGGCGGATAAATATTTTCCACGGTGGATCAGTTTCGGAAATTATTTTCTTTTTACCCTTTTCATTATCATGTCTTCACTTAGATATTTTCATGTTTCTAGCCATCCACAATTTGATCTATATCTCATTTGGCATCAATCATAATTCTCTTTTAGTTCATTCATGAATCAACAATAATAGCAATTTCATTTGTAAATTTTAAACTCATGAAGTCTCTCCAATTAATCAAATACAAATAATTCACAACTTAATCAATGTTCTATTCATAATTCACTTATTCTCAATTCTTTCCAACAAGAATTCTATTCATGCATTCATCTAATTTAAACTCATTAACAATTTGAGTACACATAGAAATCTAGAATTTCACATTCATCATAATTGCATAATCTCAACAAGAGAAACTAATTCTCACATCAAAGTCTTTTTTTTTAAAAAAAAAATCATATTCTTAAAAATAATTAACTTAAGAACAAAATTTCATTCTATCTTCAAATATCTCTTTTACTTCTCAAATATACTTGAAAAATTCTACAACTATTTTTACTATATTCTATTTCATTTTATAAGAGTATTAGAATTTTTCCCCAAATTTAATTTGCATTTTAACTCATTAAGAAGTCTCAACAATCTTCCTACAAATTATACATTTCGACATTTACAATCATGCGTACAAGTATGGTTTGTGACAGTAATTCATTTTATTATTTTTAACTATCGTGATGGAAAATTGTTCTCTTAGTCATAACAATATTTCTACCATTCATAAACACAATATATTTATCCCATCACATTTTACTTTATTTATCAAAATTAGCATGTTTGTACTACAAAATCAACCACTAACACAATATTAATCTTTCTTTCTTATTCATGACCCTAGAACATAAAACAACATTTTTCAACAAATTTCCCATACAAAAGAATACATTTTTAACATGCATAACATTTTACAAGCATTCTAACATGATCTATGGTATTAGCTCTTTAGTCAAAATCTCCTATTATTTGTTTAATCATAACAATATTGTTTTCATTCATAGCATGTAACACTAACATGAAATCTTAACTACATATCAAAACAAAATGCTCATATTTTGTCACTAGCATGCATAGTTCTAAATTAGAAAGCATGAGAACCCACCTTTTGAAGCTTGAACAATTGAAGGAAAGATGTGACACTTCTTCTAGCTCCAAGACAACTCCTAGCAATGGCTCCTCCTCCTAGCAAGCTCCCTTCCCCTAGCAATGACTTCCTCTAGCAATTCCTCCAAAATGACCCTCACTCTCTTTCTTTTATTCTTCTCTTTCTCTTATTTATTTTATTTTTGGTGTGAAAAAGAATGAGAAATGGGTTGCTATTTATAGGACAATGCTAGGGACTATATTGCAAAATCTCCCACCTAATAACTTCTTATTTTAATTCTCTTTTTAATTCTCACCTCTTCATATTTTTAACTCCTAAAACTCCCAACCTCTCATCTCCCCACTCTCCACTAACTCAACCTACCAACTCTTCTCCTCCCCTTGCCCAAAAAATGGTCCAAATACATTTGTGTAAGCATGCACACATGCATAAACAAATATGAACACATTTCTATAACTCTAAATGTGTACTAATATGTGTAACTTGTCATGTATTAGTACATGTTTAACTAAAAATGTGATTTTAATAGTAGGCTTGCTACATGGGCTCATTACTAATTAATTTATTTAATTATCTAGTGGGCTTGCTACATGGGCTCATTACTAATTTATTTAATTATCTAGTGGGCTCCTCTCCTAATGAGCTACATTTTAGTTTATAGGTCCATGGATCAGAAGAAAGGCCAAATAAAACTAATGCATGCTAAAAATAGTAAAATGAGAGTAGCAAAATGAGAATAAAAATTTGCACGTGCACCATACGTGCAAAAATTGAAAAATGCATTTTAATCAAAACAAGGGGAAAATAAATTTTCGTTTTATAAAATAGATTTAAATACATAAGAATAAATAATTTAAACCTATAGAAAATATTATACATAGTGGTGGAAACACGTGCATCAAAAACACGTAAAAAGCACGTAAATCTCAGGGATTGAAATATTATATTTTAGTTGACTGAAATCAATACGGAAAATGTATAAATAGTACGAATCCAAAATATGTAATGAAATACATTACAAAATATACGTGCGTAACACCCAGGGGCAAAATTGTAATTTCCAATTTTGCGGGGTGTTACAAGTAGAACCGATAGAACGCATATCTCTAACATTATAATGGGAGAGTTGAGGTTGTCATTTATAGACATTCAACCCCGTGCATTGCTCGTGCATAATTAAGCCGTACATTGCACGTGTAAACCAACATTAATTAAATCTACACCACACATTTTGGTTTAACCCTAACCTAATTAAATCTAAACCACCCATTCTAATCTTACCCTGACCTAATTATTAAAGCCCTATATATTTAAAAAAGGGTAAAAGGGGATATGAGCAACTTGCTCATTTAGTAAATGAGCAATTGATTATGTGACATGCATATGATACATTGGACAACTAATCTTTTAAGAATTTTCCAATCACATGTATACCACATCATCAATTGCTTATTTACTAAACCCTTTTTCCCTTTAAAAAAAGGAAACAAAACCCAAAAAAAACCAACTTCTCTTTCTCTCGCGATAATCCGAAACGCCCCATCCAAAACGCCCCCTCCCCACTCTCTCCCTCGCGCGATGATCCGAAACTTCCCCGTCCCCCCCAATACCTCACGGCAGCAAGGAGGTCCCCCCTCCGTCCCAGAACATCCGCCTCTTCTCTTGCCTAGCGCGACGACGCCGTCCCAACCCTCCCCTTTTCCCGTGAGTTGTAGCCAGGTAATTTCTCCTTCTTCCCTTATATTTTTGTGTGCCCTAACTCCAACGTCATTGCGAAATCAAGAACTAGGTGGTGGTAAAATGTCATTTGAATTTTGTAAGCATTTGATGCACATTAAGTATTTGTTATTATGTTTGTTAAGAGGAAGATCTGTGTTTCGTTTATTAATAAACGGTCACTGCATTTGTGACAGCAAGAATTTGACTACCTATGCATGAATGAACCCATGCCTCTGGATAGTATTAGTGTAACTACGAATAATATCACAGTTTCCCTTTTGAATTGGTTTCTAATGCCGGTTGTACATCCAGTTTATGAGCAAAGCATGTACCTAGATAAACATCAGAAAAGAAATTTGAAAGAGGAGTGCAGTAAGTGATATCTGCTAACTGTTCCCTTTATTGTTGCATTATCATCTTAAGTAATATAGTGGAAGACTTCCTCATTTATGGGCACTGAAGTAAACATGTAAAGTCTTTCTTTTAAGCTTTCTATCGTGTTGATTCTTACCCACTTTTCTATAACATTTCAGGCATAGAGCCATGGACATTTGAGCAGCATGTTGGTGGGGCTGTTCTTATTCCTGCTGGATGCCCTTTTCAAGTTAGAAATCTCCAGGTAAATTCCTATCGTGGATTAGTGCAGTTCTCATATATTCAGATATACTAAACAAATTTCATCACTTCATTGGAGGTAGAAGCATTTAACAGATAATCCTAATGCCTAGGAAGAGTTATTATGTCATAATTTGAATTTTGTAAGTGTTTGATGCACATTAGGATTATCTGCTAAATCATCTTATTGTACGTGTTGTATGTGAGATTCCAATATCTTATTGTGTTTGCACATAAACATATATATTTTAGACAGACATACACAGAAACATTGAATCTTTTTGAATGACAAGTGGTGAAGTGCTGGGGATTTAGTCTGATAAAGGAATTAATTATAGAATGCAGGAGAGAGGGCACAAACGAATTCAAGTAGAGAAGATATGGACTGATGGATATTACTATTATACTATTAAGACATTCAATTCTCAAGGTTTTAGGATAGAGGCTTCATTGTTGTTGTTAGTACACCCAATTTTTTGACTGCATAAGGATATGTCCCTATAGTGTAGTTGAGAGGATAAGTATGTTATTTATAGATTGCGATAATATGCAACAGAGGATATGTCCATATTGAATTTGTATGGTGGATCTTGTTTTTGGTATTTGGTGGAAGAGATTGAATGTGAAATAGAGGGAAGTTGAGTGTGATGAGCCTATTCTTGATTGGATGCGGTAAGGAGACAGAAGGAAGTTAATGAAGTTGAGTCTATTGTTGGTTGATTCCAGTAACATGTAATGTAGAGAAGTTGAGTGAGTCTATTGTTGGTTGATTCCAATAATGTGTACTAGAGTGAAGTTGAGTCTATCGTTGGTTGATTCCAGTAATGTGTAATAGAGTGAAGTTGAGTCTATTGTTGGTTGATTCCAGTAATTTGTAATAGAGTGAAGTTGAGTCTTTTGTTGGTCGATTCTAATAATGTGTAATAGAGTGAAGTCGAGTCTGAGCACAACCTTTTGGTCATCCTGTTTGCCCACAATTGTTTTTCTTTTAGCCTTTAGGTGAGTTAGTAACTATTTGTCAACGTTATCCAAGTCTTGGTCGGTTGTAACTTATTTATTTACTGTCCGAGTTTGTCTTCACTTTTAAGTCCCTCTAATCTATTTTGTATATCATGGTGTGCGAGGTATCCTATTATCTACCTATGTCTTGGATAATAATGATTATTTATCAGTCATTCCATCCTTTTGTATTTTATTGATGATATATTTTCATTGATGTTGCGAATTATAATCATTAACAGAGAAAGGATGACATCGGCATAAAAAGCCGAAAGATGTTGAAACTGAAGCACACTATTGGAAGCACCAGCTTTGCGGTAGTTCGAGATTAGCTGGTTAACTACGCTTCAATTTTTTTTTGAAGTCTTTTTATTATAGTTATGTACATAGTCTAATATAAAAGAAACCTCTATTAAGTTATTTCAAGTTATATACATAATCCACTATTTGGTGAAGTATTCTACCATGTTAACTCATATCTTAGGTATATAGACATCTATTCCAATTAGCAACAGGGATAATAAATTTCGATTTTATGACTAAGACATCCAATTCATTTTATTTGAAGTATTTTATTATAGTTTTAAATACTGATCTTGTATATAGGAAGCATCAAATGAGGGAGAGAAGGTCGGTGATGTAGATTTTTTTGAAACTACCCACACGGGTGAGGATGGAAAATTTAGTGATGACGTGGCAGCCGATATTGTGGTAAATAAAAAGCTTTCAAATTAATTTTAATTTGGTATTTAATCTTTTAAATAAAATAATTTTGAAAATTAAATTTGTCTTTGGTATATTTTGTAGAAGGATGCCAGAAAGAAGATTGAGGAAATGTCATCTTCTTCTTCCGCCGATCTATTGACGCTACAGTGTCAAGTTCTCTCCGAATTAAGGGGACGCGAGCGTCCCGGTCGTGTGCGTGGGATGGGGCTAGGACCAACACACACCAGCGTCTTCGGTTCTCGTACATGTTCTTCCAGTGGGGCCGGGCCCACACAGAACGATGTTGATCAGCTGAAGGCAACAGTGGCACGTTTGGAGGCTCAAATGGTTCAAATGGCGACGTTAATCGGGCAACAGTCACAAGGAATTTCAACTCCAGCACCGGTTAGTATTCTACAACTAAATACCCACTTTTTTTGAACCAAGTATGAACCAAGATATCCAATAAGATTGTGTTTTCTTCTTCTTCAATTCTGCCCCCCTTTTTTTGTATGACTGCTCTATGCACTTTCCCCACAGCACTATCCCATCCCTCCCTTTGCTCTCTCTAAAATATAGAAAGAAATATAACATAGCATGCAGCTAGAGATAGTGTCTTTGATTGACTAATCTCCTTTCTCCATCAGCTTCATAAGCTATTTTACTTTAAGCTTTTGCATGCTGCTTCTTTAATGTATATACATATGCAACTCATACATCACTGTTTGATTTCTTTCTTTATACTACTAACTAGCTAGGAGCAGGACCACAATGCACAACACAACTCAAATATTTTTAGTATCAGAAATTATTGGTTCATGTATACCTATTATGTATGTCATGTGATGTACCTTTCTCTGCATCCATTTATATATCTTTTGAAACTTGAATTGAGTACCATTTATGTATCTTTGAAACTTGAATTGGTTGCTGTTCAGAAGATCATTCATATATATTAACCAAGAAGATCTGAATGCCATTCTTCCACTATGAGTGATCCTCTGTCCGATATCAAATCACATTCTGATGAAATTCGAGAACTGTTCCTGCAAAAAAGTTCAAAATTTTGCCTAAATCAGCATCTTTCAAGCACAGCATTTATACCCCTAAAACACTAGAAGGGCTATGAAAAAACAATTAGAAATATATACCATCTTTAAGTAAGTTTGCAAATATGATTTTTGTTAACCACTTTTTTGTTTGTTTGACCAGATGAATGCATAGGGATGAATAATTATGCAGAACTATATATGAACTCAAAGAGGCTAATGGATTCTCTGTTTTTTTTTTCTTGCTTATCTTCATGGTAAATATCAGCTAAGAAGATGTATGGAGGTACACAATCCCACTGACAGAAGATTTATAATGTAAAAGTGGTAAAAGACTTCAGAATTTGCAAATAACCCATCAATACAATTAACAACATAGAAAACCTGTAGGGTGTCAAGACATAGCGGCTGATCTATACAACAATCTTAAAGCCACAATTTGATATGCATCATTTAAAAAATCAAATCTATAATATTTCAGCACAAAGGATAAGAGAAATAAAGCGGCTGGTCACCAAGAAAACTGTGTTGCCTAATAATACCTACTAACAAGTAAACTGCATTCCAGAATTCCCACCAGAAAGGGAACAAAAATAATTTTTGTAGCCAAACCTTTTATCGGTGCTACATAGAATTAAATGGTACTCAATGTAAAGCCAACTTAGTTAGCAGGTTCAAAAGATTTTTCCTGGTAGTCAAACTTGTGTATGACTGCAGCATGTTTCAAAACTTGAATTGGTTATGCTCCAATTTGTGCTCTTTTTCTTCTTTTGTTTGACAAACTGATGATGAAATATTTATGTTTTTCTACAGGGTCAGCGTATTCCATCGGTTTCCAGTCACGCACATACTAGGGCAAAATAACGATGGAATTGAAAGTAACATAGGGCCACACGAGGAGACTCTCCTGCTGTAGTTTGTCGGATTTGGACTTCTTTTTAAATGTTTTGTAGGAATTATACTTATATTTTGTAATAACTAAGTGTTGTACAATATATACATTTGACACTCGTTGTATGACAGTTTATGTGTTACATATTTTGTTTTCTATTGAGATGTTTTTTGTGATGTGTGACTTGGTTGTTGATTATGATGTTATTATTGATTTTAAGATTTAATCATTTAAATTCAATATAATTACATTCATCAAAAAAAATTCAATATAATTATATGTATTTGTAATATGCGATTAATTACTGGTTTTTTCAATTCAATATTTTATAATGAAATGCCCAAAAAAGAAGCAGACCTATCACGACGTTTCTTGATAAACGCTGTAATAGATACTACTGCTATAAAAAGTAGTACCCTCTATTGAGGCGCTTGACAAGTGTCGCTGTAGGGTACTACTTTAAATACCTGAACGTTAGCTAATATTCAGTAAAAGCTATCCCAGCGCTTGTCGAATGCTGCTATAGCTCAACTTTTTTTAAAACATTGAAATGAAAATGCTCCTATAACGACGGTTTGGCAACCCTGTTATAGGTGGACACCCTATAGCGGCGGCTTCGGTAAACGTCGTGATAGCTCATATAGCTATAACGACGCACGTTGTAACGGCATTTTCGGCGGCGATTTCAGAAGTGCCGTTATGGGCTATAACGGCGCCAAAAAACGCTGCGACATCCTTGTAAAAGCGCTGCGAAAGCCCGTGCGTTTTGTGGTGTGAATAGGCAAATAAATAATTTATATGATCACATATAGCATGCAAATTGGTAATTAAGTGAATCCTAGGTGTCAACATGCAATTTCTAAAGTTTAAGATACAATTATCACAGGCATGGTAGTATTCATCAGTCAAATTCAACCTACCACGTTCAATTCAACATGTCCAAGTTATCAAAGTAGTCTTATGCATGAATCTAGTTATTTAAGTGTACATATGCATGAAATAATGGGGACAAGGTTTTAGATCAAAGAGATAGCACGATGTTAAGAGTATGTCGGGTTAGCTCGTGTAAACCCTCGATAATCTTAACGGGATTGTCAAAAGTAGTTTGATAACAAAATGGACAGATCTACTTGCAGGAGATCAAATAAACTTAAACAAAAGAATAAATTAGTTCAAGAGGAGACTTGCCTGTTACTCGGATAATTCGAATAGTAAAGAATAATGGGATTAGAATCCCGAGCGAACTCCCAAAGAAGCACGTGCGAAGACCGTGCGAAGAACTCCAAGCAAACAAAGCAACAACAGCAACTCAGCACCTGAACTCCACACCGATCCAAACACACAATAGCGAATCCAATCCAAAGTGCCCAGAACACGGAACACCAAATCCCACCAATAGATTTCGTCTTCAACCTTCCGATCAGGGATAGAGAGAACGGCATGGCGAAGCGACGCGACGACTGCAACGGCTGGCGGCACGACGACACGACCACAGCAAGGCGACGGCACCACGGTCGGGTAGAGACGGTGGCGACGACAACTCCGACGAGCGAAAAGCTCTGTTTTGCGGTCGAAAACAGAGGACGATGGTGTGCGACGATCTCGGGGACTCGACGGCAATGCTAGGGGGTCTCGGTGGAGTGCCGACGGACGACGAGGGAAATGGGGGGGCGCACGGAGATGGATTAGGGCGACGGTGAGAGGTTACGACAATGGTGAAGGCTTCGGTGGATGGGTTTCGATCGGTGATGGCGAGGACAAAGTGGGACGACTACGGTGGAGACAGTGAGGATCGAGGGGACGAGGGTGATGGTGGAGACGGTGGAAGTCGATCGGTGAAGCAACGGGGGTATAGGATTTAAGGTTGCGGTTTGGGTTTGTGAAGAAACAGAGAACAAAGAAAGTAGGGTGCGGGGAGAGAGAAACGACGAAAGAGAGAGAAAAAAATAGGTTATTTATAGGGATTAGGAATTAGGGTTTAGGTTAAGATTTTGTGGGTTCGGGGTTTCGGTTTTGGCTCCAAAAAGAGACAAATAAATGCAATGAGACGAGACAAACACAATGGAGAACAAATCAAACTCAAAATAGAAAGAGCAAAAATTACAAAGAGAATAGGATCCAACCAAAAGAACATAGATCGATCAAGAGAGAAATAAAAGAACCAAACAAGCCAAAATATAATATAATAAAGGAATCCAATTACAATAATCAAAATAAACAAAAATATAGAAAATCCAGAATTAGGAGTTACACTCTAACTAGTTTGGGATTGGACCCTGATTAGTTTGAGTTTAACCGGTTTGACTCAACAATATGTACAACCCGTGAATCACATGGATAATTGATAACCAACATATAATCTGGATTCCAACAATTTTGATCCACTTTTTGATTCCTTCATGTTCAGTTCCTTCATTCTTAGTTGTCTCGCCCCTTCCATTCATTCACATTCATTGATTCTTACTGGGTATAATTTTATTCTTTTGTGCCCATATTCCTTTGATTTT
Source organism: Hemerocallis citrina (assembly GCA_017893485.1). Taxonomy (NCBI): domain Eukaryota; kingdom Viridiplantae; phylum Streptophyta; class Magnoliopsida; order Asparagales; family Asphodelaceae; genus Hemerocallis; species Hemerocallis citrina. The sequence goes on from CM030366.1 coordinate 68,765,742, forward strand.
GTAGTTGTCCATTCTTTTCTTCCCGCTTGGTTCGTCGATCGGCATCAGTGGATCTTCAACGGCATGTTAGGGGCTTGTTTAATTCCTACGTTACTATATGTTTTATGATATATTTATTATGTAAATTTGCTACACTGCATATTTATTTTCTCATTCACATTTTTATTGTGCTTAAGCATGTATTTCATTATGTTTTCTCCCTACTTTTATAAATCATTTTCACTACTACTATTTTGTACTATTGTGTTTGATATTTATAATCTATACATCTATTTTGATATTCCTCCATTTCTTACTTTTCTACTATTTTTATATCACGAATTTCAAAATATGACATCATCCTTAAATTAAATGTCCCATATCCATGTGCATATGGAAGGTTACATCTTCCATTTCACCATTTCGGTGCAACCTAATGTCGAGATGGCAAATATGCAACTCGACGTCAATGGAGGCAAATTGCAACTGGATGTCGGGGAGGCAAAATGTGCAACAGAATATCCAGACGAAAACCTGCAACCTGATGTCGTGAAGGCAAACATGCAACTTGATGTTAAGGAGGCAAGGTTTTCTACCTATTTGCTAATTGATATTTCAAAACTTTTTACTTATATAATGAAACTAATGGTCAAGAAATATTTTCTTTATGACATTTTGTTTATAAAATTACACTTTATGTTTCCATACAATTTGAACTAGTATATTTTTTTTTTAGGAAAAAGGTGAAATCTGGCCACCCTATTTCATTAAAAAGGGCTTAACGAAACAAACCCAGAGTACTGGACCTAAGTACAAACTACAGACAGAAAATAAAATATACATGAAGCAACATGATGCGTACAAACAATAAATCCCTCCAACAACCCTGGAGGGTTGGCCGACAAACCAGCTCGGTCCAGCAAAATTGTAAGTACGTCAGTTTAGCTTCATACAGTGCCTCCACGACACATGCACACCCACCTGAAATAAGTCTGGCATGATTTTATCACCCGCCGATCCCTGCCTTCATCTCGTTGGGGGGACCCCCATCTTTAGGGCCCAAGCCCCGCGGATCGAAAGCTGACCCCACGGCACAAGCACAGCGATCGCACCATCCCACTATCTCCACCATTCATCCTACAAACGAGCCAGTCGCTCCCATATTCACTACCAAAGAGATAGCCGTGAAGAGGATATCTTCACATCCCACACGATAGCGCTTTCTCAGGTGATTTCTCACCAAACAGCTATCTCGCTCACCCCACCAAACACCACGCTCAGGAGAGAGCCGTGGAGAGGATACCTTCACATCTCTCACGCTCAAGCTCTCTCCGGCAATTTCTCACCACACAGACTTATCTCGACTCAAACTCCCAATTCGAAGAAAAAGGCGACGCTGTCACGAGCCAGTGGCCTAAGCTGGAGGAATCTTGATAGCTTGATAGTAAGCACTGTGAAGACTGCACTGGCGACATCGTAGGACACTCCAGACCAACCATATCCAAACCCTACACCCCCTCACCCCCTCACCCCCAACACCAACCAACAACCGGCCTGGGCCCATGGGCCCCAAACCGAAACACTGATCTCATACACTTGAACCCCAAATCCATGGTGTTCGCGACAACTGGCGCGGGAGGATGCTCTAGCGCGACATAGTCACTCCGCGACAGTTGAGACAAGCACCCCAAAAGTTGGGACAAGTGAGCGTACATCACGAAGGGACCCCATCTTTGGGCCCAAGCTCCACTAACGTGCAAGACAACCTAATTCCCGACATCTTCACACGCACTACCAACCCTCGCAGATCACCATGATTGGCCCCGAGAGTGTGGACATGGTGGCAAGCGCGCAGAACATCCGGGAAAACATCTAGTAGATCATAGAGGGACCCCATCTCGAGTCCAACCCCACAATCTAACAAAACTACTAGCTTCACACCCCCAACCACAGCAAAAGCCATCACTGGCCCCATGCCGAACCACCGGCCTCACACAGTGGGCAAATCAGAGCAAAAGCAAGCACGTTGGGGGGGGGGGGCACAACAGCCAGTCCCCAAGGAACCCAGACCGAACAGACCTCACGTAGAGGTGTGCCATCGTCGTCGCGGAAGGGGGGGGGGGCATCTCCATCGGCCAGCACCCCTTCCCAGATCCTGTCAATCACTGGTCGGCCACGACTGTAATATCCCGGACGGATATTACCTTGTATAAATTATTATTTTATTATTATTTTGTTTTAATGCCAAAATTGAAATATTTTGGTAATTTTCACCCGGTTTGTTCATAGACATTATCTGTACCCAGATATCGGTCAGTATACATCTGTATTGTATCAAATTGGTACCGTGACCTTCCGAACTAATAATAAATTTATTTTATTATTATTTTCGAAATTAAATCATTTTTATACGGATCATGTGAAGATTTTCGGTATACGCATATATATACACACATGTATGTAGTATGTCGATTAGTACATTATACAAATTGTGTGTTGGGTATTTTTGGACAAAATACTTGTCTTTGTTATGACAAACCTATTAGATTATTAATGTTTTTGGTTAACCTAGATTAAGTATACATGAAGAGATTAAGAAAGTCTTCTAGAAACTATCTCTCTTCCACATCACCCTCCACCTCACATAGCACCATACCCACATCCTACCTCCACCTCTCCACCTCCTCCCTTAGAAAAACTGGCCCCCAATATGTGGGAGGTTTTTTGTGCATTTGTGTGTGCAAATTTGCACTCCCCACCCTTTTCTCCACCTATAAATACCCCCCTCCCTTCACCTTAGTCTCATTTTTAGAAAGACAAAAGAAGGAAAGGAAAAGAAAGTGTGAACTCCTAACTTGAGAGTTTTCTTTTGTAGGTTTTAGAAGCTTTCATAGGAGCTTAGGGGAAGGAGAAGTCTAGCTAGCAAGTCCTTCCATCAAGGAATATTAGGTGGGGGTTCTCCACTTGTTCTTTTTGTTTGTTTGAGTTGTTGATTTTTGGCTTCTTCTTCTTCTTGTCTTCCTTGTTTTGTTTTCTTTTGTTTGGGGGAGTTGTTGTGATTTTGTTGTGTGTTGTTGTTTATGTTGTAGTTGTATGGATAAAAGAAAGTAATTAGTGGTAGTACCAACTAAACACATAAAGATTAAATCTTTATAGTTGTAGTTGTTATTTTGTGTTATGAATTGGACTAAAATGAACATAATGCATATGGACTTCGTATACAACCATTTTGGGTTGTAGGACTTGACATGGACTCATACACATAAACATATGGACCTTGTATACAACCATTTTGGGGCTGTAGAACATACACTTGAACTTTGGACTAAAAAGAATGCATATGCTTGGTTGAACCAAAATGGAGGATTCTTTACTTTATTTTATTTTTGCTTAGTTCTTTTATTAATCTTAAGTAAAAAGAACCTATTTTAGATGCTAATTCTAGTATGGGAAAGGAGACTAATCTAAGTTAGAATGATTAAAAAAAAAGATCTCTTTTATGCTTGACTAGTAATAAATAAGAAATAGATGCTAATAAAGTAGTAGTAGTAGATGTTAAAATAAAGTAGTTGTAGATGTTTATGTTATGTAAAGTTTTAGTAGATGCTTATGGTTAAAATAAAGTAGTAGTAGTAGATGTTTATGTTTTAAATAAAGTAGTAATAGTAGATGTTTATGTTTCAAATGAAGTAGTAGTAGTAGATGGTTATGTTTTAAATAAAGTAGTGGATGTTTATGTTTAAAATGAAGTAGTAGTAGTAGATGGTTATATTTTAAAATAAAGTAGTAGATGTTTATGTTTAAAATGAAGTAGTAGTAGTAGATGTTTATGTTTTAAATAAAGTAGTTGTAGTAGATGTTTGTGATTAAATAAAGTTGTAATAGATGTTTATGTTTAAATGAAGTTTTAGTAGATGTTGTGTTAAATGAAGTTGTAGTAAATGTTTAAGCTTAAATGGAGTAGTAGTAGATGCTTATGTTTAAATAAAGTAGATGGTTGAAGGAAAATTGTTAAAGTAGATGGTTGTAGGAAGGTAGTAGATGCTTATGAATATTAAAAGGATGTTTATGCTTATGTTGAAGTAAGTATCATGCTTAGATGGTTGTAGGAAAAATCATGTACCATGTTAGATTGTTATTCATGCTTGGTTAGTAGATATTCATGTTCAGGAATGTGTAGAATAAATGTTAAAATTACCTACCATGCTTAGCTTGTTGTAGATAAATATTGGAGTTGAATACCATGCTTAGAACGTTGTAGGAGTTTAATTCATGCTTAGAATGTGGTGGGAATTATTATACCATGTTTAATAATCGTAGTAACCCATGCTTAGATTATTGTAGAAAATCCATGTTATTATTATCTATCATGTTGTAGGAAACTCATTCTTGAAGTAGGTATCATGTTGTAGGAAAAATATATATATATATGCTAGATTGTTGTAGGAATTATTATACCATGCTTAGAATTTAGTAGGAACCCTTATACATGCATAGATTGTTGTAGGAACTATTTTTCATGCTAAGTTAGTAGATGACCATGCTTAACTATTGTTCATGATAAGTTAGTAGATGATCATGCTCAATTATTGTTCATGCTAAGTTAGTAGATGTCATACTTAACTATTGTTCATGCTAAGTTAGTAGATGTCATACTTAACTATTGTTCATGCTAAGTTAGTAGATGACCATGCTTAATTATTGTTCATGCTAAGTTAGTAGATGATCATGCTTAATTATTATTCATACTAAGTTAATAGATATTCATGCTTAGATGATACCCATGTTTAGATAGTGCATGTTCATGCCTAAATATTGTTCAAGATTGAGTTAGAAGATATTCATGTTTAATGACATTCATGGTTAGATTATGGTAGGAAACTCTTAAACCATGCTTATGATGTATATCATGTTGTAGGAAGTTCACTCTTGAAATAGATACCATGTTATAGGAATTATAACCCATGATTAGTGGTTGGTATCCATGCTTAGAGTATAGTAGATAATCACGCTTGAGTTGTAGTAGATACCTTGCTTATATTGTTGCAGGATTAATGTTAAATTAATATACCATGCCTAGGATTGTTGTAGGTTAATGCTAAGTAATTATACATGCTTATATTGTTGTAGGATTAATATTAAATTAATCTACCATGCCTAGGATTGTTGTAGGTTAATGCTAAGTAATTATACATGCTTATATTGTTGTAGGATTAATATCGAATTAATCTACCATGCTTATATTGTTGTAGGATTAATGTTAAATTAATCTACCATGCCTAGGATTGTTATAGGTTAATGCTAAGTAAGTATACATGCTTAAATTGTAGTAAAGATTCATATTTAGATTGTAGTGACTATCCATGCTTAAGATTGTTACAAGTGCATGCTAAATCGCATTCATAATTAAGAGTGTTGTAAGTTTATGGTTACGTTATATGTACCATGATTAGTTGTTGGAGGTTGATGCTTATTGTAATTGTAGTAGTAACTACCTTGTTGTAGTTAATGTTAGTAAGGAGCCATACATGCTTGAAGGGTATAGAGTGGCATCCTTGTTAAATAAGGAAGCGGACATATATTCTAGGTTGTTCTAGTCAACTTCGAAAAAAACCCATGGACTCTAGTTGTGTGAAGTCCTAATTGAAATTGGACCATATCATGGGGACTTTCCTCATCCTTATGGGTAATAAGGGTTGGGTGGGTCACTAGTAATAGTTTGTTCGATAAAAGTTGTTATGTCGCCTTCGGGCTTTTTGTTGGTAGAATTCCTACCATAGACTATTAGTAGATTCTTCTGCTGCTTCTAATAATGGAAGATCAAGTTTTCTAGTAAGCACGTTTGGTTGCTTCTAGGTTTGATTACCTGTATGGTTGTTTGCATATGATTGTGCTCGTACGTGGCTCGACTGGCCCATATGTAGCTGTGGTTCTCATATGTAGTTTATTTGGCTCGTATGTAGGTTGTTGTCTCGTACGCGGCTCGACCGGCCCGTGCGTAGCTGTTGGTCTCATACGCGGCATATTTGGTCGGTATGTACGTTGTTATCTCATACGAGGCCCGCCTGGCTCGTAGGGAGTGGTTGGTTCATACGTAGCTTGTTGGCTCATATGTGGTTAGTTACCCGTATATAGCTTATTAGCTAGTACACAGTTTGTTGTGCTCGTCTAGAGTGATATTATTACCCTAGGGGCTATCGACCATCAAGACATATGTTTTCTTACTCCTAAGGAACTGTGGAGGAGTCACTCCTTGTGTACCGTCGGATCTTAACCAGTGTAGGTTGATCGAGGACCGGAGTATCGACGAAATCCAAGTTCAGGGTAGTGGCATGCATGTATTTTCGCATGGCCGAGGTCTTGGATCGATAGGCCAGGAACCGGATCCTGAGGGATTCTGGTAAGTCTAGGTTTAGCAGCCTAGTAGAGTTATCTTGCGAAGTCTAGTTTAAGAGATAGCAAGTTGTGTTTATAATATTGTCATCCCTAGGAGTGTTCAGGGTTAGGGACATCATTAGGGTAGTGACTTATAAAGATCATTTACTTAGACCCTTTGCCGGAAAGGGGGGAGTGGGTTGTAGGGGGCCCCTTACGACTAACTCGTCCCTTGGGGTAGACCTTAGGTGGTGTTATTGGGTTGTACCTTCCCATCAAAGGGATACGTACGGTGGCGTCTTACGAGTTGGGAGCACAGGTTGCGTATCTCACACTGTTGATTCCTGAAGTGCCATGATAAGGCGAGCGGAGCTAGGGATGGATCCCGGAACTCCGTCGGGTCCTATGCCGGGGATACGAACAGGCCATGGACTACGGTCTGGCTAGGGGGCGGCAGGGGGCTCTCCTGTTGGCAGTAACCCCGAGGGTTCGTCTGGTTTTTGAGTGAGGTCCGGTTAGCCGGGTAGGAGTGGCAAACATAGACACCACGAGCGGACTGCATTAGTGGGACATAGACACCATGAGCGTACTGCCTTGGTAGGACTTGACCACATCTGCAACCTCATCAGTCACATTGTATCTGTCAGGAACAGGTTGTGTACAATTAGAAATTCATAACGCGGGTTCAAATCCCTATATATGGGAAAACGGCTTGAGATGGGGCGCATGTAGTATGGGCTGCATGTTGCTTCGGAGACTTGCTGACATTAGAATAGGAGCATCCGGGTTTTAGTTAATATTGCGTTAGATTCTAGTCATAGCACTCACGAACACTTAAACTACACCAACACAAATTGCCGTGTTTCTGTATGTTGTTTTGGGAGATTCGCTGCTATGTTATCAGCCTTAAAGCGTCAGTGAATATTGACGTCCCCACTTCCATAGGTACTGGATCGCCGAAGTATAAGGGCGAGATTCAGGAGGACTCAAGGCAAGGAAAGCGAGGAGTCAATGTCATGTTTAGTTCCACTGTAACATGTATGTGGATTATCTATTAGTTGAGAAGTACTCAAGTGAGAGTTACCAAGTGTTGTTCTTCATTCCTTGTACTCTGATGTAAGATGTTGAAGGTTGTAATACTTGGGAATGTAAAGGTAATATTGTAACTCTATTGTAATGTATTGCAGTTGTATAATATTCAGACTTGTAATACATTGGGTGTTGAATAAAAAGTTTTAAATTCTCCTGTTTTTCTGTGTATTGTCACTAATTGAAGAAAAGGTTCTGGCTCGTGTCTCGGATTAATTGTGTATTTTGACTTCACTTTTCATTTATAATTGATCGACTATATATATTCCTGTTTGATTTATTTATAGAGTTGATAAGCCAAATTCTTATTTTGTTTTATAATGTTATTATTATTACCATGGTTTTTGTTATTATTGTTAGTATCATTATTAGTATTGATATTACCATTGCTATTATTATTGTTGTTTTCATTGGTATCATTATTAGTATTGATATTACCATTGCTATTATTATTGTTGTTTTCATTATTTTATTATTGTTTTAATATTGAATTACCTTCATACAAAAAAATGTTGAACCCAAATTATATTCGGTCTTGCAATATTGTTCTTACCAGTATTGTTAATATATATATTTTTCGGTCTTGCAATATTGTTCTTACCAGTATTGTTAATATATATATTTTTTATTGTTGTTGTTGTTGTTGTTGTTGTTGTTGTTGTTGTTGTTGTTGTTGTTGTTGTTGTTGTTGTTGTATATATTTTTTGTTGTTGTTTTCATGAATGTGTTGAATCATATTCTGTCATTATCAGTACTGTTAGCATTTTTAATTTTTTTATTATTATTATTACCAGTGTGATTATGATGATTTTATTTACTCTTATTATTATTGCTATTATTATTTTTAATATTATTGTTAATATTATTTTATTATTGTTATTATTATTTTGTAAAAGTCCATTAGTCTTGATCTACAGCATATCTTTTAATTATGTAAATTGAAGCCAACTTTATATTCATTTTGTATTATTTATTTATATTTATCTTGAGCCCATACTCTCCTTGATCCTGGTGTCTCATTCTTGTCTTCCTGCTCGGTTCTTCGATTAGTGTCATGTGGCCTACAGCGACATGTATGTTGCTTGGGGCATCACCATCGGAGTAGCGCAGTGGAAGCGTGGTGGGCCCAAAACCTACAGGTCCCAGGATTCTCTTATTTCTTCTTCCTTGCATTATTTACTTCCCTCTGTTCCTTGTATTCATCCTCATCTGTTGACTCCTTGATTGGTTCAATTCTTCCATTCCAGTTATGCCTACTCCATTATCTTGCCCTGTTATCTAGTGTTGTTTCTTTGCTTTTGATACTATTTATTTTCTTTCATGCATTCCATTTGACATTATTATTATCTATTTCCCTTCTTATTCTGGTGTTGCCATCGTTTTGACTTTTCCTTGGATCCCTGGTTTTGTTACCCCCTATAAGTTTATTTTTGCCATGACCCATGTACCGCCTACGCAAATTTCGAGGACGAAATTTTGTTGTAAGGCGGGTAGGATTGTAACCCTTATTCCTGTAAGTATGTATTTCTGAATATTTTCTATATTTTGGTTATTTATAAATTTATTTTTTGTTTTTAAACTTGATTTGGGCCTTCTATTAAAATCTTTTCGAGCCGGAAATTATATTTACTTCGAATAGTAGTATATTTTAACTTTATTGTTTATTTTCTAAGTAATCGGCTATTCATATCTTATTTTATTACTATTTGGATTTTAATAAACTTGTTTATCTCAAATCCTATTTTGATATGTATATCATTATTATTATCATTGTTATCAGTACTATTATGAGTATTTTTACTATTAATATTATTACCTTTGATTGTTAATTTAAAAATCTATTTCTATTGTTAATTGTATTTGTAGTTATGTCAAATAAATTCTATATTGTAGTACAAAATATGTTTAGTTATATAATTCTACATTTTTTTTAGTTATTTTATTTTCCCTAATGGATTTAAACCCATTTAATACCCAAAACCCTATAACCTATCTCTTATTGGATTCAAACCCGCATCCATTAACCCAATACCCTATAACCCTATTCATATATAACCCTACTAAACCTACCCTAGAAACCCTAACCCTAAGCTCCTGTGCAAACCTATTTTTACTCAGCTGCCAATCTCTTCACCTTCCCCTCTCTCTTTCCCTTCCCGTCTACCCAAAACCCATCCCTGCTCCCGACTTTCTCCCCTGCCGTGTGCACCCACCCGCCTACTCGCGACCCCCACGCCGTCAGCTTTCAACCTCTCTCTTCTCCTCCCAGAACAGCAGCAGCCGCGACAACAACAGCACCCGTGAAGACAGCACCCGCGACAGCAGCGCTCTCCTCGGTGGTCCCTCCTTCCATGTCACGCCCCGCTTCCCAAAAGAGAATACAGAATACGGATACGCGACAAAAGCCCAGCGAATGATTTTCATCATCCATAAGCTGTTCAAGAATCTTTACAACATTCCACAAGAATAATCAGAGTCGGAAGCAAAAGAATCAACCAATCATGCACATATGAACCAAAATACCAATAAGAATACTTGAAACCAAAATGTATTAATCTCAAATAATCATGATCTGAATAAGTCAATATCCTGGGTCACATTGCCTAAATACAATAAATCCAAGTATCAAAATAAAATATTGTTCAAGCAAGCTACAAATAATAATAATAGCAAAATTCAACGGCTAGTATTTCATGTCACCGATACCATCTGGAACATGTTCTCCAAAATCTGCAATTTAACAATTACAGGGATAGGAAAAAGAAAACAAGTACCCGTCAATTGCAAGTTACGGACCGCTTGTAATGCAGGATACAAGTACATGGAGAAACTAACTAGCAACATAAAATAAGCATGGTAACAAGTACAAAACTAGCATGGCAAAATGAACAAGTACAAGTGGCATGTATCCAATGTCAAGTGAACAAGTATCATGTAAACATGTGTCAAGTATCAAGAATCAAGTATCACGAAATCAAGTAACAAGTAACAAGTGTCAAGTAGTCAAGTACAAGTATCAAGTATTATGTTCAACCATCAAGTCTTATGTATCATGTAATCAAGTATCAAGTAAGCATGTATCATGTATTAAGTCTTGTAGTTATTACTATCTAGGTAGCACTTCATGTGCCATCCTTTTATCACATGGTTGCTATAGTCAATGCAATTTCGTTTTAGATTTCCATAGTGGACCATATAGGACAGTGTACTCAGGGACAAGTCTCAAGAATCAAGTATCAAGCCTTAAGTATCAAGTAAACTAGCCTCGAGAGTGAAGTATCAAGCCTCAAGTGAAATATCAAGCCAAGTGAAATATCATGCCTCAAGTAGTGAAGTATCAAGCCTCCAGTAATTGAGTATCAAGCCAAGTATCATATAGAATCAATAGATTCTCTTCCGAGTACACATTTCTGAATTATCCACTATTAGATCTGTCCCTTTAAATTCCGGTTTGGTTATTTTATTATTAGGATCAAACAAGCATGTATGTGTCACAAAACAAAGCCAAGAATAACATGGTATAGTCAAGTAACAAGTTCAAATTGCAAGATAAATATGTATGGGTGAAAGATAACACATAAAAGGATAAAATGACCAAATTTCTAATTCAGGACAACAATACCACACTGCAGTAAAACAGTGATTCCCGTTGTTACAAACACGCAAACCTGAATCCGTTAAAAGGTCTAGAAAATAGACTCCCAACTGAATCCAGCAAATATAAATAAGTCATATATTATTTCACAAAATCATAACTCAAAACTGATTTGAATCCAAAAAATACGTTCAGCCAGAAATCAGAAAATCGAATTCACAGTCAAGAAAACAGCATCAAAGCATCTCAAATAAATCCAGTAAAAATTTGGGGTATTCCCCTATACGTCTAGTATCAGAATATAAAGTTTCCTAATTTTCCAGTAAGATTAGTTTAGCCATCAAAAATTAGAAAATATCAAGAAACGATAGTTTAGAAAATCTGGATTCCCAATACTGCTGTACGAAAACTGTAATATCTCGCAAACCGTGAAACGAAATCCAAATCTTCCAATGGGAGATGAAAATAAACAAAATAAGCTAACTTTCATATTTCACAAATATTTTTCATGCAGTAAAAGGAACTAGGGTGAAAATACAAATATTTTCAGAACAGTAAGCAAAATTCAGCAAGTATAGTTTTTATAAACGAGCATGAAACGGTATACAAAACTCATCAATAAAATCCACCAAAATTCTGGGTAATCCCTAAATAGATATAGAAATACTGACCAAAATTTCATATCAAAATAATATATTTAACACTAGTATCAAAATAGTTTAGTCATCAAAATCATCAACAAACGAAATCTAAAAATGTAATACACCTCTGTAGTAAAACAATCATATCTCACACATACGAAAACGAAATCGATCAAGGTCAGAGAGTTTGGAAAGAAGAAGGGTTTCTCAGAAAATCATGTTTAATACTGAAGTTATGATACTGACCTTAATATGATCTAAAATACCAATCAAAACAGATCACTCACAAAATACAGATTTTCCTTTAACAACAAAACCAACATAAATCATACGAAACTTATTCCAATCACAGTCAAACGTGTTATAGAGTGTACTAAGTGTCCAAAGATCATGAAATATGGTATATAGCATGTCCACAACAAGTATATCACATGGATCCAAACAAACACATGATTTCTCATAATTATCTCATAATATAATCACATCCAGAACGGTCAAAACCTAAGTTGTTTCATGTCAAATTTGTGTCGTGAGGCAAGTATATTAAGTCTTGTAGTTATTACTATCTAGGTAGCACTTTATGTGCCATCTTTTTATCAGATGGTTGCTATAGTCAATGCAATTTCATTTTAGATTTCATAGTGGACCATATAGGACAGTGTACTCAGGAACAAGCCTCAAGAATCAAGTATCAAGTATCAAGCCTCAAGTATCAAGTAAACTAGCCTCAAGAGTGAAGTATCAAGCCTCAAGTGAAATATCAAGCCAAGTGAAATATCATGCCTCAAGCAGTGAAGTATCAAGCCTCAAGTAATCAAGAATCAAGCAAAATCTCAAGTATCAAGCCAAGTATCACATAGAATCAATAGATTCTCTTCCGAGTACACGTTTCTGAATTATCCACTATTAGATCTGTCCCTTTAAACCCCGGCTTTGTTATTTTATTATTAGGATCAAATAAGCATGAATGTGTCACGAAACATTCCAAGAATAACATGGTATAGTCAAGTAACAAGTTCAAATTGCAAGATAAACATGTATGGGTGAAAGATAACACATAAAAGGATAAAATGACCAAATTTCTAATTTAGGACAGCAAGACCACACTGCTGTAAAATAGTGATTCCCGTTGTTACGAACACGCAGACCTGAATCCGTTAAAAGGTCTAGAAAATAGACTCCCAACCGAATCCAGCAAATATAAATAAATCATATAGTATTTCAAAAAATCATAACTCAAAACTGATTTAAAGCCAGAAAACACGTTCAGCCAGAAATCAGAAAATCAAATTCACAGTCAGGAAAATAGCATCAAAACATCTCAAATAAATTCGGTAAAAATCTGGGTATTCCCCTATACGTCTAGTATCAGAATATAAAGTTTCATAATTTTCCAGTAAGATTAGTTTAGCCATAAATAATCAGAAAATATCAAGAAAAACGATAGTTTAGCAAATCTGGATTCCCAACATTGCTGTATGAAAACTGTAATATCTCGCAAACCGTGAAACGAAATCCAAATCTGCCAATGGGAGATGAAAATAGACAAAATAAGCTAACTTTTATATTTCATAAATATTTTTCATACAGTAAAAGTAATTAGGTTGAAAATACAAATATTTTCAGAACAGTAAGCAAAATCCAGCAAGTATAGTTTTTATAAACAAGCATGAAACGGTATATAAAACTCATCAATAAAATCCACCAAAATTCTGGGTAATCTCTAAATAGATATAGAAATACTGACCAAAATTTCAGATCAAAATAATATATTTAACACTAGCATCAAAATAGTTTAGTCATCAAAATCATTAAGAAGTGAAATCTGGAAATGAAATACACCTCTATAGTAAAACAATCATATCTCACACATACGAAAATGAAATCGATCAAGGTCGGAGAGTTTGGAAAGAAGAAGGATTTCTCTAAAAATCATGTTTAATACTGAAGTTAAGATACTGACCTTAATATGGTCTAAAATACCAATCAAAACAGATCACTGACAAAATACAGATTTTCCTTTAACAACAAAACCAACATAAATCATACGAAACTTATTCCAATCACAGTCAAACGTGTTACAGAGTTACTAGTTGTCCAAACATCATGAAATATGGTATATAGCATGTCCACAACAAGTATATCACATGGATCCAAACAAACACACGATTTCTCATAATTATCTCACAATATAATCATATCCAGAACAGTCAAAACCTAAGTTGTTTCATGTCAAATTTGTGTCATGAGGCAAGTATATTAAATCTTGTAGTTATTACTATCTAGGTAGCACTTCATGTACCATCCTTTTATCACATGGTTGCTATAGTCAATGCAATTTTGTTTTAGATTTTATAATGGACCATATAGGGCAGTGTACTCAGGGACAAGCCTCAAGAATCAAGTATCAAGTATCAAGCCTCAAGTATCAAGTAAACTAGCCTCAAGAGTGAAGTATCAAGCCTCAAGTTAAATATCAAGCCAAGTGAAATATCACGCCTCAAGTAGTAAAGTATCAAGCCTCCAGTAATCAAGTATCAAGCCAAATCTCAAGTATCAAGCCAAGTATCACATAGAATCAATAGATTCTCTTTCGAGTACACGTTTCTGAATTATCCACTATTAGATCTGTCACTTTAAATTCCGACTTGGTTATTTTATTATTAGGATCAAACAGGCATGTATGTGTCACGAAACAAGCCAAGAATAACATGGTATAGTCAAGTAATAAGTTCAATTTGCAAGATAAACATGTATGGGTGAAAGATAACATATAAAAGGATAAAATGACCAAATTTCTAATTCAGGACAGCAAGACCACACTGTAGTAAAATAGTGATTCCCGTTGTTACAAACACGCAAACCTAAATTCGTCAAAAGGTGTAGAAAATAGACTCCCAACCGAATCCAGCAAATATAAATAAGTCATATAGTATTTTACAAAATCATAACTCAAAACTGATTTGAATCCAAAAAATACGTTCAGCCAGAAATCAGAAAATTGAATTCACAGTCAGGAAAACAGCATCAAAATATCTCAAATAAATCCAGTAAAAATCTGGGGTATTCCCCCATACGTCTAGTATCAGAATATAAAGTTTCATAATTTATCAGTAAGACTAGTTTAGCATCAAAAATCAGAAAATATTAAGAAACAATAGTTTAGCAAATCTGGATTCTCAACACTGTTGTACGAAAACTATAATATCTCGCAAACCGTAAAACGAAATCCAAATCCACCAATGGGAGATGAAAATAGACAAAATAAGATAACTTCCATATTTCATAAATATTTTTCATACAGTAAAAGGAACTAGGGTGAAAATACAAATATTTTCAGAACAGTAAGCAAAATCCAGCAAGTATAGTTTTTATAAACGAGCATGAAACGGTATATAAAACTCATCAATAAAATCCACCAAAATTCTAGGTAATCCCTAAATAGATATAGAAATACTGACCAAAATTTCATATCAAAATAATATATTTAACACTAGTATCAAAATAGTTTAGTCATCAAAATCACCAAGAAACGAAATCTAGAAATGAAATACACCTCTGTAGTAAAACAATCATATCTCACACATACGAAAACGAAATCGATCAAGGTCAGAGAGTTTGGAAAGAAGAAGGATTTCTCTAATTAAAAATCATGTTTAATACTGAAGTTAAGATACTGACCTTAATATAGTCTAAAATACCAATCAAAACAAATCACTGAAAAAATACAGATTTTTCTTTAACAACAAAACCAACATAAATCATACGAAACTTATTCCAATCAAAGTCAAACGTGTTATAGAGTCTACTAAGTGTCCAAACATCATAAAATATGGTATATAACATGTCCAAAATAAGTATATCACATGGATCCAAACAAACACACGATTTCTCATATTTATCTCACAATATAATCACATCAAGAACGGTCAAAATCTAAGTTGTTTCATGTCAAATTTGTGTCGTGAGGCAACTATGGCCAATAGCACTATAAAGACAATACTCATAAAAAATAACACACACATGAGTTGTCTCTAGAACCCAACTACACTACAAGCAGAATTTATGACTTGTATCATACAAAGAAATTGAGTACAAGTTACTTGTCATAACCGATGACGAATCGAACACCAAGAATAATGGGAACAGATTCCTAGGCAACGAACAAAACCCACGAACGAAAATCCACGAACCAAAGCAACCCATATGCAAACTACATGCACGTGCAAAACACCAACGAGAGAGAGAAGGAGATCGGGCGACGAGGGTAGCGGTGGCTGGCCTTTACTGGTCGTTGCTGCTCCTGCGGCTGCTGTTGGTCGGTGCCGGAGGACGGAGTCGGAGATGGAGAGCTGGGTGTGGTCGGGATGTGCGGGTCGGAGGATGGGGATGTGCGGCTGGGGCTGACGACGCAATAGGGAAAGGGAGGTAGGCTGGGGTAGAAATAGGTTTAGGGTTAGGGTATAGGGAGAGATAGATATATATAGAGAGTTCTGTTGTGGATTAATGGGTATTGGGTTAATGGGTTCTTTAGGAGTTATACTAGGAGATGGGTTTAATATGATTTGTATGGGATTTCAAGTAGGATTGTGGTTAATTTGGCTTTGGTAATTAATTAGGGATAAAAAACAATTGGATAAGCAATAGGGTAACCAACCAAACACCACGAGACCCCAAGAACAAAATAATGAGAACAAGAACCAAATAAAGAGCGAAATAACAATATGATCAAGAACAATTCAAAGGATAGAAGAATCAACCACAAGAAGATCAAAAAAATGAGAAAAGGGAATATATATTGAAAACAACTTCAATATACGGTCCAAAATACAAAGAGAGTACAAATACTCGATAAAGAAGAAAAATACAGCAAAAATACGAAAAATGAAAAAGCAGGGGTTACATTCCTGCCAGCGCGTCGCTCCGTCTTCCAAGCAGCACTATCCTGACGCTACCCTGCCTCCCTGTCGCGACTCCTCTCAATGACGCAGCTAGCGCAGCACCGCCCCCTGCCTCCTGTCATCGTCGGCAACGTCGACAGCATCGCCAGCAGCCCCTCGACGCCCATCATGCTGCTCTCCTGCGTCGCCAGCCAAGCCAGAGCCAAAAGCCATTGGTTGCTGTTTGATCAAGAAGTGAATGTGGAGTTTTTGATCAAGTTTTGATCTAGTGGAATCCTAGCCATCCGATCTCCTCTTGATCGTCATGATCATGATCTCCATCATCGCCTTCGATTGTGGACCGTTCGATCTCCTCTCGATCCTCCATTTGATTATCTCCAATCTATTAGATCTAGGCCGTCCGATTGTTGATCATCGCGATCGTGATCATCGTCTCCATCATCATCAAGATCTTGATCTCAACCGTCGGATCTCTTTTTTATCATCGCGATCGTGATCATCATCTTAATCTTGATCTTCGATCTCAGCCGTCCGATTGACCGATCACACTTGATCTCGGACCTTGATCATCTCGATCATCTTGTTCGTCTTCTACTTGGTGAGTTTATATTTGATCCACTTTTTGTTCTCATTCATCAAATTGTCAATCATGGAATATTTACTCTTTTGGTACTCTTCTAATTCTTATATATTTTATGTTCGATTTCGTCTGTTGGATTCGCTTGATCTTCATCTTGATCATCGAGATCCATGCCCGATCATGATCATCGTGATCGTTTGCTCGTCGCCGTGTCGTCGGGATTCCGATCCCGTTATTCTCAAATTATCGTATCTAATCATCATCTAAAGGCAAGTCATCTTACTCTCGAATTGTATTGTATTGTATTCGAGATTATTTATTGAATCCCACAAGTATATCCATATTGAATATCGTATATATATTGTTATTGTTATCTATCGTTGGGATACTACGGATTTATACTAGCGAATCCAAGTAGTAGTCTTGACTTCGTGCCGTCTTTTTGCCTCTAATGTATAGAGATCTTACATGCATTCATATAGTTAGTTATTGAATATAAGAATAGAGAATTATTGTTGCATTTCATCTCATGACATTATACACAACTATTGTAGATTGTATATTAGGGTTGATTGTTTATGTGATTGATAATGATAAATTAGATGATTGTAATTAGTAGGATTATGGACATTATATATCATAATACCATGTTCACATAGGGGTAACTTGTGATTTACGATTGTTAACCTCTAACTCACCATTCATAACATCTTGATTATTTTTTTATGCATGAAAAATTATATCGAGACCCTGAATTTACTGCCAACCTGAACATTGTCGTGCTGTTTCAACCTAGATAATTTCATTAAAATCAATACCTTTCTGAATATGAAATGTAGTACCAAGTGTCTAGTTGCTAATAACATCCAGAATTTTCGAATTCTGACTTATATTGCATGAGTTATGACCTTTTTGCTACTGCTGCGCTGAAATTCCAGATTCATGTACATAGCATGTTAGGCTGAAGAATTAGATGAACTAATGATCAAATATTTCCATGATAAATTTCAGATTGGTAGATAACATACTTAGGGTAATAAAAATTATTTTTACTTATTTTTAAAATGAATATTTACTGCCTTTACAACTGAAACTAGTCAACACCGATAACCAGCCTGAAACTAAAATCTGTAAAGAACACTGAATTTCACCTAGCTACTGTTGTCAGAATGTAGACTTTAAATTTGCGTTGGAACCGGGCAGGAGTCTAATTTCAAGAACTTCTGACGGATCCGCATTTTCTATCCTGTAGCAACGAGAATTCTGATTTTGGTATAACAACCTATTGCTGTCCAGAATTGGGTTCCTATGTTTAATAATATATAATTGAATCTATAATGTTATATTTGGTGCATTTAATTATATAGAGTATATTGCATGATCTTAGGATTGTTTTGTCATCTTTCTAGTATTCCTTATCAATCGCATTATTGTATGTTAACTGAATAAAGAATGTTAATCAAGCCGGGGTTAAGGGTTGACTAGGGTAGTTGACAATATAGTGACTGTACTCGGATGATGGCCAGTGATTATTATCGTTATCGGCATCATGTCAGAAATTACACATGTCCAGTGTTATTACCGCTATCTTCATCATACCCAGTACATGAACTATAGAATCTACCACCTTAGTCTAAACGAAATTGATTGTATGCATGAAGCTTGTAGAATGGAATGCAGTAGTACGTGCATTAGCGAGGTTTAAAAATGAATAATAGACTTAAGACTTTCATCACATTGTCATTGCATATTGTCATCTTTATTGAACAGTGTTATCGTTATTGTTACCATTATTGTTATTGTTTATCGTTGTCGTTATAAATCATCGTTATTGCACATTGTACTGTTATTGATTTGTCACTGTTCAACACTATTGATTTCATCGTTCATTGAATTCATCGTTATACCGTTATTTTCATTGTTCTCTATTTCTTTACTTGCTGTCCGCGACTTACTCTAAGGACATTTTTTCTCTCTTTAGATGAGCAGCTTACAGGTTATCAAGGAGATTTACCCGACGGACTAGGAGAACAACATTGGTGAAAGACTTGTGTTGCTGCGCCGTTGAATAAATATTTTTTCTCTTTTTGAACTTTAATAAATTGAACAAATGTTGTTTTGTTTGTATTGTGGGCTTTGACCCGAATGTTGTTTGTTAATTTCAGATGTTGGGTTATTTTATGTTGGTTATTTTTATGCTTAAATTTCAATGTTATTATTTATGTGATTATTCTTTCATTGCATGCATGGTTGTATTACTTCTTGTTTATATTGTTGAGTTGGATCAATAACGGCCTGTGGATGATGCAAGTCATTTGCTGGGCCGTGTTACGTGCTTGCATTCTGTATTCTTGGGAAGCGGGGCGTGACATAACCTATGAGTTAGTTTCACAAGATATACTTAAAAGAGTATCTTTTTGGAATTAAACTCCAATTCCTATGCTGATGGGATAGAGTTAGCTACTTCTCTTACTGAAGAGATAAAGTTTGTTGTTCTTCCCGTGTTGAAGATATTGAGTTAATTGCTATGGGGATTTGACTAGAAATCTCCTCTTACTTAGGCTGTAAGTGAGCCTTATCTGTTGGCCTGGTTGAGGTAATGGGCCTGGAGGCTGTCCATGTTCCTCTAGTAGGCCTGCAATTACCATAAAAAAATTGTTCTGCCCTTGAAAGCTTTACGATGCATGCTTGAATTGCACGGTCCTATTTTTTTACGATTTTTACCAATATCACAACCACTAGGGGAAAACCAACAGACTATGCATTACCAACTAATCAACGACTATTTTGCCGTACTGACCCACTTTTTGAAAATATTTAGCGCTCTGACACACTTTCGAAAACAATTAGCGAACTGACCCAATTTTGGACACGTCAGCAACAAACGTTCTTGGGAAAAACGACATTGGTTATTTCGATGCCGTTTTTCCCAATAACGACATCTGTTTTAAAAAAAACTTTCATGCCGTTATTTGGAATAACGACATCTGTTACTTTTAGTCGAAGGAGCAAATAGTCACAATTGTGAGCTGAGAGACAAGTATGAAAATAAAGTAAAGGATGCCGTTCTCTGAGAGAACGACATTCTTTACACTGATGCCTTTATTTGAATAACGGCATCAGTTACTTGGGATTTTTTTCACACTTGTCTAGGGTTTGTGAGTTACTTGGGATATATGAAAAATCCCAAGTAACTGATGCCGTTATTCAAAATAACGGCATCAGTATAAATCATGTCGTTCTCCGAGAGAACGACATCCTTTACTTTATTTTCACACTTGTCTCTCAGCTCACAATTGAGACTGTTTTCTCCTTCGACTAAAAGTAACCATAATGGCATGAAAGTTTTTTTTAAAACAGATGCCGTTATTGGGAAAAACGACATCGAAATAACCTATGCCGTTTTTCCCAAGAACATTTGTTGCTAAAGTGTCCAAAACTGGGTCAGTTCGCTAATTGTTTTCGGAAGTGGGTCAGAGTGCCAAATATTTTCAAAAAGTGGGACAGTACGGCAAAATTTTCCTAATCAACCATGCATACACTTAATTATTTAATTCCGCAGTCACCCTTAAGTAGAGATTGAAGGAAAGAGCGTTCAACGTGTGAGGTCGTTGGGTAACTTGGGTTGTGTTGTTTCGTTCTTGGTCTCTAGGTAAACTGTTTGTTGCTTATTCAATTCTTGAATCTTGGTAGTCACTGGTAGGGCTGCAAACGAATCGAGCTATTCGCGAGCTATTCGGCTCGAGCTCGGTTAAAGCTCCGTCCGAGCTCGGTTAAAGCTCGGTCAAAGCTCGGCTCGAACCAAGCTCGAGCTCAAATCGGAGCTCGTTTCGTAAACGAGCCGAGCTCGAGCTTCGTTTTTTTTTTTAGGCTAAGCTCGCGAGCTATTCGGCTCGAATACGGTCAAAGCTCGGTCAAAGCTCGGCTCGAACCGAGCTCGAGCTCAAAAATAAGCTCGTTTTGTAAACGAGCCGAACTCAAACCTGAAGGTATTCGGCTCGGCTCGGCTCGATTGTAGCCCTAGTCACTGGTCAACTACTGAGAACAATTAGAAGGAAACACCCTGTAGTTTACAACGAGGTATTTGTTGTTTTTTTTGTCAACTCTAATACTTGATTATGTTTGGAAATATGAAATATTAATAATGTTTATTTGATTGAAGATTGCTGATTTAATTAACTAGACAAGTGGGTGGTTATAATTACAAGAGTTGAGAAGACACAAATTGAACGAGTATATACTCATCATGGTGTATGACTAAGTAAACAATGAAAGACTCGTTCAACTAAAACTGCGTAGTTATAGAAATAACTGAGGGAATTATACTTGAATTCTCACTAAACAGAACTTGCAATCTTAATCAATATTATGATAGGTAAATAGCGGGAAACCCACCTGTAAATATGGGTCAAAGTACAGGAAGTTGTCAGATTGGTGGAGTGTCTGCGGTCTCTCATATGCTGCTTGAAGTTGATGCGTGAGCCATTAATGGTAGCGACAGAGGTATCCGCGTGAGCAGTCAGGGGAGAGAACATCCTTCGTTGCGAGGTACCAGTGAGAATCAACGAGGGTCAAGCGAGGGGATGAGAACCAAGACTCAATCTGTACAGTAAGTTGTCAGATTGGTGGAGTGTCTGCAGTCTCTTATATGGTGCTTGAAGTTGACGTATGAATCAGTGATGGAGGCGACAGAGGTATCCGTGCGAGCGACGGAGCGGATGAACAGTATACAAGCAAGGGACTGAGAGAGAGAATGAGCTCAAATTAGCACGAGAAATTGGTTTGGACGAGGTCACCCGATCAGTAGGATTAGATTTCGTTGTATTTTTGTTTGTTGGTTGGAGTGTATGAATTCAGATACCAGTCTGTTGGGATCTGAACTTCAAAAGCCTTATTTTTTGTTGTTTGTTTTGTTAAATTTTTTAATGAAACACGGGGGGGGGGGGGGGGGGGGCAAGGCCAACCTTTTACGATAAAAAAAAGGGTCAAAATATACTATTAGATAGTATTTTATATATTTCGAATTATGTATTAGTTTAGTATTTGGTTCCCTCCTATATATAGGGACATTATACCCAATTATAATTAATCCAATAACATTTTTTGAATCTATATGTTAACCTTTATATTGTACTAGTATCATACACGTGCACAGCATGTGGGAAAAGGGGATAATGGAAAGGGGGAAAAAATCTGCTACCACGTGCTTTGCACGGGTTGGATTATGGACACTAAGGCCTTCTCCCATTATAGTAGTAGAGATGAGAACCTTAATCTCTGCTCTCTTCCCTAATCCTAATTATATCATAATCCCAAATCCCTACCTCTATCAACAAACAACAAGAATGGCAACATCCCCAAATTTCCCTCAACCTTCCGACAGCAACAACCAGCAAGAACAAACAACAAGAATGGCAACATCCCCAAATTTCCCTCAACCTTCCGACAGCAACAACCAGCAAGAGCGGCAACATCCCCAACTATCCCTCAACCCCCGACTGCAACTCCTGACGCCCCACTCCGCTGCAACTTCACATCTCCCCGTCACCACCTACTCCGGTGCAACTCCCGACGCCCCACCCCGCTGTAACTCCACATCTCCTCATCACCACTTACCCACTGTCCCCACCTACCCCGAACCCAACTCCTCCGAAACCCAACTCCAAGATCACCTACCCTCTGCTGCCACCCAATCTCGCTACAAACCCAAACCCGTTCTCGACTTCTATTATCCTAGCCGCCACCCATCTCCACCACTTACCCTAATCTTATTCCGTTCTTTCCAACATAAACCCACAACCTGGCACTCCTGGAAAAGTGGTGGTGGAAAGTGTTCCATCATGGCGGGGAAGGTTGGCAGGACTTTATCCAACCCTACCTACAAGGGAAAGGGACTAGAAGTCTTGGCTTTCGTGTTGGTTCCAAAGTGTCTCGTTTCTGGAAAGGGGTTGCTAAAGCCAGTGGGCCTTTCAACTCAGCAATTTCGTCTGTGATCGGCAATGGTCGAACCACTAGATTTTGGTGGGACAAATGGTGCGGGCCTCATTCTCTCAAGGAAAGTTTCCCAGAGCTGTTTGCTAAAACGAATCGTCCGAATATTTCGGTGGCGGAAACATGGAAAAGGGGGACTTGGAGACCGTCGTTCCAAGGGACTCTTTCTCCAAGTTTGCTACAGCAACTGCATGAATTGCAAGCGCACATAGTCCAGTCTGGGATGATATGTGCCCAAGGTCCAGATCACAGGCGTTGGGGACCCGAGAACAAGGGAGGGTTCTCGGTTAGATCACTTTACAACCGGATTCACTTCCGAGGATGCAGGCCCAGCTGGGCAGCGGTTCTCTGGAAGACAAAAACGCCTCTGAAAATTAGAGTCTTCCTCTGGCTTATGCTTAACAATGCCATTCTTACTAGAGAGAACCTAGCCAAGAGGCAACCTCACATTGCGACCAATTGCGGATTCTGCAACGTACACGTGGAAAGTCTGAACCACCTGTTTCTCCACTGCACTAGAAGCAAGGCCATCCTGATAGAGGTGCTGAGAGCACTAGGAACAAGTGACTACCCAAGAGACTATGAGGAACTTTGGGTTGGTCCCAGATTTGCGGCAGTCCGCCACGATATGAAAGAAGCATGGTTTATTGCCATTGCGACAACCTCTTGGGTGTTATGGCTAGATAGGTACAATTTTTATTTCCGTGCTTCTTGTAATTCTATTTCTAGTAATCTTACTCATATCATGCATCTAATTTCCTTTTGGGCTACAGCAGCTGCTTCAGGAGCAAGGGGGAGGATAGCAAGGGTATTCCAGGTGGACGAGTTCGATGACGAGGAGATAGAGATCGGGCCAACTCTAGACTGATGAGTGGACCCTCGGCCCACGTTTACTTTTCTGTATCAGGCCTTGTATTTTGTATCTTGTTTTTTGGTTGCCTTTAGGCTGGATGATGTAACCCACCCCCCAGGGTTTTGTTGGGGGTTATGTTTTATTTCCTGCACTGCACTTTTATTTTCCCGGGTCTCCGGGGTTGTTTATTAATTTCTTATTAATGAAACAGGGTGGCTTTATTCCACCTTATTCTCAAAAAAAAACATAAACCCACAACCAATATACTACTCCTAAATCCATACCCGACCCACTAACCCTCACCCATACTCGAATCCAAAAAAAACCCCACCCGAAACCCGAAATCCATACCTAAACCCATACCAAATCCAAACCCGAAACTACTAGCATCACTGCAAACCACACAGGCTTTCCCGGCCATTTTTTGGGCTATCCCGGCGTTTATACTGTAGCGGCATTTCTGAAAATGCCGCTATAGCGAGCGTCGGGACAAATATAGGGTCTATCCCGGCGTTTTTTTAGAAACGTCGCTATAGCCTACATCTATCCCGGTGTTTAATTGAAAAAACGCCGGTATAGAGTTTTTGCCAAAAAAAAAGGAAAGGTAATCTAACCCAACGTTTTTGACCAAAAAAGCCGGGATAGGTTATTAAATATTTTTTTAAAAAAGCACCATATCTCGGCGTTTTTTTCTAAAAATGCCGGGATAGATAGGTATTTATTTTTTATTTTTTTATTTTTTTTAAATTTTGAAACATTTTTTAATAAAAAATTATCCTACATGAAATAAAATTTCATATATATGCTATAAAACAACATAGAACTCCTCAATTCCATTCAATACAACCAATTGAATTAACATGAATATTTATCAACAAGTAGTTAGCTAAGCTCCTCAATGTTGTCTACATATTAAAACAAAGAAACTATATTTGTCTACATACGCATTGATGGAGGTATATGCTACAAGATCCTTAGAATAGCCTGATGTGTCTTTGAAACTTCACCCATGATATCAGAGCTTAATTTCTCTTCATATTTCGTTTGATGCTGTCTAAAGGAGTTCATCTCACTGTCTATACCCCACCTGCAAAATGACCAACAGCACTAACTGTTATTTCTTGTAATAGCTACAGAAAAGAAATTCATCTTACTTACGAAATGAGATAAACGAAACACGACACCTTGCCAAGAGAGCTGAATTTTTGCGCTTCCAGAACTGGAGGAAAAGCACTGCCCATGATACGACGAATATGAAAAACTCAAAAAACAGGAAGCACTGCATTGATCTAATGCAAAACAAATTATGAAGTCAAAATTTGTGCATATTCAACATATTGACAATATTTGGGGAGTTGAGATAAATCTTTTACTGATAGAAACACATACCAAGGCTCAAGAAAGCAGGGGAAAATAGCAGGGAAAAATAACAAAATTTTGCTGTACTACCCCACTTTTTGAAAATATTTAGCGCTCTACCCCACTTCCCAAAACAATTAGCGATATGCCCTTATTTAGGACACGTCAGCAAGAAACGTTATTGGAAAAAACGGCATTGGTTATTTCGATGCCGTTCTTCCCAATAACGGCATCTGTTTGAAAAAAAATTGCAAATCGTTATTTGAAATAACGGCATAAGTTGTTTTGTTTTTCGAGAGCTTGTAGTCTCCACTTAGAGAAAAAATTGCAAGTATGAAAAACCTTATAACAGATGCCGTTATTTCAAATAACAGCATTCTCAATACTGATGCTGTTATTTAGAATAACGACATCAATTATAAATTTTTTAAATAAAAAGTAAGTTATTATTCATCCTCTCTGACGAATAAGTTTAAAAAAAAAAATTATAAACATCAGTTATAATTTTTTTTAAATTTTTTTATACATTTTATTCATTCTCTCTGTTTCCAAACAACGGCAATAGTGCATATTTATATATAACTGATGCCGTTATCTCCAATAACGGCATTAGTCATCAGAATGCCGTTATTCAGGATAATGACATTGTTTATAAGTTTTTTTCACACTTAGAACTTTTTAAAGTTAGAAGATTCACACTTGTAAGACAAATATACTGATGTCGTTATTCCAAATAACGGCATGCAATTTTTTTTTCAAACAGAGCCGTTATTGAGAAGAACGGCATCGAAATAATCTATGCCGTTTTTTCCAATAACGTTTCTTGCTGATGTGTCCTAAATAAGGACATATCGCTAATTGTTTTGGGAAGTAGGGCAGACCGCTAAATATTTTCAAAAAGTGGGGCAGCACGGCAAAATTTTTGAAAAATAACCAACGGGTGTACATCCCAAGGAAAGCAAAATACGTGGCAATTGCATTATCAAATGCAACGATTGAGCTAAAATAATGACAGTATTTAACGGTGTACTAAAAAACAATCATAAATAGAGAATTAAAAAACAGTCTGTACAAAATGTCAAACTACTAGGTATCTTACCTTTGTCCCGTAGTAACTGTAAATTTCATCAATTGGTTGCCACGTTAACAACCCAGCTACTACTGAAGACTAAAAAATAGGGATACAGAAACAACGCCTTCATCTTCGGAAACACAAATTAAAAAGAAAATTTGAAGTACCATGCATAGGAAAAACTTGTTTAACAATGTCTTCCTCTTCCAGTCTTTTAAGTAATGATTCATTCCTCTGAACATGGAGCTCGTTGCTATCAAACCATAATGTCAAATCCGCTTCTGTTCTGTTTACCTGCAAATTGCAGTACATAATTTTATAAGATGTCTGCTTTTTTTAGAACATGTGATATTTTACAAGTCAAATACATGTTATTCATGAAGTGCATAATTTGCTATAGGGAAATAGTCTATACATGCATAGCTAGTCAAAGGTCACCCATAAAGTGATAATTACTAAGTAGTAAATCTATCAGTGTTACTTAAAACCATCGTAAAAATTTTAATTGGCACTAATTAGTAAATTCAGATCTAAATGGGGAGGCCAAGGAGCACAAGGCTCAATGAAAGAAATGAGCATTTTAAGTTTGGTTGCCAACCTAAGATTGAATAACTCCTACTTGGTGTCAATTCATACTGAGGAAACTACGGAGAAGAAAAAGACTTATTGTTATGCTATATGAACTTCCTCCAAATTCTCATGGAGGAAAGCAAACATCTGGAAAATAAGGAAAGATGGTAAACATGCGCTAGGAAATTACTCTCAACTCTAAGACGTGGATAAAACAATAGCACAAGAAAATGCATCCCTCACAAAAATTTTAGTCGCCACAGAAAATTATGATTATTCTTGAAGCTCAAACATTTGTCAATCATTCTATCACACATGTTGATCTCTAGGCTCCTCTTCACCTCTCTTTCTATTACATACATGTAAGGATTAATGGCTAGACAATAAAGAGACATGTCTCCCGAAATAGGGCATCCTACAAATTCTCATAGAATATAATGAAGGTTTACATGTCAAGGAAATGTGGGTGGGGGGTCAAAAATTGTATGCCACCAGATCCCCCCCCCCCCCCCCCCCCCCCCCCCCCCCCCCCCACCAAATCTCTCTCTCACCTACCATACCCCCACCTACCAATTTTGAGATGCTATTTAAACATCTCAATCCCTCCCGTTTCTTGATTATCCCCATCCTCACTCCAAATAAGAGAAGAATAGAAAGAGAGTGAATTGAAAGAATTTTGGGTTTGAGTTTTTTAAGTGTGTAAACACTTTGTAGAGAGAGAATTTTTGTGAGAAAAAATTCTTGGGGTTTTGGGTTGTGAGTATTTTTGAGTGTTTTGTGAAGAAAAACACTTTGTACAATTTTCATCCTAAAGTAAAGATCTGCAGCAGCTCCGGAGACGTAGGCACCAAATTGTGCCGAACTCCTTATCAATTTTTGTGTGTGCTATTTTAGCTTACATTTCGCATTCTTGCTAATCTGGTGAAAGAAAAAACTTGTGTTTTTTCCCAACAACTGGTATCAGAGCTCTGGTTGTGATTTCTGTCAACGAATAGTCAGAAACGATCCAGGAGAAGCCAGATTCGAGTGGGAGCGATGGCCGCAGACGAAGGGAATGTGAAAATTGAAAAGTTCGATGGTGCGGACTTTGGCTTTTGGAAGATGCAGATTGAAGATTATCTGTATCAGAAAAAATTGTATCAACCTCTCTCGAAAAAAATACCAAAAGACATGGAGAGGACGACTGGGCTCTTCTCGACCGACAAGCCCTTAGAGTTATCCGATTGATGCTCTCCCGCAATGTTGCTTTCAACATTGCGAAGGAAAAGACCACTGCGGGTCTTATGGCGGCTCTCTCCAGCATGTACGAGAAGCCATCGGCCTCAAACAAAGTTCACTTGATGAGGCGGTTATTCAACTAGTGGATGAAGGAAGGCGCATCGGTGGCTCAACATCTGAATGAACTCAACACAATCACAACCCAGTTGAGTTCCATAGAAATTGAGTTCGATGATGAAGTTCGAGCTTTGATTCTCTTATCTTCTCTATCAGACAGTTGGAATGCTACTGTTACAGCAGTCAGTAGTTCGTCAGAAAATAGTAAATTGAAGTTTGACAATGTTCGGAATCTGGTATTGAGTGAAGAAATTCGGTGGAGAGAATCAGGTGAAGCATCAACCTCCTCCTCAGCTTTGCACACGGAGTAAAGAGGAAGAACTTCAGAAAAAAGCTTTAATCGCAGCAGATCGAAATCTAGACGAGGTAAATCTAGATCGAAAAGAAAGTTTTCAACTGCTACAATTGTGGCAAGAGGGGTCACTTTCAATGAGATTACCGAGCACCGAAGAAAGCTACCGGCGCATAGGAATCTACCAACGTGACCGAGGAAGCAGGCGATGCAATGATTCTAAGCGTCAACAGTCCGATTGAATCATGGATCTTGGATTCAGGGGCATCTTTCCACTCCACCTCATACGGAGAAATCATGGAGAACTATGTCAGTGGTGATTTCGGGAAGGTTCATCTAGCCGATGATGAGACCTTGAAGATCGTGGAAAAGGAAGACATTCGAATAAAGTTGCCGAACCAGACTACATGGAAGCTGCAAGGAGTGAGACATATTCCTGGCCTCAAAAGGAATTTGATCTCAGTGGGACAGCTGGATAGAGAAGGTTATTGTGCAACCTTTTCAGGCTGTGAATGGAAAATTACCAAAGGAGCACTTGTCATTACTCGTAGTAAGAAGACCGGTACTCTCTATATAACCTCAAACTTGGAGAGTATCATTGCAAATGCAGATGCTGATGGAAAATCAAATCTATGGCACCAAAGGCTTGGTCATATGAGCGAGAAAGGGATGAAGACACTCATGTCAAAGGGGAAGCTGCCAAATCTGAAGAGCGAGGATGTTGGCCTATGCAAAGATTGTATCTTCGGCAAACAGAAGAAGGTCAGCTTTGCAAAGATTGGCAAGGCACCCATGGCAGAAAAGTTAGAGTTGGTTCATACTGATGTATGGGGACCATCTCCGGTTCAATCTCTAGCAGGCACATTGTATTATGTCACCTTCATTGATGATTCTACAAGAAAGGTGTTGGTATATTTTCTGAAGAAGAAATCAGAAGTCTTTGATACCTTCAGAAAATGGAAAGCCATGGTGGAAAATGAAACTGGTTTGAAAGTCAAGCGTCTGAGGTCTGACAATGGTGGAGAGTACACAGATCGTAGATTCAGAGAATTCTGTGCGAACAACAGCATCAAGATGGAGAAAACGATTCCCATGACACCACAGCAGAATGGCATAGCAGAGCACATGAACAGAACTCTGAATGAACGTGCCAGAAGCATAAGGATGTTCTGGGCTGAAGCCGTCAACACTGCTGCCTACTTGATCAACCATGGGCCATCAGTACCTTTGGATGGTGGAATACCAGAGGAAGTTTGGAGCAGAAAAGAGGTAAATCTTTCACACTTAAAAGTGTTTGGTTGTATTTCTTATGTGCATATTGATTCTGCTGAAAGAAGTAAATTAGATCCGAAATCTAATAAATGTGTTTTTTATTGGATATGGTGGTGACGAGTTCGGCTACCGATTTTGGGATTATGAAAATCGGAAGATCATCAGAAGCCAAGATGTCATATTCAATGAGAATGTGATGTACAAAGACAGATCAACTGCAGAATCAAGTAGCTCCAGTACACATGCTGAAACGAAGGAGTTCGTAGAGTTCGAGGAGATATCTGGAAGTGATGTCTAGATTAGTCCTGAAGCAGTTCATGAAGAACCAAGCACGCTGTAACGCCCCGAATCCCAAATACACTGAATTCGAGATGTTCTACAGGATCTTTTCGCTTCATTTAGTACAATTTTACAAGGAAATTTAAACTTTTCACTTTACATCAGAGTTTACATCAATATTACACTTTACATTTACACAGCGAAAGTAAAATTTACAACAATTAAATAAATGTACAACAATATGGTATTATCTTTAAGCATCCATTCCTCTTTAACCTTTAACATGTTATTTACCTGCATATAAGACTGTGGGTACGTCAGTTTATTCAACCGACGAACATTATACACGGCCACCCTCTCTATGCCGGAAATAGTATAACTCAATTTTCCATATTTAACAAACACAAACTTGTCACATTTCAAACTAAAGGGACTACCCTATGGATGTCGTGTTGTGATTGTGCACTTAATCCTTAATGCATTTATTTATGTTACATGACACTAATGCGCACTTGTTCGGATTCTATGCATCCCATACTACATAGGTCCGAGGGCAAGCCCTTAATCGTTCTTCATCTTTATAGGGTTCAATCCCTCGTTATGACTTAATCTACTACTGTAATTACGGTAAGTATCCTAGATGCTTTCTGACCTACGAGCTCATTTCTAGGCACTCTGGAGGGAATCCCATCGCTGACATGACTCATCATGCAGACATCCTGTGGTAATTCAGCTCTCACCATAGACATGACACCACCCGTAGTCTTCAAACATCTCACGAGCATCGCCACCGGGACGGTACTCTGGAGCAGTATCCTCACCCAGACTCATCATGGGAATTCCTGGGATACGCTCTCGCCGCTATCCAATGGCCCTCATACTCAATGTTTTTCTCTTACTTTCATCACATCTTCACTATGTACTAGTCCTTATTTTAATAGAATCATGAATAAAATCAAAGTTCTAGAGTTAGCCTCTCCACTAAACCGGACTTATTCATTTATACAAACATGACCAACCTTGGTCTTTCATTTCAATAATTCATTTCATTTCCTTTCCAATTTGCTGGGGGAGACTTAGCTACTCTTTCATTTCAATTTCAATTCACAATTTTCACATTGAGCACTTATAACTCATAAAATTCATATTCATAACCAACGGATTTCTTTTTCATTAACATAATCTCTAATTCATTCATTAATCCATAATCATACATGAACTCATGCACTTTATCAATTCACATCACTAATGGATATTCATACTTCATATTTTTCCACGTTATTCTCAAGTGAGAATAAATTGCATTATGTCACACAACAAAGTTTCTTTTAGCCAAATCATCTTCTAATACTCCATTTCAATTTATTCTTATAAACTATAAATTTTCACAAGTGTATACTCTAGAACCATAGTTCTAATTATGTCTTTTATTCACAAACCATAGTTTATCTCTTTCAAATAAAGCCCAAATCATTTTTGTAAAATCCCTTACATTTTTATGAGAATAACCATAGTTTTTCACAATTTTTGGACACCTAGAAACCCAAAAAAAATTATTTTTTTCATACTTGCCGAGGGTAGGATTCGAACCCAGGCACACTGAGAACACAGCCAAGAGCACCCGCCGATAGGCCAAACTGTGCCAGCGGTATAAGGAGGGCAAAAGAGTATTTATTACTCTCGGTCGGTATTTTATTTGTTTACACAAAATGTGAGAATATATATGCGGCTAAGGGGAATCGAACCGTTCAACACAGAGAACCCAACCGCACCGCAAGACCACTTGAGCTACGCACACAGTTGTCAAAAGTATAGTTTCAAATCCCTTTAACTTATGCTCTCTGTTATTTAGAACATTTCGATGTTCAACTAGCTTTTATTTCATTTCGCTCTCATCAAAAAATACTGTATAACTCCAGATTAATTCCCCCTCACATGATTCATATGTCAGTGTGAGCAAAATAATTTTTTGTAATAATAAAAATATATTTTCAAATAATTAATTCAAATTACACATTCTAACACTACTATTTTTCTCTTTTTGATGTTTCTTTGCCTCATAGTGTTCTAATCTTTTTGACAATATATTTCACATTAATCTACTGATTTTAAGCATTTATCTACATAAAACTCATATTTGAATTTATTCACCCCATATCTGTAACACCCCGCAAAATTGGATATTACAAATTTTGCCCCTGGGTGTTACGCACGTATATTTTGTAATGTGGTTCACTACATATTTTGGATTCGTACTATTTACACATTTTCCGTATTGATTTCAGTCAACTAAAATATAATAT
Source organism: Hemerocallis citrina (assembly GCA_017893485.1). Lineage (NCBI taxonomy): Eukaryota > Viridiplantae > Streptophyta > Magnoliopsida > Asparagales > Asphodelaceae > Hemerocallis > Hemerocallis citrina. The sequence continues at coordinate 68,798,228 of CM030366.1, forward strand.
TTCAATCCCTGGGATTTACGTGCTTTTTACGTGTTTTGATGCACGTGTTTCCACCACTACGTACAATATTTTCTATAGGTTTAAATTATTTATTTTTATGTATTTAAATCTATTTTATAAAACTGAAATTTATTTCCCCCCTATTTTGATTAAAATGCATTTTTCAATTTTTGCACGTATAATGCACGTGCTTTCTACGTGTTATGATTTCATCAGGAAATATATGTAAATTAGTAAATATAATTTTGCCTATGATGTTTTCGATTATATTTAATAAATTTTGATCAATAAAGTCGATTTTCGCATTTTAATATTTTACGTGCGACGCACGTGTTTTCGGTAAATGCATTTGTTTTTCAAAATAAATTTCGGAGTGTGTATGACGCACGTGATTTTTAAATAATATAAATAGTAGTATATAAATATATATATATATATATATATATATATATATATATATATATATATATATATATATATATATATATTAGTAGTGTATACATATGTATAAGTTAATATATGATTAATGGCTCTTTGATATAAAAACCAATAGTGTACACAAATGTATAAATTTATGAATAATGTGTGTTGTGTTGAATTTGGGGCCCACGGTGGAGAAGAAGCAGCAAAGGGGTGCTTTATGGTGTGTATATATGTTTACATTTTTAAAATGGTGAAATGGATATAAAGTGAATGGGTATGTGAATAGTGGGCTATTATGTATGGCTTGAAAACATATGTGTGTGTGACTTAGATGGGGGCCCACGGTAAAATGAGAAGCAGAACATAATTTGAGCTGTGCTTGAGGCTTTGACGTGGAGGTGAAGAAGAATAGGCCGGATTTGGCATGGGGAATGAGAAAATGAATGTGAGTTAGAGTTGGGGGTTATGTTTTAGAGTAGTAAAGAGAGAGAGGTGGAGAGTTGAAGAGTTGGGGATTTTTGAGAGTTAGGAAAATGAAAGGTTAAAAAATTAATTTGAGTGAGTTATTAGATGTGTAATTTTGCAAATTTGACCCTCAACATATCCTATAAATAGTACCAATTTCTTCTCATTTTACACACCAAAAGAAAACAAAGAATAGAAAAGAAAGAAAGAAAGAAAGAGAAAGAGAGTAAGAAAGTTATTGTGCTTGGAGGATCTCTTGCTTGGAGAGGAGAAATTGCTAGGAGGAGAAGCCTTACTAGGAGCTAGGAATCTTTGGAGCTAGAAGTGGTGTTCTCTTTTCTTTGTTCAAGCTTCACTAAAGGTGGGTGTCTCCTACTTTCTAATTTTTTTTAGAATGTGCATGCTATGTTGACAAATAGATTAACATTGTGTTAGTGGGTGATCCTATGCTTTCTAATTGTAGAAATTACATGCTAATTATTTTATATGACTAGTATGAATTGAATGTGATGAGAAATGTGTAGATAAAAATCCATGCTAGAGATAACAAATGAGAAATATTTTCTTATTGCTAATGGGCATAGAAAAATATATATAGTAAAATAAAATTTACATTTCACAAATTATAGGGAAAGTTAAGTTACTCTTCACGCGGTAGAAATTTTCAATTGTATGAACTTATTGTCGCCCTAGAGTTCAGTATACTGTTCTCGAATAATTTTTAGAGTGTGTGGGTTCGACATTTGGGATCGTAAATTGTTTTTTTCGAAAAGAGAAATTTTTAAACCGGAAGTATTTAGGCAGAGTCTGGGTATTTAAAAGACCATGTGAACTTTAATCATGTGGGAGCACTTGGCCTATCGGCTTGGTGTCTGGGCTTTCTTCTTGTGGATAGTGGGTTCGAATCTTTGTGGAAGCTCTCTGACCTGGTTTCTAAACAAAATTTTTGGAGTCTACTTGAGGTTCTAAACATTTTTGTTTTGGTTTCTAAACATTTTTATTTTTTGGAGTCTCTCACTTGGAGTTTCCTAACTGACATGTTAGCATTGTTAAGCTCATTACTTCAAATAATATGATAAGGATATGATTTCGATAACTTCAAGTACACTTTGTTTATAAGAAATTAATTTGTTTAATCTTCCTTCTTGGCGTCACCTTATACAACAATATATAGTGGACTATGGATAAGTCCAAACAAATATGGGAGAAGTTGTATTAATTAACTAGATCACCAAATATTATTTAAAGTAGGTAAATTGTAAGTTTGCTCTTAATAAGATAAGTTTAAAAAAGAAAAATTGCGTTTTTCCTTTGACTATTTTTCCTGCTCACATTAGAGCAACACTAGTTACCTTATTGAGATTTTGCAAAATTTGTTGAAATGAAACTCAAAGAGTTCTTTATGTATTCAAATGGTTAGTGGTTTTAATCTAGATGAGTATATGAGTAAAGTTCTTAATTGAGGAGAACTAAGAGTGGGAAAAATAGAATACGAATAGTGCTAAAACGAATTATTGAATCAAGGTAAATGAGACTTTGATTAGTGTTATTTTGAGACATTGCAAGAGCTTGGGTTATGATAAATATTCATTTGATAGAAATTGTATATATGAAAGGAATTACTTTTTGTTCTATAAAGATCTTGAATAAATGACTAGATCATGAATGATGACAAGACTATGTATTTTTGTGAATAATTTGAAAGATGAAAGTATCTAGGTTTAAGACATGTTTATTGAAGGGTATGTGTACCCATGTTTCTTGTACATGAAAGTTTATGATGCAGAGTTAGTAAGACCTCGGTACCGGCATTATTGAAAGAAAAAAAAAATTTGAGATATGATTTGGAGATATGGCCATGGGGCTATCTCGCATTTGTTGATTAAGTCCGGTAGGAGGTAAAACTAATTCTTTGAATGGAAATTATTCATGTCCTGAACTTAAGAAAATTTAGGCACATAAGTGAAGATGTAGTAAACTTAGAGAAACGTAAGTGGGGTGCTCTATATAGTCGGCGGTGGACTCCAAGACTATAGACCCAGTTGGTGGACTGAGGTTGCCCTGTGGGAGACGGATTATTATATTTTAATCCGGGACTATGAGGACGGGTCGGCGGTGGACTCCAAGATCTTGAGTAGTCGGACGGATGGATTTTTGTGTTTACCGTCTCCAATGTATATATATATACTGGGCTAGGGTCACATACGGGACGGTTCGCACGATGTGGAATCTGTTATAACAGCCGGCGGTGGACTCCAAGGCTGAGATTCACATTCGTGGAATAGTCTGAACTTTGTTTTGCTACCGGGTAGTTTTCATGGCGAGGGATCGAGCCCTTTATTGTGGAGTACGTAGGTGCTTGCCCTCGGACCTATGTAGTATGGGATGCATAGAATCCGAACAAGTGTGCATTAGTGTCATCCTAGTGTAGAATGATATGCATTAGGCATTAAGACATGACATACACTTATGTTTAGAAGAATCACTTTTGACACTTTATATGTTTATTCAATCTTTTTGTGATTTGTTAAAGTATGAGATCGTTATACTATTCCCGACATAGAGAGGATAGCCGTGTATAACATTTCGTCAGTTGTAAGTAACTGACTTGCCCACAGATTGACATGCAGGTAAAGGACTATTCATGGAGTTATAAAATGGATATGCTGTTGCTGTTTAGAAGTTAAAGATGTTGCAAATGATGTTAAAGTTATACAAGTTGTTTTTCATTATCTTTTAGTCTTCCGCTGTGTAAAAACCAAGTGTAAAGGAACTTTGATGTATTGTGAATAAAAAGTTTTAAATTTCCTTGTAAAATTGTACGAAGTGAAGTAAAGATCCTGTGAAATCTCGAATTTATCCTTATTTGAAATTCGGGGCGTTACAATATCAACACAAAGGGTCCATTTAACATATGAAATGGTAAAACTCAAACTACTAACTTTGTGTGTAATTCTTTGATAGTAACAAATGTGTTTTCATTAATCAATCTATGCTTCTAGTCAAATCATGTACATCACAATTTATAGAACCACTTATCAATTTGCATGTTCGCACTCAATCATTCAAGAAAGTCATAATTAAGATGTGCTCTTTCTTAATCAATTTCATGCGTCAAATTTCCAATTAAACTAGCATGCAATTCTACTTTAAGAATAGAGAAATTTTTACCCACAACTCAATTTTAATAAATAAAGCCACATACAAGTTATTCATAATCATTCCAATCAATTTATAAACTAACTTTCCAATTAAACATGCATTCTTATTAGTATTTTCCATGCATCATGTCTCAATATCGTACTAGCATTATTCTTAAGGAAATTAAGCCACTATCATTCATTCATTCTAACAAGCATTTCTACTTTAGAAATATGGAGAATTTTACCCACCTTGTATGGAGAGAAAACAACACAATAGCAACAAAGTCCTTGCAACGAGATGCACTTCCTCCTAGACGATGCGCGCACAAGCTCCACAAACACCAAACCTGAGCTCCTTTCCTTGGACTAACCGGCCTCTCCTCCTTGGAAAAATGCAAGCACCCCCCACTCACAACTCAATCTTTTTAACTCACAACTACTACTAGATAATACTACTAGACTATAGATTTGGAAGGGAAGATTAATGCACAAAATAACTAGCCATGGGAGGGGGTATTTATACTAAAAATCAACTAGAATGGACGGCTAGGATTAGTTGGTTGGTTGTAGGATGGAAGGCTAGGATGAGAGTAGGAGTTACCATAACTACCCACATCTAAATAACCACCACCATGATCACCATTTAAACTTTTCATTTCCCTCCAAAAGACAAGCACAACCGGCCATAAGAAGAGCATGCATTTTGCACGTGTACGTGTAGTGCACGTGCATGCAACTAGGCCTAAAATTGTACATTAAATTTTGTATAAAAATAAAATAATCCTTTAAATTGTATTCTAAATGACAAGTTGTGTAAAAATATAGTCCATGGGCTTTAGTTTATGGGCCAAAATGGTTATTTTAAAATAAAATCAATAATTTACATTTTGGGCTTTTAGGAAAAGGCTTTAAAATAATGCTTTCTATTTATTTAAAGAGAAAGGCTTTTGTATATAAAATGATTTGAAAATACATATTTAAATATTTATACACATCACAATAAAAATAATTATAAGATTTAATTCAACCAAAATATTGCACGTGCACACTACGTGCAAAATAAATAATTTTTCATTAATTGAAAAATCAGGGTATTACAACACTCCCTCCTTAGAATAGTTCCGTCCCCGGAACTACAGTCAAGAGTGAGAGAAACAGAAAATACAACACAACAACGAGAACAAAAAGATACAAAGATACAATCAAGCAAAAAGCTCAGGATAGTCCTTCAACATCCTCTCATCGGATTCCCAAGTAGCCTCTTCAACCAAGTGGTTTCTCCTGACTACCTTGACCATTGGTATCGTCTTATTCCTCAAGACTTTCTCCCGACGATCAACAATCTCAACAGGAGACTCGATGTAATTCAGATCCAACTGCAGACCTTCCGGCACTTCAGGCAAATGATGACTCGGATCTGGAATATAACCTCTCAGCATAGACACATGAAAGATATTGTGCACCTGAGACAACTCTTCCGGTAATTCAAGCCGGTAAGCAGTTTTTCCGATCCTTTTCAATATCTTATACAGGCCTATAAACCTCGGGGTTAATTTTCCGCCTTTGCCAAATCGAACCACACCTTTACTGGGTGATACCTTCAGAAAGACGAAGTCACCGACCTCAAACTCAAGGTCCCTTCTCCGGTGGTCTGCATAGCTTTTCTGCCTGCTCTGAGCTTCCACCAACCTTTTCCTGATCAGAACAATCTTCTCAGAGGTTTGCTGTACAAGCTCAGGACCAAACAACTGACGCTCCCCAACTTCATACCAACAAACAGGTGTCCTGCACTTCCTGCCATACAGAGCTTCATACGGCGCCATCCCGATACTAGCCTGAAAACTATTGTTGTAGGCAAACTCTACCAAAGGTAAATGCCTTTCCCAACTGCCTCCAAAATCTAGTATACAACACCGAAGCATATCCTCAAGAATACGGTTGACTCTCTCGGTCTGCCCATCGGTTTGCGGATGAAAAGCAGTGCTGAAATCTGTCTTGGTACCCAAAGCTGTCTGAAGACTTCTCCAGAAATGCGAAGTAAACCGCACATCTCGATCAGACACAATAGTTGAAGGGACACCATGAAGCCGGACGATCTCGCCAACATACAACTCAGCTAACTTGTCCATCAAAGCAGTGAGTTTCATTGCCAAAAAGTGAGCGGACTTGGTTAGTCGATCGACTATAACCCAAATTGCATCATTGCCTTTAGAACTCTTAGGCAATTCCGTGATAAAATCCATATTGATGTTATCCCACTTCCACTCCGAAATAGGTAACGGCTGTAATAGACCTCCGGGTCTCTGATTTTCGGCTTAGACTTGCTAACAAACCTCACACTTCGCCACAAATTCAGCCACATCCCGCTTCAAACCTGACCACCAGAAATGCTGTTTGATGTCTTTGTACATCTTAGTACTTCCAGGATGTACCGACAAAAGAGTAGCATGCGCCTCCTGAAGAATACTTTCTTTCAGGTCCGCCTGATTTGGAACACACAACCTATCTCCGAACCACAGCACTCCATCCCAGATTTGAAATCCGGGCAACCTGCCAGCACTAACCTGCTCCTTCATCTCCAAGATATCAGCGTCAACCTTCTGACTTGCAATGATCCTCCCATTCAGAGTAGGCTGAAGCCTCAACTGAGCCAAAGATGCTCCCAATCCTTGCAAGACAACCTCAATACCTACTCGGTACAATTCCTCAATCAGATGCTTCTGAGTTGTAATCAAACTGGATAAACTGCTCTTGCGACTAAGTGCATCAGCAACAACATTAGCCTTCCCAGGATGATACTTGATCTCAGGTCGCATGTCCTCAAGCACTTCCAACCATCTCCGCTGCCTCAGATTCAGATCCCTCTGCTGATATATGTACTTCAAACTCTTGTGGTCCGTGTACATGTTCAACTTCTCACCGTACACGTAGTGCCTCCATTGCTTCAGGGCAAATATAATCGCAGCCCACTCCAGATCATGAGTCGGGTAATTCTTCTCATGTGGTCGTAGTTGTCTAGACCCATAAGCGATAACTCTCCCTTCTTGCATTAAGACACAGCCAAGTCCACGATGTGAAGCATCGCTATAAACATCATACTCAACACCTGCTCTAGGCAGAGCCAAAATAGGTGCAGTAGTCAGCTTCTCTTTCAACTCCTGAAAGCTCGCCTCACATTGCTCAGTCCACTTGAAGCTCACATTCTTCTTGGTCAGACCAGTAAGCGGCACGACTATCTGAGCATAACCTTGAATGAATCTCCTGTAATATCCAGTCATCCCAAGAAAACTTCTGACTTCCTTCACTGTAGTAGGCCTTGCCCAATCTCTCACTGCCTCTATCTTCTGAGGGTCAGTTGCCACTCCCTCCTTAGAAAGGATGTGACCTAGGAATGCCACTTCAGATTTTCAGAAATCGCACTTGGATAACTTGGCGTACAACTTCTGCTCTTCCAGCTTCTTCAAAACTGCTGCCAGATGCTCGGTGTGCTCCTCCTCTGACTTGGAGTACACGAGAATATCATCGATAAACACCACGACGAAAGAATCAATGAATAGCCTCAGAACTCTGTTCATCAAATCCATAAAGATTGCGGGTGCATTCGTCACTCCGAATGGCATAACTAAGAATTCGTAATGCCCATGTCGAGTTCTAAACGCAGTTTTGTGCACATCTTTAGCTTTCACTCGAATTTGGTGATATCCTGATCGAAGATCTATTTTGGAGAATACAGCTGCTCCTTGTAGACGATCGAACAAGTCATCAATTCGAGGAATACGATACTTATTCTGAACAGTGACCTTATTCAGCTCCCGGTAATCGATGCACATTCTCATCGACCCTTCCTTCTTCTTTACCAAAAGCACTGGTGCTCCCCAAGGTGACGCACTAGGTTGAATAAAGCCTTTCTCCAACAGTTCCTTAATCTTCCGTTTCACCTCATCCTGTTCCACTGGAGCCATCCTATATGGTGCCTTAGAAATGGGTGCACTTCCCGGTTGAACAGTGATGCTGAACTCTACATTACGATGTGGGGGTAACCCAGGAAAATCATCCAAGAACATAGTCGGATAGTCCCGAACCACAAGAATCCCTTGCGCTTCCACAGGAGTCTCTTCCTTGCGGATAGTTGCCACCAGCCTAGAACACTTCTGCTTCCCTTGGAAAGTGACTTCAGGTCCACCTGGAGCCTTCACTATTACCGTCTTGGTCTTACACTCGATGCTTGCACTGTACACCGACATCCAATCAATGCCAATGATAACATCGACTCCCAAGATAGTCAGCTCAATCAGATCAATCCCAAAGATTCTATTCCCGATCACAATCTCGCAATCAGCGTAATACCGATCAGTGGTTAAAGTTTCCCCTGATGGAGTAGCTACTGCTAAGATCTTGCCTGGAAAAATCTTCGGTTCAACTCCCAACACTTTAGCAAATTTTGGAGACACAAAAGTATGAGAGGATCCAGTATTGAACAACACAACAGCTTTCATTCCATTAAGATAAAGTTCGCCTGTTATATAATACACACCATTACATAACAGTTTCACAATATGAGCAGGAAAAGAAATGACAAAAAAACCACTAAACATCATCTCTCGTACCAGTGATGACATGATCGACCTCATCAGCATCAGCTTCTGTCAAGGCAAATACTCGCCCTGGTTGGTACGGCCTTTTCCTAGTCTGCTGCGTTGGTGCATTGCTATTACCACTCCGTGGCTTGAGACAATGAGATTTGTAATGCCCCGTTTCACCACAATTGTAGCAAGTTATCGCAGGAGGTCTCACCACATTGTTCCCAGGTCCTCCAGCTACACTAACAGCGTTCGCCCCTGTCGGTTTGAACCTTTGTGCAGATGGTTGCCCCTTGAAACTCCCAGATTGTGCAGGCCTCTTTCCAGACTGCCAGTTGTTCCTCCGGTTCTGAACAACATGGAACTGCTCCATATCTGCTTCCGTTGCTGCTGCCTTCTTCACCAACTTATCAAATCTTCTGATACCAAGAGGTATCATCCGGGACCTTAAGCTTGGCCTCAACCCATGCTCGAACTTACGAGCCTTCTTAGCTTCATCCATCACCAGTTCTGGAGCATACCTAGAGAGCTGAGTAAACTTGGTCTCGTATGCTCTCACTGACATGCTACCTTGCTGTAGCGACAGAATCTCCATTGCCTTCTTCTCTTGGACGTCGGAGGGGAAATAGTGACTGCGGAATTCTTCCAAAAATTCCTCCCAGCTAAGCACTATGCCTCCCATGGTCCTCTTCATGGATTGCCACCAAACCGCCGCATCCTTCTCCAGTTGCAAAGTCGCCAACTTGACCTTGCTACCCTCAGGGGTCTCCAACACCTCGAAGATTGTCTCCACTTGACGAATCCAGTCGTCAGCCGCATCTGGGTTTGATTTTCCCTCGAATACAGGTGGTTTCATTCGCTTGAACGATTCCACCAGTTTAATCGCCTCGGGCACTGGATTCACCGGCCCCCTTCCTTGGTTCATAGCCACTGCATTAAGCGTCTGCTAGACCCTTGCAAGTTTGTCTCTAGATCCAAACCTTCCCCATTCCTAGCTCCTATTCTCGACATATTCTGATGCAAAAGATCCATTAAATTCGAAGTATAAGACAAGAATTTAAATCAACTTGCATTTCATTGAATTCCAAACTTTATACATTCGAATTGAAAAACATTTCTTAACATCAGAATGAAAGATAGTAGAAACTACAACAATCTAACTCCTACGGTTCCTCTTCGCTTCTCGAAGTTCTCCCCGTAGTTCATCAACTTCATCCATCAGCACATCAGTTAGGTTCTTCCTCTTCTCGAATTCCCATATACGATGACTGAGAACAGAATAGTCGTCCTTTCACTTTGCCAGCTGAGCCTCCAATAATCCGACTCTCTCTCGCAGGGTTTCTACCTGCCTCTGAAGAGATATCACCAGACTATTTGGAACTGGTTCTTCTTCTTCGTCAGAAGAAGAGTCATCAGATGAATCCGGAGGTGGGGTAATCTCTCGGGATTAAGGTCATTCTTCTCCGTCAGAATCCGCTTGCCCTGGATAGTACTCGTCCTCGGAATCTGCCTATCCAGGATGGTACTCTTCCTCAATGATATGCCAGTTATCGTCTCCAGCAGGGTCGAAGTGGTCAGCCATCTTAGAAATAGAGAGGAAGAAGCATGAGTCATAGAGCAACACAAATGTAAGTCACTTACATTTAAATCTCTAGACTCAAACACACGCTCTAATGTTCACTTCTAGGGTGTCGTTCCTTATAAATTGTACAAGTGTGGAAAGCGTAGAAAACGTGGCTCTGATACCACTCTGTAACGCCCCGAATCCCAAATACACTGAATTCGAGATGTTCTACAAGATCTTTTCGCTTCCTTTAGTACAATTTTACAAGAAAATTTAAACTTTTCACTTTACATCAGAGTTTACATCAATATTACACTTTACATTCGCACAGCGGAAGTAAAATTTACAACAATTAAATAAATGTACAACAACATGGTATAATCTTTAAGCATCCATTCCTCTTTAACCTTTAACATGTCATTTACCTGCATATAAGACTGTGGGTACGTCAGTTTATTCAACCGACGAATATTATACACGGCCATCCTCTCTATGCCGGAAATAGTATAACTCAATTTTCCATATTTAACAAACACAAACTTGTCACATTTCAAACTAAAGGGACTACCCTATGGATGTCGTATTGTGATTGTGCACTTAATCCTTAATGCATTTATTTATGTTACATACTAATGCGCACTTGTTCAGATTCTATGCATCCCATACTACATAGGTCCGAGGACAAGCCCTTAATCGTTCTTCATCTTTATAGGGTTCAATCCCTCGTTATGACTTAATCTACTACTGTAATTACGGTAAGTATCCTAGATGCTTTCTGACCTACGAGCTCATTTCTAGGCACTCTGGAGGGAATCCCATCGCTGACATGACTCATCATGCAGACATCCTGTGGTAATTCAGCTCTCACCATAGACATGACACCACCCGTAGTCTTCAAACATCTCACGAGCATCGCCACCGGGACGGTACTCTGGAGCAGTATCCTCACCCAGACTCATCATGGGAATTCCTGGGATACGCTCTCGCCGCTATCCAATGGCCCTCATACTCAATGTTTTTCTCTTACTTTCATCACATCTTCACTATGTACTAGTCCTTATTTTAATAGAATCATGAATAAAATCAAAGTTCTAGAGTTAGCCTCTCCACTAAACCGGACTTATTCATTTATACAAACATGACCAACCTTGGTCTTTCATTTCAATAATTCATTTCATTTCCTTTCCAATTTGCTGGGGGAGACTTAGCTACTCTTTCATTTCAATTTCAATTCACAATTTTCACATTGAGCACTTATAACTCATAAAATTCATATTCATAACCAACGGATTTCTTTTTCATTAACATAATCTCTAATTCATTCATTAATCCATAATCATACATGAACTCATGCACTTTATCAATTCACATCACTAATGGATATTCATACTTCATATTTTTCCACGTTATTCTCAAGTGAGAATAAATTGCATTATGTCACACAACAAAGTTTCTTTTAGCCAAATCATCTTCTAATACTCCATTTCAATTTATTCTTATAAACTATAAATTTTCACAAGTGTATACTCTAGAACCATAGTTCTAATTATGTCTTTTATTCACAAACCATAGTTTATCTCTTTCAAATAAAGCCCAAATCATTTTTGTAAAATCCCTTACATTTTTATGAGAATAACCATAGTTTTTCACAATTTTTGGACACCTAGAAACCCAAAAAAAATTATTTTTTTCATACTTGCCGAGGGTAGGATTCGAACCCAGGCACACTGAGAACACAGCCAAGAGCACCCGCCGATAGGCCAAACTGTGCCAGCGGTATAAGGAGGGCAAAAGAGTATTTATTACTCTCGGTCGGTATTTTATTTGTTTACACAAAATGTGAGAATATATATGCGGCTAAGGGGAATCGAACCGTTCAACACAGAGAACCCTACCGCACCGCAAGACCACTTGAGCTACGCACTCAGTTGTCAAAAGTATAGTTTCAAATCCCTTTAACTTATGCTCTCTGTTATTTAGAACATTTCGATGTTCAACTAGCTTTTATTTCATTTCGCTCTCATAAAAAAATACTGTATAACTCCAGATTAATTCTCCCTCACATGATTCATATGTCAGTGTGAGCAAAATAATTTTTTGTAATAATAAAAACATATTTTCAAACAATTAATTCAAATTACACATTCTAACACTACTATTTTTCTCTTTTTGATGTTTCTTTGCCTCATAGTGTTCTAATATTTTTGACAATATATTTCACATTAATCTACTGATTTTAAGTATTTATCTACATACAACTCATATTTGAATTTATTCACATCAACACAAAGGGTCCATTTAACATATGAAATGGTAAAACTCAAACTACTAACTTTGTGTGTAGTTCTTTGATAGTAACAAATGTGTTTTCATTAATCAATCTATGCTTCTAGTCAAATCATGTACATCACAATTTATAGAACCACTTATCAATTTACATGTTCGCACTCAATCATTCAAGAAAGTCATAATTAAGATGTGCTCTTTCTTAATCAATTTCATGCATCAAATTTCCAATTAAACTAGCATGCAATTCTACTTTAAGAATAGAGAAATTTTTACCCACAACTCAATTTTAATAAATAAAGCCACATACAAGTTATTCATAATCATTCCAATCAATTTATAAACTAACTTTCCAATTAAACATGCATTCTTATTAGTATTTTCCATGCATCATGTCTCAATATCATACTAGCATTATTCTTAAGGAAATTAAGCCACTATCATTCATTCATTCTAACAAGCATTTCTACTTTAGAAATATGGAGAATTTTACCCACCTTGTATGGAGAGAAAACAACACAATAGTAACAAAGTCCTTGCAACGAGATGCACCTCCTCCTAGACGATGTGCGCACAAGCTCCACAAACACCAAACCCGAGCTCCTTTCCTTGGACTAACCGGCCTCTCCTCCTTGGAAAAATGCAAGCACCCCCCACTCACAACTCAATCTTTTTAACTCACAACTACTACTAGATAATACTACTAGACTATAGATTTGGAAGGAAAGATTAATGCACAAAATAACTAGCCATGGGAGGGGGTATTTATACTAAAAATCAACTAGAATGGAGGGCTGGATTTGTTGGTTGGTTGTAGGATGGAAGGCTAGGATGAGAGTAGGAGTTACCATAACTACCCACATCTAAATAACCACCACCATGATCACCATTTAAACTTTTCATTTCCCTCCAAAAGACAAGCACAACCGGCCATAAGAAGAGCATGCATTTTGCACGAGTACGTGTAGTGCACGTGCATACAACTAGGCCTAAAATTGTACATTAAATTTTGTATAAAAATAAAATAATCCTTTAAATTGTATTCTACATGACAAGTTGTGTAAAAATATAGTCCATGGGCTTTAGTTTTTGGGCCAAAATGGTTATTTTAAAATAAAATCAATAATTTACATTTTGGGCTTTTAGGAAAAGGCTTTAAAATAATGCTTTCTATTTATTTAAAGAGAAAGGCTTTTGTATATAAAATGATTTGAAAATACATATTTAAATATTTATACACATCACAATAAAAATAATTATAAGATTTAATTCAACCAAAATATTGCACGTGCACACTACGTGCAAAATAAATAATTTTTCATTAATTGAAAAATCAGGGTATTACACACGCCATAAGTGAGACGCTCCTCCAGAATTCCAAAACCAATCCAGCGCTATTCACCTTCTTTGCACTACTTGTTGCTAACTGACAGTGGAGAACCAGAGTGTTATGATGAAGCAATGCAAGTGGAGGATTCAGTCAAGTGGGAGTCTGCCATGAAAGATGAGATGGACTCGCTCATGTCAAATCAGACGTGGAAATTAGCTGTGTAGTGCCCCGATTTTCATTTATAAAAATTATGTATCTATTTTTATTATTTTCATTTCTCACGTGTTGAGCACGTGCGAAGTTAATAAACATACTATTTATAAGAATCTCATTTTTGGTATGAGCAATTGTTTTCAATTATTTTTCTAAAACACTATTTCTTTTCTCTAGCTCATTTTAATTAACCATTAATTGTGTTGTTTTGACCCAGGACCTAAGCCCACTATTTTAATCAATTAAAGGACTCACACTTATCATGTGGGGACAAAATGTGACCAAATTGTTTTATTAAAATTGTACTTTTTATATGGAGACTAGGTGGCACGTGCTTGCACTATGGTGTGCAATGCACACTCTTTCAAGGGGCCGGTTTGGGCATGGAGATGTGGGTAGTTATTTGAGTGTGTGGGTAGTTACCACAACTCCCTATTTCATCCTAGCCCTCCATCCTATAACTATCTACTTAATCCTAGCCCTCCAATCCACCCAAAATTGTGTATAAATACCCCCTCACTTACTTGTATTCTACCCTAAATTTCATTGTGAGAAGAAAATATATTTTAAGAGAGTTGAGAGTGAGTGCTTTTGGAGGCCGGCCATCACTTCAGAGGAAGCTTTCGGTGTGTGGCAAGGAGCAAGGAGGAATCATACTATCGCACTAGAAGGATTTACGGGATTTCGTTTATTTCGTTAATAAGGTGAGTGTTTCTCAGGACTTCTAATATAGAGATCATGCTAGGGCAATTTTGTTTGTTATCATGCTTGTGAAATGTGGATTGATATGGTAATCATTATACTAAATTGCGTTGTGCCATACTTAGTATGAAAGATGTGAATGAATGAACCGAATTAATGAAATTTAAAGGATCGGACCTGACCTGTACAGTCGACCGATCATGTGAACAGTCGACCGATCATGTGAACAGTCGAATGGTACGATGAAATAAAATGTGTACAATTCGGAATTTCATGAAATGATGTTTTTAATGTGTGTCGTATCGTGACATTCCTAGTATGTTAAATTCGGAGTTGATACCCATCTATGTAGACACATAATGAGTAAAAGATGAATGTGCGACTAGAAATTGTATTGGATCAAAGAAAATACTAGCTATGTGAAATTTACATTTAATCGTAAACTATATTGTGCTATTGGTAAATGAATAAGAATCGCATGTTTGCGCTGACAATGAACGTACTATAGTGTAATAAAAATGCTATGTGCTATTTGAAGAACAGAAGGAAGAGATAAGTCCTCAATTTGAAATTTAACTCTATTCAGTCGACCAAATAGATGTAGCAGTCGACTGCACTGAACATGAAAAATTGTGTTACCCAGAACAGCCGACCGATATGAATGACAGTCGACTTCTCTGTAATTTATATTCTAACTTCGAATGCTGCGGAACAGTCGACTGACCATGTGCAGCAGTCGACTCTTCCGAGCGATTATTGAAGAACTTTCTTTGGCTAAACAAGTCGACTGAGTATGCTCTAAGTCGACTGTCCATATCATTTTTTGGCACATCAGAAATTCTATGATTTGTGTTATGATAAAGATTGTGAATCTTTTGTTGAATATTGTTTGTGACAGTTTAGAAGAAGTAAACACAATTTTTCTTTGCATGAATTTATATGAAGTGAATCATTTATTAGAATTTATGAAGGTTATATGGATGTAAAAGCTATGAACATGAAAAGGAAAATCTACTGTGATTATGAAAATGAACTCATGAGTTGGAAATGCTCAATTTTGGTAATTGTGAATTGAAATTGAAATAAAAGAGTAGCTAAGTCTCCCACCGGCAATTGGAAAGAAAGAAATGAAATGAAATTTGAAATGAAAGACCAAGATTGGTCATGTTTGAACGAATAAATAAGTCCGGCTTAGTGGAGAGGCTAACTCTAGAGCTTTGATTTTGTTCATGATTCTGATAAAAACTAAGGATTAGTACATAGTGGAGACGTGATGAAAGTAGGAGAAAAACATGAGTTGAGGGCCATCGGATTGGCAGCGTGAGAGTATTTCACAGGCTTTCTTCACAATGCGTCGTGACATGACGTGGATACTGCAGCAGAGTACCGTCCCGGTGGTGACGCTTGTGGAATGTTTAGTGACTACATGAGAATCGTGTGCCATGAAGGAGGCTGAATTGCCACAGGCTGTCTTCACGATGCGTCGTGACATGACGTGGGATTCCCCTCCAAGTTTTTCGTACACGTGCTTGTACTCATAGATCATCTAGGATACCTATCGTAATTACAGTAGTAGATTAAGTCATGGCGAGGGATTGAACCCTACAAAATGAAGAACAATTAAGGGCTTGCCCTCGGACCTATGTAGTATGGGATGCATAGAATCCGAACAAGTGTGCATTAGTGTCATGTAACATAAACAACTGCATTAAGGACTAAGTGCACAATCACAACACGACATCAATAGGGTAGTCCCGTTAATTTGATATGTGAACAAGTTTGTGATTTGTTAAGAAATGAGAATCGTTATACTGTTTCTGGCATAGAGAGGATAGCCATGTATAATTATCGTCGGTTGAATAAACTGACGTACCCACAGTTTTGTATGCAGGATAAACGGCTCGATAAAAGCGAAAGAAGAACTGATGTTTACAAATTATTCACTGTTGATGTACATTTATTTAAATGATGCAAATTGGTTCCGCTGTTATTACATGTACATTACTGTGTTATATGCTTCCGCTGTAAAGTATAAAGTGTAAAATCTCTTGTAACTCTGATGTAAAATGGAAAGTTTTCAATTCCTTGTAAAATTGTACCGAATGAAACGAAATGATCCTGTAGAACTCTCGAATTTATTTGTATTTGGGATCGGGGCATTACAGAGTGGTATCAGAGCCACGTTTTCACACTGGTACAAATTTATAAGGAACGACACCCTAGAAGTGGATATTAGGGTGTGTGTTCGAGTCTAGAGATTTAAATGTAAGTGACTTACATTTGTGTTGCTCTATGACTTATGCTTCTTCCTCTCTATTTCTAAGATGGCTGAACTTCGACCCTGCTGGAGACGACGACTGGCATATCATTGAGGAAAAGTACCATCCTGGACAGGCAGATTCCGAGGACGAGTACTATCCAGGGCAAGCAGATTCTGATGGAGAAGAATGGCCTGAATCCCGAGAGATCACCCCACCTCCGGATTCATCTGATGACTCTTCTGACGAAGAAGAAGAACCAGTTCCAAATTGTCTTGTGATATCTCTTCAGAGGCAGGTAGAAACACTGCGAGAGAGAGTCAGATTATTGGAAGCTCAACTGGCAAAGTGTAAGGACGACTTTGCAGTTCTCAGTCATTGGGTATGGGAACTCGAGAAGAGGAAGAATTTGACCGATGTGCTGAAGGATGAAGTTGATGAACTACGGGGAGAACTTCGAGAAGCGAAGAGGAACCGTAGGAGTTAGATTGTTGTAGCTTCTACTATTTTCATTCTGATGTCAAGAAATGTTTTTTCAATTCGAATGTATAAAGTTTGGAATTCAATGAAATGCAAGTTGATTTAAAATTCATGTTTTATACTTTGAATTTAATGGATCTTTTGCATCAGAATATGGCTAGAAGAGGAGCTAGAAACGGTGAAGGTCTGGATCTGGAAATGGAACTTGCGAGGGTCTATCAGACGCTCAACGCCATGGCCATGAATCAGAACCAAGGAAGGGGACCTGCGAATCCGGTGCCCGAAGCGACTAAACTAGTGGAATCGTTCAAACGAATGAAACCACCTATATTCGAAGGGAAGTCAGACCCTGATTCGGCTGACAACTGGATTCGTCAAGTGGAGACAATCTTTGAAGTGCTGGAGACCCCTGAAGGCAGTAAGGTCAAGTTGGCGACTCTGCAACTTGAGAAGGACGCGGCTGTGTGGTGGCAGTCGATGAAGAGGACAATGGGAGACATAGTTCTCGGCTGGGAGGAATTTCTGGAAGAATTCCCCAGTCACTATTTTCCCTCCGACGTTCAAGAGAAGAAGGCTATGGAGTTTCTGTCACTACAGCAAGGTGGCATGTCAGTTAGAGAGTACGAGACCAAGTTTACTCAGCTCTTTAGGTATGCTCCTGAACTAGTGATAGATGAAGCTAAGAAGGCTCATAAGTTCGAGCATGGATTGAGGCCGAGTTTGAGGTCCCGGATGATACCTCTTGGTATCAGAAGATTTGACAAGTTGGTCAAGAGAGCAGCAGCGACGGAAGCAGACATGGAGCAGTTTCATGTTGTTCAGAATCGGAGGAACAACTGGCAGTCTGGGAAGAGGCCCGCAAATTCTGGGAGTTTCAAGGGGCAACCATCTGCACAAAGGTTCAAACCGACAGGGGCGAACGCTATTAGTGTGGCTGGAGGACCTGGGAATAATGTGGTGAGACCTCCTGCGGTGACTTGCTTCAACTGTGGTGAGATGGGACATTACATGTCTCAATGCTCCAAGCCGCAAAATGTCATCCGTGGGGAATCAACTCAGCAGAATGGGAAGAGACCGTACCAACCAGGGCGAGTATTTGCCTTGACGGAAGCTGATGCTGATGAAGTAGATCATGTCATCACTGGTACGAGGGCTGATGTTTAGAGGTTTTTGTCATTTCTTTTTCCCGTTTATTAAGTGAACTGTTACGTAATGAGTGTGTATTATGTAACAGGAGAACTTTATCTTAATGGAATGAAAGCTGTTGTGTTGTTCGATACTTGATCCTCTCATACTTTTGTGTCTCCTAAATTTGCTAAAGTACTGGGAGTTGAACCGAAGATTTTTCCAGGCAAGATCTTAGCAGTAGCTACTCCATCAGGAGAAACTTTAACCACTGATCGGTATTATGCGGATTGTGAGATTGCGATTGGAGATCGAATCTTTGGGATTGATCTGATCGAGCTGACTATCTTGGGAGTCGATGTTATCATTGGCATTGATTGGATGTCGGTGTACAGTGCAAGCATCGAGTGTAAGACCAAGGCGGTAACAGTGAAGGCTCCAGGTGGACCTGAAGTCACTTTCCAAGGGAAGAAGAAGTGTTCTAGGCTGGTGGCAGCTATCCGCAAGGAAGCGACTCCTGTGGAAGTGCAAGGGATTCCTGTGGTTTGGGACTATCCGACTGTGTTCTTGGATGATTTTTCTGGGTTACCCCCGCATCGTGATGTAGAGTTCAGCATCAATGTTCAACCGAAAAGTGCACCCATTTCTAAGGCACCATATAGGATGGCTCCAGTGGAACAGGATGAGGTGAAACGGCAGATTGAGGAACTGTTGGAGAAAGGCTTTATTCAACCTAGTGCATCGCCTTGGGGAGCACCAGTGCTTTTGGTAAAGAAGAAGGATGGATCGATGAGAATGTGTATCGATTACCGAGAGCTGAATAAGGTCACTGTTCAGAATAAGTATCCTATTCCTCGAATTGATGACTTGTTCGATCGCCTACAAGGAGCAGCTGTTTTCTCCAAAATAGATCTTCGATCGGGATATCACCAAGTTCGAGTGAAAGCTGAAGATGTGCACAAAACTGCATTTAGAATTCGACATGGGCATTACGAATTCTTAGTTATGCCATTTGGAGTGACGAATGCACCTGCAATCTTCATGGATTTGATGAACAGAGTTCTGAGGCCGTTCATTGATTCTTTCGTCGTGGTGTTTATCGATGATATCCTCGTACTCCAAGTCAGAAGAGGAGCACACCGAGCATCTAGCAGTAGTTTTGAAGAAGCTGGAAGAGCAGAAGTTGTATGCCAAGCTATCCAAGTGTGATTTCTGGAAATCTGAAGTGGCATTCCTAGGTTACATCCTTTCTAAGGAGGGAGTGGCAACTGACCCTCAGAAGATAGAGGCAGTGAGAGATTGGGCTAGGCCTACTACAGTAAAGGAAGTCAGAAGTTTCCTTGGAATGACTGGATACTACAGAAGATTCATTCAAGGTTATGTCCAGATAGCCGTGCCGCTTACTGGTCTGACCAAGAAGAATGTGAACTTCAGGTGGACTGAGCAATGTGAGGCAAGCTTTCAGGAGTTGAAAGAGAAGCTGACTACTGCACCTATTTTGGATTTGCCTAGAGCAGGTGTTGAGTATGATGTTTATAGTGATGCTTCACATCGTGGGCTTGGTTATGTCTTAATTCGAGAGGGAAGAGTAATTGCTTATGGGTCTAGGCAACTACGACCGCATGAGAAGAATTACCTGACTCATGATCTGGAGTTGGCTGCGATTATCTTTGCCCTGAAGCAATGGAGACATTATGTGTATGGCGAGAAGCTGAACATGTACACGTACCACAAGAGTTTGAAGTATATATATCAGCAGAAGGATCTGAATTTGAGGCAGCGAAGATGGTTGGAAGTGCTTGAGGACATGCGACCTGAGATCAAGTATCATCCTGGAAAAGCTAATGTTGTTGTTGATGCACTTAGTTGCAAGAGCAGTTTAACCAGTTTGATTACAACTCAGAAGTATCTGATTGAGGAATTGGATCGAGCAGGTATTGAAGTTGTCTTGCAAGGATTGGAAGCATCTTTAGCTCAGTTGAGGCTTCAGCCTACACTGAATGGAAGGATCATTGCAAGTCAGGAGGTTGATGCTGATATCTTGGAGATGAAGGAGCAGGTTGGTGCTGGCAGGTTGCCCGGATTTCAAATTAAGGACGAAGTGCTGTGGTTTGGAGAGAGGCTGTGTGTCCCGAATCAGGCGGACCTGAAAGAGAGTATTCTTCAGGAGGCGCATGCTACTCTTTTGTTGGTACATCCTGGGAGTACTAAGATGTACAAAGACATCAAACAGCATTTCTGGTGGTCAGGTTTGAAGCGGGATGTGGCTGAATTTGTGGCGAAGTGTGAGGTTTGTCAGCAAGTCAAAGCCGAAAATCAGAGACCCGGAGGTCTATTACATCCGTTACCTATTCCGGAATGGAAGTGGGATAACATCAATATGGATTTCATTACGGGATTGCCTAAGAGTTCTAAAGGCAATGATGCGATTTGGGTTATAATCGATCGACTAACCAAGTCCGCTCACTTTTTGGACAAGTTAGCTGAGTTGTATGTTGGCGAGATCGTCCGGCTTCATGGTGTTTCGTCAACTATTGTATCTGATCGAGATGCGCGGTTTACTTCGCATTTCTGGAGGAGTCTTCAGACAGCTTTGGGTACCAAGACAAATTTCAGCACTGCTTTTCATCCGCAAACCGATGGGCAGACCGAGAGAGTCAACCGTATTCTTGAGGATATGCTTCGGTGTTGTATACTAGACTTTGGAGGCAGTTGGGAAAGGCATTTACCTTTGGTAGAGTTTGCCTACAGCAACAGTTTTCAGACTAGCATCGGGATGGCGCCGTACGAAGCTTTGTATGGCAGGAAGTACAGGACACCTGTTTGTTGGTTTGAAGATGGGGAGCGTCAGTTGTTTGGTCCTGAGCTTGTGCAGCAAACCTCTGAAAATATTGTTCTGATCAGGAAAAGGTTGGTAAAAGCTCAGAGCAGGCAGAAAAGCTATGCAGACAACCGGAGAAGGGACATTGAGTTTGAAGTTGGTGACTTCGTCTTTTTGAAAGTATTACCCAGTAAAGGTGTGGTTCGATTTGGCAATAGCAGGAAGTTAGCCCCGAGGTTTATAGGCCCGTACAAGATATTGAAAAGGATCGGGAAGAATGCGTACCGGCTTGAATTACCGAAAGAGTTGTCTCAGGTGCACAATGTCTTTCATGTGTCCATACTGAGAGGTTATATTCCAGATCCGAGTCATCATTTTCCTGAAGTGCCGGAAGGTTTGCAGTTGGATCTCAATTACATCGAGTCTCCTGTCGAGATTGTTGAACGTCAAGAGAAAGTCTTGAGGAATAAGACGATACCGATGATCAAGGTAGTCTGGAGGAACCATTTGGTTGAAGAGACTACTTGGGGGTCCGAGGAGAGGATGTTGAAGGACTATCTTGAGCTTTTTGCTTGAGTGTATCTTTGTATCTTTTGTTGTGAGTGTTTGTTTTCTCGCTCTTGACTGTAGTTCCGGGGACGGAACTATTCTAAGGAGGGAGTGTTGTAGTGCCCCGATTTTCATTTATGAAAACTATGTATCTATTTTATTATTTTCTTTTCTCACGTGTTGAGCACGTGCGAAGTTAATAAACATACAATTTATAAGAATCTCATTTTTGGCAGGAGCAATTCTTTTCAATTATTTTTCTAAAACACTATTTCTTTTCTCTAGCCCATTTTAATTAACCATTAATTGTGTTGTTTTGACCCATGACCTAAGCCCACTATTTTAATCAATTAAAGGACTCACACTTATCATGTAGGGACAAAATGTGACCAAATTGATTTATTAAAATTGTACTTTTTATATGGAGACTAGGTGGCACGTGCTTGCACTATGGTGTGCAATGCACACTCTTTCAAGGGGCCGGTTTGTGCATGGAGATGTGGGTAGTTATTTGAGTGTGTGGGTAGTTACCATAACTCCCTATTTCATCCTAGCCCTCCATCCTATAACTATCTACTTAATCCTAGCCCTCCAATCCACCCAAAATTGTGTATAAATACCCCCTCACTTACTTGTATTCTACACTAAATTTCATTGTGAGAAGAAAATATATTTTAAGAGAGTTGAGAGTGAGTGCTTTTGGAGGCCGGCCATCACTTCAGAGGAAGCTTTCGGTGTGTGGCAAGGAGCAAGGAGGAATCATACTATCGCACTAGAAGAATTTACGGGATTTCGTTTATTTCTTCAATAAGGTGGGTGTTTCTCAGGATTTCTAATATAGAGATCATGCTAGGGCAATTTTGTTTGTTATCATGCTTGTGAAATTTGGATTGATATGGTGATCATTATACTAAATTGCGTTGTGCTATACTTAGTATGAAAGATGTGAATGAATGAACCGAATTAATGAAATTTAAAGGATCGGACCTGACCTGTACAGTCGACCGATCATGTGAACAGTCGACTGGTACGATGAAATAAAATGTGTACAATTCGGAATTTCATGAAATGATGTTTTTAATGTGTGTCGTATCGTGACTTTCCTAGTATGTTAAATTCGGAGTTGATACCCATCTCCGTTGACACATAATGAGTAAAAGATGAATGTACGACTAGAAATTGTATTGGGATGAAAGAAAATACTAGCTATGTGAAATTTACATTTAATCGTAAACTATATTGTGCTATTGGTAAATGAATAAGAATCGCATGTTTGCGCTGACAATGAACGTACTATAGTGTAATAAAAATGCTATGTGCTATTTGAAGAACAGAAGGAAGAGATAAGTCCTCAATTTGAAATTTAACTCTATTCAGTCGACCAAATAGATGTAGTAGTCGACTGCACTGAACATGAAAAATTGTGTTACCCAGAACAGCCGACCGATATGAACGACAGTCGACTTCTCTGTATTTTATATTCTAACTTCGAATGCTGCGGAACAGTCGACTGACCATGTGCAGCAGTCGACTCTTCCGAGTGATTATTGAAGAACTTTCTTTGGCTGAACAAGTCGACTGAGTATGCTCTAAGTCGACTGTCCAGATCACTTTTTGGCACATCAGAAATTCTATGATTTGTGTTATGATAAAGATTGTGAATCTTTTGTTGAATATTGTTTGTGACAGTTTAGAAGAAGTAAACTCAATTTGTCTTTGCATGAATTTATATGAAGTGAATCATTTATTAGAATTTGTGAAGGTTATATGGATGTAAAAGCTATGAACATGAAAAGGGAAATCTACTTTGATTATGAAAATGAACTCATGAGCTGGAAATGCTCAATTTTGGTAATTGTGAATTGAAATTGAAACAAAAAAGTAGCTAAGTCTCCCACCGGCAATTGGAAAGAAAGAAATGAAATGAAATTTGAAATGAAAGACCAAGGTTGGTCATGTTTGAACGAATAAATAAGTCCGGCTTAGTGGAGAGGCTAACTCTAGAGCTTTGATTTTGTTCATGATTCTGATAAAAACTAAGGATTAGTACATAGTGGAGACATGATGAAAGTAGGAGAAAAACATGAGTTGAGGGCCATCGGATTGGCGACGTGAGAGTATTTCATAGGCTGTCTTCAAGATGCGTCGTGACATGACGTGGATACTGTTCCAGAGTACCGTCCCGGTGGTGACGCTTGTGGGATGTTTGGTGACTACATGAGGATCGTGTGCCATGAAGGAGGCTGAATTGTCACAGGCTGTCTTCACGATGCGTCATGACATGACGTGGAATTCCCCTCTAGGTTTTCTGTACACGTGCTTGTACTCATAGATCATCTAGGATACCTACCGTAATTACAGTAGTAGATTAAGTCATGGCGAGGGATTGAACCCTACAAAATGAAGAACGATTAAGGGCTTGCCCTCGGACCTATGTAGTATGGGATGCATAGAATCCAAACAAGTGTGCATTAGTGTCAAGTAACATAAACAACTGCATTAAGGACTAAGTGCACAATCACAACACGACATCAATAGGGTAGTCCCTTTAATTTGATATGTGAACAAGTTTGTGATTTGTTAAGAAATGAAAATCGTTATACTGTTTCTGGCATAGAGAGGATAGCCATGTATAATTATCGTCGGTTGAATAAACTGACGTACCCACAGTTTTGTATGCAGGATAAACGGCTCGATAAAAGCGAAAGAAGAACTGATGTTTACAAATTATTCACTGTTGATGTACATTTATTGAAATGATGCAAATTGGTTCCGCTGTTATTACATGTACATTACTGTGTTATATGCTTCCGCTGTAAAGTATAAAGTGTAAAATCTCTTGTAACTCTAATGTAAAATGGAAAGTTTTCAATTCCTTGTAAAATTGTACCGAATGAAACGAAAAGATCCTGTAGATTTCTCGAATTCATTTGTATTTGGGATTCGGGGTGTTACAAGCTGAACTACCACCAGGCAAGAAAGCTCTCCATAACAAGTGGATTTTCAGGATCAAAGAAGAGCACGATGGAAGCAAGCGTTACAAAGCAAGATTGGTTGTCAAAGGCTTTCAGCAAAAAGGTGTTGATTACAACGAAATTTTTTCTCCAGTCGTGAAGCTGACTACAATCAGACTGGTATTGAAAATTGTAGCTGCAGAGAATTTACATCTTGAACAGTTAGATATAAAGACAGCTTTCCTTCATGGTGATTTGGAGAAGGAGATTTATATGAAGCAACCAGAAGGCTTCATACAGGTGAACAAGAAGAACCTCGTATGCAGACTGAAGAAGAGCTTGTACTGCTTAAAACAAGCTCCCAGACAGTGGTAAATGAAGTTTGATTGGTTCATGAGCAGCAGCGGTTTCACAAGATGCCATGCAGATCATTGTTGCTACATCAAGAAGTTCGATAATAGCTTCATTATTTAATTATTGTATGTAGATGATATGCATGTTGCAGGTCCTGACATGCAAGAGATTATCAATCTGAAGCAGAAATTGTCGAAGCAATTCGCAATGAAAGATCTAGGCACTGCAAAGTAGATTCTTGGAATGAGGATCAAGATGGACACGAAGTCGAGGGCTTTGATGTTATCGCAGGCTGAGTACATTAACAGAGTTCTCTCCAGGTTCAACATGCAGGATGCTAAGCCAGTGAGCACACCTTTGGGTGTTAATTTTAGACTTTCCAAAGAACAGTCACCGAAGATGGAAGAAGAGCGTGCACACATGGAGAAGGTTCCGTACGCCTCAGCAATTGGAAGTCTGATGTATGCTATGGTTTGTACCAGACCAGATATTGCTCAAGCAGTGGGAGCTGTTAGTAGGTACATGAATAATCCAGGCAAAGTACACTGGGAAGCAGTTAAATGGATCCTCAGATATCTGCGAGGTACCACAGATAAAGCACTTTGTTTCAAAGGTAGAAATACAACACTCACAGGCTATGTGGATGTTGATTCAGCCGAAAATGTCGATATCAGAAAGAGCACTACAGGGTATATCTATACTCTAGGAGGTACAGCTGTGAGTTGGGTCTCTCAGCTACAGAAGATAGTTGCTCTCTCTACAACTGAAGCAGAATATGTCGCTGTTACAGAAGCCAGCAAGGAAATGGTTTGGCTACAAAGTTTCTTGGAAGAACTGGGCTAGAAACAAGAAGACAATGTCTTGTATTGCGACAGTCAGAGTGCTATCCATCTGGCAAAAAATCCATCTTTTCATTCCAGAACAAAATATATACAAGTGCGATATCATTTCATCCGGTCTTTTCTGGAAGATGGGATTTTGAAGTTAGAAAAGATTAGTGGAAGTCAAAATCCGGCGGACATACTAACAAAGACGGTGACTATTGACAAACTGAAGCTATGCTCAGCTTCAGTTGGCCTACATGAATGATGAGACCGGAACGAGCTGCTGCAATTATCGAGGTGTGAAGACTAATTGAAATCAGTCTTCCAGTGGGAGATTGTCAAGGAAATGTGGGTGGGGGGTCAAAAATTGTATGCCACCAGACCCCCCCACCAAATCTCTCTCACCCCTACCATCTACCCCCACCTACCAATTTTGAGATGCTATTTAAACATCTCAATCCCTCCCGTTTCTTGATTATCCCCATCCTCACTCCAAATAAGAGAAGAATAGAAAGAGAGTGAATTGAAAGAAATTTGGGTTTGAGTTTTTTGAGCGTGTAAACACTTCGTAGAGAGAATTTTTGTGAGAAAAAATTCTTGGGGTTTTGGGTTGTGAGTATTTTTGAGTGTTTTGTGAAGAAAAACACTTTGTACAATTTTCATAAAGATCTACAGCAGCTCCGGAGACGTAGGCACTAAATTGTGCCGAACTCCTTATCAATTTTTGTGTATGCTATTTTAGCTTACATTTCGTATTCTTGCTAATCTGGTGAAAGGAAAAACTTGTGTTTTTTTCCAACATCACAATCAAAGGAAAGATGATAAATATACTCCAAAGAAATTTTATTCACCTCTAAGATACGCAAAATAGAATGCATCCCTCAGACACGAATTTTAACTACCACAGAAAAAGGCCACCTCTTCGAACTCCAGTAATCAATAATTGACATTTATGCATAAATTAAGATTATCCTTGTAATATAAGAGTATATTAAATTAATATGCGTTTTTCGGATATTGGTCACTAAAAAACTCTGTTATTAAAGTACTTCACAAGTTGTGGAACATACATAAATTCATAGCTTTTATGATAAGAATCAAAAGCTATTAAAGTACTCCTCAATTCATAAACTTTGTAATTAAAGTACTCCTCAATGATTTCATCCACAAGACTTCTCCATCAGAGTAGGGTAGATTCAACAATGAATATTAAAAAATTAGACAACCTTATAACCTTGTACATATAGCTATAGGCATACCTTGGCAGCAAGGATGAAGATATCATTTGTCCCTGAAGAGAGAGACAAACATATCAAAAGGGAATAAGCTTCATATAATTGCATCGAGTTTGAAACTTAATAAACATTAATGAAATAAATAATTTGTCAATTTCAATAGATGCGAAAGTCCAAACATTGAAGCTTCAAAGCACCTGAATGACAAACTTTATAATCACTCCACTTCAGACTTTCTAAACCCTCTCAAAAAAAAAAGACTATCATGTACTCTTCATATTCTCTTTGAAGCTCAAGTATA
Source organism: Hemerocallis citrina (assembly GCA_017893485.1). Lineage (NCBI taxonomy): Eukaryota > Viridiplantae > Streptophyta > Magnoliopsida > Asparagales > Asphodelaceae > Hemerocallis > Hemerocallis citrina. The sequence continues at coordinate 68,825,835 of CM030366.1, forward strand.
AAGAGGTTGGTGAAAGCTATATTTATATTGGAAGATTAGTTACAATCATTCATATATGACTTTCATAGATCAAGCAAGAGCAGAAGATTATATACAATAAACTAATAGCAAGCACACACTTGAAACATTGATAAAATAACAGTGTGTTTCTCTCACTTATTCTTGTATATCACATGTATATTTTTATCCCAAGCTCCTACAACAAGTATACTTCATATTATGATCTTATCTTGATAAGCACAAAATTTCATAACAAGACAGATACAAAGGAACAAACAACACAAAACATAACACAACTTCAAATAATTCAAAAAAAAATAGAAGGACTAAAGAAAAAGGACTTACCCCTGCTTCAATCTTCTGCAATCCTCCAATCCCCCAAAACCCATGTCACTCCACATGAGACCAAGATCAAACCCATTAAAACCAACCCACAAAAAAATAATAATAATAATATTTTTTTTTGAGCAACAGGATGGAGTGAAGTCGCTCCAGCCCAAAATAGATAGATAACCAAAATAGGGTACGATGAGACAGTTTATAAGGGGCAAACTAAATACAAGGCCCCAAAAACAGAAAAGGAAAAAACAACATAAAGCCAACAAGAGATTAGCCCAACCACCAAAAATAGAATATTACAGACCCATCAAAGAGCAGGGCACAAGGGAAAAAAACAAACAAAATAAGGGCCTGGAGCCAGCGGCACAAACGGAACCTAGTAGAGCAAAGAGGCGCAGCCACAGGAGGAAGAAGCTGAAAACGAAATGCCGCTCCAAACCACCCCAAAGTGCCACAAGGGCTCCCGAAGGAGAGCAAGCCCCCCACGGTAGCCGGAACAGAAAGCATCCGAAAAAACATCCCCAAGCTGCCAAGACCAGCACAAGGAGACGCTGACGATAGAAGAAACGACCGCCAACCTGCACAAAAATAGAATGCAAATGTAGGAGGGAGCGACTCTCCACAGAAGGCAGTAGCCACAACCACAACAAAAACGCTGGCCACAAAACAAAGCGAAAAGAACGATTGATCGCCGACTCTAAAAAGCCAATAACAGGCAGAATACAACAGAACCCAGAGAAGAAACTAACATAACTTCATAGAAGATCACAATAGATAAAAAGCATAAGACCAGTTTAAATGTAGCTGCGCTAGAGCAGACCCCCAATAACAAGCAGGCCAAGTAGAGAAAAGGTTAAAGAAGTAAAGACACAGATATTAGACCATCAAAATCAGAACCCCAGCTGATAATGGGGGAAGTCAAAAGCCAGCTACAGCAACCCAAAAACTGACCGCAGCCAGAACAACCACATAACAGAGAAGAACATCCAAAAAAACACCTGCAAAAGCAAGCATCAAAAAAGATAATCCCCAGCATTAACCAGAGAAGAAGAGAAGCCGTAGAGCAAAACCAGGGCAGAGACCAAGAGTCTAACCAAATCAGCTCTGCATCAAAAGAGGAAGAAGAGAATGTTAATACCGTGAAAAGTCACCAGATCAAGAGTCTGGATAAACTCAATAAGTAACCAACACTAACACAGCAGAAACAAATGGAGCAAAGAAAGACCGTAAACATAAAAAACACACAACATTTAGAGCAGTAGGAAGAGCAGAAAAGGAGCCACAGTTTTCCACGCCCCTTTCCAGAATGGGGACGCTGTTGGGGAATAATTAGGATCCAGTTCTCAAATTTTATGACGAGAATGGAACTTGTGAAGGATTCAGCGAGCCCATGCGTTAGAGTCATCTTTCAAAATATGCCAAATCCACTTCCCTAAAAGAGCCAGATTCTGGTTCCTAAGGTTGAGGATGCCAAGACCGCCATCTTTTTTATGCTAACACACCATCAACCAATTACAAAGATGTTTACCAGGTCTATGAGTAGTGGACCCAGTCCAGAAGAAGTTTCTTCTAATTTGATCAATTCTCTTAACCACCCAGGTCGGTAAGAAGAAAAAGGACATTATATAAAGAGGAAGCACAGTTAGAACAGAATTAAGAAGAATAAGTCTACCTCCACGCGACAAAAGTCTACCCGACCAAAAGTTGAGTCTTGCTTCAAATTTATCAATCATAGGCATCCAATCTACCGCAAGAAGATTGCCCCATCGCAAGGGTATGCCAAGGTAGTGAATAGGAAAGCAAGCAGAGGAGCAATTGAAAAATTGCGCGATCTCCGCTTGACGGTTAAGAGACCCCCCTAACCACATGACGGAGGTCTTACTAAAGTTAATAGAAAGACCAGAAGTTGATTCGAAAAGATAAAGGAGAAGTTTGAGGTTACGGAGGAGGATGCCGTTAGCTTTGGAAAAGATGATGATATCATCCACATATTGAAGATTAAGGACTCCTCTGAAGCCATGGAATCCACCCAGGCCCTCAATAAAGTTGGCATTCCAAGCTTTCCGAAGAATCCTACTAAAAACATCCGCTACAAGAGAGAATAGAAGAGGGAAAAGCGGGTCTCCCTGGTGGAGACCCCGCTTACACTTAAACTTCCTTCCTTCGGTCCCATTAATGATAATGGACGAAGAACCAGAAAATAGACTAGATTTAATCTAGGCAATCCATCGTAGACCGAATCCTCGATGTAGGAGAGTTTCAAAGAGAGTCCTAATTAACCCTGTCGTAGGCTTTCTCGAAATCCAATTTAAGAAGAATACCCTCGGAGCCAGAATGTTTACAGATATAGATAATCTCCTGAGCCGATGCCACACTATTAAGAATGAATCTATCCTTAATGAACCCCGATTGTGCTGGATCAATAAGAGAATAGATGACAAGGCTTAGACAGGCCGAGAGTACTTTCATAATGATCTTAAAAATGGAGTTGAGAAGGCTAATCAGACGAAAAGCAGATACTTTGTTGGCACCAATCAATTTGGGGATAAGGACAATGTAAGCGTAGTTAATACGGTCAAAAGACAACACCCCTTGATGGAGATCATTGAACATAATAAGGATATCGTCTTTAAGGGACTCTCAAAATTTTTGGAAAAAGAAAGTCGGGAAACCATCCAGACCCGGTGCGGAGTCACTCTTCATATTAAACACCGAAACTTTAATCTTTTCCAAAGTAAAGGGAGCATCAAGATTAGAAAGGTCGAAATGTTCATCACCATAAAGGTGCATCCAGTCAAGGAAACAAGAATGCCTACCCGACTTTCTGAGAAGGGATTTATAGAAGGATAAAAAGGCCGCATGGAATTCCTCATCAGAATGGACCTCAACATTATCAATGATAATAGATGAAATATGATTACGCCTATGATGAGAGGCGAAATTATGGAAGAATGCCGTATTAGAATCCCCTTCTTTCAGCCAACGTACCTTAGCACGTTGAGCCCACTTTAGATGATCATTCCGCAGAAGTGTAGCATATTCCTGTTTACACTCATTTCTGCAGATCCTCAATGGGATAGGAATGGGGCCAGATTCTTCAAGCGTATTGATGGAGTTAATCGAAGAGAGGAGAAAATTTTTAAGAAGATGAGACTGGCCAAATCTCTCTTTATGCCAAATTCTACAACCATATTTAATGGCATGCAATTTGAGAAGAATTCGTCCAAGCCCATGGGAACCTACCACACTGGCTAAACAATGAGTAATAAGGTTAACAAAAACTTGGTCTTCCAACTAGAATTTTTCAAAACGAAATTTACGGGGTTTAGGAAAGGAAAAGTTCGAGTGAAGAACAATAGGAACATGATCAGAACAAGGATTTGGCAATGCTTGAGCATATGCATAATGGAAGGAAGCAAGCCATTGTGGGGAAACTAGGAATCGGTCAAGGCCAACGACGGATGGATTCACATATTAGACCAAGTGAAGGATCTGCCGTTAATGGGAATATCAACAAGAGCAAGATCCCAAATACAATCGTTAAAACGCAAGGATCTGTTGAGGGAGGAAGGGTTACCAGACCTTTCATGCGCAAATCTAGTAACGTTAAAGTCACCGCAGAAGATCCAATAACCTTGAATACTCCCGTTAAAGGAAGTAAATTCATCCCAGAAGGATTGCCGTCGCTCATAGGAGCTCGGGCCATATACCGAAACAACGGTAAGGTCACAGTTGAATTCAATCCATTGAAGGCAAACCACCAGGAAAAATTCCAGACGTCGAACGGAACTGAGATTGAAAACATCCTATGCCACCTCGAGTGTCTATCGAGTCCAGCGCAATCCATTTGGATATCCTAGATCCACTATGGTTCTAAGAATGAATGGGGAGAGGGAGTGAAGTTTAGATTCCATTAAGGTAATCATATCACAATGAGAGGAAGCAATTAATTGGTAAACAACATGTTGTTTTGGGGCGCTGCCAAGCCCCCTGATATACCAGAAGATACTAATCATGAGTTAATGGAAAATCTTGTGCACGCTTGATTTCTAAGTTTCAAAAGTACTCCACATCAGAAGCGCTAGAAGGATCTAGACAGAAGCCCATCTCCGAAGTCAAATGAAGCAATTCAGATTTAGAAAGGGAATCAAAGTGGATTTGATATATCGAGCCAAGGGAAGAAAGTTCATGGTTTTTGGGGTCGAACGGCAGAATTTCAAGGTTCCTCACTTGTGCCGCTAAAGAGGCTTTAGAAGAGGCTGAGAGGAAAGAATTATTTTTGGCACGTAATCTAGCACTCGATCTAACGATCGGCAATGGTTTAATCTTAGAACACCGAGAGGGAGGAAGCACAGAGGGCAAAGAAGAAACATTCGACACTCTCTGCCCCGAGTAGTCAGAGGTCGGACTAGACCTCCTCTGATCTGAATCAGAGGAAGAACAGTCGGGAAAATCATCATGGGTTAATCCCTCAAGTGGACTCTCCAGAAGAGACAACGGCATACTAAAAGATTGCGGAGAACGATCAGATACAGAGTCAGGATCAAGGCCGACAGAAAAGGGAGAGCGAAGAGAGGGAGGGAGTCGGAGAGGGGCCAGGACCAGTAATAGAAGGAAAATCACCAAATTGGGATATGGCCTGCCCATTCTCCGACTCAACAAGGTCCAAAAGGAAATTAACGTAAATCGGATAATAGAAGGATTGGAAAACCGCACACGGAAACGAGTAAAAAGCTAGAGAAAAGGGAAACAACTTAAAAGGAGAATTAAAAGCTTGAAATTTAAAAACAATAATCGAAGCGCATACCTTGCCCCCTGACGATGGCCTGACTTCCTTCTCGTTCTCATCAAGCTCCCCAGAAAAGTTGGAAGTTTTCAGGGAATCAAGCTCAGCACTGCGAGACCTGGAAGGGGACACCTGAATAGCTTTTTTGAACTTGTCCCAATCACCACAAAGGAGGGATTTAAATCCCAGGCAGGCCACAACTGAGAAGGGCCAGAGGTAGAGATAGAAAACCCCGACACAGCTCCAGCCATCGAGGGTATAATAATAATAATAATAATAATAATAATAATAATAACTACTACTCAAAGGTTGGTCATCATCATTATCATAAAGAAATGGATGGAAAGTCAGAACTTGGTTAAGGGTTGAGTTTGCAGTTTCGCGAATTTCAAATGGGCATTTCAACAAATAGATGGAGTGCATTCAATATACCCCACAATAAATACGAACAAATAACATATGAAATACTTGATCCCCTTAGTCTTGAGACTGTCATGCCACAATCAAACAAACTTCAAAACATAACTAAAAGCAAATTTGAAACTACAGGAGCTTATGAACTAAAAGCAAACCGATAAAATCAACTATCATGTTTAGACTTAGTTGAATAGCATTACCAACTGAACTAAATATGTGGAAAATAAGGAACCTCTATAAATTATGAACGGATACAGAAAAAGATAATAATCAGAAGTTGGGAAGGCGATCATGCAAATAAAGCAGAAACATCTATGAAAAGAAGTAACCATATTAGAAGCAAGAGCAAGTATGATTAACACACAACATCCATACATTCCAACTACAAAATAGCGAAAGCATTAAAAACTAAACTGACATTTATACTATTATATGTAATCTCTAATCTCTAATAATATTATAATGGGAGTAGGCCTTAGTGTCATTTGTAAATGTTTTGTCATTCTACCATCCCGTGCAACGCATATGCATAACTATTATAAAGGAAGTCCTAGGTACAAATCAAGACTACGTCTAAATTTTTCTTTTAAAAAACTATATTTATTAAAACGTACATCGCACGTGTAAACTTTGTCACATTGATAAAATGAGGTGTCCAAATTCTTTCTACTGCACAATGAAAGAAAAATCAAGATTTGCGGAATGGATACAAATTCAAGAATGATAATTATTAGTATTTCTCAGGACAATACAAATTACAAAACAACATCAATATGCCAAACATAACTTCCCTCATCTTCACATCAATGTTAAATGACACCTTACATTACTATTTTTTTTTGATAAGAAGATGGCCGAGGCCATCGTTTTATTAATGAGGATTAAGGAAACAGAGCATTACAATAAACTAAAAATACAGATAGGCTGTAAGAACAGCGATACAAAATAAAGCATCAAAGACAAGCATCGAAATAGAAACTACAGATATGAGATCACATAAAGCCACCAAAGGACTCAAGGATTAGGTCCTTCCACTCTGCTCGAAACACTCTACTCTCCAGCACTGTTCCGGATCCTCTTAGTTTGCTCCTGAGCCCCTGCCCAATCATGAATGAGAAGGAAAATGTTATTCATAGAGTAAGGAAATCTGTAAACTTTGTTGCGAAAAATTAAATCATTTCTTTCTAGCCATAGGTTCCAAATTGAGGCAGCTGAAGCTATGTCCCAAGCCTTCCTATCTTCTATTTTGATGTACGACTCTCTAAAATGCGCCCAAATGTCAATGGTTGTGTTAGGAACCCGATTACACCCAAAATCCCTACAAACTATTTCCCAAGTAAGCCAAGCTTTGGGACATCGAAAAAGGATGTGGTTCACATCTTCTTCAGAAGAACGACACGTCTCGCAGGTCACATCAATCTGCGTAATCCTCTTCTTCAGGATAATTTTGGAAAGGATCGCGTTACTATGAGCTAACCAACAAAAAACTTTTACTCTGAATGGAACTTTGGCCCCCCATATAACAGATTGGACTTGACATCTCGTACCTCCATCGTTGAGCCATTTATACATGGAAGATACAGAGAAAATTCTTGAGGCGTCCCTATCCCACCCTCTATCATCATCTACGATATTAGCCTACCCTCCTTCTTGAAGAACCAGATTATTCAGCTCTTCAAATTGGACCCTGCTCTCTGATGTAATACTATTGGAGACTATAAAGTTATCTTGCCGTTCTTCCGGATGTCTGCCACTGCTAGGTCAAGGTTCTGTGTGGCTTTCGCTGCTAACGGAAATTGATTTTGCAGAGTTGTATTACTACACCATTTGTCTTTCCAGAATCTGGTGTTTTTCTCGTTACCTACTTTACAGGTGGTGTTGGTATGGAAGATCTCTCCTTGCTTTGCTATCCCCTTCCAGAATAGGGACACTTTTGCCGAGGGGCTTCTTCTTCCAAATCTGAATTTGCGTCTTTTGCAGTATTGATCGAAAGAGAGGTTCCACCATCCTTCGTGCTTGTTAGTAATCTTCCACCACCATTTACAGAGCAGAGCTTTATTCATGTCGTGAAGGTTTACAATTCCCAGGCCCCCGAATTCCCTTCTCTTACATACTCTTCCCCATTTGACCAAGTTGAAACCTTTATTTCTCTCGTCCGTGCCTTTCCATAGAAATCTTCTTCGCAGTTTATCTATCCGATGGATGACCCATTTAGGCAATTCGTAGAAGGACATCAGATATAGTGGGATCGTGCTAACGACAGAGTTGAACAGGATTATCCTTCCTCCAAGGGATAGATACCTACTCTGCCACCCAGCCAGCTTCTTTTGAATCTTAGTGATAATGAAGTTCCAATCCTCCTTAAGCAGCGGACTCGGCTTAATAGGCGTAACTAGGTATTTAATAGGGAATTAGCCGACTTTGCAATCTAATATATCCATGATCTCAAAACACGACATGGACAACTGGTCGCATATAGGGATGATACTGGTCTTATCAAAGTTCACCTGTAGCCCTGACTAGCTCTGAAAACAAGCCAATACCATCTTAATGGCAGCCGCTTCTTCCACCGTTGCTTTCCTACCGTTGCTTTCCCAAACAGAATTGTGTCGTCTGCGTATTGGAGGATAGCCATTGGTTTGTCTATCCCTTTGATCCTAATCCCTCTTATCATATTATTTTCCATAGCCCTTGTAATCATCTCCACCAGATCGTCGGCCACAATTGCGAATAGAAGGGATGATAATGGATCTCCTTGATGTAGGCCTTTCTTGCAAAGAATTTCTCTGCCTTGCCACCCGTTCACCTGTATTGAAGATTTCCCGCCGCAGATGCATTTTTTTATCCATGCTCTCCATTTTACGCCAAATCCTTTTAAAGCTAGGGCTTCCTCCACGCAGTCCCACGATACCGAATCATAAGCTTTATTAAAGTCAAGGTTGAGGATAAAACCGTCCTCTTTGGTTTTGTTACCTCGGAAGACCACTTCATGTGCCGTAGCTATGCTGTCCATGATATCCCTACCACGGATGAAGCCGCTCTGCGATTGGTCGATAACCTCGTTTAGGAGGGGCTAATCTTTGGGCCAAGACCTTAGTTATAATTTTGAACGATCCGTTCAGCAGGCTTATAGGTCTGAGATCTTCGTGTGTAATAACCTCGCTTTTCTTGGGGACCAGAATAATAGTAGCGTAATTTAACCTTTCCAACTTAGCCGTCCTGTCATAAAGTTCGTGGAAAATGTTCAGTAGATCAACTTTTATGATCTCCCAGTAAATTTTGAAGAAAAAGAACGGAAACCCATCTGGTCCTGGAGCTTTGTCCTGTCCAAGCTTCTTAATTGCCTCAAACACCTCAGTATCTGTAAACCTTGATTCAATTCCATCGCTTCTGTCCAATCTGGATGAGTTCCACATATCCTAGTCAATCACACAGCGTCTGTCAGTATTACGACCGAGCAGTTCGTGGAAATGGCTATCTAGGTGGTCTTTGATGAGATCTTCGTTTTCAGTCCAAGCCCCGTTAGCTGAGATGCCCGTTATATGATTCTATCTGTAACGCCCCTGCCCCGGGCTCCGACAATTTATACAATTTATAAGACAAATTAGATACTATGTAGTACAACTGCCCGCCACAGGCTGCCTCTCAAAAGGTGGTTAACCGAATTGGTAACTCTCAAAAGCCAAACCGAATAGTGTTTTTACCTTTGGCGGGCCCCACCATCCCTTCTCTCCACGTCACACACATGGAGAAACCAATTATGAACAATCTGTTCATTCATCAAACCGGTGCCCCCCCCCCCCCCAATACACACACACAAACCGGATCAATTAAATCCCATTTCAAATCAAATATTCTTTATAAATCCCTCCCATAGAAATATTCTATAGGACCAAGTCTCAAATTCATTTTATTATATATATTTCAAACCATATATATATTTCAGAAATACGGGGTATTACATACACCCCCCCCTTCAGAAATCAGCGTTCTCGCTGATGAGGACGCCGATCATCCTGGATCCTGGAGTCCATAACTCACTGCTCTTACACCCTCGGTGTCGAAAGTCGGCTCTGATACCATTTGTAACGCCCCTGCCCCGGGCTCTGACAATTTATACAATTTATAAGACAAATTAGATACTATGTAGTACAACTGCCCGCCACAGGCTGCCTCTCAAAAGGTGGTTAACCGAATTGGTGACTCTTGATCCTTGGCAATATTATATATATAATATTTTATTCAATCTAATTAACGATATGGGATTATCTCCCTTTCTCATTCTTTCTCAAAGCCAAACCGAATAGTGTTTTTACCTTTGGCGGGCCCCACCATCCCTTCTCTCCACGTCACACACATGGAGAAACCAACTATGAACAATCTGTTCATTCATCAAACCGGTGGGCCCCCCCCCAATACACACACACAAACCGGATCAATTAAATCCCATTTCAAATCAAATATTCTTTATAAATCCCTCCCATAGAAATATTCTATAGGACCAAGTCTCAAATTCATTTTATTATATATATTTCAAACCATATATATATTTCAGAAATACGGGGTATTACACTATCTTCTCCTTCCATTTGCTACCTTGTGAAAATACTTTGTGTTAGCGTCACCCTCTCTAAGCCATTGATTCCTCGCTCTCTATTGCCAGTATAACTCCTTTATTTTCCCGATCTGCTGTAGCTCTAGTCTATTATTTGCGAGCTCATCTTTCTCGCTATCTTGGAGATCTCTGTCCTCCTGAGCTCTTTCCAATTTTGCAATTCCCCTCACAAGCTCCTCTCTTCTAAGATTAATGACGTACAACTTTTGGCTGGCCCAAGCTTTTAATCTCCTACGCAACCGCCTTGTCTTCTCTATCCATATTCCTACTGCTGTAGCCTGAGAAGTACAACCGTTCCATGATTCGGCTATAACCTACCTGGTCTCCTCACAAACGGTCCAAGCTTTCTCAAATTTGAAGCAGAAATGCTTTTTCTTACCAATTAGGTCGCAGTCAATGACCAATGGCAGATGATCCGAAGTGTATCTGATAGCGGATTTGACTTTGGCCAATGGATTAGCTTCCTCCCACTCATTGGACGCCAGTACTCTATCGAGCTTAGCCAATATTGGGTTACGCTGCATATTTGACCAAGTAAATCACTTGTTCGTCATCTCTAATTCCAATAAGTCTAGTTCTTCAATAGTCTGATTGAAAGAATCTTGGTCATCCCGGCTGTGGCCCCTGCCTTTATGCTCATCCTGGAATCTTGTGATATTAAAATCTCCTCCTATTAACCAAGCCCCTCCCCATTTGTGCCTTATGAATCTTAACTTCGACCACAATTCTTGGCGGAATCGACTGTCGTATGGGCCGTAGACACTAGTTACCGACTGTATCCAACCATCGCGTCTACGTCTAATTCTAATCGACACAGTGAACTCACCTATAAAGTCGTCGACGATCTCAAAGGAGGAAGAACTAGCCCCTACGGCTATACCCCCCGAAAACCCCCTAGACGGCTTAAATCTCCAGTGAAAGTCTTCCATTCCTCTAAGAGAAGTGAATTCCTCTGCTGTTGGAGTTTCTATTCTGGTTTCTTGAAGTCCACAGACGTCAGGGCGAATCTTGCTAAGAGTAACTCCTATAGCCCTTTTTTTTAAATTTTTGTCGCATCCCTCTAACGTTCCAAAAGATGTACACCATTAAAAATCGATAAAATATCTAACTGTGGGAACCCACCCTCCCAACACACCTCGGGGTTAGATGGACCCTATATTGGTGACCTCTCTAATGATAGCTACGTTAGATAATTGTTTGGAGCAAGTGGAACCCATGGCTATTCCATACAAGCTAGCGAAGTAAATAATAGATTCATCTGATAAAGAATTTAGGACAGAGCAATTTAATTTGGATGTACCTTCTCCTGTAGCGTTTGCCTCCAGATGTGTGTTGCCCCTCTGAGGTCCACCCTCTTGCTCCTTGTTCTGACTATCCAAACTAGCCATCTGTCTTTTCCTTTTCCTCTGATATTCTGTAATCTTTCTAGTGGATGAGCTACCTACACTGCCTCTGACTTCTCTGTCGTCTCCCTCTGTTTCAGTCACGGAGATGAGATTATCCTCTCGAATGCCGTCTAGAGCACCAATAATTCCTTCGCGTGACCCCGGGTCCGAGCTCAAATGGGCACAGTTTGAAAAAGGGGGCTGTGTAGTCGGAGAGCAGGTGATTTGAGTTGTAACGGGCGTCAACACACCCATTGGACCTTGTAACTTTGTGGGAGATATCACTTCTTGACGCTGGGGCCCAGAAGTGTAGCCCAATAACTCCTTGGACTGAATCAGCGAACATATCGCCAATTTCACAGATTTCTCAATCTCCTCATTGGAGAATTTCATCCAATCTGCCTGAATCAGGCCCATCTGTTTGGTCAGGCCCATATCTTGGTCTTGCTTTAGAATACTAGGTACACAGCTGTCCCTATTACTTGCTATCAAGACACCTTATGCCTCTTCGATTTTGCCATCTGTCCCATCGCCGCATGAGTTGACGTCTACAGTGTGCGCGTCACTTCGAGCTATTGCCAGACGGACTGAACGGGCTTGTCCTGCATGTTGTGGGGCCCGATGGATGGAACTTTTCGAAAGTAATAGCTGAGTTGGCTTCTTGGGCACTGCGGATTGCATCTGGACCTTTGAATTCGAAAAGTTGATGTACCTCTCAGAAACGTGCGGCTCTGATCTCCCAAGCCCAGCTCCAATCGAAGAACGTCTGTGATCGCAGTCTTTCTCATCCAACGACAGCGCATCGTCTTCTACCTCTAGCTTATCATCTTGGCCGTCGAAAAGGTTGTCGACTCCAGTCCTTGGATCTTTGAACAAAACATATTTTTGAGCTTCAACGATCACCTTGACCTCGTAGATGTGATTATCGAACTCGGTTAAAATCTTAGAAGGGATGTCACTCTTATTGGCCACCCCAACTTTGATATGAGCGAATTTCCTTGCGGCGAGAGTCAATGTTTGTCTGTCGATGTCAACTAACATGCCGAACGATCTAACAATGTTCTGGAACCCCGATCGAACCCAGCAGTGGAAAGGTAGATTGTATAAATGAATCCATACCGGAGAAAGATTATCCGCCTTCAGAGCTCCGTAATCGCGAGACCACCATTTGAAAGTTACAAAGAACTCTAAGCCATTGTCGTCTTTCCCCTCTAGCCCTTTAACTCTAATCGCTTCCTTGGTGATCGCTGCTTTACTACAGTGAGCGTAGAAGGAGTTGGGCGCGATTTCTTGAACAACCCAAGTTGGAGATGTCGATGAGTCTAGTGCAGCTTTAAGCAAGTCAGATACATCTTTGGCGGTGGGCACTCCCGTCTGAGCTTTGACTATAATCCCTCCATTGAAACGGCATTCGAATTCAGCGATCAGCGGCGTCAGTGTAATCGACGCTTGTATGATACGTCTATCTCCCGCTACGCTCTCTTGCGTTTGACTCCCCTCCGGCGTGGTTGGATTCGCTGACTTCAGAGCTTTCGAGTTAGAAATCGAGGTCATGACTCGCTTCGGGCAGTTGGTTGAGATGTGGCCGGAGCGTCGGCATAGATAGCAAAACCAATCAGCCTACATTTGCAAATGGAATGGCCTGGCTTGGCACATTTGTGACAATTTTTTCTACAGTCTAAGTGCGAGTTTTCCGACGAGCTGGTGCTCTTCTTCTCCTGCCTTTTCTTCCTTGGTTTGACGAGAACTCATTCTCCTTCGCATTCCTCTCTAGTTGGTCGACGTTCTAATTCAGGTGAAGGAGATCGACGCCACGCTCTATGCGCCGCGTCGTCGGAGTGCTTGCCTCTGGTGACTTCAGCATAGGAACGCCTCTTCTTGTTGCTCCGATCCAGTGCAGGAGGAGATCGATCAGCTCTAGAGGAGCTCTTGTATGCCATCGACTTCTCTTCTTCAGCTCTTCTCTGCGACTGGCGGGTATCCCTGCCTCGCTCTTCAGCTGTGCGCTCCCACCTTGCTCTTGGAGATGGAGACCTGCGATGCTCTCGAGCTGAACTTCTACCCCTACTTCGGAATCCCTCGCGCTAAAGACCTTCGGCTTCTTCTCTGGTTCGCTTAGACATGGTTGGAGAGTGGTTGCGACTGACGGAGTGGTGAAGATGGGAGGTAACAGAAGGTCTGTGGGTGGAAGAGTGGTTTGTGGCTCTCGTGGCTCTCATGCCTTCCTGTTTTTTACAAACTTTACCTTACATTACTATTATTATTATATTACATCTTGTTTTATTATAACCAGCAAGCCCTGTGCAATCTAAAGTTAAAACATATGTATGAAGCTGCAAACATACCCCCCGCGACCGATCATGTTCACCAACAACCTACATATATAGACTTACAACAATGACAGATCATCATCCTGCTCCAAAGCTACGAGGCACACTATTTTGGATGCAGGAAAGTATGCGAACTGCCGACCAAAAGATCCATGCCTATCAAATGAAACTAAACCTAGTACCAAAATACTAATCACTGAGGACATTTAGCACTAAATATGTTGTTCTCTTTTCTGATACTGGGTACTGAAAGAAACCCTCTTAAGATTAATTAAAGAACCTGAAATAGACAGTTCTCCATCTCTCTGTTTTTCTTCTTCTAAATTTACTAAATTTTCTTTATTTCTCATGTATACAGGAGTTATTTGGCTTGTTACCCTTCTTTTTGAAAATATTCAGAAAAGTACCCTTGTTTTGAAAATAATTAGTGCAATACCCTAGTTTTTAGTTAGATTTCTATACTATTCTTCCTATAATAATTTTTATAGGATGTGTGATCTTTCTACAAAAACTAAAAGTTTTTGGGTTTTAGGATAATTCTTATTTTTATTATTAGATTTTAGTTTCTCTGCTTTCTAGTCTATAAATTACTAATAAATTTATGAAAAATTACAGAAATTAAGTTAAAATTATTTACTCTGTACTGGCTTTGATACCACTTTGGTGGGTGCGTGAAATCTCTTAACTTGTAGGTGTGGGTAGCGCGTAATCTCCTGGAGACCTGAAAATCAAAAGGAAGAGAGTATCAAAAACTTTAAAAGTCTAAAGACTAAAGTCTGAAGAGTTGAAATAAAGATCAAAGTTTGGCGTAAAATAATATTCGTCGAAATAATGGATGTTGTCAATTCTGAAAAAGTAATCAGGAATGATGGGAATATCGTCGTCAAGTTCTCTCTTATATTCTGATTCTGTCTCATATCCTTCACTATTACTATCATATGGGGGTTCTTCGAGTTCTTCTATATGTCTATTTTCTCCTCCATTCTGTTCATGTTCTTCTAGAAATTGTCCGTATGCAGTCGTAGGACTCCAAACGTAACTACTAAATATACCAATTTCATAAAATAACAAAGATCTTTCGTGATAAGTTAGGTCGTCAATTATTTCAACATTTATATTACTAGTTTCTCCAGGAATTATTTGGTTTATTGTTATGATTATTACTCGTTGAATACTAAAAAAGAATAATTTGAATTCGTAGCAATCATCCATGCTTATTTGTCTATGAGGATAATAAACATCAAAAACTAGCATTCTATCACTTCCTTGGTAATTAATCATTAATTCAAAAATTGGTGAGGCAATACCAAAATTATTATCCATTAGTTCTTTTGAACAATAAGCAATTATGAAATATAGAGCAGAGAGAGATTTCTAAGGATACCTAAAAAATCAAAACAAAACGGCCCATTATGCTTCCGACTTAGTTAAACTTTTTTGATCTGTTTTGTACCAGTTACTACCAGTGGATAAAATACCCATGGTATGCACCCTGATTTTTGTGCACCTTTTACGTTCTTCCCATCTCAAGATTACTATGCCCTCAATAGAGCTTCATCCTAGAGATACGTCAAGAACAACTAGTATCACTTTGGTATAGACAACCACAACAGTCTAACTATAGAAGGTTGCAAATGAGCTTTTTTGCAAGATCAGCCAAGCAGAGCCTTACAAAACTCTCTCTAAGGAGAAGAGATTTAGTTATTCATACCTTATTTTCTGCAAGAGCTGATAGATGAACTCATAAAAGATATTTTATTTGCTTCAAACTTGTTACAAATAGACTCTTCAAGATTATGAGGAATTATTTCTATCCCAGATAGTCTGTCCCTCTCCCTTACCCTGCCTTCCCTTTTATAGACGAATGGATGGCTTTACACCAGATACAATTATTATTCTCCTTACATCATTGCTTACATCACAGATACAATTATTGCTTTTCTTACATCAGTGCTTACATCATAGCTAAATAATTGAGATAATTGCTGCTTATGTAGGGGACATCTTCACGTGCTTCACATCAGAAACAGCTCTTCGTCAGTCTGCTCTTGTTCTTTTCTACAATAGTCACATGAATGCTGTGGTTCCATCCTCATCAATCTACAGTAGTGGACAGCTGTTTCTTCCGTCATTGTTATATCTCCTTTATGCAAGATTCGGTACCAGCTGTCAAAGTCTTCTTTCTTTGACTGAAGTTGTTTAATTTTTGCTATGCTGTAGATAATTAATTTTTGTGGGTCAGGGCTGTCATAGATCCATATATTACCTTCTCTGCTTTGTATGTCCTTTAGTTCACAATACATTGTTCTAAATCCCGTAGCTCTTCTTTCTGGAATTAGTTTTTCAAATTCTTCGATTTTATATGGTATAATACTGGTTGCTCCAAACAAGATTTGTGTAGTCATCCCTATTTTTATAATATGTTAAGCTAGTAGTTCTTCATTATCTTCAAGGAATTCTGGAATAGCTGAAAATATACGGACATATATTTTGGATGTCTTTGTAAGACCAAAATAACTTTTAGCAGCTTTATATACTTCTTTTGGTAACTGGCTAAGTTCTTCACATTCTCGAGATGGATAAATACAGTGGATAAGTCCTCTTTCGAATAATACTCTTACTATTTTTGGATTTGCTCCTGGTAGTATGATCGCTTTGTTCATATGTTGCTGAGAAATAGTTTTGATAAATTAGTTGACCTGAGTGGTCTGGCATAATTTCTCAATATATTGTAAAAATAAATCCTTCTTGGAGTATTTTGGAGGATCCGAGAGTAAACTCTCTTTGTAGGTAGTGGGCTGTATGGATATGGAGTTTTCTTCTTGTGTGGCTATTTTTGTGATCCCACTTGTATTTTGTGGGTTAATAGGTTAACTTCCTTCGCTCATTTTTTCAATACGATCCGTACTTATATGTTGGTAAAATATACTTTGAAGACCATATATTTGCAGCTATAGTTGGTTAAATATTCCTTTTAATTGTTCCACTGTCTCTATTAGGTAGATTATATCGTGTTCTATTTACTGAACTCTGGTTTCCATTCTGCAACAAGTGAAATAGTTAATTTCTTGATAGAAAATCAGCTAAAATATTAAGTTTTCTTTTTATGTTTTCTATTAAGAAATCGTAATGTGCTAACTCCATCTGCCATCTTATCAATCTTTTATTTGCTATGGTTGGGTCTATTATTTTATTAATCCAACTATTTGCTTGGGTATTATCTGTTCTTACTATAAATTTTGTATGTATTATGAATAGTTCAAACTTTTTTATAGCTTTTAAGATTGCTAGTAGTTCTTTTTCGTTTATGTGGTAATTTTGTTGGGTTTGTGTGAAAGATCCACTAGTTTATCTAGCTAGTTTTTCTTCATTTTCTCTTATTTCAATAAATTTTAATACTGCTCCCCAATTGGTTTCACATGCATCTGTTTCTATTATCCAAGAACATTCTTTAACAGGTAATCTTAGCTTTTGTAATTCTGAAGTTTGTTGTTTTAATATTTTAAGTTTCTCTTCATCCTCCAGGGTCCATTCCCATTTCTTAAACTTTTTAAGTTTTTGTCGCAACCAATTTGTTTTTGCTGATAAATTTGGTATGTAACCTATTGTTTGATTTAGTAATCCTATTATAGCTTGCACTTCTCTTTTGTCTTTTAAGACATCAGGAAAAGTCTTTATTTTTTCTACTATATGTGGTTGTAATTCTATTCCTTCATGTGATAATTTTGTTCCTAAGAATTCTATCTCAGTTTTGAATAATTCCATTTTCTTTTTTGATAGTATAATGCCTGTATTTTTTACTATTTCTATGAATTTTAGTAGATGTTCTTTATGTTGTTCCTCGTTTTCTGATCCTATTAGAATATCATCTACATATACTAATATGAAATTGTTGTATTTTTCAAAAAATTTATCCATATATTCTTGAAATATTTCTGGGCTGTTTTTATAACCGAATGTTAAAACATTCCATTCATAAAATCCTTGAGGTGTGCTAAATGCCGTTAAAGGTTTTGAATCTTCTGTTAGTTTTACATGATAAAATCCAGATTTGCAGTCAAATTTCGAATATATTTTTCTTGATCTTACTGTGTTAAGTAGTATTTGCATGTCTGGTAGTGGGTATCCAAATCTCTTAGTATTTTTATTTAATTCCTTATAATTTACTACCATTCGAGATTTACCTCTTTTTTCTTCTGAATGTTTTTTTACTATGAATGCTGGTGATGAATGTGGACTTTGTGATTTTCTTATATAATTATTTTCCACTAATTCTTTTATGTGTATTTTGAATTCTTCTAGGTCTGTTGGAGTATGTCTTATTGGTCTAATTTTGATTATTTTGTTCTTATCTATTAACTCTATATATGCCGTGGGTTCATTTAAGTTCTATTTTGCCAAGGGGTCTTCTCCGCACAGATCTTCTAATTGTTTTTGTAAAATTTCTTTTGTAGTTGTTACTTGAACTTGTTGTATTCTAGTTTTATTTGGTAAGTATTGGTATTCACCACGCTGGGTTGAAGAAACTCTGATGTGTGGTAGATTAGTTCTGGAATAAGGTTGGGTTATTCTAATTGCTATTGCTTGGTGTCTGCAAGGTGTTGTAAATATGACTGGTTTATGTGATATAGTTATGGGATAGTATTGTTGGAAAAAATCATTTTCTAAGAGTACATCATTATTCATATCGTCAAACTGGTATATGATAGGTATTTTTAGGATGTAATTTCCTATTTGTACATTAATATTTTGTTGATATTTGTCTAGTATGATAGTTTATCCAGTTAATCCAATTATGGCTTTTTTATTAGAACCATCTTGTTTCCATTTTGATAGTATATTTTCGCGGCATAAACTAGTACCTGCTCCGGTGTCTATTAAACTGTGATAGTTTCTTGATTTGTATCCTTCGTAAACAAATTCTGTTAGGATGTATAATGTATTTTTTGTTGCTCTTAATGGATTTATTTGTCCAATATCCTATTTATTACTATGCTTTCATTGTTTACTGTTATTGTGATTTTTTCTTCTTGAATTGAGTAAGGTTGTACTAATGTAAGGAAGTCAGTTCCTAATAACATATCATTAACATGTTGTTCTGGGTCTATATGTAAGTGTAACAACATTTCCTTTCTACCATTTATCATTAGTGGTAGTATGATTTTATGTACAATTGGATGTCTATTATTCTAATAATCTAGGTAATAATATGGGTTATCTAATGTTATCAATTCAGCGGTTTTTATATTTGTTTGTTTAATATGTGAATTGGTAGCTCCTGTGTCAACTAAGGCTATTTGTTTATTCTATTTTCCGTTGTCATAATATTCTATTTCTATTTTAAATTGGTTATTGTTTTGGTGTTCTAATGTATTTATTATTGGTATTAATTCCAATGCTTGTTGTTTATTTCTTATTGATAGTGATCTCTTTCCGAACATTATTTGTGGTGCTTTTCCTTTTGCGGTTTCTTTTGCTTTATTAAAGTCGAATTCTATATAATTTGGTATAGTCATTTCGGGGTTTTCTCTAGCTGGTTTGTACCTTATGATTTTGCTGAATAGCGGCTCTATTTTAAAATTGTCTGTATTGCTATTCTTTACTTCGTGCTTACTAGTGAAAGCGTAAATATTTCTTATTTGTATGCTCATAACTTTGCTTTTTTCTATCATTTCTATACCTGATAACCTATGATACATGACTAGATTTTTATCTTTATTTTCTAGAGAAATTAGATTTTATTGTGAACTTTATCTTTTGGTACATTAGGTTTCCTTGCACTATTCCTATTAAGGCATCTTGTGTACTTGATATTATCCTATCATCCATTAGATATATTTGGAGGGGTGTATTTATTCCTTCCTTAAAATAGGCTTTTATTATTATTTGTACAGCTCCTAAATGTATGTGTCTTAATATTTTTCTGGTCTTTTCGCTTATCTTTTCCATCTCTTGTCTTATTATTCTTTCTGTTATTAATGGGATTATGGTTTTGCCTTGTGCTTGTTCAATGTCTATAGGTTGTTCATTATTCCTAACTATTATTATGGTGCTTTTCTTTCTTTCAAATATTGGTAGTTTAAATATTTCTTTTGGATTTATATCTAATTTGGTCTCTCTTATTTTATCGTATTTTTGTATGTCAAAGAACATTCTTTCTCTTAGTTCTTCATTGTTTTCTTCTCTTTCTGAGGGTTCCCCTATTTTTGTTAGATCAGTTAACATATTTATTTCACATTCTTCTGTTTCACCTTCACTACTTCCACTATCTTCTTCCATTACCATTATTTCTTTATCTTCACTTATTTCTGACCATTCTTCATCATATTCTATGGGTTCGTAATTTATGTTATTCATTTCTTCAATTTCTTCTACGTATTTTACATTTTCTTTTTTCATTCTTTTAGGACAATTTTGTGATATATGTCCTACCTCTCCACATATGTAACAATTACATTTTTTTGGATTTTTCGTATATTGCCTATTTTTATTTTTCTTTATTTTTCTAAAGTATTTTTTAAAGGGTTTTCTATATCTCTTAAAAGTTATCCTATATTTTGGTTGATATTTTTAGAATTTGTGATTATTCTTCTTTGTGTATCTATAGTTATTATTGCATCCCCAATGATTTGGTCTTGCATCTTCACAGCAAATTCTTTGTTTATTTGTTCTGTAATATTTCATTGTTGCTCTAGCATCTTGGCATACTTTGTCTCTATAATCTTTTACAAATTGCGTTCTATACCCTAAAGTGTCTACTTCAGGTTTCACTTTCTCATTTATGTATGCACTATATATGTTTATACTCCATGGATCAGGTAATTTTAGAAAGAATGAGTCTAAAATTGGACTCCGTTCTTCTTTTGTATAATAACTATCTTGAAAATATTCTCGGAATTCACAAGCATAGTTATCAAAATGGCACATGTCGCATATTTCTAAGTTACTTAGTCTCCATCTTGCTTGGTTCTTTTTATATATAGTGTGTTTTTCTCCTTTATCGTATAAACTGAATTCGGTTCTTATTGCTTTTTCGTAATTTATAATTATTTCTTTTAAACTTAACGTCCGTTGTGCTAAGCTTTCTTCAGTTCCTTTGTCATCAATTGGTCTTGATTTTCTTATAGTATTTCTCTCTTCTTCTTCTAGTCCATTCCACCATTTTGCTACTACTCCCATAAAGGTGGCTTCTATAAATTTCTCAAATGCATTTCCGTTAAGGTTCTGCCTAAATCCTACCATTAGTGACGCTTTTACCCATTCTTCAATTGTTCTATCTACGCCTTTTACGCAATCTAGGTCTAACCATTCTCCATTTCCTGCTATTTATTTTTCGTAGTGTTCTGTTGGTTCGTATTTTGGGGTTTCTTTTTCTTTATCTCTTCCTAGTTGCATTCTTCTTTTTGTATTTTGCCATTTCCATGGTAATTGGTATGGTTTTTTGTTAGGTGGTGGTCTTAAGATTTCATACATGTTATTTAAAATTTCTGAAGGTTTTTCAATAATCTTATCTTGGTCCATTTTTATTTCTTCGTTTGTTATATCTAGATTTTTCAAGGCTTCTTACACTTCTTCTGAATTAGGATTTGTCATTAAATCTTCTATTTCCAAGATATTTATATTAAGTTTTGTTATTGCTTCTAGCTCTTTCATACCTTCTTCTGTTATGCCCAATTCTTCTTCTGGGTAGTCTGTCATATATCTTCCTAATTCTTTTATATTTTTATTTATGATTCTTAAATCTTTTCTTATATCACTGAACATTCAGGACCGTTGTAATCTTCTTCCAACTCTTGTATGTTTAAATAAATTTTTGGCTCCATATCCTATTATTTTGTTTGCTAGTAGGTGTTGGTAATACCAACTTGCTTCTTCGTTTCTGTAATCTAATACTTTGTATGCTATTTGTTTTTGTATCTCTTTAAGTAGTTGATTAGTTACTTTTATTGTTAGTAATAGGTATTCTGATATTATTTTACTAGCAATATGCTTACTTTCTACTAATCTTTTATCAACGTATCTAATCTTGAATTTTGAAAGATTTTTTAATTTAAGTTTCTCTATTTTCTGTGAATTATCCAGCTTTTCTAAGGGTAAGGTGTATTATAGTTTATAATTTCTAAAGTAGGGTTATATATAAAAATTTGCTTTTTGGTTATTATAATTAAAAGGGGTAGTTGGCTAAATTTTTTATAAAAGTGGGGTATTTGGCTAAATCTTTTAGGAAGTGGGGTATTTGGCTAAATATTTTCCAAAAGTAGGTTAGTTACCGACTATCTATATAATAAAACACAAAGAAAGCTATCAAGTGGCTCTCATTCAATCCCCCAAAAATTAATGACCCAGATCTAACCTTACAAAACACATTTTTCCTCCCAAAAATTTCCTCCCAAAATTCAAATTCAAATCCCTCCCAAAACAACTCCTCTATTTATTTAATTATTCTCTCTCTCTCCCTCTCTCTCCATATATATATATATATATATATATATATATATATATATATATATATACACTTATGGAAACATTGACTTCTATACCTCAATTCATAATTATTTTTCAACATATACTAATGAAAACATGGACTTTTATTTACAACTAATTATTGTCATACTATTCAAAGTTGAGCTATATAATTGTTAATTTGCTGTTTACAAGGCTTTTTATATGTTGTATCGTTCTGAAGACGTGCTGTAGGCACGTGCCCGCTGGCAAATCTAGTACTCTATATACAGTTACACTTTGACAGTGACATGTTCAAGCCTAAGTACATTTGTCTAACACTAATGAACAACTTGGACAGTGATAGTTTTTTGTTGTTGAGATAATTGGACTGTGATAGTTATCTTTTTAAAATAAATTTTGCTCTTGATGAACAATCTTTTCTCTGATTGGACAGCTGAGTCATCTATTACATGCTTACAGTGGCGGAGCTAGACAAATCAAAATGGGATCCCAAATTTTTTCTCTCCCAGTATCGACATAATTTTTGCCAAAAATCTCTTACTTTACTTTTATTTTGAAGAATTAAAGTAATTGGATCAAAATAAAATTATAATCAAAGTAAATATTCGAATTTATATTTTTAGTATCATGTATTTTTTCGCACTTGTACAGTTGTACACTAAATTTGGTAAGAATAATACTAATCAATAATCATACTACACTATTTATACTGTTATAATACTAGAGGCTAAGAGATATGACTCAAATGAATAAAAGTATCACTGTTAATTTTTGGCCCGAAACTCATACCACTATTTTGAGCATTAAATAAGAGGTGGATTAAACTTCGGGGTCCCAAATTTTTTTTAACTGGGGGGCCACATAAAAATTTTGGTCTATATTAGGGGGTTTTACAAAATTTTTGGGGTCCCAAATGACCCCCTTACTCTCTTCCTCCCTCCTCCGCTGCATGCTTAAGAATATTCTTGTCATACTCTTTACTTATTATATATTTTAAGGCATGTAAATAAGATTGAATGACAGTTACAAATGAAAAGAGTCCTGGTATTCACCCTCCGTTTTCTATCTCACCCCCCATTCTTAAGTTATCCTTTATAAATTAAAATTTCCAGACATATCTTTTTTAAGTTGTGGGGGGTAAACTGTTTGCTCACCCCACCTTCCCTCTCAATTTCTTGGTTCTGCTGTTCCCATCCGCTCCCCCATCCAAAATTAACAATTCCCATCCATTTATGGACAAATCAACAACTTTATCGACCAAGATATGCATTTAACATTCATCAAAATTTTGAACTTAGAAAGTATCAGACATAAAGAATTAGGCCCTCTAAGACTAAATGCCTTCTTTTTCAATTTCTTATTATCAGCCAACTTTCATCTTATTTAAAAATCTTTCAGTGTCAAAAACCTAAACAAAATCACTTTCTGCCAAATTATATCGTCACCTTTAATCACTACTGAAAACCTGGGAGAATGTATGTTTATTGAAATAGGGCACAAATAGCAAGGATATAACATAAACAAAAAAAATAATGAATTAACCTATGAGGATTAGTTACGGCTCTATTTTCAGATGAATACCCTATCATTTATTATCTTAACGGGTCAATGGTCTATTCAGAATATTAGTGTGTTATATATGGTTTAGCATGTCTTGCTTATAAAAAAACACTCACATATAACAAATTATTACCTCCTACTACGACTACCTTCAGCATGACTGCACCAACACAACGATCGACCACTTCCGGTGCCCACCACCTCTAACTTGCAAATTGTTCGGGCGACTTTGGAAGTCTTCTACTTGCAATTGTAACTGCAACAACTGCCACAATTTTGATCACTGGCAACCAACACCAAATATGTTGCATTTCTTTTCAACATATTAATGCTAAAAGTTCAGATTAGGTTATCCTTAACAAGCATGGCAAATCCTAGACCTGGAACCTTATCTTTGCTTTGGAAGAAATCTCTCTCTCTCTCTCTCTCTCTCTATATATATATATAGAGTGTCCCCTTCGGTTACACACTACTTTTGGTGAGCACTCCGTGAACACTCATGAAATAAAGACCCTATAAAAAATCCGAACCGCTCATATTGTTCTATATGCCTAAGATAGCCTAACAATAAAAAATCAAGTAATTTGAAGTTCATTTGCCCATCCATCAGGCAGTTAGAATTTTCAGCCATCCAATTTTGTGATGATGTAAATCATGGACAAATGAATTTCAAATTAATTGATTTTTTATTGTTAGGCTATCTAAGGTATATAGAACAATATGAGCGGTTCGGATTAGTCATAGGTGCTCTATTTCGTGAGTGTGCACGGAGTGCTCACCAAAGTAGTGTGCAACCGAAGATTTACATATATATATATATATATATATATATATATATATATATATATATAGGGTAAAAGGGATATGAGCAACTTGCTCATTTAGTAAATGAGCAATTGATTATGTGGCATGCATGTGATACATTAGACAACTAACCACTTTTAGAATTTTCCAATCACATGCATGCCACCTCATCAATTGCTCATTTACTAAATGAGCAAGTTGCTCATACCCCTTTTTCCCATATATATATAATTTCTTAAAAAAGATATATTAACAAGCATGGGAAGTCTTCTGTTGTGCACCACCTTTGGTGCACATGGCGTGTGCACTCGGCCTTTCCGCCTTCGTATTATTGATCGGAACCGTTCACATTGATCTACACATCTAAATTAGTATAAATATGTAAAATCAAATAATTTGAAATTCATTTGCTCTTCCATTGAAGTGTTACAAAATTGTATGGCTAAAAATCATTGCTTTTTATAGTCACATGATGGATGGACAAATGAATTTCAAATGATTTGATTTTACAAATTTAGACTAATTTAGATGTGTAGATCAATAAACAGTTCGGATCGTCGATACGAAGGCGGGAAGGCCGAGTGCACACGAGTGCACACGGAGGGGTGGTGTTCAATGAAAGATTTTCATATATATATATATATATATATATATATATATATATATATATATAAAGGAACATGAAGATTTGGTAAAAATGCAAGGAATACACTCCCTACTATGGAAAGGCCATTATTGATCGACCTATTGTATACTTCAAAACTAGCAAGAAAACAAATGCAAATGACATAAATCCCACATGGGTTTCTCATCATCCTCCAAAATTCTCATTAACTTTTGACCCTCCTTATAAAAACAACCATATCTTTAATGTATATAAGGAACATGAAGATTTGGTAAAAATGCAAGGAATACACTCCCTACTATGGAAAGCCCATTATTCATCGACCTATTGTATACTTCAAAACTAGCAAGAAAACAAATGCAAATGACATAAATCCCACATGGGTTCTCATCATCCTCCAAAACTCTCATTAACTTTTGACACTCCTTATAAAAACAACCGTCTCTATATATAATGGAAGAGTTAGAGTTGTAATTTATTAACATACAAATCCGTGCATTGTACGTACAACTCAAACTCTCCATTAATTACAAAATAACTAACAAAAAAATTTCACCTATTTAAAACGTGCAACGAACGTGCAAAATAAATTTTCAATATTTTTTAACACCAAACATACATATATGTTGCACGTACAACTCAAATTCTACTTATAAACACGTGCATTGCATGTACAAATTATAGTCTTTTCTTCAAATATTTTTTTTAATTACGTGCAATGCACGTCCAACTCCAAAACTATTTCTTAACACATATATTGCACGTAAAAATTCTCAAACTCTTATCAAAATGTGCATCACTCGTGAAATACTAGTATCTTTAATGGGATTAAAATGCTAGAGTTATGAGGTAAACAAAATCGTTTATGATGAATTTGTTCTAAGTGCCTCACTTATCTCTGATTGTTCATTAGCCCCTCTGTCAAATTTAATAAAGGTAGTTATTAAGTTTGATAAAAAAAAATTATATGTTTAAACAAACAAAAAAAATTCTTATAACAGAAATAAATATTCAAGGGTGAACAGGTTGTGAGCATCCAATCCAATCCAAGAAACGAAAACTAGGGTTTCAAGTATCCAATCCAAAAAACAAAAACTAAGGTTTCGAGAAAATAGGAATTTACCAAAATCATACTTGTGAACCGCTTTCTTCCATGTGCACCTGCAACAACGTAAAACTATGATTTATTAAATTTTTTGAAAAGTAAAATTAGGGTTTCGAGAAAAGAGGAAGAAGGGAAGACGACAAGAAAAGAGGACGAAGGAAAGAGGGAGAAGGTCACTAAGGAGTGTACCTGAGAGGGATGACGACGGCGACCTGGCGGCATGACGACGGCGGGAGGACGAGTCGGAGATTCGGGCGCGAGAGAGAAAGAAAGGGGTGTGAGTGAGAGAGTTGGGGGATTGGGGGGAAATATAAAGTTGGGCGGGGGAGGGTGGGGAAAATAAAAATATGACCTATTCCGGCGTTTTCTATATAAATGCTGGGATCATTTTTTATTATCTTTACCTTCTTTTACTGCATATACTTTTAAGTGATTTCGAATTACTAATTGAAAATTTCATTAAGATCTATGAATTTCTTAATGGCCACATTAACAGCGGTTCGCTCTTGCAATGGTGTCTAATTTTATTAATTCGAAATCACAAATTACCAGTTCGGTCTCTCCATAATTTAATAAATCATACAAAAGTTGGCCAAACAATTCAAGCATTAAGAACAAAAATTAAACACACAACCATGAAAAAATCGAAAGATAATATGGAATTAAAATCGTGTTCTCAAAACTATGCTACATCAAAACCCTAGAACAATAAAATTAGTTCATAATAAATTTGCAACTAACAAACATGTTCATGAATTGCATAATAAAAATTAGAGAAAGAGAAGAGAGACGGAAAGAACTCTGTTTTGTAAAAAAAATAAATCCAAACCGAATGCCTCGAAATCCGCGCCACACACTTTCTCTCTCCCTTCCTTCTTTCCTTCCTTTCTTCTCTGATGTCAAACGCCCACCTACCTCCTTTTAATATTTTTTCCTTTCCTTTTCTTGGCCTCTGGTCCCGTTCTCTCGCTCCTCCTCAAAAATCGCGCCCCACTTCTTCATGCCTTCTCTCTCTTCCGTCTTGATCTGCTGCTTCTCTGACTTCGGTTTTTTTTTTAATTTCTAATTTATTGATTGAGAGTTCAGCCGTCGCTCTCCCTCTCTCATTAAGCGTGCTCTTCTCTTGAGGTTGGCTGCTGTATTTATAGGGACACGAACCAGTGCTATTAGGGTTTACTTTTGCAGAGAACCCCACATCTTCCTTTATTTATTTCATTTTTCTGATTTGATCTTTATTTCTTTCTTCTTTTTCTTCTCTTTCTT
Source organism: Hemerocallis citrina (assembly GCA_017893485.1). Taxonomy (NCBI): domain Eukaryota; kingdom Viridiplantae; phylum Streptophyta; class Magnoliopsida; order Asparagales; family Asphodelaceae; genus Hemerocallis; species Hemerocallis citrina. Next base: position 68,853,530 of record CM030366.1, read on the forward strand.
GAAGCACGTGCTACACACATAAAATTAAAATCAGAACCTAGGATTTAAAAATAAAAATAAAATTAATTAGTTTAAATTAATTAAACTAACTAATAATCATACTAGCTCAATTAAACCCTTTTAAATTTGTTTATTTCATTTTCACCCTCTATTGCCAATTAAAATTTCTATTTTGCTTTCCACATGGCCTAATGTAAAATTCAAAATTTAACAAATCAATAAAAATTAATCAATCATTTTCCTTGTTTTCTTTATTAATTTTTACTTAAAATATTCACCTTTTGCATCAAAAAATCTTGTTCTTTCAAAAATAATTAATTAACTGAAATTTATGGAAATAAGATAATTTATTAACAAGATAGACGAATACAAGCAATTTTCATGGGTAAATGAGAACAAATATTTATATAAAAATTAGACACATCAAATACCCCCAAACTTAAGATTTTGCTCGTCCTCGAGCAAAAAGTAAACCATGAATAAAGATGATAGTAATTATAATTAGGCTCAACTCATCTCACCAAGAAATCTTATCATGCAAGCATCAAAATTTCAACTTAAAACATAAACAATAGCAAATAAAGTAAAACGAAATATACTCACTTTTTCCAGTGTAATTATTCATTCATAATTCCAAACCCAATCATATTTATCATGCAAATAATGTAATTGTCGTATATAACAACTCCATTTGTGATTACCCCTTCTCACTACTACAAACCGAGTAGGAAACTAGAGTTTTTTTTTTTTTAGTTGTCACTTGCCTTTTGACGTGAATGCAAATATTTGTGATGAATTCACCCAGTTACTCATCAAGTCACAAACTTAAAGTGATTTTGCATACTCATATTTCAAGTTGCCATTTGACATAAATGTAAACATTGGTGATAAATACCCCTAGTTACTAAGCAACTCAAAACATTGGAGTAGAAAGAAATTTATTCATTCAATTTTATAAATATTACTCTGTTTACTTAAACTCTGTTTAGGACTAGATCAAAGGGGATAATCACAAGAAAAAGCATCACAATTTTCTTTTATGTATAATCACATAACTGTCACAATTGTATAAAGAATTTTGAAATTCAATAATCCTAAAGTAAATAGGTATGCTTAATCTTGATTTATAAGCTATTGTCTATCCTAAAAAAAAATTCATTGCTTTAGTAAAATAAAGAACTCAAAAGTGTAATGGTAAGCATAATTGCAATGCTTTGTTTTGTTTTTTTCATTTCAAATATATAAAAAATAAAATATATAAAAAATATTTAACCTCACCCCCAAACTTGAAGATCACATTGTCCTCAATGGGAAAGGAAACAGAAAAACAAAAAGAATGCAAAAAGTTCAGAATTTCTCCCCTAATTCGTGTTAAAATTCAGGACGCGCGATGTTCATTGTTTCAGTGATATCTAGAGCTTTAGATGTCCAAATTGCCTGATTTTTTTTGTTCTGGAAAGCTAAGACAATTTCCTACGATCTCTTTTTGAAACTCTTTTCCAGATTTGACTCCATTCTGCTAAAAAACAGCCATCAATGTAAGTGTAGAAAACATCTCCGCCCGACGACTTCCAAACTCATGCTATCCTACAAAATAAAATCAAAAAATAAAATTAAAATAAACTAAAAGAAAAAGGAAATCTAAATGCAGTAAAAGAAAACATGGGTTGCTTCCCAAGAAGCGCTAAGTTTTAAGTCTTCAGCCAGACTTGTTAGCAGAGATGGTTATATGACGCCAGGATCCAACAATATCAAAACATCTTTTCTAATAACTTTCTTCATGTTTGGATTAGGTTTTCTTTGAGCATCCTCCAAGCTAGACGGCAATGGTTGAAGCTTGAGTTTAAGTCTTTTTTTCTTGACGATGGCTTTCTTGATATCCCCACCTCCTTGAATGCCAGTTGAGAAGAAAAATTAATAGATGGTGCAACTTGAACGTAGTCCAAAATCTTTTCTTTCTCAGATTCAAGAGTTACTGAATTTGTTAGACACACTTTAATTGATAATTTTTCAACTTCCGCTCAATGTGTCTCTCCCACAATTAGATTAGTTTCACAAACTTGAAAACATGAGTGAGCTTCAACAGCAACCTCCATGGATTAAAAACATCAAATATTACTTGCTCATCCTCAACCCTCAAAATAAGTTTTCCTTGTTGGACATCAATCAAAGCTCTCCCCGTAGCTAGAAAAGATCGCCCCAAAATCAATGAAATTTGTTCATCTTCCTCCATATCAAGTACTACAAAATCAGCAGGAAATATGAACTTGTCTACCTTTACCAAAACATATTCAATTATTCCTCTTAGGTACTTGATAAATCTGTCCGCTAATTGCAAAGAAATTGTAGTGGGCTTTGCTTCTCCAATATCTAGTTTCCTGAAAACCGAAAAAGGCATAAGATTAATATTTGCTCCTAAATCACATAATGCTTAATCAAAAAAAGAATTTCCAATAGTGCAAAAAATTGTAAAACTCCCTAGATTCTCATCCCCCGGGCTTTCGTGCGTGCGTCGTTAATGTGTCATCGCCCGGGATTCTCATCTCATTATTCTTTGTATTCGAATTCTCATCTAACAGGCAAGTCTCTCTTCAACTAGTTTGATTATTTTTGTTCAAGAACTCTTTTAATCCCCGCAAGTAGTTCCTAATTATTTCGTATTGCTATATTGTTCATCTTTCGTTGAGTATATTGAGGGTTTTCACGAGCTATCCCGAGATATCCTTGACTTCGTGCATTTATCTTTTATTCGAATCCAGTCCCTATTGCACGAAATACATAAAAATAACTAGAAGCATATTATAGAGTTGTATGATGTATTGAATCTTTCCGATTGAATTTGATTTGATGAAATAATTGCCATGACTGTAAATTGCATCATAAATCTAGAAATTGCATGTTAATCGTCAAATCGCACTTTGTTTATTTATTTATCATGAACCATATGTTTGTATGATGTAATTATTGCCTATTCTTATTAAATTATTTTCTGGCATGCTGTTTACTTCTTTTTGTATCATAATTTTGAACATGTTGCTGTAGTAATTTGAAAGAACATTGTAAATATGAAATGTAGCCCCATGTGTCTATTTTCCTGAAATTTTGACGAAATTGAATTCCGAGTTATAATCTGTTAAATATCAGTCTTTTAGTACAGTTAGGTTTAGATTTTCAGATTCACAATTTCATGCGTATCACCCTAACTATTTTGGTAAACAGAACATGTTAACAGTAAAATTAAAATAAAAATTAATTTGGCTGAGACTAGACATGCTTAGAAATCACCATGAATTTTTGTAGATTTAATTGATGAATTTTTTAACCTGAAACATATATGCAAACACAATCTATAACCTGCTGCCTGAACATATAATCTGAAAAGAATAGAAATTTCGACCTGGTTTATTTAATATTTATATGTCATATGTATATTCACTGGAACCGAAAGAGAGTCTAGTTTCTAGAACTTCTGATAGATCCATATTTTCTTTTCTGTAGAAGCGAAAATCTCTATTTTTGTACAGTAACGTCCTGCTGTCCAAATTGTGTGTTTTGTGTTGATTTAATATATTTGCTTCTTGCTTTGTCTGTATCGAGTAGAATTAGTCACACCTAGCATGGTACAACCTTGAAACCTTCTTGTATGCTCACATAGGATGAAATAAAATATTACAAGCCAGGGTATTATGGGTTGACTTGGTAATGAACAATCAGAAACTGTACTCGGTAAAGGCCTTCTTGCTTGCATGGTTTATTACATGGAAGGTGGAGAAATGCTTGTCATTGTGTGATCACGCTATCATGATATCTTGTCATCTTGTTACTGAGTACACGATCCGTGAATTTACCATCAGTCTAAAATGTTCACTATTTGCTTGTGTCGAACCTGTGGAATGGGATGCAGTAGTATGTGCACTAGATAGATTAATAAAATGATTAATAACCCGCATTTGACATTTCATACTTGATCCCGTATACAGTCATCAATATAGAACTTAAATTGACATTATTAATTAATGCATGGTTAAATATAGACCTTTGACATTATTGCCAATCTTTGTCTTTGTCCTTGACTTTGATCCTGTCCCTTATTTTTGATATACTATGTTTCCTATTATTATCTGTTTCCCTCTACTTGCTGTCATTGACTTGCTCTAAGGACATTATTTTCTCTCTTTTTAGATCACGATTTTACAGGTACTGAAGGAACATTATAAGAAGGAACTGGTGAGCAACGATTTTAGAAGATGGAGCCAAAGATTGCACTGCTTGAATTTTTTTTATGCTATATTTCCCTTTGAACTTTGTTATGGATATTGCACATTGTTTTCGGCTTTTGTCCCGGGGTTTGTTTTTCCAGATATTGAACATTATGTTGAATAGTATTATTTGGATTATTTCATTTATTATTGAAGTTGTTCTTTGATTCATGTGATTATATTCTCTTGCGTGGTTGTGTTTATTGTCATATTATTGAGTTAGACTGGTACAACTTATGGATGGTGTTTAAATCATTCCCTGGGCCTTCGTTTCGTATTCGTATTCCGTATTTTGCGAAGCGGGGCGTGACAGAATTTTTAGTGGTATCTGAGCCCAGGTTTGGCTAATGTGTTAGTCCTATTTTGTTGATATGTTAGTCAAGTCTTGCTTAGTCAGGTTAACTCAATAATGTGTGCACCACATTGATCACATGAACATCAAATAACCAACATATAATCTGGATACTAACCCTATTTGATATTGTTTCAGGCTATGGCTCGCGGAGTTTCTTCCTCTTCCCATCCGAGGGATGAGCAGCCAAATAACGCTGCTATTCTTCAGACGATGCAGCAACTATGGATCTTCAGCAAGAGCACAATGAATTGATGAGGGCCATATCAGAGGTGGCCAATCGAGCTGCTGCTGTACCTACACCTGGACCACTGCCACCAAGGCCCGGCACAGTAGAAGATTTCATAAGGTTGTACTCGGATAAATTTTCGGGCACTAAGTCACCGCTGGAGGCCGAGCAATGGCTTATCCGGACGGAGCAGTTGTTGATCGCTGCTCGAGTTGCTGATGTTGATCGTGTGGATGTGGTTAGCATCCAGCTAGTGGATCTCGCCAATACCTGGTGGTAGGCTGAGACTGAATGGATTGCGAGACCTATCGAGTGGGCTACTTTCACGGAGAGCTTCATGGTGATGTTCTTTCCCAGTGTCACCAAGGCAGAGATGGAACGACAATTCATTATCCTAACCCAGGAGAACCATTTCGTGGACGAGTATGCTGCAGAGTTTACTCAGCTCAGTCGCTTCGCTCCTGCCCTGGTAGCCACTGATGAGGACAGGGCTTGCAGATTCCATTTTGGTTTTAACTTTCCCATTCAGGACCACTTGGCTACCCTTCGGCTTCGTGCCTATGCCTACGTTCTGGATGCTACTCGGATTCAGGAGTAGGCCCTTAGGAGGTCGGGTGTTTCTCCGTGGACTGTTCCGCACCCTGTAGCAGTTCGGCCTACCGGAGGACCTATTCGAAGGCCAGTTCCGCCCCCTCCTGCGAGAGTACAGCCGTATCCGCATGTTGTTCCAAGGACTGCTGAGACTTGTGGCTACTGCCATAAGGTTGGGTATTCACATCGAGACTGCAGGATGGCCAATCAGCTGTGTCAGGTGTGTGGGAGCAGTGACCATATGGTTCGTGACTGTCCAAGGAACAGGACTCTTGCACCGGTTGGAGGTGCTGCTTAACAGGGAGCACCGGCTCGTGATCAGAGTAGACCACCTCTTCCACTGCAGAGGAAAATCTTTGATTACAGGCATGTGGCCACTAAGGGAGGCCAGACTGGGAGTCGTGATCAGGCCTATAACCTGACTACTGAGGCGGTAGAGGCAGCTATTGAAGTGGTTGCAGGTATATCACAGTAGTTGTACTATTCATTTTCGTTAGTTCAATTTTCTGCATGTTATTTCCTTCTTTTGTACATTTATTCGTGCATATATCCTGCTTGCATCTCATTTCTTAGTTTGATCATTTTTTAGGTGTCATTATAGTTTTCTCTCTTCCAGCCCATGTTTTTTTTGACTCCGGTGCTACCCACTCCTTTATTTCCTCCCGCTTTGTTGATCACCATAGTTTGGCCAGCGATGCTATGACCACCACTTGGGACATCAGCACAGGTGGAGGTGTCATTGTCTGTTCTAGGTTATGCAAGCAAAGCCCATTGCTGATTAGTGGTGTGGATTTCTTGGCTGATCTGATTGTGATTCCCTACTCCGGTTTTGATATTATTTGGACTAGTTAGGTGTTTCTTGTACCGTGATTAATTATCGAGAGAAGAATGTGACTTTCAGGCTTTCTGGGCAAGCAAAGTTTGTGTTCCATACGGGTGAGACACCGTCAAGGCGTGTCAAAAGCTCGATGGACCCTAAGGCTGTTACACTTGTATCGTTGGACACTGATGGGGATGTTGGACCCATAGTTGTGTGGGACTTCCTTGATGTCTTTCCCGAGGAATTGCCCAGATTACTGCCAGACTGAGATGTGGAGTTCAGCATTGATGTTCAGCCCGATACGGCGCCTATCTCGAAGAGTCCGTATCGCATGGCACCGATTGAATTGGCAGAACTAAAGGTGCAAGTTCAGGAGCTGTTGAATAAGGGTTTTATCAGGCCTAGTGTTTCGCCGTGGGGAACCCCAGTTCTGTTCGTCAACAAGAAGGATGGCAGTCGCAGAGTTTTCATTGACTATTGAGAGTTGAATAATGTCACTGTGAAGAATCGGTACCCATTGCCGAGGATTGACGATCTGTTTGACCAACTGGGAGGTGCTTCTGTTTTCCCGAAGTTGGATCTTCATTCCGATTATAATCAAGTTAAGGTGAAGTCAGAGGATGTTCAGAAAATGGCATTCAGAACGAGGTACGGGCATTATGAGTTCTTAGTGATGCCCTTCGGAGTTACCATTGCACCAACTGTGTTCATGAGCCTGATGAATCGGGTGTTCTCGCCATTTTTGGATCAGTTTGTCATGGTCTTCATTGACGACATCTTGGTGTACTCACGGAACATGGCAGATCATGCCGAGCATCTGAAGGTGGTTCTGCAAACCTTGAGGGAGAACCAGCTGTATAGGAAGCTCAATAAGTGTGTGTTCTGGCTGGATCGAGTTGCTTTTTTTGGCCACATTTTTTGGGTGCTGGTTTTTCTGTGGATCCGTCGAAGATTTCTGCGGTTAGGGATTTGCCTATTCCGAAGTCTGTTCCTGAGGTGTGGAGTTTTCTTGGTTTGGCTGGTTACTATCAGAAGTTCGTTCAGGATTTCTCCAAAATTGCTGGACCCTTGACCAGTTTGACCAGGAAGGAGCAGAAGTTTGTCTGGGATGAAGCTTTCGCCGAGTTGAAGCGTCGGTTGACGTCAGCGCCTGTGCTGACTATACCTGACAGTTTGGGTGGTTTTGTGATCCATTGTGATGCTTCGGGGAGAGGTCTGGAAGCAGTACTGATGCAGCGAGGCAGGGTTGTCGCTTACGCATTGAGGCAGTTGAGACCTCATGAGAAGAACTATCCTACGCATGATCTGGAGGTTGCAGCCGTGGTTTTTGCCTTGAAGTTATGGAGGCATTATTTACTTGGGGATAGAGTTGAGATTTTCATAGATCATAAGAGCCTCAAGTATGTATTCGCGCAAAAGGAGTTGAATATGAGGCAGAGGAGATGGCTGGAATTGATGGCAGACTTTGATATCAATTTGCAGTATCACCCGAGTAGAGTAAATTTGGTGCCGGATGCTTTGAGTCGGAGGCCTGCCGCTATGTTCCTCACTCAACAGAAGGAACTAGTGGAGGACAAGAGGAGGCTGGAGTTGGATGTGTTGCTTCCCGGATCAGATCGGCGGCTTATGTTGTTGTAGTTGCAGTCTTCCTTGGTAGAGCAGATCAAGGCAGCTTAAGGGAGTGATTAGTAATTGCAGGAGTTTTAGAGTGAGGTAGAAGTTGGTTTGAGATCTAATTTGGTCGTCTATGCTGATGGGTCGCTTCGGTTTGGCTCTAGGTTGTGTGTACCTAGAGGAGAAGTCAGGCGAAAGCTACTCGAGGAAGCTCATCGGTCCCCGTTCTATTCATCCTGGTGGTACCAAGATGTACAGGAAACACATTAAGGAAGTCCCGCACAACTAAGGGGATGTTTGGTACGTGGGAATGTGCAAGGAAATCTCACATTCTCTCTTAGATTACCTTGTTTGATATGTTGCAAGCATAGTTTTGAAAGGAATGATAGATTCCCAAGGGAATCAAAATCTTTTGTTGGGAAGGATTTCCATTCCCCCTAAGAACCATGGGATTTAATGATTCCTATGGAATTTTCATAACAAACAATAAAATAACCAAAAAAACAAGAATAAAAAAAATACATTCATCCCTAAAATCATGGGATTTGAGCATTCTTATGTGATTTTCATATCAAACATTAAAATAAATCCAAAAAACTAGAATAAAAAATTATAATAATAAAGAATTCTCGGGAATGCAGTGTACTATATCAAACGCGATAATGCAACATTCCTGGGAATCTTCATTCCCACCCTCACATTCCCAGGAATCCTTTTATTCCTAGGAATTTTCCAATCCGTGTACCAAACGCCCCCTAAGGGTGCAACAACCCCATCAGAACCCAATGACACAAGAGAAACAGCCTTGGGGTCCATCGAGTTCGTGACACGCCCTGACGGTGTCTCACCTGCATGGAAAACAAACTCCGGTTGACCAGAGAGCCTGAAAGTCAATTTCTTCTCCCGGCAATCAATTACGGCACATGAAACACCCAACCAATCCATGCCCAGAATGACATCGAAACCGGAATTGGGAATCACAATCAAATCAGTCGAAAACACCACACCACCAATTAGCAACTGACTCTGCTTGCAAACCCTAGAACAGACAACGACACCTCCACCTATGGTGATGTCCAAAGCTGCGGGCATAGCATCGCCAGCTAAACCATGCTGATCGACAAAGTGAGAAGAAATGAAAGAGTGGGTAGCACCCGAATCAAACAACACATGAACTGGAAGAGAGAAGACTAAAATCACACCTGCAACCACTCCAACAGCAACTTCCGCTTCCTCGACTGTCAGGTTATAAGCCTGACCACGACCTCCAACCAAACCTCCTCTAGGAGCCACACGCCTCTGATCAAAGACTTGCCTCTGCGGGGAAAGAGGCGGCCTACTCTGACCATGCATCGGTGCTCCTAGCTGAGCAGCACCAGCAACCGGCGCAGGAGCTCTATTCCTCAGACAGTCACGAACCATATGCTCACTGCTCCCACACACTAAACACAGTCGATTGGCCATCCTGCAGTCTCACTGTGAATGCCCAGTCTTATGGCAGTAGCCACAAGTCTCAACATTCCTCGGGACAACAGGTGCGTACGGCTGTGCTCTTGCGGGAGGGGGCGGGACTGGCCTCCGAATAGGTCCTCCGGGAGGCCGAGCTGCAACAGGGTGCGAAACAGTCCTTTGAGGAACGCTAGACCTGCTGAGAGTGCTCTTGGATCTGAGCCGCATCTAGAACATCGGAATAAGCACGAAGCCGAAGAGCAGCCAAACGGTCCTGGAGGGGAAAACTCAAGCCCGACTGAAATAGACTAGCTCGAGCCTCATCAGTGGCAACGAGGGTAGGGGCCGAGTAAACTCTGTAGCATACTCGTCCACGGAATGGTTTTCATAATTAAGATAATGCTCAAATTAATACCGTCACAAGTGAAGTAGGCAACAACAAATGACATTTAAGAACATTATCTAGCTTACCTAAGTTAGGGAAACAAATTGTCACTCCATCTCCGCCTTGGTGACACTGCGAAAGAACTTTGCCATGAAGCTCTCAGAGAAAGTGGTCCACTCAATGGGTCGCGGCATCCTTTCGGATTCAACCCGCCACCAGATATGAGCGAGATCCACCAATTGGATACGAACCACATCCACATGATCCGCCTCGGCAACACGAGCGACGACCAGTAGTTGCTCCGTCCGGATAAGTCATTGCTCGGCCTCCAACGGTGACTCAGTACCCAAAAACTTATCCGGGTGCAGCCTCCTGAAATCTGCTACTGTACCAGGCCTAGGTGGCAGAGCACCAGGTGCAGGTCCAGCGACGTTTTCATTGGCTGCCAAAGTGGCTCTCATAAGCTCATTGTGCTCCTGCTGAAGAGCCATCATCTGCTGAATCGTCTGGAGAATGGCAACGTTGTCTGGCTGCCCATCCTCCAGGCGAGAAGAAGAATTCCCACGAGCCATAGCCTGAAACACATTCAAAGATAGTCAGTACCCAGATTATATGTTGGTTATTATACAAGTATTCATGTGATTATCGTGGTGTGCAAATCACTGAGTTAACCCGGCTAGAGCCAAACTCGACTAATATATCAATCAAAGCCAAACCTTCACAAAGTCGATTACGTTTGACTGATATATTATCCAAAACCGGGCTCTAATACCACTACAAACCCTGTCACGCCCTACTTCCCAAAATACAGAATACGAGTACGTAACGTAGGCCCAGCGAATGATGTAAACACCATCCATAAGCTGTACCAAACTATCTCAGCAATATGAACAATAAAATACAACCACGCAAGAAATATAACCACATGAATCAAAGATAAATTCCAATAATAAATGAAATAATCCAACAATGTAAATATCCAACTTCTGGGATCAAAACAAACTCCGGGTCATAAAGCCCAAAAACAAAGTACAAGTCACAACAATATTCGAGAAAATAAATCGAGCAGCAAATAAATCTAAGCAGCACAGACTGGTTCCATCTTTCGAAACGTTGCTCACCAATTCCTTCGGAAATAGATCCTTCAGTACCTGTAAAATTCTGGTCTATAAAGAAAGAAAAGAGTGCCCTTAGAGCACGTTGTGGACAGCAAGTAGAGAAAATAGAGGATAATAGAAAGCATGTATATCAAAAAATAGGGACATGGTCAAAGACAAAGAACAAAGCAAAGACAGGAAATAATATCAAAGGTCTACAATTAATCACGCATGTAATGAGTGGTGTCAAGTCAAGATCAAGCATGAGATGTAGGTTATTAAGTATTTTATTATCTATCTAGTGCACGTACTACTGCGTCCCATTCCACAGGTTCGGCGCAAGCACAGTGATCGTTTTAGACTAATGGTGAATTCACGAATCGTGTACTCGGCATTGATTACAATAATTTACATGCAAGAATCAACAATTAATCACTGTAATCAATGCTCCTTCCATGTCAAGTATTCATGCGAGCGAGAAGGCCTTACCGAGTACATTTCTCGATCGTTCACTACCAAGTCTACCCATAATACACTGGAATGTTATTAGTTTATTTTCATTCTATGTGAGCATGCAAGAGGGTCTCAATATTGTATAATACTAAGTGTGACTAATTCTATGTGTTACAGACAAAGCATGAGGCAAACACATCAAATAAGTACAATTCACATAACCAGGACAACATGACCTTGCTGTACTAAAATACTGATTAAAGCCACTATAAAATAGCAAATCTGAATCCGTCGGAAGGTCTAGAAAGTAAACTTCCACACGGTTCCAGCAAATATAATTAAGGCATATAAAGGATATAAGAACTAGGGTGAAAACTCTATTCTATTCAGGTTTTATGTTCAGGCAACATGGAGTAGGTTGTGTTCAACTAACTATTTCAGGTCAGATAACTCATTTATAAAATCCATAAAAATTCAGGAAAGTACCCATACATGTCTAGGTCCAGCCTAATTTATTTCAGATTTTTCTTTTACTGTTAATAGGGTCAAATAAAATATAGAACAGCAGGATACGCATACAATTGTGAGTCTGAAATTTCTAACATGGCTCTACTAAAATGCTGATATCTAGAAATGACACACCGGAACTTAGATCTGTCAAAAGGATGTTTAACTAGCCATCAGAGGCTAAAAATTTATGTTTGTAAAGGAAATTCAAATTATGACATTATCATGGGTGAAAATTTGATTCAAAGTAAACAACTAACAATTCAGAAAATTGTCTTAACATGAATAGGCAATAATTAAATCATACATCATATTTCATGCAAATTGGCAATCAAAGTGATCCTAGGTGTTAACATGCAATTTTCTAAGGTTTAAGATACAATTATCACATGTGATCGGGGACTTGAACGGCACGCTAGGGGTCTCGGTGGAGCGGTGAGGGATGGCGGTGACAATGGTGGGGTGCACGGAGAAGGTTTAGGGCAACGGCGATGGGGTAAGGCGATGGGAAAACCACGGTGGATTGGGTTCGACGAGGAGGACGGGGATGACGACGGGGGAACACGATGGTGATGAGGTAGCGGTGGCAAGGGGATGGTGAAGACGAAGACGGTGGTTGGAGAAGGCCACGGGGATAGGATTTTGTTTGGGTTTTGGGTGAAATGAAACAGAGAAGGAGAGGGGTAGGGGATCGGAGAGAGAGAAACGGCGAAGGAGAGAGAAAGGGATAAATTTAGGGTTAATTAATAGGGTATATATAGGGGATCAAGAATTAGGATTTTGGGTTGAGATTATGTGGGTTCTGGGTGTCAGTTTCGGCTCTAAAAAGAGAAAAATGAATGCAATGAGATGAGAAGAACATAAAGGAGAACAAATCAGACTCAAAATAGAAAGAGCAAAATTTGCAAAGAGAACAGAATCCAACCAAAGAATACAGATTGATCAAGAGAGAATAAAAGAACCCAAGAAAAGATAAAATACACTATAACAAATGAATCCAAATACAATAATCAAAAGAAAACAAAATACAGTAAAACCGAAAATAGGGCTTACAACAGCCTTCTTTGAGAGAGAAGATTGTGGAAAGTTAGAAAGTAGATGCAGGGATTCATAGGATGTTGTAGCAGGTTTTCGATGGCAAGTTATCAGAGTTCCGTGTCCAAGATGGAGTTCTATGGATGGGTGAAAGGTTGTTTGTTCTGGAGAATGTGGATTTGAGGGAGAGTATTTCGCAGGAGGCACACAGTTCTTTGTTTTCAGTACATCCTAGTGGCATAAAGATGTACAAGGACATCAAACAACACTTTTTGTGGTCTGGTATGAAGAGGGATGTGACAGATTTTGTGCCAAGGTGTCTGACTTGTCAGCAGGTTAAAGCAGAAAATCAGAGGCCTGGAGGTTTGTTGCAGCCTTTGCCCATTCCAGAATGAATGTGGGAGAATACCAGCATGGATTTCATTACAGGGTTGCCGAGGAGTCCGAAGGGCAATGACTCGATTTGGGTTATTGTTGACCGTTTGACCAAGTCAGCTCACTTTTTGTTAATGAAGATTACTTGGTCGTTGGAGAAATTGGCAGAGCTGTACATTAATGAGATTGTGAGACTTCATGGGGTTCTAGTGTCGATTGTTTTCGATAGGGATGCGAGGTTCACGTCAAGGTTTTGGAAGAGTCTGGAAGCAGCTTTGGGTACCAGAACCGATTTCAGTACTGTTTTTCATCTACAGACTGATTGTCAGACTGAAAGGGTGAATCGGGTATTGGAGGATATGCTGAGGGCTTGTGTTATGGATTTCGGTGGTAGCTGAAAGAGGGACTTGGTATTGGTTGAGTTTTCTTATAACAATAGTTACCATACAAGTATCAGGATGGCTCCGTATGAAGCTCTGTACAGGAGGAAGTGCAGGACACCTGTTTGTTGGTATGAAGTTGGCGAGAGGCAGATGTTTGGGTCTGAGATTGTGTAGCAAATATCGGAGAAGATCGAGTTGATCCGCAAGAGGTTGGTCAAAGCTCAAAGTCGGTAGAAGAGTTATGCAGACACTCGGCAGAGAGACTTGGAGTTTGAGGTTGGAGATGCAGTTTCCCTTAAGGTATCTCCAACCAAAGGAGTGATCAGGTTTGGTAAGGGAGACAAGTTGGCACCAAGGTATATTGGGCCATACAGAATTTTGGGGCAGATTGGTAAGACGGCATATAGATTGGAGCTACTGGAGGAGTTAGCACAGGTGCCTGATAAGTTCTATGTGCCGTTGTTGAGGAAGTATGTGCTGGATCAGAGTCATCAGTTGGTAGAAGTGCCTGAAGGTCTACAGGTGAACTTGAGTTATAAGGAGCAGCCTGTAGAGATTGTTGATCGTAGGGAAAAGGTTTTGAGGAGCAAGGTGATACCTATGGTCAAGGTATTGTGGAGGAACCAACAGTTCGAGGAGGCTACTTAGGAGCCGGAGGATCGCATGCAGAATGATTTTCCTGGGCTTTTTGTATGATTGTACTCTTTAAGTTAAGTTGTATTTCTTTTGTTAGAATACATTCTCTTGTGTAATTGTATTTCTTAAACTATGTTTCCATTTATGAGATTGCATTTCTTATACTTATCTTGTTTGGACCCTATTAGTAGTAGTTCTGAGGACAGAACTATTCTCAGGAGGAAGTGATGTAATACCCCAGATTTTTTAAATAATGCTTTTAAGATTAATAGGTGAATTAAAATGATTTTTGGTGATTTAATAAACATTTTTCTGAAATTTACCTTTTTACACGTGCAAATATTTTCTTGGGAAGTTCAAAGTAAAAAATTATTTTGGAAAAACCTATTAATTATTATTAGATATTATTTGTGAATTTTCTGGATTATTCTGATAATTATTTGACCTATTTGCCAATATTACAAAAAGAGGCTTTTGTGCAAAATTACCACTTGGAGTGAAAACTCCAGATTTTCGGATTTTTTGGGCTGAGCATGATGGCTAGTCAATTCAGAGGTAAATAGTTTACTTTTGTTTTAATGAATTTGGTTTATTTTGCAAGTTTTGATAAAGAAGAGTCTTTTTTGCAAAATTGCCACTTAGAGGGCAAAAAAGACAATTTCGTTTTCTGGGTTTTTAAAATAGTGTCGGCCAATATTATGGTGTTTTTTCTTGTTTTTAAATCTCAATTAAGATGGTTTTATCTAATTTCCAAGTGTAATGATTTATTTAAAAGAGGTATTTTGCAAATCTATTCACAAATCCTAGATACCCTGATTTCCGGCCTATTAAAGGTGAGGTGCAGCCGTCTCTTTGCTGCACAACACAAAGGGTTTTCTTTATTATTATTTTCTTGGAATTTCAAAGCGAGGATCTTGGTTTTCTTGCAAAAGGAAGGATTTTCTTATTCTCTTTATTATTTTCGGTTGATTCTTCAAAAAGGTGAGTGACATATGTTTGTACTTATATTTTTTTCTAAGTATGTTGTATGTGATGATTTATCTATTAGAAATCATGTCAGGAATTGCATGAAGGTATAGTGAATTTTAATGGGTGGATGAACTAAAGAAACTGAATCTTTTCATGAAACTATGATTTTAATGAATTAAAATCCTAATTGATGAATTGAGATTTGTTAAATAACTTAATAGAAATCATGAGCAAGTCGTTTTCCTTCATAAACTTGCAGTTTTGATTTTATTATAATGAGTTGCATGATGGTATTGTACAAGAGTGAACAAAAGTGGATCCTTCCTATGTGTGTTTCTGTTGAGGCTTTGATGAGTAGAAACTTGATTGATTGCAATGTTATGATCACCTATTATTCATGAGTATGCTGATGTGAGAGGGTGTATATGTGGCTAATGAATTGTAAGGGGATCTATCAAATTAAAATATCAAGTTTTGAGTAAAAGACGGATTTTGAATTTTTGGGTCTGTGCACGTTTCAGCCGAAAATAGCCTGGAGTTTATGAAATTCTGAGTTAAATCTGCGTGGTCTGATACTGAATTAAATTGAGAACATTATATCACATACATACCATAAATTGTTGATGTTTACTGATACAAATATGCACACATATACTTATATACATATATATGATTTGAACACAATTTACTATTCTTAAGATATTGTATGTTTTGTGAAGTTGTAATTTAAATCGTGACTATTTTGTACTTTGATTGAATCAGACATTTTACTACTTTTATTTGATGTACTTTGAAGCTCAACTGATGCTTCAATTACCTTATGTATCTCTATATATATGTATAAACTATCTTGCTGTTCTTGAAGAAAAAAATGAGTTTTTGAGTTTTGTGGAAGTTTTCGAGTTGAATTTGAGTTATTGGTACTGAAATAGTTTTGAACACTATAACACTTTTGGTTGATGAGATTTCGATGTTTTAAACTAATGCAAATACACATATATACACACTCACACATATATAGGCACATATTGCTATTTTAAAGGAATTTTGTGAAAACTTACTCTTTTATGGATTCGAGATGATTTTGATTTATTTTATAAACTTCTATATGTTATACAAGTCATATTTTAGCATCTCAGGAAATTTATTCTTGATTTCACAAAGTTTAATCGAGTATCAGTCGAAATGTGCACAAAGCTTTGAACTAGCTGTATAGCAGCCTACGGTCAACCGACATTCTTTATTTTTGGGAATTCCAGTTCGACTGCCGTTACTTTGCACTATTTTGACAGTCGACCGCACCAGCTGTTTTGGATTGTTTTATTGAGTTTTCTTCGTTTCTTTTGAACGATTATTTCTTTGAGCTTATGGATTATTGATCTACTTTTTTAGATGATATTTTGCTACAGGTTACAGTATTTATAATAAAAATTAAATTACTTCCCTATGACCTTATAAAGAGATATATATGTGGTTTTCGAAGGAATTAATGTTTTGTGATATTCTACGATTTCAAAATATGGTTTTCTACTATTTAATGAATTTAATACTTTATTTCAATTCTGGAATTTATGAGTACATTAAATGAATTTAGATTTGTTGATTTTAAGAAGTTTTCTTAATATAAGAATATTGATAATAGAAGTATGAGTTTTAATGAAAGTTTTGGTAATTATGGTTGAGTTGCGAGTCTTCAGAGGTGAGTTGGGACCCTAGTACATCGGAAGTTGAGATTTTGTGATTTGGCCAGTTGTGGCTTTGTTGTTGATCAGTTAGGGTACACCAATTCTAGGAGATTTGAAATTAATTAACTTAATAAGATAAGGACATGCACTAGATGGTGTTATGATGAAATAAGTGTAAACATGGGTTATGGACCTTCAGTATGGCCTGCGGTGTGAGATAATCCCCGAAATTATCGAGGTGTGAGTGAAACAGTCTCCAGAATTACCTACGGTGTGGGATTGATCTCTGGAATAATCAGGGTCGAGGCGACGCTCATGGGGTATTTGTGTGATGAGGCGTCATAGCTTGCGGTGTGGGGTATTCTCGAAGATTCCCAGGTGTGAGTGAAATAGTCTCCGGAATTATATGTGGATAGAGATTGACCTCCGAAATTATCTGGGCATGGGCTAATACTGACAGTTTATCTAAATCTCGTAGTAGTCATAGTAGTAAGAGTAGTTGCATAACGATGGATCTAACCCTATAAAGGGGAGAACGATAAGGGCTTGCACCGGATCTATGTAGAGTGAGATGCATAGAATCCGACAAGTGTATATTAGAGAGTCAGCATATAGCATTGTGTTTTTTCTTGACTTGTTTTTATGCATGTTTATTTTCTGTTTTCCTACACTTGACACTTAGTCTAGTTTCACTCGATGTTTTCATGTTTATTTATCGTTATTTCATATTCTTTTCGTTACTATTGTTGATATATGTTGTTCATGACTTTATGCTTTATTCATGTTGTATTTCTTTTTATGGCTGACCCCTGTAGTTTTGAGGGTTAGGGTTATCTCTAGCATCATATTTTACAAGTAGGTACCTATAGTATTGGGATTTGGATGCATGAGATAGAATGATGTTGTGGCTTATGCAAATTGTAAAAGAATGAGTTGTAAAAGAAAGAATTTGTAATTCAAGGTGTTTAATTTTCCGGTGTGCTTTGTAAAGAATTAATGTAATAAAAGTTGAAAATTTTATTCGTGTTTTGTCTATGTTTACTATTACAATTGAGGTTGATGCTGAAAATTGTGTCACGTATTTCTGAGATATTATATTGAAAATTCGGGGCGCTACACCACTTCGACCCCGTCGACTTCCACCGTCCTCTCATTGACCTAGTCAGCCCTTGACAGCCCCTATTCGCCGTCGAACTCCGCCCGATCACTCATCATATCCAACACTCGAAGTTCCCCTGTTTCCTCCGCTACTCCTCTGTTTCGCTGCTGTGCATGTCCTCATGCGTCGTCCGCCACCACCGTTAACTGCCGTTCACTCCAGTCATCCGCCCTAGCCTCCGCCTTCCTCCACCAGTGCCATCTCGCCCTGTTGAGTCCCCGCCGCTGTTCCCCCGTTGCTGTCTCTCTCTCTCTCTCTACTTGCTGTTTGGTGTTCGGAAAGAGAGGGGATTCGATTCGCTATTGCGATGTTTGCTATTTTGTGAAGAAGGGATCCGCTGATTGCTTTTGCTGTGTGTTCTTGCACGCTGTTTGCAAGTGCTTTCGTGCACGCATCGTTCGTGTCTCATCGCCCGGGATTCTCATCCCGTTATTCTTTATATTCGAATTCTCATCTAATAGGCAAGTCTCTCTTGAACTAGTTTGATTATTTTTGTTCAAGAACTCTTTTGATCCCCGCAAGTAGTTCCTAATTATTTTGTATTGCTATACTGTTCATCTTCTGTTGAGTATATTGAGGTTTACACGAGCTAACCAGAGATATCTTTGACTTCGTTAATTTATTTTTGATTCGAACCCTAGTCCCTATTGCACATTGCATATGCACAAAATACATAAAAATAACTAAATCCATATTATAGAGTTGTATGATGTATTGAATCTTTCCGATTGAATTTGATTTGATGAACTAATTGCCATGAATGTAAATTGAATCATAAATCTAGAAATTGCATGTTAATCATCAAATAGAACTTGGTTATTTATTTATCATGAACCATATGTTTGTATGATGTAATTATTGTCTATTCTTATTAAATTATTTTCTGACCTGCTGTTTTCTTCTTTTTGTATCATAATTTCGAACATGTTGCTGTAGTAATTTGAAAAACTTTTGTAAATATGAATTGTATCCCCATGTGTCCATTTTTCAGAACTTTGGACAAAATTGAATTCCAAGTTATAATCTGTTAGATATCAGTATTTTAGTACTGCTAGGTTCAGATTTCCAGATTCACAATTTCATGTGTATCACCCTAATTTTTTTGGTAAACAGAACATGTTAATAGTAAAATTAAAATATGAAATTAATTTGGCTGAGACTAGACATGATTAGGAATCACCTTGAATTTTTGTAGATTTAATTGATAAATTTCCTGACCTGAAACATGTATGTAAACACAACCTATAACCTGCTACCTGAGCATGTAATCTAAAAAGAATAGAAATTTCGACATAGTTTCTGTAGTATTTATATGTCGTATGTATATTCACTGGAACCGGCAGAGATTATAGTTTCTAGACTTCTGACGGATCCAGATTTGCTTTTTTGTAGCAGCGAAAATCTCTGGTTTTGTAGAGTAACGTCCTGCAGTCCAGATTGTGTGTTTTGTGTTGATTTAATATATTTGCTTCTTGTTTTGTCTGTAATGAGTAGAATTAGTCACACCTAATATGATACAACCTTGACACCTTCTTGCATGCTTACATAGTATGAAATAAAATATTAACATGACAGGGTATTATGGGTTGACTTGGTAGTGAATAATCAGAAACTGTACTCGGTAAAGGCCTTCTTGCTTGCATGGTTTGTTACATGAAAGGTAGAGAAATGTTTGTCATTGTGTGATCACGCTATCATGATATCTTGTCATCTTGTTACTGAGTACATGATCCGTTTCACCATCAATCTAAAACTTTCACTGTTTGCTTGCGCCGAACCTATGGAATGGGATGCAGTAGTACGTGCACTAGAAATGTTAATAAAATGATTAATAACCCGCATTTGACATTTCATGCTTGATCCCGTATACAGTCATCAATACAGAACTTAAATTGACATTATTAATTAATGCATGGTTAAATATAGACCTTTGACATTATTGCCAATCTTTGTCTTTGTCATTGACTTTGATCCTGTCCCTTATTTTTGATATACCTTGTTTCCTATTATTCTCTGTTTCCCTCTACTTTTTGTCCATGACTTACTCTAAGGACATTATTTACTCTCATTTTAGATCACGAGTTTATAGGTACTAAAGGAACAATATCAGAATGAATTGGTAAGCAACGATTTTAGAAGATGGAGACGAAGATTGCACTGCTTGAATTATTTTTATGCTATATTTCCCTTTGAACTTTGTTATGGATATCATACATTGTTTTGGGCTTTAGTCCCATGATTTGTTTTTCCAGATATTGAATATTATGTTGGATATTATTATTTGAACTATTTCATTTATTAATGAAGTTGTTCTTTGATTCATGTGATTATATTCTCTTGCGTGGTTGTGTTTGATTTTCATATTATTGAGTTAGACTGGTACAGCTTATGGATGGTATTTAAATTATTCGCTGGGCCTTCAATTTGTACTCGTATTAGTATTTTGAAAAGCAGGGCGTGACAATTACTCAAAATTATAGAATTTAATTCCATAGCCTTATGGCAACCGCACTCTCAAAATCAACTTCACAGCAAGTTTACAATTCTGTCATCTTTGCCACAATTCTGTATACCACATCTTAATCCAGCAACATTTCGATAAGCAGAACTAGAACTGACTCTCAAAACACTTCTACAGGCAAGGCAGGAAACATACTACACATCATGCAGAAAATATCATAGTTCGTAAGATTCAGATACTGCCAAATCAACAAATCCCCCAATTCCTAGTAAGGTAGAAGATAAAAGAAAGAGAAATACTGCAACTTTCCTACTATTCAAGAACCATAATTAAGAAGGGCCACACCCACAACTCTCAGGAATTTTCAACCAAACTAGACCAATTTTTGAAACTAATTCCCAAAATAATCCATTTTTTAAACTAATTTCGAAAATGGACCACTCACATTCCCAACTGCGGCCTCTTGAAAAAAAAAATCGGTGCCGTAGTTCCCAACTGCGGCCTTAGTTCATTTCATATTGGCTTAAAGTGACTTGAGACTTAGACGAATTTTTCCAAGTAAAGATGTATTAAATAGAGGCCGCAGTTCTCAATTGCGGCCTAAAAATAACAAAGACTGCAATTGGGAACTGTTACCGCTAAATCTGGTGTGGGGGTAAACAGATAGTATTTGTGGATTCTTAGGAAAACTTGAATAGCAAACCTGAAACCTGATCCGCCGGAGTTTGACCGTTGACTCCCGCCGTTCACCTGCAAAAAAGTGCGAGACACCGGGGTTGATCCCGGCGACGCACCCTCCGACGCTCAAGTCAGTAATCAGGAATGATTATGAAAGAGCGTAAATTGGCAAAAGATTGATTACCTGTTAATGAAGGTGGATGGGGGTATTTATAGTCGCCTTAAGGATCAGATTAGGAATGTAATCCCCGTGATCTGATAAGGAATATAATCCCTGTAATCAGATAGGAAATGTAATCCCTAATCCCCAGTGAAAAGATAGATGTGAATCAGGGCCGTTGATTAGGATTAATCAGAGACCTTGATTTTATCTTGCTGGACTGGGTGTGTTTCAGGTTGGGACTCGTACCCAGTTGAGGTGGATCCGTTCGTGGGTTATTGGGTCGTGAAGAAAGACCCAGTTCCCATTTCAGATCCGTTAGTAGGTGAAATTACCATTTTACCCCCGAGCTTTAAGATTCGTGTTCGATGTGAACGGTCCCAATTTAATCCTATTTTTAGCCATATCATGAGCCCCCCACTCCTAGAGACTGAGTTTTTCAGTCTTTGAGGAGTAGTTTTGTTGTTCTAATGGCATACGGGATTTTATCGGTGTTCTTAAGGGAGTTTGGATCTTGCTCGGGGTGTAACGGTGTTATTCTGGGCTTGTAAAATTCCCAAAAATATTCTCATAATTTTCTGGATTTTTGGTAATTTTTCCAGATTTTTCTGAATTTTTTCTCATTTTTTTGAATTTTTTCGAATTTTTTATTTAATTTCAAAATCAAATAATTAATTATTGAAAATTTTTAATTAATTATTCTAATTTAATAATTACTATTTTCAGAATTTAAAAATTATTTTCTGAATTAATAATTATTTTTAGAATTTTTAATTAATTTTTTCTTATTTTTAAATATTTTTTCGAAATTTTTTAAATAATTAATTCGATCATTTAAATAAATAAATAAGCAAATAAATACATAAATAAATACCTGGTGACGTGGCACGATCGTGTGCGTTGATCACGATCAAGCGAGTGCGCATCGGGAGGAGGTCATTTTTTGGTATAACATGCTTGGTGGCAAGAGTTCTCGGCAAAAGTAGTCGAAGTCCATGTGGACACCAACGTGGTGAAGTCAACGGTGAGCCGTTGACCCTTTTATTTATTTATTATTATTTTTTTTTCCTCTCTCGCTGCTGCTCTTTCTCCTTGTTCTCTCTTCCGCTCTGTCTCTTCTTGTCTCGCTTGTTTCCTTCTCGTGCTCTCGCCCCCATCTCTTTCTACGACCTAATCTCCGAGTAGAGCCAGGCGAGGAGACTTGCGTCGCCGACCTTGAGCTTTGAGGTTGTAGGTTCGAAGCTTTTAGAGTTCGACGAGGCCATGGCGAGGGAGGAGCTCAACGCCGGTGACGAGAAGAGTATTCGTTGACTGAGGGGGCTCGACAGAGGTTTGGCAAGCATGGCGAGGAGCTCGGCATCGTAGTAGAGAGGAGCTCGGTGTCGCGGGCTCGATGACGAAGCTTGGAATGAGGCTCGACATTAGGGTCGAGGTCGAAACTCGACATTAGAGCTTTGAAGGAGCTCATCGAGGTGAGAGGTGCTCTGAGTCAGTCGAAGTGGTGGAGGTCGGCAAGGCGAGCTCGACAGGAGAGAAGTTAGAGCACGGTGAGGGGAAGCTCAACGCCGTGGGGGAGCTTGGCCGCGAGTTCGATGTTGGAGGTGAGCTCGCGGAGGAGACGAAGGTGGAGCTCGGCATCGTGGGCTTCGTCGGTGTGGAGACGTGGTTGAGCTCGGCGGGGGGAGCTCATGATGAAGTGGAGTTTGGAGCTTCGTTGAGGTAGAGGAGAGCTTGCTCGCGGACATTGGCTATGACGGAGCTCGCTCGAGGTGGGAGCTCGACAGAGCTTGGCTGCGATCGGAGCTCGCGCCATGGAGGAGATCGGTGATGGCGAGGTCGAGCTCGCGCGAAGGTGGGTTCGGCGGAGCTCGAAGTTGAAGGAGCCGGCTTCGTTTTTTGGGTTTTTGATCTCCAGCAGTTTTTTTTTTGGCGCCAAACCTTTGGAGTAGAAGGGGAGGAGAGAGAATGGGTTTGGGTTTGGTCCTTAATGGGTCCGAACCCGATCCTGTAGCCCCCCTTTTCTTTTTTTGTGTTGTTTGTTTGGTTGCTTGTATCCGAGCCGTCAACCGCATCTGAGCACGAATTCCGAGGTAAAGAATTTTTCTTATTTGAGCTCTGGTGGCAGGTTGCTTCGGCGACGTTGCCGACCCCCTCCAAATATGTGTTAAGAAGGAGGCCGAAGTCCAGGGGGGTTCGGGGTCTCCTGCCGAGGTGCAGTGATACCTCGGCGTGGCGACATATGTAAAGAAAGGGTTCGACGAGTCTTTGCTGAAGTGCGGAGTAAGTTTTTTCCATGTTTGAGGGTCGGTGCCAAGAGCATTCGGCGAAGGGGTGCCGAGGTCCAATTTTTCCATGTAACATGGTCGGTGGCAAGAACGCTCGGCAGCTTGTGCCGAGGTCCAATTTTTTCATGTAACATGGTCGGTGGCAAGAACGCTCGGCAGCTTGTGCCGAAGTTCAATTTTCCATGTAACATGGTCGGTGGCAAGAACGCTCGTCAGCTTGTGCCGAGGTCCATGGAGAGTTCTTCTCGATGTTCCCGGTGCTACGGAGGTCGGATCGGGGCGTATGACCCCTTGTTTCGAAGCTATTTTGAAGACCTACAAGTTCTCTTCAGAGATGAGTTGGAGAATCCTCAAGTTTGAGGAGCAACTCTTGGAGAGAGTTGTGCTCCGAACTCGTTGTGAAGAGCTCCACTTTGGAGGCGAGCGGAGCGAAGAGCTTGGCTCTAAGAGAGAGCCATTTGGGAGACAAGTTTGAGGAGCAACTCTCGAAGAGAGTTGCGAGCTCCGAACTCGTTGAGAAGAGGTGCGCTTTGGAGGCGAGCGGAGCGAAGAGCTTGACTCTGGGAGAGAGCCGTTTGTGAGACGAGTATGAGGAGGAACTCTAGGAGAGAGTTGTGCTTCGAACTCGTTGAGAAGGGGTCCGCTTCGAGGTGAGCGGAGCGAAAAGCTTGGCTCTAGTAGAGAGCCATTTGGGAGACAAGTTTGAGGAGCAACTCTAGCAGAGAGTTGTGAGCTCCGAACTCGTTGAGAGGAGGTCCGCTTTGAAGGCGAGCGGAGCGAAGAGCTTGACTCTGGGGGAGAGCCATTTGGGAGACGAGTTTGAGGAGCAACTCTAGAGGAGAGTTGTGAGCTCCGAACTCATTGAGAAGAGGTCCGCTTCGGAGGTGAGCGGAGTGAAGAGCTCGGCTCTGGGGGAGAGCCATTTGGGAGACAAGTTTGAGGAGCAACTCTAGGAGAGAGTTGTGAGCTCCGAACTCGTTGAGAAGAGGTCCGCTTTGGAGGCGAGCGGAGCAAAGAGCTCGGCTCAGGGGGAGAGCCATTTGGGAGACGAGTTTGAGGAGCAACTCTAGAGGAGAGTTGTGAGCTCCGAACTCGTTGAGAAGAGGTCCGCTTCGGAGATGAGCGAAGTGAAGAGCTCGGCTTTGGGAGAGAGCCATTTGGGAGACGAGTTTGGGGAGCAACTCTAGAAAAGAGTTGTGAGCTCCGAACTCGTTGAGAAGAGGTCCACTTTGGAGGCGAGCGGAGCGAAGAGCTCGGCTCTGGGAGAGAGCCATTTGGGAAACGAGTTTGGAGAGCAACTCTAGGAAAGAGTTGTGCTTCGAACTCGTTGAGAAGGGGTCCGCTTCGAGGTGAGCGGAGCGAAAAGCTTGGCTCTAGGAGAGAGCCATTTGGGAGACAAGTTTGAGGAGCAACTCTAGGAGAGAGTTGTGAGCTCCGAACTCGTTGAGAAGAGGTCTGCTTTGGAGGTGAGCGGAGCGAAGAGCTTGACTCTGGGGGAGAGCCATTTGGGAGACGAGTTTGAGGAGCAACTCTAGAGGAGAGTTGTGAGCTCCGAACTCATTGAGAAGAGGTCCGCTTCGGAGGTGAGCGGAGTGAAGAGCTCGGCTCTGGGGGAGAGCCATTTCGGAGACAAGTTTGAGGAGCAACTCTAGGAGAAAGTTGTGAGCTCCGAACTCGTTCAGAAGAGGTCCGCTTTGGAGGCGAGCGGAGCAAAGAGCTCGGCTCAGGGGGAGAGCCATTTGGGAGACGAGTTTGAGGAGCAACTCTAGAGGAGAGTTGTGAGCTCCGAACTCGTTGAGGAGAGGTCCGCTTTGAAGGCGAGCGGAGCGAAGAGCTTGGCTCTAGGAGAGAGCCATTTGGGAGACAAGTTTGAGGAGCAACTCTAGGACAGAGTTGTGAGCTCCGAACTTGCTTTTTAAGTGAGAGAATTAACGGTTGTAGGAGCAGTTCCGAATGGCGAACCACTTCTAATTCGCTTAAGAGCAAGTTATTTGAAGCGGAATCGAGCCAAGTGTTGGACTCTGAACTCATCGTTAGAGGGATTCAACGGTTGTGGGAGCAATTCCGAATGGCGAACCACTTCTAACTCGCTTAAGAGCAAGTTATTTGAAGCGGAATCGAGCCAAGTGTTGGACTCCGAAATCGTTGTTAAAGGGACTCAACGGTTGTGGGAGCAATTCCGAATGGCGAACCACTTCTAACTCGCTTAAGAGCAAGTTATTTGAAGCGGAATCGAGCCAAGTGTTGGACTCCGAACTCGTTGTTAGAGAGGTTAGTAAGTTGCGGGAGCAGCCATGTAGAAGAAGCTGGACTCCGAACTCACCATTTAGCGAGTCATGACTCGGAGAGATGGAGATGAAGCAAGAGCAACAAGTTCCAATGAAAAAACGTAAAGTTTTATTGAAATAAACTAAGTGGCTGCTTCAATAGGGCGAGCCATTGTTACATGCTATTGGCCGGATTACAAGCATCGGCCTTATTGAAAATCAAGATCCTACTTCTATGATGAGGTGAAGACCTCTTGGGAGGAGCTGGGAGGTTCTGAGTCTTGAAGCTCGGCGGGCCTTTCCGTTCGTTTGTTGGCTCCTCAAGGGGGAAGCTAGGCCCCATCTTTTTGGACGAACTTGGTCAGGTACCCCCGCTGTATGAGTTCTTCGATCTCCTCCTTCAGAGCCCGACAATCATCCGTGTCGTGGCCGTGGTCCCTGTGAAAGCGGCACCACTTATCTTTATTCCTCTTTTTGCCAGGGGTATTCATTCTAGGGGAGCGCGGAGAAGTCCTTCCTTGTCCACCTCCATAAGGACTTCTGATATATTAGCGATGAGAGGGGTGAACTTCTCAAAATGTGGAGTCGAGCGGCACTGGCCATTACTGTCATTCTGGAATTTTTGGGACCCCTCTTCACTTGTGTTCTTCCGTTTGTTCCCAGAAGATGTCTCTTCAAGAACAAGGGGGTTGAGAGCCTCTTCCGCCCGTATGTACTTCTCCACCCTAAGTAGGAGCTCTGAGAAGTCCCGAGGAGGCTTCTTGGCAAGGGATGCCGTGAGGTTGGCATTAGTGACGTTGCGCTCGAATGCGGCAGAGGCTACTGACTGGTTGAGGGAAGGAATGGACCGGGCTTCGACGGTGATGCGTCGAACGTAATCTCTTAGGCGTTCACCCTTTTCTTGGTTGAGGGTCACCAGACATACACTCGTTTTCTCAGCTCGGCGGCTACTCACGAAATGAGTAAGGAAGAGCCCTTCGAACTGATCGAATGAGAAGATGGAGGCCGGGGCGAGTCGAGAGTACCATTCTCGCGCAGACCCCTTCTGCATGGCAAGGAAGATTTTGCAGAGGAGGGCATCTAAAGCATGGTGGATCATCATGAGAATTTTGAAACTCTCAATGTGATCTGCGGGGTCCGACTCCCCGGTATATGTCTCGAAGTGAGGCAGCTTAAAGTTTTCTGGGATGGGGGCCTCCATGATGGTGCGGGAGAATGGAGGTCTGCTCGGGCGGAGGTTTATCACCCGTTGCTCTTCTTCCTTGTCAATTCGGTCGAGGCGCCTCTCCATCTCGTGGAGACGGCGGTAGACTGAGTCTTCTCTTTGATCATATCTTGCCGAGCCCCGGAACTCATCTTCGTACGAGGATGGACTGGGGCTGCGGCGATGGTAGCTTGGAGAAGGACGAGGACTGAGAGTGTGAAGGCGGTGGCTCCTAGCTGGCTCATGAGTAGGTGGCATCTGGTCGTTCTTTGGGGCGATATTGAGGGTCCTTAAGACTGTCGCTTGGAAGTCTTGGAGATCTGCCCTTGTGACTAGTGCCTCTCCAGCTTGGCGGTCCCCATGTGTGGCTCGGCTTACTGGAGAATGAGTTCTTCGCCGATGACGCTGAGGGGACTCCCCTCGCCTTCTTCGAGTAGGGGACCTTCGGTAGTCTCGGCGATGAGGAGATCGCTCATTTGGACGTTGTTGGCGGGAGGCTCCCTCTCGGGCCCGCCTTTTATCCAAATGGCGGCGAAGATGCTCTTCCTTCTGCCGATTGAGGATGGTATTGCGAAGATCGAAAGCTCGGGGATTATGGGACGCCATATAGTCGGAAGAGGGGTTGTGTATTGGGATGTGATCCTATTGGAGAGGTTGCTTCTGAGGATTGGGACGCGAGCCCCCCGCACCGGCATTCTGAGCCCCGGGGGGACCCTTAGGGGGTTGCAGATTCTGAAGAGGAGGTTGGTCCTGCTGGAAAGGGTCCTCAGCTTGAAGAGGAAGTTGCCCCTACTACTGGGCGGATTGGATGGGGACCTCCTGTTGCTGGTCAACAGGGTTAGGTCTACGGTTGGACCCTCTGGATCTTACTTTCCTAGGAGGCATGGTTGGAGAAGATCTGACCAACGGGAAGAGGGGAGGCTGCTATTCATGGTTTTTCCACAGACGACGCCAATCTGTTACCGCTAAATCTGGTGTGGGGGTAAACAGATATATTTGTGGATTCTTAGGAAAACTTGAATAGCATACCTAAAACCTGATCCGCCGGAGTTTGACTGTTGACTCCCGCCGTTCACCTGCAAAAAGTGCGAGACACCGGGGTTGATCCCGGCGACGCACCCTTCGACGCTCAAGTCAGTAACCAGGAATGATTATGAAAGAGCGTAAATTGGCAAAAGATTGATTACCTGTTAATGAAGGTGGATGGGGGGTATTTATAGTCGCCTTAAGGATCAGATTAGGATTGTAATCCCCGTGATCTGATAAGGAATATAATCTCCGTAATCAGATAGGGAATGTAATCCTTAATCCCCAGTGAAAAGATAGATGTGAATCAGGGCCGTTGATTAGGATTAATCAGAGACCTTGATTTTATCTTGCTGGACTGGGTGTGTTTCGGGTTGGGACCCGTACCCAGTTGAGGTGGATCTGTTCATGGGTTATTGGGTCGTGAAGAAAGACTCAGTTCCCATTTCAGACCCGTTAGTAGGTAAAATTACCATTTTACCCCCGAGCTTTAAGATTCGTGTTCGATGTGAACGGTCCCGATTTAATCCTATTTTTAGCCATATCAGGAACTGTGGCCTCATTTCAGTTCATATTTGGTCAAAAATGACTTTGTGACTTAGACAAATTTTTCCAAGTAAAAAATGTCTATAAGGTCGCAGTTCCCAACTGCTGCTTATAAATAACAGAGGCCGCAGTTGAAAACTGCGGCCTTAGTTTATTTCATATTTGGCCTAAAATGACTTTGAGACAAAAACAAAAATTTTAAGTAAAAATGTGTTAAATAGAGGTCGCAGTTCCCAACTGCGACCTAAAAATAACAGATGTCGCAGTTGGGAACTACGGACTTAGTTCATTTCATATTTGGCCTAAAGTGACTTTGAGACTTAGACAGAATTATTCAAGTTAAAATGTGTTATATAGAGGCCACAGTTCCCAACTGTGGCCTAAAAATAACAGAGGCCGCTGTTGGGAACTGCGAGTGGTTTATTTTTGAAATTAGTTTCGAAAGTGGACTATTTTGAAAGTTAGTTTCAAAAAATGGTCTATTTCGGAAAATAATCCAACTCTCAGTTAGTTTTAAGCTAGCAACTGGAAGTTGCAGCACACTAACTACATTTGAATTAGAATTACCGTTCGTACATCTCCTCACCTTCTTCCTCTTCATACTCCTCATTAGCTGTAGCATCCTGGTAGTGTTAGTACTCCCAGACCAAATCATTCATATTACTCTCGGCCTCAGTAAACTCCATCTCGTCCATACCTTCCCCATTGTACCACTGCAAGAAGGCCTTCCTTTTAAACATGGCAGTGCACTGCTCGCTCACTCTCCTAAACATCTCTTGAATGGAGGTCGAGTTAGATGCCATCTTCAACCTAGTGGTGGAATATCACAAACTGTTGATTTCACATTGTTAGGGATCCACTCAACCAAGTAGGAAGAGTAGTTCTTGTTCTGGACTTAACCATCTGCTCGTCAACCTCCTCAGCTCACTTGCAACAATCATATCTTGGCATGGGTATCTTCACGCTATTCCATATGCCACATCACTTTTCTCCCAGAAATTTGAATTGAGGATAGCCACTATATATATCCACCACTTTTTCATCCACAATAAGGTGAATATTCTCTCTTTTCATATTATTATTATTATTATTATTATTATTATTATTATGAATTTCGTTTTATTGTTATTATGATTATTAATAGTATTATTATGAGAAATCGGCATTCATTGAAAAGACATAATATTATTGTGATTTTGATATTTCGTAACATGACAACACGAAAACAGAAATAGTAAAAACATAAACTACAATTATTGGAATACCGAAAAGATAAACTACAATTATTTAAACTTCAATTGGTGGCCGATCCAAAATGCTGACATATGTTCTCAGTCAAGTCCATTTATTGGTGTTTTTGCCTATCACGAACTCTGATTATGTTTTGGATATACGTTGCAAACTCCGCAATATGCCCGGCAGAGTATACCATCGTCGGATTATCATCTCCTTTCCCAACCTGATCATATTGAGAAATATCCTAACTTTGATAGTACAATAAGGTGAATATTTTCCCTCTTTTCATATAATACTTTGATAGTACAACCTGCTCAGGTCTAATCGGTGAAGCAAAGAAGAAGAAGAAGAAGAATAAGAAGAAGAAGATATATTTATGATGGTTAGATGATACTACAATCTTCACTCTTTTTTGTTGCACGAATCTTAACGCGCCCTTGGGCTCCCTCAGATTCCTCCTCAAATTTTGGGTTTTGATTTGCCGTCATGGAGGCTTTCACACCGTATCCATGACTGCAAATCAAAACCCAAAATTTTCTACCATAATTAAACTATATTCGATTTTTATAAATTGAAGGAAACTAAAATGGGTATCAATCAAAAATCTGTTTTGATTTTGATTTGGTTAGCGTGAAGATCTCAATCGCATTGAGTCAGTTTTTGATCCGTTGAACCACCATCGCATATGGTGTGAAACAAAGGAAGACGAAGAAGAATCGCAGTTTGAGGAGGAATCTGAGGGAGCCCAAGGGCGCTTTAAGATTCGTGCAACAAAAAAGAGAGAAGACTGTAGTATCATCTAACCGTCATAAATATCTCTTCTTCTTCTTCTTCTTCTTCTTTGCTTTCTCTGTGCTTCCTAAAACCCAAAAGGAGAGTGAGATAGCAGAGCAATTGGGGACTTTGGGACTTGGGAGGTGTAATTGAGTCTATTCTGATTGCATCATGGATTTTCTTGTAGAGCCTTTCAAGATTATCAGCATTGATCTCTCTCTTGGATTAATTAATTTAGAGGAGGAAAATGTGGGGATGAGTTGGCATCCGTTAGACTTCTTTTTCCCCATAAATAGATGCTATGATTAGCCTTTGGCCATGTCGTGTATGGTATGCATGTATGGTGGAATGGGCCCACATGATGTGGTTTTTCACATGAAGCAGTGGTCCTGGGTTGATTTTGGGTCAGACCTATACAAATCCGAACCCAGCCCGAAAATTAATTTGGGCTCAATTATTGAGCCCGAGCCTGAAAATTTTGAAAACATCCAGGTCCTTATTCTACTAAAAGCAAGTCGGACTTGGTCGGGATTGGGTCAATTTAGGGATGACATTCGGGCCAGGCGGGCTGGGTCGGGCCCCAACCCTCCGGGTTTGCCTAGGGAGAGGGCGGGCCCGGGTCGTGTTGGGTCAAAACCCGGGCCGGGTTGAAGTTTCAAAAACTCGACCCGACCTGACACGCCAACCCTTTTGGGTTGAACCCGACCCGAGCTGGGCCGGGTCGCGGGTTGGCCCTGGTTTAGGTTTTGTGTTGTTTTGTTTTTTTTAACTCCAATTTTTTTTTAAAAGAAATGTACAACAAGTATAAGAGTGAAATAAAATTATATATATTATTCATTTCAACTTGTAATAAGTTACTACAACGTTTTTACATACAAATACATGTAATAAAATCTAAAAATCATACAAATTTATTGAATTGCATGTTTAAGGGGATAATTAATCTAGAGTTCGAGCTAGCCTAGAGTTAGACTGATAATAGGGCATTGGGCTACTGTTGTGTACCTCTAACCTAAACCTAGAATCTCATCTCCCGAAATTCCCTACCATGCTTGTTGATCTTCAGGTGAGTTGCTTCCACCTGTCGAGGTGTCCACTGCTATTCCTTGAGTCATGTCTTCAACATTCATCCAATCATCGGTACACATGAGCATCTTCAACGAATCCGGCTTAAAGCGGTTCTTGTAGTCTGTTAAAACACTGCCACTTGAAGAAAAATACTTTCTGATGCAACTATAGCTACACGAGGGGCTAGTGGATCTCTAGCCATATGTGAAAGAATTGGAAAAAGAATTTCATGTTCTTTCCACCATTGTAACAATTTAATCTTAGAACTAGAACTCTCACTATCTTGTAAATTATACCAGTTTAATTTATTAGGTGCATTAGTCCTATGTTTTTAGATTGAATACAAACAAGTTAGTAGTGACATCTTCTAATACTCTTACCCTTATCTCTAGAAGAAGAAGAAGTTGATATACTAGTTTGGCATGTTGTACTACTAGATGCATAAGTTCTATCATAAAAATCATACAAGTTATTCAATATCAACTCAAATGTAGCTAAATAACCATTACATTCATATTCAGAGTCTTCGTTAAGTAAAGTAAAAAAAATATTTCAATCAAAATCTTCATACCATCTAATTTGATACGAGAATCCATTACAATAGCAATAAGGATTAAAATACTCAAAAATTTATCATAAGTGGGAATAATAATATGACTAATATGAGAATTTGAAAGCATTTCTTAAAAAGTTTGCATCATAGTAAATTATTGAAATAAAAATACTACTAGAAGTAGAATATGAGATTTTAAAAACTTCACAATGTGATTTTAAAATGTTCCGAAAATTTTAACAAATAATCGGATAAAAAATTATGATTCGGGAGTCATTTGAAAAATTTTCATATTTTTTGCAATACAAAAATCATTTATAACCGTTTTGTATTGAGTAACAACATTTAATAAGTCGAAAGTAGAGTTCCATTGGTGTTTAACATCTCTAAAAAAATTCTAAAATGTACTATTTGAAGATTACATCATTCTTTAAATTGTTGAAACATAGTACCACTCAAAATGATGAAATGTACACAATTTCTAATTGCATTCACATATAGATCAGCTACTTTCAAAGCATCTTGTACATTTAAATTTAGAATATGACATGCACATATAACATTAAATTTTTTAAGACATGGAGGAGCTAATTGTTGTTTTAATGTACTAATCGAACTATTGTTGTCGGAAGCATTATCAAAACTAATTGAAAAAAATATATCGCGAAGATAAAATAAATCATAGAATTCTAAAATATATGTTGCAATAACCATACCATTATAAGAGTACAACAAAGCTGCAAGTAGCACTGTCACATTTACCTAATACCCGGACCTGGATCCGACCCGGACCCGGCATTGGACCGAAACCGACCCGGACCCGACATTGGACCGGAACCGACCTGATCTATACGGGTGCGGGTGCAGGTCCTAAAATAAGACCCGATGCACTTTCGGATCCGAGTCCGGGTCCGCTCAAAATAGAATCGACCCGGACCCAGACCCATTAAAAAATACCCCAAAAAATATGGAATTTGAATAATAGGGTTATATATACATGTAAACAGTAACCGTTGAAGATAGATGTGTAAATATAATATTTATTCATGTACTTTAGTATAAAATTGTTGGAACTGTAGGGTATCGGGTGCAAAAATACTTAAGTGCAAATATTTATTCACCACTACCGGACCCGATGGGTATATTTTTTTAATTAGGACCCAGACCCGAAGCCGGTTCTCGCAAGCCCGGATCCATGTCCAATTTTTTGACCCGTGAGGTACCGGGTCCGGGTCCGGGTAGTGGAGGACCCAACCCGACCCGATATGACCCTATAGCAGTTCTAGCGGCAAGTGATATGATTCGCTTTTGAATGAGTCAATTACTATCGATCCAATGCTAAGTTATTCCCACCATCAGAATATCGTTACTGTTAGGAATTGAGGCCTCAAATACACGTAGGCACAGGGTACTTAAAGTTGGAGAAGAAGAGGAGAAGACAAAGAAACAAGGGAAGACAAGCAGCAAGTAGAAGAAGAGAAGTCTGGAGGGTTGCGGTCGACTGGCTAGGGGTGCGGTCGATCGACCCAGTCGACTTGGAGTTCTTCGAGTGTAGGCGTCCAACAGAGGAGGGGACAGTCGACCGTTCTGGGCAATGCGATCGACCGGTCAGTCCTCGGGTTCTGGATCTGTACGTTGCGGTCGACCGGCTTGGGGTGCGGTCGACCAACACCGATACTGAGTTGTTCTTTTGGGCTTACAGGATAAAGACCCAATTTGCTAGATTTGTGTATATCTTTTAGGGTTTGCTTGGGGACTATATATATGGTCGTAAACTCTAGGGTTTAGTTGGTGCTGATCATTATTCAACTTCAAGAGAGATTGTGCCGAGTATTTCAAAGGTGAGAGAAAGAGATTGAGAGTTATAATCTCTTTTGTAATCTTTGTACTTCTTTGGGAATAAGAAGTATTGGTTATCTCTGCATATTGGTTGTGTTCTTGTGAGATCCATATATTTTGGTGGCTTGTTCTTGGTTCATCTATTTCTTGGGAGTTTCTATTGGTTGTGGTGCACTTCCGCTATTAGCACTACGAGTTGGGAGTAGATTTCTCCGACAAGTGGTATCAGAGCAGTTGGTTCGAGATGATCGATAACAAGATAAAGATAGAGAGATTCGATGGGAGTGACTTCGCGATGTGGAAGATTCAGATGATGGAGTATCTTTGTCAGAAAGATCTTGATGGTCCGTTATTTGATGAGAAGCCGGTAGGTGCAGACAAGGATGTGAAGGTCTTGGCAGAGTGGAATCGTTTGTATCAAAAGGCACTAGGGCAGATTCATTTGGGACTGAGTAGGAAGATGTTATTTCATGTCTCGAAGGCAAAGGCCACAAAGAAGGCTATAGAGATTCTCACGGATTTGTATAAGAAACCGTCAGCATCTAATCAAATTCTTCATTTGAAGAAATTGGTTAATATGAAATTGAAGAAAGGGAATTCAGTAACAGAGCATGTAAACAATGACTGTATGGTTTACAACCAAATGGAAACTGTAGGTTAGAAGTTTTCAGAGAGGGGACAGTCATTTTTACTTCTATCTACTTTATCTGATAGTTAAGGTACGGTGGAACAGACTATTACAGGCACTATGAAAGATTCGACGACTCTATAAGATGTGGTGAGTTGCATTCTGAACGAGGAGGTAAGAAGGGTGAGAAACGGGAGATATCCATCATCATCTTCTAGAGATTCCGCTATGTACATTGACAAGAGACGTGGGAGATCTAAGAGCAATCAAAGAAGAAAGGATCAGAGTAGTTCATCAGAGAGTGGGTCTGATGAGAGCGATGGAGGACATGGGCCTGAGTGCTGGTATTGTCACAAGAAGGGTCATATGATGCGCAGTTGTAAGGCTTATACGAAGAAGAAGAAGAAAGAGAAACCGAAGAGAGATACTCCAAAGGAAGCTCAAGTAGGGCTTGTTGAGAATCAATGCTTATCAGCTCGTGAGGAGTTGGGCACTCAAGATTGGTGTATTGAATCGGGAGCTTATTTTCATTGCACTCCGATGAGAGAGGTGTTTGATGACTACGAGGAGGGTTCTTTTGGAGATGTGATCGTGGTGAATGATCACCGGTGTCCTGTACGTGGGGTTGGTACTGTTCGCGTGAATACCATTGATGATCAAAGTGTTGTCTTACGGGAGACAACACATGTTCCAGACTTGAAGGAAAATTTTATCTCGATTGGAAGGCTAGACAAGGAGGGGTTGTCTACTACAATTGGTAGTGGGGAGTGGTGCATAGCTGCAGGTTCAAGAGTGATTGCAAAATGCAAGCGTGAGTGAACGCTGTATTTGCTTAGAGACGTGAGGGGTGTTTATCCTGTAGTTGACTCTCAGCCGGAATCGAGTAGTAGGTTGTGTGGGGTACAACCGAGTTCTTTCAGTTGTGGAGGGAAGGTTACTAATTTAGTGGGAGTTGCTGGCCATGGAAATGATCCTAATGGGCAAGATGTTGCTGCGAAGAGAGTACTTTGCAAATTGGCAGTTGAAGCTTCAAGTTTCTCTTGTGAGATAGAGAGCACTAGTATCGATATGCGGGGTGATGTCGATGAGGGTAACCGAATTGGGACTGTAAGGGTTGAACAGTCTGCGAAGTTTGTGGTGGTGTCGTCCATGGAGGTTTCTAGTGCAGAGGGTGCATTGAGAGGCTTTTAACCATGTCCGGTATTGATGGAGATCTTGCAAGTTGGGGAGTCTCATAACACGGAATCCAACACGGGAGGTTGTTTCTCTAGTATTCATGCTCTATGCGATTGGTGGAGCACATCCTTCATGAGGCGATGAGGGGTGGTTGGTGCACTCCACGTGGTGGAGTGGCGGAAGTGCTCTTCATGAGAGTGGGGAGTACTTGGGTCTTCCATGAAAGTGAGAGATGGCAGAAATAATGCAAGCAAAGATTGAAATAACTTTGAAGCATGGTGTATTTGGTCCAAGTGGGAGATTGTTAGGAATTGTGGCCTCAAATACACGTAGGCACGAGGTACTTGAAGTTGGAGAAGAAGAGGAGAAGACAAATAAGCAAGGGAAGACAAGTAGCAAGTAGAAGAAGAGAAGTCTGGAGGGTTGCGGTCGACCGACTAGGGGTGCGGTCGACCGACCCAGTCGATTGGGAGTTCTTCGAGTGTAGGCATCCAACAGAGGAGGGGACAGTCGATCGGTCTGGGTGATGCGGTCAACCGGTTGGCCCTCGGGTTCTGGATCTGCAAGTTGCAGTCGACCGGCTTGGGGTGTGGTCGACCGACACCGACGCTGAGTTGTTCTTTTGGGCTTACGGGATAAAGGTCCAATTTTGCTAGATTTGTGTATATCTTTTAGGGTTTACTTGGGGGCTATATATATGGTCGTAAACTCTAGGGTTTAGTTCGTGCTGATCATTATTCAACTTCAAGAGAGATTGTGCCGAGTGTTTCAAAGGTGAGAGAGAGAGATTAAGAGTTGTAATCTCTTTTGTAATCTTTATACTTCTTTGGTAATAAGAAGTACTGGTTATCTCTGTATATTGGTTGTGTTCTTGTGAGATCCATATATTGTGGTGGCTTATTCTTGGTTCATCTATTTCTTAGGAGTTTCTATTTCTTGTGGTGCACTTCCGCTATTAGCACTATGAGTTGGGAGTAGATTTCTCCGACAGTTACAACATTTCCAACAATTAGAAGTTAACAATACTCTACATGTTAAAAAATACAAAAGTACAATTAAAGCGTCTCTCATTTCGGAATAAAATTTAAAACAATCGGCCTTAAGTGTGTTTCTAGGAATTCTTTTGAAATGTGGATTGAGTGTATTTTGGTTAAATACCTCTAAGTTACTACTCTCGAAATAGAAAAATGGTAACTCTTCCTTAATAACTAATCTAGCCATTTTCCAATGAACGATTTCGAGATCATAGCTATGGCCATCTACTTGTCTGGTCCTAGAGCTGATCTTTTGTTGGGTTTGTTGATCTTGTACTCGTTCAGTGTGTACATTTGTAATGTTTCGACTAATTGTACTAATCCCTTCACCCTTCTTTCATTTGTAACTTTTACTACATGTTTTACAAATCTTATGTCCTATGCTCGGATTTTTCCCGTTTGGGATATAATCATAAAATTTCTTTCAATCACTAGTTTGGCATCTATATTTTCTACTACAAGTGGGTTGTGCGGGTTCAGTGTCATATGTTTGTGTGTTACTAGCATGCATTTCTTGTTGTGTGTCGGGATAATAATCGTGTGAACGAACACTTTCATAATCTATGTTAAGGTTAGGATCATATTCGGTCTCTAATTGTGGGATCATTGGAGGTCGACGAGATAAACTAGTGGAATCTTTTCCACTTTGGCTATGGCCACTACCTCATGATTGTGACATGATAAATGTATCATAGTAGTAGTGTATGTGAAAAAAACAATTTCTAGTGTAGTAGTATTGTATGTGAAAAAACAAAAAAAACAATATATTATGATGTTTCAAGGAAATGTCGATTTCCCATAATAATATCATTAATAATCATAATAACAATAAAAACGAAATCCATAATAATAATAATAATATTTATATTTATATTTATATTAATATTAAAAAAAATAAAAAAAATAATATGAAAAGAGGGAAAATATTCACCTTATTGTACTCTCAAAGTTGGGATATTTCACAATATGATCAAGTTGGGAAAGGAGATGATTACCCGACGATGGTATACTCTACCAGGCATATTGCAGAGTTTGCAACGTATATCCAAAACATAATCAGAGCGTGATAGGCACAAACATCAATAAATGCAACGTATATCCAAAACATAATCAGATTTCGTGATAGGCAAAAACATCAATAAATGGACTTGACTGAGAACATATGTCAGCATTTTGGATGGGCCACCAATTGAAGTTTTAATAATTGTAGTTTATCTTTTCGGTATTCCAATAATTGTAGTTTATGTTTTTACAATTTCTGTTTTCGTGTTGTCATGTT
The DNA here is from genome assembly GCA_017893485.1 of Hemerocallis citrina. Lineage (NCBI taxonomy): Eukaryota > Viridiplantae > Streptophyta > Magnoliopsida > Asparagales > Asphodelaceae > Hemerocallis > Hemerocallis citrina. Next base: position 68,891,742 of record CM030366.1, read on the forward strand.
ACGAAATATCAAAATCACAATAATATTATGTCTTTTCAATGAAATGCCGATCTCTCATAATGATACTATTAATAATCATAATAATAAAAAAACGAAATTAATAATAATAATAATAATAATAATAATAATAATAATAATAATAATAATAATAATAATAATAATAATAATAATAATGTTAATATTAATATTAATAATATGAAAAGAGAGAATATTCACCTTATTGTGGGTGAAAAAGTGGTGGATATATATAGTGGCTATCCTCAATTCAAATTTTTGGGAGAAAAGTGATGTGGCATATGGAAAAGCGTGAAGATACCCAAGCCAAGATATGATTGTTGCAAGTGAGCTGAGGAGGTTGATGAGCAGATGATTAATGTCACTACATGAAATTTGACATATACCAACGGACACCTGTCGTGACGGTCACTAAAACCGTGGGTATAGGTGTCATATACCTACAAACGTGTAGATATAGATATCCTATAGCTTTAGACCTTTTAATTCGTAACTATAAGTTTTACTCACGGAATAAAACAATGTGGGTATAGTCCATAATTTATTTTCCCCCTAACTTTTTCATTTTTCCTCTCTTTCCCCCCAAAATATTTCATTTATCTCTCTAAAACTCCTAAATCCCTCTCTCCCCAAACCCAATCTCTAAATCCTCCTCCTCCCGAGTCGGCGTCACCCTCTTTCCGCTGCCATCGCCCCATCTCAACCTGAGCAACAAACTAAAGTTTCTTCACCGATTAGACCTACTCAAATGAAGAGAAAGAAGGCAAAAAAGAAAGACAACACTGACAGGAAATAGAGCAATGAGAAACTCGGGGAATCAAAACTCCCAGAGTTGCTAGAAAAAAATCAAGAGATAATAATCACCGAAAGCAGTAAGATTTCAGATTTCAGATATGCATCGCGAAGTTGAAGATAATAAAATTATGCATACCAATTTGGAATCCATAACTGATCCAAATTATTGTGAATGACTGCAAAGCAGTAAGAAGGAAATTTCGCAGAGAAGAGCTCGTGCATCCCAACAACAAGGACCTTCAAATACAACTGGCCATTTTCGGGGTCTCTTAGAAGATTCAGATCCACCTTCTATTCAAGGGAGTTCAGTGCTTCGATCCAATTTCCGGGGGAAAACAATGACCACCCTGATTATTAGAATTATTTATATATGTTATGTAATTTTCAATTAATATATATGAATTTGTGTTTCTCTTTAGTATAATAACTCAAAATGAATCCATAAGATATCGAATATTTGTCTCATTCTGAAGATCTCTCAGATAAAGTAGCAATGATATAATTATTATCTATAATATCAAATTGAATAAAATGAGTCTAAAGAAAAATTCATTGGATTTTGTTTTTTTAAAAAGGGGAAAGATTCCCTTTTGCGGTTCATAAATGGAACTGCAAATTTGAGGTTTCATTCTTCAATTGCCATTTTGGGCCCCACTTTTGTGGAACCCCCCCTCCCCCCCCCCCCCCCCCCCCCCCCCCCAACAAAAAAAAAAAAAAAGAGGAACGGTTAGGGTTGCTCTTGGGGGAGTTAATAAATGGGTTGTGATTTTCTATCTGGGTTTGATTGACAAGTCATGTGTAGTGGGTCCAGCTCCACATTTTTCTATTTTTTGTTTGAGGGAGAGAACATGTATTTTTTAGTAATAATTGCTAAAAAGTTGTTTTACTTTGACTTATAATTATTAGTAATTTGCACGTGCAATGCACATATTCTTTATTTTAGCTCCCACTATTAACAAATTATCTCCAATGGCATCAACATTTATTATATATACTAGTTCAAATTTACCGTGCACCAAGTGCACGTGACTTGGTATATGATATCTTGTAGAGAATCATAAAAGCAATCAGTACATTTATGGATTATAAGTCCTGCAAATGTTGCATGAGGAATATACAATAAATTTTCAATATTAAAAATAGTAGTTATGAGAAAATACAAAATGGCATAAAATAATGTGTCTCAACAAAATTAATGTTAAATGTAGAATTCCTTAAAAGAAACATATGACAAAAACAAAGCAAATCCTGAACTTTTAATTTTGTATTCTTTAGTTGGTTAATCATCCTTTTAGACTTTATTTTTTTTTGAAATTAAAACAACTTATGGCTTCTTCTTCATCCTTTCTTATCTTGCTTCTAGTAAAAAATAATTCTGATATCTGACGTCTTCTGATTTGATCAAAAAGCTATTTTCATCTCCAATGCATTTCTTGATCTATCTATTAAAATTCTCCAATAATTTGTTCCCGCATATAAAATTAAGCTATTAGCTATTGATTATTTTGAATCTTTTGGGAAACACATGTCATACCTCATTCTTAATCTTTTCAGCTAATTAAAGGTTTTATATTCTATAAATGTTTTGTACAATATACAGATAAGTAGATCACCATACTTATAGGTCTTATAGGTCAAAACGATCAGATTTAAATTTAAAACTAAATTGCTCCCAAACTCATAAAGCCAAACAACATGCCCTCACCTCACTTCTTAGGTCATAAGTAAGAGGGTTAAGCATCCCATCGTATATAACATTTTGAGACTTGCAATAAAGTGAGATACAATAGAGGGTAGACAAATAATCTCTATAGAAGAAATAATAGCATGTCAGTCCATATGCAATTTTATTTTGCAATTCTCGATGATTGGTCCATGCATAATTATTAAAAGAAAAATAGAAATATAGTTAGTTGTGAACATTTATTTTTATAAGTGGATCTATCATAGGGAGTTGCAAAGAAAGTTGCACATTTGCAGTAGTATTCTATCATTTCTTATCTCAATAGATTCTAATGACTACATAGAAGGTGTATGACTTCCTTAACTTTGTCGGTGCCTTCTTATTTAGTAAGCATATTATCCAATATAAAATTATGCTAGTTATTCATATATATCATATCATAAATAATTTGAAAAGTAACAAAAATCCTACCTTATTTCTTCCGGTAAATAATTGCACAATAATTTAGATTAGGTTGGCAATGATTTGTGTACCACCCTGGAAGATATAAGAGATAGTAAGTGCTGAAATAAATGCAATGCCTCAGAAAAACATCTTATCAATGCCAAATAGACCATAAGCACTATCGCCACATATTAGAAAATCTACCTCAATGATTATTGAAAACATAGACTTCTGTTCTTGATGTGCAGTACAAGTAAAGACAAAGTAAAACAAGATTAGAATAACAAACTAATAAAGTATAATTGTTTACTACATTCCATTTTTGCTATAATATTAGATACCCAAGGAAAACCTTCAAATAACAGCATGAAAACTAAAGAAGAAGCACAATAATTACATAAATCGTAAGAAACACCATAAGGAGAAATTTCATATGACTCATTTTCATTATTAGCAAAGAATGATACAAAACACAATGATTTAGAACTCTTTGCTCTATCTTCCTTTTGATGCTTAAGACACTACAAACAAAGAGGGAAATCCCGGTTTTTTGTGTGTGCCAATCTCGGCAAAATACTGATGCAAGCACTGGGGATATCCCCGTCGGGGATGCGAAAGGGCTATCCTGGCATTTTAAAATGTCGTGATAGGCTAATTTTCATTTAATTGTTTTTCCATTAAATATCCTATCCTAGCGTTTGAAAACGTCGAGATAGCTAATTATTATTATCATTATTATTTAATTAATTTGGGTGTGGGGTGGGGTGGGGGGGGGGGTTTAAAAATAATAGTTGGGTGGTTGTTTTTGTTGTTTATTATATCAAATCAAAATAATTGTAATTCAATTTACAATCATTTTCAGAAATTCATTCTAATAATCTTCCACAAATTCATGAATCAAACATAATAAACAATAGAAAAATACTTTACAATACAAATTTATTCCAATAATCAAACATAATAATTAAACAATTCAAAAATATGAAAAATTTGGTTTGTAGTCTTGCATCATGACAGGGTTGAGAAGGGCATCGTATAAGATGTTGACATCACGAACGAGATGATCTCTTGATAGCTTGCATAAACTTTGAGTATTTATCCGAAGCAGTTTCAAGCCTGCAATAATAGTAATGAAATGCATTGAGTTTTAGATTTGATTTTAGGCCGACATAGTGGAAAGCAGAAAGCACAAGGCTTAGTCCTTGGAATTTAAAGAAGTTAACAATTAGAAAGATTAAAATGTAGTTTAAAATGTAATCCTAGAAGAAGACAATAGTCGCTATAATGAGGTGGGGCTAAATCATTTTCTACGGCTAAAGCAAAAGTTTGAATTAAAACAAGTGATTGTTATCAACATTGTTATGGGTCTGACCAAACAAAACTGTACCTGTATTCTAAACAGTTGGACTCTTGATTGATTTTGACTGCAACAACCTTGCCGTCATCAGTTGTTCTACCTCGCAAACCTTTGAGACAAAAGTCAAGCAGCTTTGCCGATCCAACATTTCTGCATGTTGCCCCTTTAAGGGTTTTCCATGATACCTACTGAGATCCATGAATAGCTTGAAGAACCTTGACCATGACTTCCTCTACCCTGTCGACATCTTCCTCTGACCATGCACAAAGTGAAGTGTTTCATGTTTTTTATTCTTCATCTGCATTATGGAGGAGTTGCATTATAAATCTGAAGTGTTAGGAATTGTGGCATTAAATACACGTAGGCACTGAGTACTTGAAGTTGGAGAAGAAGAGGAGACAAAGACAGCAAGAGAAGACAACAACAAGTAGAAGAAGTATAGTCTGGAGAGTTGCGGTTGACCAACCTGGGGGTGCGGTCGATCGACCCACACTGCTGAGAGTTCTTCGAGTGTACAGGTCCAACAGAGGAGGGGACGATCGACCGGGTAGTCGACCGGTCGAGTCTCGGGTTTGGCTCTACACGTTGCGGTCAACCGACCTTGGGGGTGCAGTCGACCGACTTCGGTGGGTGATTATTTTTGGGCTTACGAGTTTAAGGCCCAATTACTGGATTTGTGTTTATCTTTTAGGGTTTACTTGGGGGCTATATATGGCCGTAGATTCTAGGGTTTAGATGATCTGAAAAGATCCAAAGAGAGATTTGGTAAGCCGTTATCATTGTTCAACTTCAAGAGGGGATTGTGCCAAGTATTTCAAAGGTAAGAAAGAGAGAGATTGGGAGTTGTAATCTCTTTTGTAATCTTTGTATTTCTTGGAAAATAAGAAGTATTGGTTATCTCTGCATATTGATTGTGTTCTTGTGAGATCTTGCATATATTGTGGTGACTTGTTCTTGGTTCATCAAAGTCTTTTTGGAGTTTTTATTGCTTGTGGTGTGTTTCGGCTATTAGCACTACGAGTTTAGGGGTAGATTCTTCAACAAAAAGGTCCCTTACTGTCTCCAATTTGAGAGCTGCTAGAGAATGATAGAAAGCAATTGTATTCTGCAAACCATTCTGAGGGGCATGAGCTTGAAAGAAGAGAGGCAAAGGCAAGTTTTCTATTACATGCTAAACTGAGAAATGCAGTTATTGATTGTATATTTATAGGCATTCATTATAACTTATAAGCAGTTCTGCAGTTATTTAGTTATTTATTTACACTGAAGATGCGGGAAACATAGTGAAGATGTTATTGTCATGGAAAGCCACGATGTTATACTATTTTAGCTTTGTGTCATATACGATAACTGAGCAATGCAATTGCTAGGTTGTTTTTCTTTATCTAACCAGTTTTCGGTATTGATAATTCCATGGTCAGCATAGTTTTTGGAAATGAAAGCAGCTTGTATTTAATACATACCTAACCTGAAGCATCATGCCTAACCGATCCCAGAATGTGAGAATGTCAGTTCCTGTTAGGGACTGGGAGCCACCTACTTGACCATTGACTCGAAGAAGGTGGCCATAGCCATTAGTGTGAATTACACCATGTAGCAAAATGAGTCGAAAACCAACCTGGGGAGGGGGGGCCGGGATTGATGCCCCTCTGTGGTGTACCTTTTGTGGGTAGATATCGTTGTATCCGATGAGGTAGCTCATCTGCATTGGGTTGTTACCTAAGAGATAGTCAGCCTGATGAGAAATTAAATGTGAGAAAAGTTGAGTCGAACTAATTTCCGAGCAGTCAGAATCTTCATTTTCATTCTCAGTTCCAGGAAGTTTAGATATCTGATCTATAATAAGTATCTCTAATGTTATAACTCCGAAAGGAGTGGGTTGTGTGCACATGTAATATTGCTTTTACTAAACCACTTGATACACTTAAACTATTTATCTTAACTCTAATCCCAGCCTTGTGTTTGGATCTATTATTCAACTAAATTAAAATTTTCTATTAATTGAATTTCCTTTCAGGTTTTCACATTTATAGCATGTACAATGCTTGCAAATAAATTTAATCAGATCAAATACGAAACGGAACATATAAATTCTTTAAATAAAAGTTTTAATAGGCATTAGTAAGTATTAGGTTTAGGTTTGATTATAAGGTATAATTTACAACCATAAATCCGTATTGTAGAAGATATACCAAATTGTATGAAGGCTGTTAGAATACAAGTGCAATTTCCCTTAATCCTTCTACAACTTCGAAGTTTTAGCATAGTGGCAGGGACTTTCACATGGTATCAGAGCCTAATCAGATCTAGGCAAGTGAAGACGAAGAGGAGGAGGCTGATCACCTCTGTCTTGATCTGATCCCATTGTTGATCCCGTCACCGATCATCGACTCCGATCCCGTCAGACCCCGTCGCCGTCACCGCTCTGCCCTCATCCGAGACCCTTCTCCTTCCTCCTCTCGTCTGATTTCGAAACCCATCGCCGCAACCCATCCACCCACCTCCTCACGCCCCCATCGTCATCGCAGTTGCCACCTCCAGACGACCACCGATGACCCGCCATTGCAGCACCCCTGTCTGCTGCCGCTTGCCTCTACCGCTCGAACGCACCTCCTCACCCAGCATCTTCCTCGTCGAAGCCGTCGCTTAGGGTTTCCTCGAATTTCGTGCCGCCATTTTTTGCAGAAGCTCCTTGTCCTCCACCCGTCCTCCGCCATCCCGTTCACCCCGTCGATTGCCGAGATCCACCACCGCAGTCACCCCCTGTTCTACCCACCGCCAGCAATCACCTTGCGCCGCCGCTTTTACAGAAGCTCCTCTTCCTCCACCTGTCCTCCGCCATCCCGTTCACCCCGTCGATTGTCGAGATCCACCACCGGAGTCACCCCTATACTACCCGCCGCCAGCAATCACCTTGCGCCTGAACCCCCGAAGCTGCCATTGCTGATCTTGCTCTTGCTGTTTTGTTTGCTGATGTCTGTAGTTTTGGATACTCTCGTTTGGTGTTTTAGTCCACTGTAGAGTTGCTGTTTGGGCGTTGGATTGCTGCTGTTTTTGCTGTTTGTTGGAGACTTTGAGCTGTTCGTGGCCAAGTTGTGCCGTTTGCTATTGGCTGCTGAAGATCAGATCCGTTGTTTTCTTGTGCCGCTACCATGGGACAAATTGATGGAGCTAAGAAGAATATTGGACTTGCATCTACATTAGTTACAGCTGCAGGTAATGATGGTAAGGTATTTAATATTCCTGCTTCTGTTATGAATAGTGTATGGATAATTGATTCGGGTGCTACCGCCCATATGACTGTTGATTCTAGACAAGTTCAAAATTTTCAACCATCCACTAAATCAACTGTGTCCACTGCCAATGGTGATCCTGCCACTATTACTGGCGAGGTTACCATACACCTCACAAACAACCTAACCTTAGATACTGTCCTAGTTGTGCCATCCTTGAATTTCAACCTATTATCTGTTGCCCAAATAACCACTGCCTTACATTGTATTGTAGTTTTTTGGTCTTCACATTGTGTGTTTAAGGATATTCGGACTTGCAAGATGATTGGTTATGGGGTTAGACACGGGAAGTTCTATTACCTAGATTTAGAATCTGAATATTTGAGCAAGTTGACTCAAGCTCTAAGTGTGGAAGGATCCGAAGATGAGAAGAAGAAATCAGATATTTGGTTATGGCATCGATGTCTAAGGCATGCTTCTTTTGGTTATTTGAAGAAATTATTTCCAAGTTTATTTTTGAAGTTGGATATATCTGCCTTTCAGTGTGATGTGTGTGAACTCGCAAAAGGTCATCGTGTCTCTTTTTCTCCAAGTCCAAGTAGAAGCTCCCTTTCTTTTATGATTATTCATTCTGATGTTTGGGGTCCATCCAAAATCACTACATTTGGAGGAGCCAAATGGTTTGGGACCTTTATTGATGACTGTACCCGTATGACCTAGATTTGTTTGATGAAGTCAGAAGATCAACTCGCAGATATCCTAACCAAGGCTGTTTCGACTCGGCTCGTCTTGAAATTTGTTGACAAGTTGGGCATGCTCGATATCTATGCACCAACTTGAGGGGGAGTGTTGAAATATAGTAATTGTATATTCTGTTTCCTAATATAGAAAACAGATTCCCCAAATCTCTCATCTTCCCAATCTTCTCTCAATCTCTTTTCTTCTTCTCCAAGAATGTAATCCTTATATATAGATGTATACAGTGAAGAATAAATATAACAAGAAGAATAAGAATTATTTTTCCCAAAATTATTTTCTTCAAAGGCATCACCTGGGATTTAGCAAAATTTCGGAAGTCAGTAGGTGAATATGATTTCCCACTGCAGGAAAATTCTGGAGTGCGGGAAGTGAGCATGTAATCACTGTAAAGTACAGCAAAGAACGAAGCAGCCACCGGGTGTTGAAGTGCATTCCACTCATGAACCCAGACGAAGCCACCTGGGAAATGATAGATGACTAATACCAAATTTAACCGATAATTGAACAATCAAAGAGCTGCAAAATCCAATGTATTAAAAATGGAATAAGAATAATGGTTGAGTAAACAAAATCAAAACAGTTTGTCTTTTATATACAATTTGCAAGTTGGTTTTAGCAACATTACACATCAAACTGCAGGTTGTGAAATGCACCAATTTTGCAGTATGGGGGCTGAAGTAAGGGTTCTAAGGTTTCGAAGTGTTAAAGCAGTCACTTAGTTTAGTCCCGTATTGGTAAAATTGATAGTTCGCCACGTATTCTCTCCTATATGAGGGCTTTGTATCAAGTTATATTTATCTCAATAAAAATTACCTCTCTCATACCCATAGCTAGAAATTTTACATGACAGATCGCATGCACTGAGTTCCGTCAGTCACTTTACGCAGGCCTCTAAAGTTGCTGGTATATCTTAAAAAGCTCATGGATAAGAACTACTCTCTGGATTTGGAAATTCTCTCACTCTTCATGACTTCTCAGATATTGATTGGGCTAGATCAATGGATGATAGAAAATCTACAAGCGGCTACTTTTTTTTCTTCAGTAGCAATCTAGTCTTATGGAAGAGCAAGAAACAATCCGGTGTTGCTCATTCCAGTGCTGAAGAGTACCAAGCTTTCGGGCATATTGTTTCAAAAATCTTTCGGTTTCACTCTCTTCTTCGTTATTTAGACATTCACAATTCCGCTAGAGTTCATGTCCATTGTGATAACCAAGCTGCTATTCATATTTCGGAAAATCCGATGCTTCATGAGTGCACCAAATTTATCGAAGTTGGTTGTCATTTTGTCAGAAATTAGTGGGAGAAGAAAGTCATCACATTCACATATGTTCGTTCATCTAGCCGATATTCTCATCAAAGCTTTGCCACTCAAACCTTTTCAAAGCTTCCTTAACAAGCTTGGCTTAAACAATATCTACTCTCCAGTTTGAGGCCAACTTCAAGGAGAATGTTAAAATAGTAGCTTAGTTTAGTTCCGTAGTGGTAAAATTAGTAGTTCACCTCCTATTCTCTCCTATACATAAGAGGACTTTGTATCAAATTATATTTTTCTCAATAATGTATCTATCTCTCATACCTAGAAACTTTACACAGGGATTTGCATGGAAACACTACTTAAATAAACACAATAAGACATCAAGATTTTTTGTTTTGGTTTTTGTAGGGTGCCATAAACACCTAAACAACCCTACTTTAACCACAAAGGCTCAGATCTTTTGTCATACTTCTCTTTTATGCCCAAATTGTGCATATGTTTTTTTTCCTTACCTGGTTGGCTGTCAATTTGTTAGAGTCGCTAAATGCTTATTTCTAACATCAGCATATTTCCTCCAAAAATGGAATGGTTTTCTCGATGCTTTAAGTTGAATGTAATCCAACAGAAAGTCCATCATTACTCCCTTATAGACTTGTCCTCCAAATTAGCGGACGTCAACTTTACCCCCTCGCTTGTTTGTAGTTTCCTTGGCTATTTGGTACTATTTAAGACGAGTAGTGCTAGAGCCACTACCAATTTCACTACATTTTTCTTCACTACCTTATGTGGCATATTCCAATAGGTAGGGAATGATAGAGTAGGTGGGAGAACTCTCCAATAGGAGTGTGCCACCTAAGATAGTGAAGGAAATGATAGTGAAATTGGTAGTGGCTCTAGCATTACTCATTTAAGACAGACATGTAGATGACAGTCCCTACTAAAATTCTGTGAATCTTTGGAGGAGACTTTTGCTCCAAGTTTCGAGATAAAGGCTTAGATAATGATGCTGAATCTAATTCTATAAATATTGCTACTTTTTATGAACAAGTTTGTAACCATGAAAATTTTGAATAAAAGTGTTAAAGTTCTAGGATTACCATCTGTTCGACCGTCAGTGGCGTCAGTGGCTGTCAGGGAATCTTGTTGAAGACCACACATTACAGCTTCAGCTGTATCCTTGTACTTTTGGAGACCACTGCACTCTGCATTCGAAGCATTTTGGAAGCAACGAATTTCACTCTCGATAACAGTACCTGCAAGAAGATTGAACATAACTTTAAACAAACCAACTTAGAAAAAATGAAGCTACTCCCACCTAACCCCCCTCCCCCCCCCCCCCCCCCCCCCCCCCCCCCCCCCCAAGCCGAAAGCAGAAGGAGAAGCTCTGATATCGGGATTACGGAGTAAAGGTTCAGAGGAGGTACTCCGTAATCCCGATATCAGAGCTTCTCCTTCTGCTTTCTGCCTACGTTAGTTTGACCCACACTTTGGAGGCCTTCGGCTTCAACCCTGGTTCTTTGAAATCTTCACCATTACCTCTCGGACCTTTGACTTCACTCCCCATGCTGTCGGAGTTGGAGCTGAGTGGGTGCGGGCCCAACGAGGGGATCCGACACCCACCACCCCCCCTCCTCCCCCTCCCCCCCTCTGCAGATGTGTCTCCCCCTCCTCCTCTCCCACCTACTCACCTCCCTGTCAACCAGGCGGCTGCACCCCCCAACCCCACCTCCAACCATTCTACCCTAATGAATGTCCCCTATGAGGAGGAGTCTCCTAGGCTCAGACGTGAGCTCACTCCGCCGCGGGCACATCGAAGTGCACATCATCGACAGACAAGGAGTGGCGACGTTCATCACTGCCATCGGGAGTTCATCTTGAGGGAACGGGCCCATAGAGGGGGTCCTTCTACAAGCCGCTATGGGCGTAATAGAACCCCCCCAGGTTCCAGCGCTCCGCTCAGAGACGATGCGACGACCATCTTCATAGGGACAGGGACACCCACAGACTGAGTTCTCGCAATGAGACTCATCAACTTCATCATACCAACAGTTACTACAGAGAAAGGATTCACAGTAAGGATACTCACCGCCCCCAATACTAAAGAGGCCAGCGGCATCACTCAAGTCACCAAAGCAGTGACTACCAACATCACTCAACCAATACATCACAGCCAAGAACCTCCACTCTCCACCATAACCCCCCAGTGAAACCCAACAATCAGCAGCACAACCCACCAACCCCCCCCCCCCCCTCACTCACCCAACACCTGGCACCACCAAAGGAGGCGAGCCCGGACCATCCCAAGGCCATCGTCGTATGGGCCCAACAGGGGGGTCCAAGCGACAAGCCCAAGGAGGATGAGGAACAAGCTTCGACTGGAGATGCAGCGGAGTAGTGGCAAGAGGTCACCCACAAAGGGAAAAGGAAACTCACCTCCCCAGCGCCAGTGCCGCAGGACAACGGTAAGAAACAAAGAAGAGGGAAACGAAAATCGGTGCCGTGCTTCAATTGTGGTGACTTAGGCCACTATCGAACAGAATGCACTTAAGAAGTTCGATGCTTGAAATGTATGAAATGGGGCCACATGTCTTACAATTGTACCAATGTGATTACTTCCAATACCGATGATGAACGACAAGTCTGCAGAGGAAGATCACCGGATAACCCAGCAACAATCAGACTAGCAAACAGTATCGCCATTATCAAGAGTGAGGAAAGTTGGCTACGCCAGTGGTGTGCGGTGGCTCGAGTCAAGTCAGGCATGCCATCAGAATCCCATCTACTACAAGCGCTGAACGCTAAGTGGCCCATGAGTGCACACAGAGACTGGGTAGTGAAGAAAGTTTGTCATCTCCAATTTCTTATTTCGTTCCCATCACCAGAGAAAATGTTAGAAGTTACCAGTATGGTGACGGTGGATTTTGGGCACTTCAAAGTGGACTTCAAAGCTTGGATACCGAGCTTCGGTGCAGAACGTCCCCAAGGAGAAAAGTATTGGATATGGATCCACAACGTACCACTTCATTTCTGGAAGAAGGAGGCTTTGCAAGAGATAGTCTCCGACTTCGGATCAGTGGAAGACATAGACGAAAAGATCATTCACCTCTCGGAGATAGTCTCGGCGAGAGTTCTCATCAGGAGCGGTGATATCTCCCTAATGCCTCACTTCGCCAAAGTTTTCTCATACGAACAATCTTATCTCATTCAGTTTATACTTGACAAATGCACAGAGATGGAGGCGGAGCTACAACCCATCACTTCCCCCACACCCCCCCTCTCTTCGTGATGGCCGCACATACAAAGAGGTTGCCTCACCAGAGTGGGAGCTCACTATAGACGGGGCCTATGAGGTGGAGCGTACTCACCGAGAATTGATCAAGGCGGCGAGAGGGCCGGAGGTCCACCGAGAGCCTGTGGTGGGGGGATCAGCGCGTCAAGCCTCAGAGTCGGATCCTGTTGGGCGAGATCGAGACTCGTCCAATGGATCCAATGGCCAGGATCCGCTGCCAGATTTGGTAAATCGCCCAAGGCCAGCGACAAGTTTGGAAAAGGGAGTACCACAGGTTTCCCAAAGTGGCATGCAACCATAGAGGGTTGGTGAAAAGAAACGAAAAGAAGATCAGAGGAAGGGGCCAGAGCCTGTAGGCCCTAAAATGGGCAAAAGCATGCTAAGCTGCTCTCCAAAAGGGGGAAAGACGCTGCCTTTGGGACGAGAGTTGGTAAAGGAAAGCTCCTTTCAGGGGAAAGCTCCGAGGGGAGCGTCGCTTTTGACCACAAAGGTGGACCCAAAGCTAAGTAGGCCACCTAACGAGCAAAAAGGAAGCTCTAGGCATTAGGAGCAGGATTTGGCAGAGGGCTTTTTGAGGAAGACGACGAGCGTACAGCTCATCGCTGAAGAGAAAGAGAACTCAAATGAGAAAGATCCAATAGAAGGAGAAGCAGCTTCGCAAGATAAGAGGAAGGAACCCCTCGTAAATGACAAAGAGGCTTCGTTCAGAGTGCGCTGCGCTTCGAACAGAAAGCCTACCGCAAAAGCAGCCAACCCACAAAAGCCACGTGGATGTGGCGTCAGAAGACAGGACCAGATGGTCCAAGAACGCAACGTAGCTTATCCTACTCCGCAGACAGTTTGAAGTCTAAATATTCAAGAGGATTCGAGTGGGCCCAAGCCCAATGTTTCGCTTGGGAACGAGAAAGAGTGGGGGGAGCATTTTATAGCGCAGGAGGGGTTAGTTTAGAGGGGCCCATCAAGGGCCCAATTGTTCTACATACTAGTACGGGGCCTGAAATGCAAACAAATATACTGGAATTGGCATACAGTGGGCCCATTGAGGGGTCCACCATTGGAGAGACAATTATTCAATAGGAAGTGGCGACAAGTGATGGGCTCATCGAGGGGTCCAATACGGGAGAGCCAGTTGTACAGAGTACACCACAAGACGACGATGACAATAGTGAAGGCAGGTTAAATCTTGAAGATGATTGTGTCTATTCTGAGGAGGAGTCTATGGAGTCAGAGGATTATGATTTTCAGGTGGACTTCCGTGCCACCTCTCCTGAGTTTGTGCCCTCCACCTATCCCCCAACCCAACTGACTGCAACTAGCCAGGGCCGACCACACACAGGTTTCAGAGTCCAGAAGGTGGCTAAAAGGTCTACAGAGGAGTCCTTAGATGATTATCTGGAAGTCGCGGCGGCTGCCAAATCCTCAAAGACTAGTGACGGAGGTACGCGCTCCTTCTAAGCTTTTATTTTTAACTTCATGACTGATAACGAAATTTTTAGCCTAGCCAATACCTGTGGTCTTGTGGTTAATGATAGAGACAGGAACTCCCTCCTCCTCAACAAAATTAGAGGATGGGAGACGGAGAGGGTTAATCTTAACTTGAATTTGAACTCGTCGCCCGATACGAGTCACGATCCCACCCATTCCCTTAGTTAATGGAGGCTCTATTCTGGAACGTTAGGCCTAGGTAGGAGGGGTAAGTGAGAAATGGTGAGGGAGGTTATCGCTAGGTTGAAAGCCAATTTCGTAGGGCTTCAAGAAACCAAACTGTCATGCATGCTCAGACTTAGTAGAGTGGGGGGTAGACGAGTATCCGAATGTAAAATATCCCCATCTGTGGGTGCTTCTGGGGGCATTGCTCTAGGTTTTAATCCAGACTACTTAACTGTCTAGACGAGCGAGCAATTCTCTCTGTCAGTATTACTACAACGTAAATCCGACCGTGGACTCAGTCAGTTACGGTGGTCTATGGACCTGACACCTCTGACGCTCGAAGGGCCTTCTGGACGGAACTCAGAGTGGTGAAAGCACGTTGGCCTTACCCTTGGGTGGTGGGGGGCGACTTCAATATCACCAGCTTTGCCTTAGAGCATAGGGGTAGAGGTGCCTGCGATGCAGATAGGAAAGCCTTTAATAAGGTCATCTCTAATCTGGATCTGGTTGATATTCCCATCTCTGACAGGCTCTTCACCTGGTCGAACATGCAAGCGGTGCCCATTCTAGCCAGCTAGATAGAATTTTGGTCTCCACGGACTGGGAGACCAAATTTCCGTTGGCCGCAGCTAGATCAATTCCGAAGCCAACCTCAAACCACGTACCTATTTTCCTATCCTCAGGGGAAAACCAACCAAGGAAGCCCTCAAGGTTTCGGTTCGAGAAAGCGTGGTTAGAATTCCAAGAGTTCCATTACATGGTAAACGAATGTTGGTCTCGCTCGACAATGGCCACCGAGGCGACCGCAGTTTGGTGTGAAAAAATTAGAAGGCTTCGACACAAACTCAGGAAATGGAACCGCACCAGGTTTGCACTGATCTGGCAAGCTAAGGAATCCCTTCTGGAAGGTATTGAGGAGCTGGAAAAAAAAAGAAATTAGGGACTTGCTACAGGAAGAGCGGAATAGACTGCTGCAGCTCGAATAGGAAATTGACCACTTATACAGGATGGAGGAAATCAAATGGCAGCAAAGATCCAGAATTTCGTGGCTCAAAGAGGGAGACGCGAACACTGCCTTCTTCCATCGAGTGGCCAGTGCTCGGCGGAGATCCAACCTAATTCAATCAATCCACGCGAATTCCGGTATGGTGCAAGACGACAACGCTATTAGGCTGGCTTTCCAATCTCACTACAAGCGACTCTTTGATCACAAAGCTGAGATGAGGGTCCCTCTACAACCCGACTTCTGGCAAGATTGGCCGAATAATCACAACCCCAAATTACAGTCCCTCAAAGTTCCCTTCACTGAGAAAGAGGTCTGGGAGGCGGTTCAACAAATGGGAAGTGATAAAGCCCCAGGACCAGATGGGTTCCCGATAATTTTTTATCAGATTTTCTGGGAAGAGATCAAAGATGACCTCCTGAAGTTGTTTGCAGATTTCTACGAGCATAAACTTAAGCTAGGGAGATTTAACTCTGCCGAGGTAGTACTGATCCCTAAGAGAGAAGATTCCTGACGAGTCGGAGACTACCGCCCTATTAGCCTCCTCAACTGTTCGGTTAAGATCATTACCAAAACTCTAACCAACAGACTAGGTAAGGTGATGGATGGCCTCATAAGTCAAGATCAGACGAGATTCATCAAAGGATGTTGCATACAAGACAGTATGGCAACAGCCGAAGAAACGATCCATCACTACCACACGTCGAATTCTAAGATTTACCTCTTGAAGCTGGACTTTGAGAAAGCCTATGACTCCGTGGAATGGGACTGTTTGTTGGAAGCATTGGCAGGGAAAGGCTTTGGGGAGAGATAGATCAGGTGGATGCACACCTGCCGTACCACCAGCAGGTCGGGGATCTTGGTGAATGGGGTTTCAGGACATCAATTCCCCTGCAAACGGGGTCTCAGACAAGGTGATCCTCTATCACGACTCCTCTTCACCATCGTTGCTGACGTTCTCCGTTCCATGATGACTAAATGCGGTAGAGCAGGTTGGGTGGTACCAGTAGCCAAGGAAACCAATCGACAAGGGTGCTCTATACTCCAATACGCAGATGACACGCTTCTATTTGGCAATGGCAACCTAGGGGAGACCACCGTCTTCAAGGGTATTCTGTATTGTTTTCAAGCCTGGTCTGGCCTTAGGGTCAACTTCCACAAAAGTGCACTCATTCCCATTGCCCTGAAACCAAAAGAGACATTGGATCATGCCACAATCCTCAACTACCCCACTGAGAGTTTTCTCATCCAGTATTTAGGGTTGCCACTAAGACACGGAAAACTCAAAAAGGCAGATTGGCTACCCATTATTGATCGGGTCGACAAACGGCTTGCAGGGTGGAAGGGCAAAGTCCTATCCTTGGGGGGAGAGTTACGCTTATCAATGCCGTTCTTTCAAACTTGCCAACCTATTATCTCCCCTTTTTTGAAATGCAGCAATGGGTTATTCAGAGAATCGACCGTACGCAGAAATGCTTTCTATGGAAAGGGGCAGACCCAGAATGAGGGGGGTACCATCTCATCAAATGGGAGAAGGCATGTATGAAAAAGAAACATGGAGGCCTAGGCATTATCGACCTTCGAGATATGAACCTGGCTCTACTAGGCAAATGGTGGAGGAAAGTTTTCCATCCTAATTGAGAAGGGTGGCAACAATTTGCTCAGGGATATATGCATGGTAATGAAACGAGAAACCTAGGCTTTAGGATAGGCCCCCGGGTGTCCTGGTTCTGGAAAGGCATCGCTAAAGCATACGAATCCTTTAATAGTTTCGTGAAGTCAGTCATCGGCAATGGCAGACTTACCAGATTCTGGTGGGATAAGTGGTGTACTGAGCACCCACTTAGAAACCTGTTCCTAGACTTATATGACCAAGCATTACATCCACATTGCACGGTGGCCACAGCCTGGAAAAGGGGCACCTGGAAACCTCCTTTCAAACAAGCGCTTGATTTAGGGTCCCAGCTTAGACTAACGGAACTTCAGAACCTCATCATCAACGCCAGAATTGATTGCTCCCACGGCCCTGATAAGAAATCTTGGGGAGTGGAGAAGAACGGGAAGTTCACGGTTCGCTCCATGTATAACCACATTCACTTTAGGGGTTGTACACCAACGTGGTCGGCTGTCATCTGGAGAACGAAAGCTCCGCTTAAAATCAAAGCTTTCTTATGGTTGGTCTTGAATGATGCGATTCTGACTAGGGAAAACCTAGCCAAGCGCCAGGCCAATGTGGGTACCCAGTGCGGGTTTTGCCTTGCTACACTGGAGACGAGAGACCACCTTTTGCTTCAGTACCCCAAGAGCAAAGCGGTCCTCATAGAGGTTCTCGCCGCCCTAGGGACGCCACAATACCCTAGTGTATATGAGGAGTTGTGGGTGGGCCCTAAATTTGGGTTAGAAGGGGGGCTATGAGAGAAGCATGGTATATTGCTATTGCCGCGGTGACCTGAGTTCTTTGGCTAGACAGAAATAACCGTTACTTTCGTGAAACTTGCAATAGTATTTCTGGAAATTTAACTTACACTATGCATCTTATTTCTTTTTCAGCTAATGTGGCCACAGCAGGTCCCCGAGGACGGATTGCGAGCATATTCCAGGTTCAGGAGTTCGACGATGAGGAAATTAAGATTGGTCCGACGATCGATTGATAGCTTGAGCTGCCGATACTGATCAGAGGTGCCCACCCCCCAGGGCTTTGTTGGGGGGACTATGATGTATTTCTCTTTGGTTTTCTAGTTTACTTTGGTCCCGCCCCCCATGTTTAGGGTGGAGTTTGTGTACTTTTGTTATGTTTGTAGGATTTTGTAGTGAGCTCAGTACTCTGAGTTTGTTTTATTAATCTCTTATTAATGAAACAGGGTGGCCAGACTCCACCTTTTCCTAAAAAAAAAAGATTGAACATAACTTTAGATAAGAAATACACCCAATCTGATAAATCACACTGAAATTCCTCTTTAAAAATAGAAGTTAAGAGTAAGGAACATAACTAAGATATGACTGAAATGAATATCAATGCTTATATTTCTTTTCAAAGACAATGATATCAAATATATATGTACCTATGTTCCCGCACGCTTGTCATCCCAACTAAACCAAGTTGGTCTTCCCCAATCAGCAAACTCTTCTCCATTGCTCCTTGAGAAAACCATAACTTTTACCGCATTATCAATATACTAGGTTTTCCCGTGGACACGTTCCTACGACATGTTTTCATGAACAATGCAGCATATGAAAAGCCTGGTAAACAGTAAAATATATGCACGGGTTTGTAAATGATTCGTGAAGGATAATTTCTATAAATGTTTATTTGCCAGTAGACCTTGATGTACTCTGAAGTAGGATTATGGAGTGAAGTGCATAATTCATTGTTTATTGGTTTATATTGTAGGATCATTTGTCAGCAGCTCGGGATTCAAAAAGAGTATTGTGAATATACAACAGTAGTATGTGTGACTTCAATATAAGAGATTTTATATTTGATTTGGAGTATGACAGAAGTAGCAATTCTTTTAATTGTGCAGTTAATACTTCAAACTGCATGAGTTAGTTTCTCGTTGTCATATTTTTATATAGTTAACCATATATGGATTTAAAATAGGGAGGGAGAGAGAGAGAGATAGAGAGAGAGAAAGAGAGAGAGAGATTGTTGTGATAGATATGTGAAATGAATACCATAAGCCCTTTTGTTAAATGTGATCTTGATTGCATTGCTTTGTTTGGAGATTTGAAAAGCAACATAAATAACACGTCTCTCTCTCTCTGAACGATGCTCTTCCATTTATTTTTGTTAATAATAGCTTTGTTTGGAGATTTCCTTGTTGATAATGTGATCTTGATTTATCTATATCCATATACTAGAGAGCCTATTGCAATACACCTGGAAACAACACTATATATGGCTCAAAATGCTCAAAAACCTAGTAGTGTAATATCAACACAGTCATAACAAAATTAATGTAATATCATCACATTTTATTCTCATAGTGAAGCATAATAGTGTGATCAACTAACTGCTTGTAAACAGAGCTCAAAGGAAACAACATAAGAATAGCTTAGAGTTCTCAGAAACAACATAAACAGAGTTGAATAAGCCTGGAAACAACATAAACAATGCTCAAAATGTGCTTATAAACAACATAAACAGAGCTCAATACACCTGTAAACCTGTAAACAACACTCTATATGGCTAAAAATGCTCATAAACCTAGGAGTGTAATATCAACACAGTCATAACAAAATTAGTTTAATATCATCACATTGTAATCTCATAGTGAAGCATAATAGTGTGATTAACTGCTTGTAAACAGAGCTGAAAATGCCTGGAAACAACTAAAGAATAGCTTAGAATTCTCAGAAACAACATAAACAAAGCTCAATAAGACTGGAAACAACATAAACATAGCAGAAAATGCTTATAAACAACATAAACAAAGCTCAATACACCTAGAAACAACATAAATAGAGCTCAAAATCTATGTAATTGGTTGTGAATAATTTTACTCCCAATAAAGAAGAAGGAAGATGGGGAAAATGTTTAATCTTCTTTTTTCCTGTTAGGATAGGACATAAAAAAATAAAAATAAACTGCTACTGATATTTTGTTTTATCAGGCTATTGCAAAAAGACTTCAAATTGACACAAGTTCACTGATACATCGAGATTGCAAAAGTCCACTGATACATCGAGATTTTTCTCTAAACATTTTTTGTGAAAAGATCGTGTTTTTCTTTTGGTAGGAGGTTCAACACAACCAATTCAACTTTTAGCAGTGTGGGGGAAATATCTAACAAACATATTTAATGTCCAACACAAAATTCGATGCCAAAAATATAAAAGGCATAACTTGTTTTGCTTGGAAATCTCTCTACACCTTATCTTTGTACTATAAATTGACGGTCAACCATTAAATCTAATTTTTCATATAGTTTTTCACTATTTTTCACTGAAGAATTTCAAAATGATGATGCTATACATCAAACATATCAAGAAAATCATCTTGACATCTCCAGTTTCTTGATCCAAATTGACAAATAAATCATTACTGTTAGGAGGTGAATCTAAAGGAGAAGTCATTTATGAGAGGGGAAACATCATCATTCATCATGAAGTCGTTCTTGCAGAAGAGTTTTCCAAATCTCAATAAGAACCTTCTCTTATCAACCCCTTAAAGTAGATTAGTGATTAAAGGGAAAAAACTAAAACCCTCGCAAGATGTATCGCTCAAGTTATTCACTTGTATAGGTGGAGAGCTAAACCCTAGATTCTTACATACATGCAACAATATGTTTTCAACAATTAGTTTATCGATAAACAAAGAGATAGCGATAACGACAACTGCAAATGACTACTACACCAATAATAAGTAGTAGTCATGAATATTGCTTTGAGACCCAAACGTAGCTATATCAAATAACACACCATATGACAACATGTTGGCATCAAAACAAAAAACTTCAAAACCGAGCAATGGGATTTAATTAATTACCTTAAATGTTGCTGGGATACATAAACACCCTAACCTTCGCTCCCTGCACCAACCAACCCAAAAACAGTACACAATTCAAAAAAAAAAAAAATGAAATTGAAACAAACAAACAAATATCATCAACAATTTGAAACTACTAACCATAGATTTAGGCGGCAAGTTGGATAGAAACTTAGCCCTGACAACGCCGCTATTGCGGTGAGGGCGAGCAACCTTGCCCCAAATGCAGCGGTAGTGGGACCCATCCTTCTTCACCTTAGCCTTGTAAATGTAGGCCAGTCGCTTCCCTGAGTACCATGCCACATCCTCCTTCGTGTTCACCCCCTCGATTTGAACCAACGACGCGTTCTCGTAAAAAGAGAATCCAAGATCTCTCATTAATTGGTTTTATAAATTTGACTATCTGACCATTTTGGTACGTGAAATATAGATATCAGCACTTGCAGAAGGCACAGAGGGTTTCATTTATGGCTTTGTTATCATAGTCCCAGCTGAAAACACAACTACCAAGAGGTCCTTTAAGAAGAATCAGTCGCAATAATCCATCAGCAACTTTTTTATCCACCTGTAGGTTTAAATCACAGTATTTTAGCACACAACACATCGAAATAAAGATCACAGAGGAGGTGTTTTAAAACCTACCGCCATGATATCTTTGAATTTTTCTACTGTCATTACATCAGACGGAGCTGTTGGAAGATTGGAATGCTGCAAAATCAGGAGAATTCGCTCTATGATAGTATCGTCAATCCAGCCAAGCCGATGAGAGATGTCAGCTGCCATTACCTGTATCATTAGAGTAAGACCAAGTCATATGACAATTAAAGAGAAACAATGAACAACAACGATGAAAAGTTGTGTACCATGCCAGCAGCAACAGCTTCTCCATGGAGCCGCTGCCCATAGCCAATTCTGTTTTCTATGGCCTGAAAAAGATCAATTATTGCAGTAAGTATGAAAGCTCATACAAAATCAACAGTCAGAAATTTTAACTTGCAGTAAGTTAAAAAGCTCATACTATTATAACTTCAAAATCACTAAATATAAAGGCTAAAGCATAAGAAATTTAACAAAAAGAAAATCTTAAATAATTTCTCAAAGCAGGCAACCCAAATATGTGAAGTGTGAAAAGTGATCATCTAAAATTTGCAAATATTAGAAAGTTCAACCAGTTAACAGTTGCTTGGCAATTCAAGCTTTTTCATGTCATTTTTCGTCAGTAATCCTGAGTCATTTACTAAGTCAGTTAATCATACTTGCACCATTAGAGAGACATAAAGATTCAAACAACAAAGTTAAAATTTAGCATAGACTAACTGATATAAAGATTAGTTTCAGTTCACATCATAGGAGGCATTAAAATTTAAAGCAGTAACTTGAATTTAGATGGGGAATTATGTAAAAGGCATCTGAAAATTTTCTTCTACACGAAGTAATATATATACAGTAACATATCTTGAATTGGTAAAAATAAGAAGAGACCTAAAATAGTGGCAACTCAGCTTTGTACCGAATCATTGATTAGAAAGGAATTTCTTAGTTGACAAAATAATACGAATTATTCACAAACAATAGAATGCAGTTAGTTCATAAAATTTTGGAAATATTAAACAGTGATGGGAAAACAAATTTTACTGCAATAATCATGCTTAAATTAAGAAGTGATGGAAATGTTAGTTAGACTAAGAGAGGATGAAAAGTTATGCAACTTCATCAATGTTGGAGATATTATCGTAGCAGTGTAGCACAACATAATAGCAAATAACATTCCAAAGAGATGTTGGCACAAGCTCAGAGTTGAAAAGGTGTCTGAATTCTAACTGAATTCTAACTGAATTCTAACCTAAGCAGTTAAAATCTTCGATTGTGCCCGATTAATCCCCGATTAATCGTTAATCGGAGGCTAAGAGATTATTTTTTTAGCAATTTATAATATTTCAATAGTTAGCGATTTAATCGGGTATAATCGGCCGATTAGTGGTTAATCGGCCGATTTTAAGTGGCCGATTAACCGATTAAATCTCCTCTAATTTCTATACTCGTTTGCATTATTTGGGCTCAATCCGTCCCAAACTTCAATCCAAATCCAAAATCCAAACCCCTTTTGGTCCTCGTGCAAATCCTAACCTGGCATATCGCCGCTCTCTTCTTCTTCATCGCGCAAACCAAAACTCAAACTGATTCTCTTCAAATCCAAACCCAAACTGATTCTCTTCCTCTTCCTCAGGCAAACCCAAGCCCAACCCACCGTCGCTCCCCTGCGCCGTCACATACTTCTCTCGCCCGTATCTGTTGCACCTCCTCCCCTTGCTGCTCACATTGCTCCTCTTCCCCGTTTGATTTTGTTTGGTGGAACCGACCAGCAAACCCGTCCCGACTCACATCTAGAATCCAAACTCAGCTCAAACTAAATACTATATTTTTTTCTCTATAACTATACCAGCAAACCCGATCTGACCCACATCTAGAATCCAAACTCAGCTCAAACCAAGTACTCTATTCTTTTTCTCTATAACTATATGTTCCTATTTAATAATCTCATGATGGTTTTATGTTAAGATTTAGAGGTGCTACATAATGATGATATATCTTTTTTTAAATTATATATATATATATATATATATATATATATATATATATAGAGAGAGAGAGAGAGAGAGAGAGAGAGAGAGAGAGGAAAAGGGGTATGAGCAAATTGCTCATTTCGTAAATAGGCAATTGATGATATGGCATACATGTGGTTGGAAAATCATTAAAAGGGTTAGTTGTCTAATGTATCACATGCATGTATATATATATATATATATATATATATATATATATATATATATATATATATATATATGGGTAAAAGGGATATGAGCAACTTACTCATTTAGTAAATGAGCAATTGATTATGTGGCATGCATGTGATACATTAGACAACTAACCCTTTTAATGATTTTCCAACCACATGTATGCCATATCATCAATTGCCTATTTACGAAATGAGCAATTTGCTCATACCCCTTTTCCTCTCTCTCTCTCTCTCTCTCTCTCTCTCTCTATATATATATATATATATATATATATATATATATATATATATATATATATATATATATATATATATATATAACGATTATTCCGATTTAATTCTCGATTATTTTCCGATTAACCGATTAATCCCTAATTGCTCCTAGATAATCGATTTAATTTCCGATTATTTTCCGATTAACCGATTAATCCCTAATCGCTCCTAGACCGATTAGTTCCAATAACTGATTTTTACTACCTAGATTCTAACTGGTACAGCTTCAAGTAAAAAGGAAACCTTTCACTCCAGGCCATTTGAGTTAAGTTATTGAACATGGTAGCAGTTTCATACAAATTAAAACATGAAACCTAATGCCGCCAAAAAGTTGTTTAATTTGATTTTTTTTCTTTCTATTTAAGATTATTTTACTTAAAGAGTGTTTAGAAAGCTAATAGAGCAACCAACCAAACATGTCTGGCAAACAAAAAGAAGAAAATAAGGTATGCATATGAAAAGAATGAGCACAAAGCATACAAAGTTAAATTATAAGAAAAACTATTTAAGAACTCACATGGCCAAACGTGTGCCCCAAGTTCAAGGTAGCTCTCACTCCACCTTCCTTCTCATCTAAAGAAACAACATGTGCTTTGTTTTCACATGATCTCTTGATAGCATAAACCAAGGCATTCGGATCCCTACATAAATATATACATCTATATAATATGCCAAGAAAGTCTTAAATGGTACAAAAAATAAGAAACATAAACTCAAATAAGTAAAGTAACAAATATTGGCTTTAATGTTTTCTATACCATCTGTATGGTAGAAAACATTAACTAATTGACCAATGAAAGGAAAATATAAACAACATAAAAGTTCAATGTCATATTCCTCAGAGCATTGAACTTTAATCTTCATCAGAAACAAAAACATGCAGGATTCAAAAGAATACTATTCCTATGCTGGCTCAGAGCATAATGTCTAATTTCTTCACTGAAGCTTTTATCTCCAGTATAGGTTTATCTGAGAATCTACGAAATGTCAAGGAAATATGCACAAAACTGGATAGTAGTGTGAGTACCTCTACAACTAACCCTGCCAAAAGGGAGGAGTACTTACCACAGATATTAAATCAAGTTTTAATGGAACTTAATGGAGCTGAGTCTATGTACACATTTGAGTTTATTGAGAGTGAATTATTGAGTCGATTTCTCCGGCATGATTAATTTATTCTCACTCTTTGTGATATTAGAGAGTTCCTCCTGCAAAACCCTTAAACATGACTTTCCATCAAATAACCATAAAGGAAAAATATCCAGAGATTTATCCATACATCAATAATTTCAATTTTCAAGAACCTCATCCTCTAGATATTGTTGTTAAAAACCCCACTAACGCTTTCACTAAATCATTCTAGAGCACTAAAAACCTAAGCCTTGCCCTCACACTGCGTAGCGCCCCGAATTTCTAATATAATAACTTAGAAAATACGTGGCACAATTCCAGCATCAACTTCAATGTAATAGTACACATAGCTCAAAACACAAATAATTTTATTCCAAACTTTTATTACAACAATCTTTTTCAAACACAGCGGAATTACAAACACCTCGAATTACAACTTTCTTTTCACAATACTTCTTTTACTAAAATTTTAGACAAAGCTCTATTACATCAGTTTGTCTCCAAAACTATCTCAAGCATCCAACCTCCAAACTCTAAGCAACAACCTGTAACATATGAGGCTAGAGATGATCCCTAACCCCCAAAACTAAAGGGGTCAGCCATAAATGGTGTGAGTGACATAAAAACAAACAACATAATTTAATCATAAAATATAAAGTCATCAAAATCATGTATTATCCACAATGATAAATGAATGAGGAATAACAAAGATGTAAAGCATGAAAACATCATAGAATAAAAACAACAAGTGTATCTAGTCTAAGTGTCAAGTGTAGGAAAACTGGAAAACTCATGCATAAAACTAAGTCAAGACAACACAAAATCTATATGCAGACTCTCTAATGCATACTTGTCGAAGTCTATGCATCCCATTCTACATAGGTTCGGTGCAAGCCCTTAACGTCTTCACATTATAGGGTTCAATCCCCCGCTATGCAACTATTCCTATCACGATGACTACTACGAGATAAAGATAAACGGTGAGAATTAGCCCATGCTTGATTATTCCGGAGATAGATCCCACATCTCAGGTAATTTACCTGGATAATTCCGGAGATCATCCCACGTCTAGACATTGACACATCATCACATGAATACCCCATGTGCGTCGCCTCGACTTTGATAATTCCGGAGATGAATCCCACACCGCAAGCAAATCACTTGGATAATTCCGAAGATATATCTCACATCGCAGGTAATTTACCTGGATAATTCCGGAGATAAATCCCACATCTCAAGTAAGTTACTTGGATAATTCCGGAGATTAAATCCCACATCTAAAGCCATACTGAGGTGCATAACCTATGTTCCCGTTCATCATATCACCACTAGTGCCTGTCCTTATCATTTGGGTTATTTAATTACTTAAAGAATCTCCTAGAGTTGGTGTACCCTACCGGCCTAAATTCAAAACAGACTAACTGAAATGCCTCACGGGCTTCAACAAAATAACTCAACACCGGTATACTAGGGTCACTCACCTCTAGAGACTCAAACTCAAAAGTCTTAATCAACTTTCCACTAAACAAAATTTGCTCAACTGAATATCTCAAATCAAATGCTTAACTGAAGACAAAGTATAGACTGAATTATCTGAAAGCCAATCATTCGAAAAACACTCAAGTTACAAAATTCCATCAGTACCAGTCGACTCATACTGTGGTAAGTTGACTGTCCAGAGGACAAATATCCAAAATTTTACAAAAATAAACTAAGTCATACCAGTCGACTTGAAAGCCATCAGTCGACTTAATCGAGACAAAATTCCAATAATTCTCAAGAAAATATTCTAAGTAGATAAGTCGACTTAAAGAGGTCATGGTCGACTGTCCAGAAAGGACTGAAATAATTTTACAAAAATAAAGATCTCAGAACACCAGTTGATTGCATAAGAGTCTAGTCGACTGTCCAGAAAGGACTGAAATAATTTTACAAAAATAAAGATCTCAGGACACCAGTCGACTGCATAAGAGTCAAGTCGACTGTTCAGAGGAGATTTCAAAGATCTGAAGAAACGACAGCAGGGTCGTACCAGTCGACTGAGTAGTAGACCAGTCGACTGTCGGCCTACAATTTTTATAATTTAGGTCTGAATACAAAGATCAAAACTGGAGTTTTCTAAAGATTCTTTGTTTATGAAAATAACTCGTATTCATATAAAAGTGACAAATCTCCAAATATCTCAGATTGGATTCAATACTCAATCATCCAATATCTCAAAACTCAATTCTCATGTTCTCAATTCCTAATTCTTTCATTAGGGTTTTTCAATACTAAATTTCTTCACAACTCATAGCATGATCTAATTTATAAACACAAGATCCAGATGCTCACCATCCGATCATAACCATACTCAAATCTTAACATGCTTTTAGCAACACAATTTTATAAACAAAGATCCACTAGTCATTCATAGATTTCACAAACATGGTACAAACAACAATCCTTTGCATCGTTCTCATGCAAAGATACCGAATAACATTCAGGTCAAACAACAATATAACAACTATTCACATAAATCATACCGCAATACATAGTTCATATCACATCACAAAATCAAAACATAACAAACAATGTCACTCACATAAATCAAACAACAAAATAAATTTATATCACTCACCTTTGAATTGAAAAGATCCAACGAAAAGCCTTCCTTTTTGCGAGATCCAAAAATTCTCCTCTTGATCACCAAGAAAATAATAATATAATAAATCTAGAGTTGTGCAGCGAATGACGGCTGCACGTCCTCTTTTATACAGGCCGGGATTGAAAGGAATTAGGGTTTTGAAATACTTTTGCAAAATAGTCCTTTTTCAATTTATTACTTCACATATATAACCTTTCTTAGTTAAAATAAGTTAAATAAATCAAAACTAAATAAAATCCTTTTACCACTAAGTTTTCCAACAACCCAGCACAGCCCAAAGATAAGAAAATTTCGGATTTACACTCAGGGTGGCAATTTTGCACAAAAGCCCTCCCTTTTGTAATATTTGCAATTACATCATAAAATATTCGTAAAAATCCAGAAAATTCCGAAATAATATCTAATAATACATATTATATTTTCCAATCAAAATATTTGACTTTTACTCTCCAGAAAACATTTGTACAAGATTCTGCATGAATTCCATATTTGCAAAAACACCCTTTTTGTTTAAATCTTCACCAAATCGACTTTAAATAAAATATAAATATATTGAAATTCAAATGATAACCATGGAGAACCAAAATGTCAGTAAAAACGAATTTTCATATTTTATTCAAGATCCAAACGACTTTTTACATAAAAGCCCCTCCCTTTCGAGGTATTTATAAAAAATAGTTTCTCTACTCAGAAAAATCCCAAATTTTAGAATATACTCCATTATAATTAGGAGAATGTACTAAAAATATAAAATTAGTTATTTACACCAAAAATTATTTGCACGTATTTCGCACGTGTAAAAAGATAAATTTCTAGAAAATATTTATTAATTCTTCAGAAAATCATTTTAATTTATTTTCAAATCTTTAAAATAATATTTGAAAATACAGGGTTCTACATCACTCCCTCCTTAGAAGAGTTCTGTCCTCAGAACTACTGCTAATGGGGTCCAAACAAACACATCAAGAAGGAATGAAAACTTATGGATAGAAGCATAATTTAAAGAAATACAATCACACATGGGAATCAAAAGATGTACAACATACAGACGAATCACAATCATGCAAAAAATTCAGAAAATCAAACTTCCTCTGCGCAACTCTGATAACTGCCATCGGAAGCCATGCTGCAACAACTACTGAACTCCTGCATCCAACTCTGACCTTCCACACCCGCTTCATTCTTCCAAGAATCAGTGGCCACTCCCCCCTTAGAAAGGACATGACTAAGGATAACTACCTCAAGACCTTGCCTGGAAACACCTTAAACTCCACACTAAGACTAACAAGAATTTGGGCGACGCAATTGCATGCAAGGAATCAGTATCAAATAAAAGTTTTGTTTTTATTCCACTAATCCAAATAAATCTTGTTACATGAAGAAAAATACTCAATCTTCAATTATTCCCCAAATAAAAGTTTTACTTAATACAAAAGAATGAATTTCCAAGTTCTTGCACACACGAGTAATAATCGTGAGTATCCTCATCAGTCAATGCAGACTTTCGCACCTTTTCAGATCCTTGCCCTTCCCGGCACCATCATTCTTCAGCTGTGGACAGTTCGGGCGAATATGCCCTTCACGACCATAATGATAGCACGCCTTCCGAGGTTCGGTGCATGCTGCTTGATGATGTCCTGTCTCTCCACAATTGAAACCGGTTTGCTTCGCCAACCTCGGACACGTTGACCTGTAATGACCTGCCTTCTTGCAGAAATAACAGGTCACATTCTGAGTTGCAGGTGCCTTCTGCATTGGGTCATTGAACATGACTTGCTTCGCTGGGGATTCCTTTCCTTCCTGATCTGATGTTGGCCTCCTCCTCTTGAGAGACTCGTCCTGCTTGATGGGATCAGCGTTAATAAACACTGGTCCAATCCTATAGTTCCGATTCTGGTTCCGAATCTGCGCCAAATTAACTGCCATCAGTGCATCCCGAGTCTGATACACCTTGGCGAATTCAGCCTCGAGATCAATTCCAGTTCCTCGAGAACTTCCAGATCCATCCTCATTGTTACCACCGTTCCTGGGCCTGGGCGCAACCATTCTGATCACTACAAAACGAGGGTAAAGGTAGAGCATCACCACCCAATTCACATTCACATCAATACCCTATGACAAAATCTCAACCATACCCCAAACCATAACATCATGTTTCAAACGGAATGAAATATATGCCTAAGCACAAATACAAATGTGAATGAGAAAATACATATATAGTATAGCAAATTTACATAATAAATGTATCATAAAATATACAATAATGTAGGAATTAAACAATTGTAAAATGATATGCATGGTAAGTATGTTGAAATATGTGATACATATATATAGAAATTTGTAGGGAGTACATGTAGAAATCAAGAATGTAATGATAATAAAATTTAAGTAAAATATAAGTAGTGGGTGCACATAGTACATTCGAAAAGTATGAAGCAACAAATTTAATAAGTAGCTTTTAAATAGTGGAAAGAAGTTAACAAAAGCGGTCAACTGTAAGTAATAATAAGGGTATCGGATATAAGGTGCTAAAACATAATTTTAAATGTGCAGAAACATACCATATTTATATGAGTAAAACATTGCAATCAAGTTTAAATGCTCCAAAATAAATAAGGCAATACAAAATAATGGAAAATATAGTATCGAAAAATCCAAGAATATATAATAAAATGAAAGTAAATATGCAAAGCAAAATTTATAGTATAGCAAAACAATAATGAAAGGAAATAAAAGTAGCGACAATAACTTAACGCGTAGTAATTCAAAACTTTAATGTAATATGTAAAAGTAATATCAAAGTATACGAGTAACGAAAAAGCACATGAAAGTAAGATAAATAAGACGTCAAGAAAGAAATGGGTAAGAGTCGCAAAATAAAATGTGCTTGTGATATGCTAAAGGATGCACTATTGAGTTACCGCAAAAATTGCCAAATAATAACTTGGACAAAAGAATAAGAAGTAAAAACCAATAGTAAAGTCAAAGATACAGTTTTAAAAGAAAACAAGATGATTAGTAAAAGTTTAATGTTTGCACTCATGAATAGAAATAATATAAGCTCGGTTGGAGATATAGAAAAAAGAAATAAATTCAGTTGCTGACAATAAAAGAAACCGAATAAAAGTAAAATAAGTTGATTTCACAAAAGTTATTTAGTAAGTAAACAAATATAAAACAGTAAGAGTGATAGGATACAAGAGTGAGCACAGAATTGAGGTGCACAAAATATACAAGAGAGCAAATAATTAAAAGAATCTAACGGAAGATAATAAAATTTTATAATTAGGAATAAATAAATAAATGAAAATTACTTTGGCGAAAAACATATAATCCAGAAACTATATGCAGTGGGTAAGATAGCAAAACATATAGTAGATCATGAATAAGTAAAATAAAAATTATATAAGTTGAAAGGGTAACACCGTACATGAATAAATATCGAATACACAACGCGAACAAAGGTGTCAAAAATAGCTGGTGAGAAAATATTTGCTTTATGTAAAAATAATCAATACCCTTGCGATAAAGATATTTCATTCAAGTCTAAGCATACAAATAGCCTAAATCTCATTACAGGTCTTCATGACCAAACAATCAAATCACACACATCAGATGTCCACCAGGGTACTCACACTTCTAATGTCCACCTAGGTACTCACACTCTAGTGTCCACACCTAGGGTGGTTTTCATACTATGTCTATTATTACTATTGAATCATGCTCTGATACCAATCTGTAGCGCCCCGAATTTCTAATATAATAACTTAGAAAATACGTGGCACAATCCCAGCATCAACTTCAATGTAATAGTACACATAGCTCAAAACACAAATAATTTTATTCCAAACTTTTATTACTACATTCTTTTTCAAACACAGCGGAATTACAAACACCTTGAATTACAACTTTATTTTCACAATACTTCTTTTACTAAAATTTTACACAAAACTCCATTACATCAGTTTGTCTCCAAAACTATCTCAAGCATCCAACCTCCAAACTCTAAGCAACAACCTGTAACATATGAGGCTAGAGATGATCCCTAACCCCCAAAACTAAAGGGGTCAGTCATAAATGGTGTGAGTGACATAAAAACAAACAACATAATTTAATCATAAAACATAAAGTCATCAACATCATGTATTATCCACAATGATAAATGAATGAGGAATAACAAAGATGTAAAGCATGAAAACATCATAGAATAAAAACAACAAGTTTATCTAGTCTAAGTGTCAAGTGTAGGAAAACTGGAAAACTCATGCATAAAACCAAGTCAAGACAACACAAAATCTATATGCGGACTCTCTAATGCATACTTTTCGAAGTCTATGCATCCCATTCTACATAGGTTCGGTGCAAGCTCTTAACGTATTCACATTATAGGGTTCAATCCCCCGCTATGCAACTATTCCTATCACGATGACTACTACGAGATAAAGATAAACTGTGAGAATTAGCCCATACCTGATAATTCCGGAGATAGATCCCACATCTCAGGTAATTTACCTGGATAATTCCGGAGATTATCCCACGTCTAGACATTGACACATCATCACATGAATACCCCATGTGCGTCGCCTCGACTTTGATAATTCCGGAGATCAATCCCACACCGCAAGCAAATCACTTGGATAATTCCGGAGATATATCTCACATCGCAGGTAATTTACCTGGATAATTCCGGAGATAAATCCCACATCTCAAGTAAGTTACTTGGATAATTCCGGAGATTAAATCCCACATCTAAAGCCATACTGAGGTGCATAACCCATGTTCCCGTTCATCATATCACCACTAGTGCCTGTCCTTATCATTTGGGTTATTTAATTACTTAAAGAATCTCCTAGAGTTGGTGTACCCTACCGGCCTAAATTCAAAACTGACTAACTGAAATGCCTCACGGGCTTCAACAAAATAACTCAACACCGGTATACTAGGGTTACTCACCTCTAGAGACTCAAACTCAAAAGTCTTAATCAACTTTCCACTAAACAAAATTTACTCAACTGAATATCTCAAATCAAATGCTTAACTGAAGACAAAGTATAGACTGAATTATCTGAAAGCCAATAATTCGAAAGAACACTCAAGTTACAAAAATCCATCAGTACCAGTCGACTCATACTGTGGTAAGTCGACTGTCCAGAGGACAAATATTCAAAATTTTTCAAAAATAAACTAAGTCATACTAGTCGACTTGAAAGTCATCAGTCGACTTAATCGAGACAAAATTCCAATAATTCTCAAGAAAATATTCTAAGTAGATAAGTCGACTTAAAGAGGTCATGGTCGACTGTCTAGAAAGGACTGAAATAATTTTACAAAAATAAAGATCTCAGAACACCAGTCGATTGCATAAGAGTCTAGTCGACTATCCAGAAAGGACTGAAATAATTTTACAAAAATAAAGATCTCAGGACACCAGTCGACTGCATAAGAGTCTAGTCGACTGTTCAGAGGAGATTTCAAAGATCTGAAGAAACGACAACAGTGTCGTGCCAGTCGACTGAGTAGTAGACCAGTCGACTGTCGGCCTACAGTTTTTATAATTTAGGTTTGAATACAAAGATCAAAACTGGAGTTTTCTAAAGATTCTTTGTTTATGAAAATAACTCGTATTCATATAAAAGTGACAAATCTCCAAATATCTCAGATTGGATTCAATACTCAATCATCCAATATCTCAAAACTCAATTCTCATGTTCTCAATTCCTAATTCTTTCATTAGGGTTTTTCAATACTAAATTTCTTCACAACTCATAGCATGATCTGATTTATAAACACAAGATCCAGATGCTCACCATCCGATCATAACCATACTCAAATCTTAACATGCTTTTAGCAACACAATTTTATAAACAAATATCCACTAGTCATTCATAGATTTCACAAACATGGTACAAACAACAATCCTTTGCATCGTTCTCATGCAAAGATACCGAATAACATTCAGGTCAAACAACAATATAACAACTATTCACATAAATCATACCGCAATACATAGTTCATATCACATCACAAAATCAAAACAAAACAAACTATGTCACTCACATAAATCAAACAACAAAACAAATTTATATCACTCACCTTTGAATTGAAAAGATCCAACGAAAAGCCTTCCTTTTTGCGAGATCCAAAAATTCTCCTCTTGATCACCAAGAAAATAATAATATAATAAATCTAGAGTTGTGCAGCGAATGACGGCTGCACGTCCTCTTTTATACAGGCTGGGATTGAAAGGAATTAGGGTTTTGAAGTGCTTTTGCAAAATAGTCCTTTTTCAATTTATTACTTCACATATATAACCTTTCTTAGTTAAAATAAGTTAAATAAATCAAAACTAAATAAAATCCTTTTACCACTAAGTTTTCCAACAACCCAGCACAGCCCAGAGATAAGAAAATTTCGGATTTACACTCAGGGTGGCAATTTTGCACAAAAGCCCTCCCTTTTGTAATATTTGCAATTATATCATAAAATATTCGTAAAAATCCAGAAAAATCCGAAATAATATCTAATAATACATATTATATTTTCCAATCAAAATATTTGACTTTTACTCTCCAGAAAACATTTGTACAAGATTCTGCATGAATACCATATTTGCAAAAACACCCTTTTTGTTTAAATCTTCACCAAATCGACTTTAAATAAAATATAAATATATTGAAATTCAAATGATAACCATGGAGAACCAAAATGTCAATAAAAACGAATTTTCATATTTTATTCAAGATCCAAACGACTTTTTACATAAAAGCCCCTCCCTTTCGAGGTATTTATAAAAAATAGTTTCTCTACTCAGAAAAATCCCAAATTTTAGAATATACTCCATTATAATTAGGAGAATATACTAAAAATATAAAATTGGTTATTTACACCAAAAATTATTTGCACGTGTAAAAAGATAAATTTCTTTAAAATATTTATTAATTCTTCAGAAAATCATTTTAATTTATTTTCAAATCTTTAAAATAATATTTGAAAATACAGGGTTCTACACACTGTCTATTTCTACCATAATGCTTCAAAACCTACTACGAAACTAACAAAATTATCAATGTCAACACAATTATACTAAATACTACACTCAATTCCTCAACCCAACAAAACTAAACCAAACAAATCTGATATTAGATAAAATCCCCATCCATAACCAACATTTCTTTTTTCTATCTCAACCATAATCCCTAGTAGTCACACAACTTACGGGAACAACTTAAGTTATTTTTCTAGGATCATAGATTTGTCTTCCTATGACAAAGATTACGCATCTTAATTCTCCATAATCCAAATTTCAATCACCAAATCAACATCATAGTCCATCTAATATTCAATTTCTAGAAACACCATTTCATCGGCATTCTAAGTCTATTCGTCTAATTTCCAGATAGTCAACAAAGTGTAGTTTCACTATGGCCGCTATCTATCTTGAATTCAAATCTAGTAATTTTTTTAAAAAGAAATAGAAAATAAATTTTGTATTGATTCTGAGGACTCTAATAATGTCAATCAAGTAAATAAATCTAATAAATTCTTTAGTGTCCAAACATGCAGGTATTAGGAATCTAATAGTGTCCAAATCTGAGGACTCTAATAATGTCCAGACAAGCTCATTTCTGAGGACTCTATATACTAAAACCAGTAGTGTAAACATGCACATATTCTGAGGACTCCAATAATGTCCAAACATGCTCATATTCTGAGGACTCTATATACTAAAACCAGTAGTGTAAAACCCATGCTCATTTCTACTAACTTGGACTCACCTTACGCCTAATACTTCCAATCAATCACGCCGCAAAACAGAAATTATAACCCCGATAAAATATTAGGGAATGTGCTTTGTTAATCAAGTATGAACAGTCAGCTTCAAGTTGTAACTACACTCTCTAATACCTCAGGTCAACGTAACTGAGTGTGTTTTCAAGTTAAGATATATTATGCAGGTGTGAACAACATCTGTTCTCTTTGTTCTATACCCAGATTAACACAAATTATTCCAAGCCTTTCGGTTTATTAGTTCACTTAATCTATAACAATTCTAACAGTTGATAATATGAAACATTGTTATCATGGACATAATTATCAGCAATCAGCAATGCCCCTAAGTTAGGATACAAGATTACTTAGATAAAAGGACTATGAAAAGGAAAATTATGTTCGCCTTTTTTTTTAATAAGCAATCTAATACAAAATAATAATCTACATCTTATACTGAGAGTGAAATTAATAAGCACAAACGAATAACACCAAGATTCTTTAAAATAAAATAAAAAAGATACATACCAGAAGATCAACACCATCATCACCATAGTGCCAGGGAGAATCAGATTTAATCACCACAAAAGAAACATGAACTTTATCTCCTTCATATGGAATTGAATGAGAGAAGCACTCATCCCTATCTGTTACAAATCTTAACCCAAGAGTTGATGGAAATCCAGACAAAAGACCTAGCACTATAAGAAGTACAAACCCTGGTGGTGATTTGTTACAAATCACCACCAGCTATAAACTGAACACAAAAAGATAAGAATTATTATAGAAAGAGAACCATTTGGCTTAAGTAAAAAAAATAAACAAATATAATAATCTGAAAGAATGAAGAAACAAATTTGATTAGGAAAGTAGGCAAGAAGCATTTATTGGGAATAAATATAGTTTTCTATTCATCCACATTAAGCAATATGAGTGTTTAACTTCAAGCAGAAAAAAATCACATTTCTATGATTTCTCTCTAGCACTAACCTTGTGTTTTCCTCTGCACCCTAAAGATCTTAATGACAATCAAGACTTTTGAACTAAAAATACGATGGGCTAGCGAGAAACATCATAATTTTGATCCAGGGGATAGAAAAGCCCTACATATAACACAATTAGAGTAAAGAAAATGTTGATAGTCGATAGTTCATTGAAGTGAAGTACTACCAACCTTTAAGATAGACCACTCTTACTCACTCGGTTGCCTCTCATTCTTTTACTTACTCTATTGTTTTGAACTCAAATATACAAAATCAAGAAGACAGAGAGAAGAAGTGGGGCTCACCCTAGCAGAAGAAGAGGAGGAGCTCGGTGGATTAGGCGGCGAAGGAAAGGAAGAGGAGGATATGGCAGATTCAGCATAAGCGGAAGAGAAAGGAGTCGCGGTGGGCAGAGGAGGCTCGGATCGCGTGAGCGGTGAGCTACGGTGGTGGCATCAACGAATTCGCGGCAACCAACGGCGAATCTAGGGTGGATCTGAGGTCTTGGAAGATGGAGGATCTAGGGTTTCCTTGCCTTCCATGCCTTATATGAGAACTAGGGTTGCAAGATCCGAGCTACTCGCGAGCTACTCGGCTCGAATTCGGTCAAAGCTCGATCAAAGCAAGACTCGAGACGAGCTCGAGCTCAAAATCGAGCTCGATAGCTTAACGAGCCGAGCTCGAGCTTGAGCTTTTTGTAATTATTAGGCTAAGCTCGCGAGCTACTCGGCTCGAACTCGGTCAAAGCTCAGCTCGAAACGAGCTCGAGTAGAGCTTGAGCTCGAAACTGAGCTCGATTGCTTAATGAGCCGAGCTTGAGCCTCAAGATAGTCAGCTCGACTCGGCTCGTTTGCAGCCTTAGTGAGAAATAATTGAAAGTTGAATTGATTTGGGAAGTTGAATTGATTTGGGGGAGAAAAGGGAGAAATAGAGTTGGATATGGACCATTAGATCTGTATGGTACAGGGCCTACATGATAGATTAGATCTGGACCATTGAATTTGAATTTTGGGATTCCAATTTTTGCAGGGAAAATATGTTTTGTGAGATTAGATCTGGACCGTTGATTTCGTTTATATTGAATGAGAGCCACTTGATAGCTTTCTTTGTATTTTATTATATAGATAATGAGGAAATTAAAGAACAAATAATAATAGCTTTTGTATTATAATAGTAATCTCACTACAAAACAGACTTGATTTACCGGCGTATATTCCCCGGTGTTTTACCAGTACTGTCGGGGTAGGGAGCGATTAGGAATGGGGCGCCAGATGGGATGGTTATACACCGGCAGTCGCTTTAAACTGCCGGGCAATCTGCGTATTCACCGGCGTTTTATTTAAAAACGCCGGTGAAGTGTATCATTCACAGACGTTTTAATAAGAAACGCTGAGGAATATACCGAAACATTCACCGGCGTTTCTTATTAAAACGCTGGTGAATTAGCTGAGATAAATCCCGCGAACCTTAATCTTTCGCTCGCCAATTTCCCAAACCCCCCCCAAAAAAGGGGCACCTTCGTTTTCCCTCCTTCCTCGCTCTACTTCGCGCGCTTTGCCTCCGCCCCTTCGTCATCTTCGACAGCACCCGACCCTTCGTCATCGTCCCTTCGTCCCTTCGTCATTTTCGTTTTCCCTCCTCCCTCTCTCTATTTGGAGGTGAATTTGCGATC
Organism: Hemerocallis citrina; assembly: GCA_017893485.1. Lineage (NCBI taxonomy): Eukaryota > Viridiplantae > Streptophyta > Magnoliopsida > Asparagales > Asphodelaceae > Hemerocallis > Hemerocallis citrina. The sequence goes on from CM030366.1 coordinate 68,929,985, forward strand.
GGAAACCCGCTATCTCTCTCTATTTGGAGGCTCGTCGCCCCGCTCTCTCTCTATCTCCTATGCCCCCGCGTCGTCGCCCCGCTCTCTCTCTCTCTCTCTCTTCGGTAACATCTCTTGATTTCCCTTCTTTTTCAAACTCAAAGATGCTGAAATCATGCATCTGATTGTCATCTTAGCATGTTTTTTTTAACTAAAATGGGTTAACTGTGAACTAAGGATGCTAGCTGTATACCAAAATCCTCCAAATCTGTACAAGAATTGGGCCGAACACACCTTGTGCAGGTTTCTTTTGGAGCCACAAACATGAATGGTTTAGTTGGGATGAAAAATTAATAGAAAAATATATGCTTAGATACTAGAAATTTTCATTTTCTTTTACTGTTAAAGAAGCTGATTTCATGCATCTGATTGTCATCTTGGCATTTTTTTTAACCAAAATGGGTTCACTGTGAACTAAGGATGCTGTATGTATACCAAAATCCTCCAAATCTGTACAAGAATTGGGCTAAACAAACCTTGTGGAGGTTTGTTTTGGAGCCACAAACATGAATGGTTTAGTTGGGATGAAGAATTAATAGAGAAAAATATATGCTTAGATACTGGAAATTTTCATTTTCTTTTACTGTTAAAGAAGCTGATTTCATGCATCTGATTGCCATCTTGGCATTTTTTTTAACAAAATGGGTTCACTGTGAACTAAGGATGCTGTATATATACCAAAATCGTCCAAATCTGTACAAGAATTGGGTTGAACAAACCTTGTGGAGGTTTCTTTTGGAGCCACAAACATCATGATTTAGTTGGGATGAAGAATTAATAGAGAAAAATATATGCTTAGATACTGGAAATTATCATTTTTCTTTTACTGTTAAAGAAGCTGATTTCATGCATCTGATTGTCATCTTGGCATGTTTTTTTACCAAAATCCTCGTACAAGAATTGGGCTGAACAAACCTTGTGGAGGTTTGTTTTGGAGCCACAAACATGAATGGTTTAGTTGGGATGAAGAATTAATAGAGAAAAATATATGCTTAGATACTGGAAATTTTCATTTACTTTTACTATTAAAGAAGCTGATTTCATGCATCTGATTGCCATCTTGGCATGTTTTTTTTAACAAAATGGGTTCACTGTGAACTAAGGATGTTGTATGTATACCAAAATCGTCCAAATCTGTACAAGAATTAGGTTGAACAAACCTTGTGGAGGTTTCTTTTGGAGCCACAAACATCATGATTTAGTTGGGATGAAGAATTAATAGAGAAAAATATATGCTTAGATACTGGAAATTATCATTTTTCTTTTACTGTTAAAGAAGCTGATTTCATACATCTGATTGTCATCTTGGCATGTTTTTTACCAAAATCCTCCAAATCTGTACAAGAATTGGGCTGAACAAACCTTGTGCAGGTTTCTTTTGGCGCTACAAACATCAATGATTTAGTTGGGATGAAGAATTAATAGAGAAACATATATGCTGGCCATATTAGTTTCTTTTGTTTAATATTATTATTATTATTATTATTATTATTATTATTATTATTATTATTATTATGAGATAAGTAAGTGATTATTAGTAGCCATGAACAGAATAGTTCATGAGTCATCAGATCTTCTTGTTACCGTATTTACAGCACGACGCCCTCATTATTCTTCCGATTCCTCTTCCTCAGCAAATACCCTTTACCATCATCATCTCCTTGAACGGAAAGCCAAATACAGGGGAGACTATAGTCGAATTGATATTACACTCGAACACAGGGTGTGCGATAAAATACCACTAAGGTGGTTGTGATAATTTCCACAAAAGGTAGTTTAGGGTTATGTGAATAGAGTAGATTGTGTTAAGATTTAAAAAAAAATTTTTGTACATTTTTTGGAACCACAATTTCTTTATTTTACAGTTAATTGTTATATCGTTTATTTATTTGCAGGTAGGGATGATTTTCAAAAAGGTAAAATTAAATATACAAAATGCCTTTTACTGTTATTACTATTTAATATATCAAATTTTAAATTTAGATTGTGTGCTGTTATTATAATGGATAGAAGTTGGATTAGTAAACCACGATTATCCAAGGAGTACCGTGATGTTATTAAAGATTTTATTATCTTTGCCAAACGACATTCCCGTGATCCCAACCTAATCCTTTGTCCATGCCTCCGGTGTACAAATTATAATTTGAGGACATGTGACGTAGTACATACACACTTGGTTGTCAACGGTTTTCTTCAAGGGTACACAAGGTGGTTTTGTCATGGAGAGGATCATACGTCAGCTCCTGTTCGTCCGGTTGTATTAGAAAATGAAGATGAGCCCTTAGTGAACGAAGACTTAAGCGTTTCCGATGAGATGCACGCTTTGTTGCAAGATGCCATGGGGATTCATAATGTTCCTTTCTACACCAATAACCCAACAACCCAAGTTCACAATGAGTCAACAGAAACATCACACATTGGTGGTGGGGTGGACGAGGAAATGCCTGACCCCGCCCTTGAAAATAATAAGCAGCAAGAATCCTTCGCTAAGTTACTTGAAGATGCTAGTACTCCGTTGTACCGCAATTGCACCAAATTCTCTAAATTCTCATTCATTGTCAGACTATTTCAGATTAAATGTTTAAACGGGTAGTCTGCTAAGTCCTTCACTATGCTACTTGAATTGTTGAATGAAGCATTTCCTGAAATCTGTATTCCAAATTCAGCCTATAAAATCAAAAAATTCCTAAGTTCTTTCGATCTAGGGTATGAGAAGATAGCAGCATGTCCAAATAACTGTATGCTTTTCACGAGAGGTAAGGAAAGTCTGGAGAATTGCGAAGTGTGTGGTTCTTCGAATTGGATAGAAAGACCAAATCAAGACAAGGGAGCTGGTGGATCTACTAAGCGAAGTAGGAAAAAGAAGCCTGCCAAAATACTGCGTTACTTTCCTCTGATTCCTAGGCTACAAAGGTTGTTTATGTCTACGAAAACTTCTTTTGATATGAAATGGCATGCTGAAGGTCGCACTAATGATGGGATTCTTAGACATCCTGCTGATTCTCAATCTCGGAAAAAATTTGATGAAAGATATCCTGATTTTGCGGAAGATCCTCGGAATGTGAGACTTGGACTAGCTAGTGATGGTTTCAACCCTTTCAGGTAAATGCGTAGTACATACAGCATATGGCCGGTTGTGTTAATACCATACAATTTGCCGCCTTGGAAATGCATGAAGCAGTCCTCATTTATTTTGTCCATGATAGTTCCTGGACCGAAAGGTCCTGGAAATGATATAGATGTGTACCTACAACCGTTAATAGATGAACTTCAGAAATTGTGGGTGGGTGTTCCAACCTATGATGCTGTGGCTAAAGAAACATTTTCTCTTCGGGCCGTGTTGTTTTGGACAATCAATGATTTTCCAGCATATGCAAATTTATCTGGATATAGTACTAAAGAACGTTATGCATGTCCATGTTGTGCTGACCAAACTAGTTCAAGGTGGTTGTACAATGGCAGAAAGTTTTGCTATATGGGTCATAGGAGATGGTTGCCTGACACACATATATTTCGGGCAGAGACAGCGACATTTGATGGTATCGACGAGTGGGAACATGCTTCTGGATCTTCTTCTGGTTCAGATATTTTGAGGCGGGTAGATGGTCATCAGTTCAAATATGAAAAAGAACCACAAGTCAGCAAAAAGGGCAAGAAAAGGGCAAGGCCGGAGCAAGGTGAGGAGACCGATCTATGTGGTGAAGATGAGGATCAGAACATGACGAGTTTAGGTGCATGGAAGAAGAAGAGTATTTTCTTCAAGTTGCCGTATTGGGAATTCAACTTATTGCGGCATAATTTAGATGTGATGCATATCGGAAAAAATATTGGTAAAAATTGTATAGGAACAGTTATGGGAGATGACCGGAAGACAAAGGACAATCTCAAGAGCCGACTTGATTTGAAGTCAATCGGCATCCGGCATGAGTTGCACCCAGAAGAATTACCGAACGGGAAAGTACTCCTACCTCCTGCAATCTATTCAATGTCAAAATCAGAGTTGGAATTGTTTTGAAAAGTACTACTGGAACTTAAAGTTCCTGATGGCTATTCTTCTAACATAGCAAGATGTGTCAACTTTAAAGAGAAGAGGCTTCAGGGTCTAAAGTACACGACTACCACATCCTAATGCAGGATCTCCTTCCTGTGGCCCTAAGGTCTTCAATGTGTGAGCGAGTCATTACTGTCCTGAAAGATCTTTGTAGCATATATAAAGGTATTTGCTCAAGAATGCTTCGTGTTGAAGATATTGACCAATTGGAGCAGCGGGTGGCATTGACACTTAGTAAAATGGAGATGATATTTCCTCCATCGTTCTTCACTATAATGATTCACTTGATAATCCACCTTGCTGGTGAAGCCAGAATCGGCGGTCCTGTTCACTATCTGTAGATGTACCCTATTGAGAGGTAAAAGAATTCATTCATCTTACAAAATTAAATTTTCAAAAGCTCATTTCTTTTAGTCCCCTAATCCGCTCTAATTCATTAATTGTACATATTCTGGTACCTATACCGGCTAAAGGGTTATGTTAAAAATAGAGCATATCCTGAAGGGTCAATAGCTCAGGGATATCTATCAGAGGAGTGTTCACATTTTTGTTCCAGATATTTGCCGGGTGTAGAGACATCTTTGAGTAGACCACGTAGAAATCCAGACATTTTCAACCTTGATGGTGCTCAATATCTTTTTGATACTGCTGGCACTACTGTTGGTAAAGTTGATGCATTTGAGCTAGATAACTTAACGTGGGAACAGGCACATCGATCTGTGCTAGACCACCATGCATCAGTGGAACCATTTCGAAAGTAAGTTGCTTTTGAATTTAAATCGAATATAGTGAAAACCGCGGAGTTCGATATTAACTTACTTTTGTTATTCCTTATTTCAATTTCTTGTTTTTTAGCGAATTTGTCAGGGACATCAAACAAACTACCGCCATGTGAACAAAACAAGTTGATGAATGAAAATTTTCATAAGTGGTTTGAATCTCATGTAGGTGAATTACAGTTATGTAAGTTAATCTTCATTATATCTACATTTACTATGGTGCTGATACGATTTGCGCAAAATTAATAGGTACATTCTTTGGGTCCTGAAGGTGTGTCATCTGAAATACAAGTACTTGCCAAAGGTCCCTATAAGATGGTCAAAAGATACGGAGGATACATATTCAATGGTTTTAGATTTCGTACTAAGGATCGTGAATGTAATTTGAAGTCTCAAAATAGTGGAATGGTAGTGACGTCTAAGACTAGAAGTTATGCTTCCAAATCGGACACGAGGCCTGTAGATGGAGATCTCGACTACTATGGAGTGCTCACGGATATCATTGAGTTGAATTATTTTGGTCATTTCCGTGTTGTCTTATTTCGTGGGGATTGGGCTGAGTTTGATAGGAATTTTGCTAACAACAAGGATAAGTTAGGCTTCACAGTTGTAAACTTCTCAAAATTGATTCACATCGGTACACAAATTATCCATGAGCCATTTGTGTTTCCATCCCAAGTACAATAAGTGTTCTACATTGAAGATCCAACCCTGTCAAAATCGTATGTGGCTCTCGCTATGCAACTAAGAGATGTATTCCAACTGGGCGATACTTCAGAAGATGAAGACGGTGAAGTCATGAACAGTTACATTGCTTCTGAGTTTCCTATGTTTGATGTAAACACAACCGATGGTGGAATTTGCGGGACTTGGCTCCGCAAGGATGGAGAAGAGGGCGATGTATTGGAAGATGTCGTATTGTAGTTTACTTGATTTTCAATCTCAATATTATATTTCTGTAATTTTCGTGTCTTAAATCTTATTGTAATATTATGTCTGTAATTCCGAACATGTTGAATGTGAATTTAATACACCGGTTTAATTATCTTTCTATTTTCTACTGTTTGGTGTTATTTACATTAAACTATAAGTGTCATTTGAATCAAACTATCATTGTAATTGAATTTGTTACAAATCTCATTTTTTTAATTTTTTTATAATGATGTTGGTTTGTTAATCCTACTAAAGTACAAATTTTATGATAGTTATTATAAACATGTTATTAATTAAATTTGCATCTCTAATGAAGTTATTGAATTCTTGACAGGTACAACATGCCGAGGCGTGGAAAAAGGATAAACATAAATGATGGCAATGAGAGTTATGGGGATGAGCAGCCACTACATAATAGTGGCAGTCAAACATGGGTAAGTCTTTAAATTGGTATTTTTAAAGAGATTATGGTCTTGAATGCATGAAAGACACGTATTAGTGTTTATGAGTCTGCATTGTGGCTGTCGTCTATAAGCATTTCGTCTATGTTTCTTAAGTGGGCTGTGATTAGAAAGAAAGGGCTGGAGTGGAGATCTGGAAACCCAAATAGAGACATCTCGTTTATTATAATCTATACTTATTGTTGGACCAACCCCCTCTTGCTGTTGTTGCTGATGTCTCTTTGTGTGCGTGTGTTGAAGAGAAAGAAGGGATGAGAGAGAGTTGAGGAAAATGCCGCTATGTTAGCCTGGTGTATCCTCATTCTCTACCATTCCTCTTTCTGGCTCCATATATGGCTTCTATATTAAATTGGTTTCCTTCCACGATGACAGTCCGTAATACTACACTTGATATGAGCACTGTTCATAGCTGCACCCTACTGCATACTCACAAACAACTAATATGTGTCGTTCATGCATTGTATGACCAACCCCACTTTGGCACATAACATGCTTAGATGACATTGTATGACCTGCAAACAAGGTTTGTTCAGCTGTGTTGTTGTACTGATTTGGAGGATTTTGATATGCATACAGCATCCTTAGTTGACAGTGAACCCATTTTGGTTAAAAAATCATGCCAAAGATGGCAATCAGATGCATGAAATCAGCTTCTTTAACAGTAACTGAAAATGAAAATTTCCAGTATCTAAGCATATATGTTTCTCTATTAATTCTTCATCCCAACTAAATCATTGATGTTTCTGGCTCCAAAAGAAACCTGCACAAGGTTTGTTCTTCCCAATTCTTGTACGTCTTTTGGGAATTATGTATGTTTTTAGATCCAGGATCACAAATTTTGAGGGCGAACTGTGATTGGATTGTTTAGTGACTGTGAACAATTGTTCTTAATTAGGCTGTGATTAGAAAGAGACGAGTTGGAGTGGAGATCTAGAAACCCATATAGAGACATCTTGTTCATAATAATTTATTATTATTGTTGTTCTTGTCGCTCTTGCTGTTGTTGCTGATGTCTCTTTGTGTTCGTGTGCTGAAGGGAAAGAAGGGATGAGAAAGAGATGAGGAAAATGCCACTATGTTAGCCTGGTGTATCCTCATTCTCTACCATTCTTCTTTCTGGCTTCTATATTTGGTTTCCTTCCACGATGACAGTTCCTTACTCCTACACTTGATATGAGCCCTATTCGTATTTTTCTTCAATGAAGAATTGATCTATGACTACAATCTCCATTCAAAGCCCAATCAAAATTTGTCATCCTGAATCTGAAATCTTCTTTGGAGCCACAAACATCATGAATTAGTTGGGATGAAGAATTAGTAGAGAAACATATATGCTTAGATACTGGAAATTTTCATTTATAGTTACTGTTAAAGAAGCTGATTGCCATCTTTGGCATGATTTTTTAACAAAAAATGGGTTCACTTCCAAACTAAGGATGCTGTATGTATACCAAAAACCTGTACTAGAATTGGGCTGAACCAACCTTGTGGAGGTTTGTTTTGGAGCCACAAACATCGATGAAGAATTAATAGAGAAACATAAATGATTAGATGCTGTATGAATTTTCATTTTCTTTTACTGTTAAAGAAGCTTATTTCATGCATCTGATTGTCATCTTGGCATGTTTTTTTGACCAAAATGGGTTCACTGAGAAATGAGGATGCTAGCTGTATGCCAAAATCCTCCGGATCTGTACAACAATTGGGTCATGATTTAGTTGGGCTGAAGAGTTAGTAGAGAAACATATATGCTCTGATAATGGAAATTTTCATTTTCAGATACTGTTAAAGAACCTGATTGCCATCTTTGGCATGATTTTTTAACAAAAAATGGGTTCACTTCCAAACTAAGGATGCTGTATGAATTTTCATTTTCTTTTACTGTTAAAGAAGCTTATTTCATGCATATGATTGTCACCTTGGCATGTTTTTTTGACCAAAATGGGTTCACTGTGAACTGAGGATGCTAGTTGTATGCCACAATCCTCCGGATCTGTACAACAATTGGGTCATGATTTAGTTGGGCTGAAGAGTTAGTAGAGAAACATATATGCTCAGATAATGGAAATTTTCATTCACAGATACTGTTAAAGAACCTGATTGCCATCTTTGGCATGATTTTTTAACAAAAAATGGGTTCACTTCCAAACTAAGGATGCTGTATGAATTTTCATTTTCTTTTACTGTTAAAGAAGCTTATTTCATGCATCTGATTGTCATCTTGGCATGTTTTTTTGACCAAAATGGGTTCACTGTGAACTGAGGATGCTAGCTGTATGCCAAAATCCTCCGGATCTGTACAACAATTGGGTCATGATTTAGTTGGGCTGAAGAATTAGTAGACAAACATATATGCTCAGATAAGGGAAATTTTCATTTTCAGATACTGTTAAAGAACCTGATTGCCATCTTTGGCATGATTTTTTAACAAAAAATGGGTTCATTTCCAAACTAAGGATGCTGTATGAATTTTCATTTTCTTTTACTGTTAAAGAAGCTTATTTCATGCATCTGATTGTCATCTTGGCATGTTTTTTTGACCAAAATGGGTTCACTGAGAAATGAGGATGCTAGCTGTATGCCAAAATCCTCCGGATCTGTACAACAATTGGGTCATGATTTAGTTGGGCTGAAGAGTTAGTAGAGAAACATATATGCTCTGATAATGGAAATTTTCATTTTCAGATACTGTTAAAGAACCTGATTGCCATCTTTGGCATGATTTTTTAACAAAAAATGGGTTCACTTCCAAACTAAGGATGCTGTATGAATTTTCATTTTCTTTTACTGTTAAAGAAGCTTATTTCATGCATATGATTGTCACCTTGGCATGTTTTTTTGACCAAAATGGGTTCACTGTGAACTGAGGATGCTAGTTGTATGCCACAATCCTCCGGATCTGTACAACAATTGGGTCATGATTTAGTTGGGCTGAAGAGTTAGTAGAGAAACATATATGCTCAGATAATGGAAATTTTCATTTTCAGATACTGTTAAAGAACCTGATTGCCATCTTTGGCATGATTTTTTAACAAAAAATGGGTTCACTTCCAAACTAAGTATGCTGTACGTATACCAAAATCCTCCAAAACTGGGTTTTTTTTACCAAAATGGGTTCACTTTGAACTAAGGATGCTAGCTGTACGTATACCAAAATCCTCCAAATCTGTACAAGAATTGGGCTGAACAAACCTTGTGGGGGTTTCTTTTGGAGCCACAAACATCAATGATTTAGTTGGGATGAAGAATTAATAGAGAAACATATATGCTTAGATGCCGCTATGTTATCATTTTTCTTTTACTGTTAAAGAAGCTGAATTCATGCATCTGAAGATTTAAGATCTAGGATGGCAAATTTTGATTGGGCTGTGATTGGATTGTTTGGTGGCTGTTGTCTATGTTCTTAATTGGGCTGTGATTAGAAAGAGAGGGCTCGAGTGGAGATCTAGAAACCCATATAGAGACATCTTGTTCATAATAATTTATTATTATTGTTGTTCTTGTCGCTCTTGCTGTTGTTGCTGATGTCTCTTTGTGTTCATGTGCTGAAGGGAAAGAAGGGATGAGAGAGAGATGAGGAAAATGCCGCTATGTTAGCCTGGTGTATCCAAAATCTCTACCATTCCTCTTTCTGTTTCCATTTCTGGCTTCTATATTTGGTTTCCTTCCACGATGACAGTTCCCTAAAAATACACTTGATATGAGCCTTTTCTTATTTTTCTTATTTTTCTTATATTTGGTTTCCTTCCACGATGACAGTTTTATGGATTGTCTGAACAATCCATGAAAGACATGCTTAGATACTAAATTTACATTTGTTTTACTGTTTTAGATAGTGGATATTCCCAATCAGAGGAGAATATAAAGGTTTCAAGTTAGATACTGAATTTTCATTTGTTTTGTTGTTTTAGATATATTTAAAAACAAAATTAAGTACTAGACTTTTAGCATTGCAATGTAATTATTTTACCTCTCTATATATCATTAACAATTCCATTTGCAATTGGCACTTTGATCTTATAATTTAAGATACAGGTAGATCTTTTTGCAAGTTCAAAAAATATGTATATTCTGTATTGTGGTCTATTGTTGAATTAAATTATTGTTTTTTTTTCACAGAGCGGTCGCCCAGCTGAAGGAAATAGTTGGGATGATCAGAACTGAAGCTACTCGAGGGGTATGAATCTGTGGTCGGCCTAGTCTGGTTGTTGTTCTTATGTCCTCCTTGCTGTTGTTATGTCTTGTATTGTTGTCAAACTGGTTTGTTGGGATATTTGGGATGTTCGTCACTATATTAATTTGTTAATTATGACACTGTTACTGTTGAATTTGGACGATGATATGATACGTGTGAAACTTTATTATCTTTAATTATTCTTGTGTTTGGTTGTGATTTGCGCATTAATATGCAACGAAATTGGTTGAATCAGTTGTGAATTAGTTTACAGGTTTTATAAATGAAACTGTGAATTAAAATCGAATGGAAAACTGGAGCACGAAAAACAAACTGGCATAGATAGACCGGCATTTTATAAAATGTCGGTCTATCTAATGAATTAGTTGCAGTGTGCGATAGAGAGGCGTTCCCACACACGCCGGTGTATGCCGCCAGCTGTAACGGCACCAAGGAACACCGGCGTTTTATAAAACGTTGGTGAACCTAACTACACCGGCATTTTTTGGTCACGCCGGTGCTTGTAAGTAGGGAAAACCGGGCACTCATAAACACACATACACCGGCGGTGTACGACCGCCGGTATACTTTCAATCTACACCGGCGTTTCTATAAACGCCGGTGAATGGATAAATACCGGCAGTTTATGGCCGCCGGTGAATGTATATTGGGGGAAAAGAACGGCACTCAGAGACCCCCATACACCGGCGTTCGTTGACCGCCGGTGTAGTTGTAATATTTACCGGCGTCCAGTAAAACCGCCGGTGTAGACCCCTACCTTTCCGCGACGCTCGCTTCGGCGGCATTTGGACCGGCGCAATTATAAATGCCAGTGAAGGTTTCACCGGCGTAAAAAAACGCCGGCAAAGACGTAAAAAAACACCGGGAAATTGAGTCTGTTTTGTAGTGTCTATTAATTTATAGCAATAACCTTGTGGCCCTTTCCTTATTTATTTGCATATTCTTTGTTACCCTATCTAACATGCTGAAAAAAGAAAAAAACGACAGTTTGAATGTTGCAGAGCAACCAAAATCATTCACAAATCCGAACGTAACTATAATCAAATTGGTACAACAAAATAAAAAAACTAATAAATAAATAATCAAAATTCTTCTAACTTTAGTCAGCCGAATGCTAAGCTCAGGTCAAACCTATCACTAATCTCCTAAATCGGCAACAAAAACACTGATCTAATCAAAACCCCCAATTTCTCCCTCGAAACCTTAACCTGATCCAAATCTTGGCCAAGACTCGAAATTGATCAATTGAAACCCTAGATTCCACCTCGATAAAAAACAAAAAAACTTGAATAGGGATGCATATGAATAGAATCCCGAGATTCAAAGGATCTTTGATCAGTTGGAACAAGAAAAAGGGTCGATTTTATCTGAATTCGAAAGAGATCTGAAAGGGGGAGAGCATACCTGAGGTTGTGAGAGAGAGAGGTCATCATTTTCTTCTTCGTCTTCTTCGTTTTTTAGAGATAGAAATAAAAGAGAGAAGGGGAGATTAGCATTGAGAGGTGACGGGATTGGAGATTGGAGAAGGGTAGGAATTGAAGAGATTCGATTAAGAATTATATTGTTTTACAATAATTTGGATGGCCCAGATTAAATATACAAATAAGATGTGTGGTCCAGATCTAAAATATTTCAAAGATTTCTATGGTCCAGATAAGATCTAAATATAATTAGAATTAGATGTGTGGTTCAGATCTGTTTTGGACAGATTTATTCTTGTTTTTATAATAGAAATAGATAGATATATGACTAGCACTTTCGAAAATAATTTTGTCGTAAACAAATGTGAAGTTTGAGGATATTATGGTAACTGGATAATTAATTAAAAATAGATTGTTAATATATCTCTTGCTTAAAAATGCGTGGTTGAGATTAGATTAATTAAGTTAGTTTGTCTACAAAATATACAACTTAAAATCTTGAGTTATATTATTAGAGATAGCTATTTTTTAAACAATTATTTGAAATTTAGTTTTTAATTAATGTGTAATTGTAATTTAGTCCTCAAAATTATGGATGTTGCGATTTATTCAGTTAATCCTTTATATAAATGTTTGTTAGTGAAGTTAAAATAGCACTTGGGGTTACTGGCTCATTTCTGATTTCGGAGACAGTTTGGGTTATTTCTAATTAGTTAGTCCATTATACAATAAAAGCATGTAGTTCTCCATTTAGGAGCTATTTGTTTCGATAAAAATCGACTGAAACCTTTTTTTTTGTCCAATTTGGTTTTCTTTTCTGTTAGAAGGGATTCTTTTTTATCTTTGTTTGAAAAGAAAAGTTGACAAGAAAATAATGTGCCACGTCAAATTTAAAGAAAATTTGATTTCCTTTTCAAAAGTAAGGAAAATGCTAGAAAATTGATAAACATAATATTTTAAAAGATTGTGTGGTTTATACTTTTTCTAATACAAAACCAAAATGGATGTGATTACCCTCCATAGTGAATTTTCAAAATATTTTCTCATTTGGCTTTCTCCACCAAACAAGGAAATAACAATTATGGAAAACTGATTTCTAGTTTTTGGGTTTTTCTAAAATGAAATCAAAATAAAAGAAATTGGTTTTAAAGATTTTTTTAAAATTATTTTCAACTCAAACAAACAACAGAAACTAAAATTTGAGTACGTCATAAACCTATTTTTTGGGTTTCTATTTTATTATCTTGAAACAAATAGCCCATTATGTAATTCTGACGTTGGAGGATTCTGTGGTTTATAACTCTCGTTTTCATATATTTGGTTGCATGTAAAATATGTGAGAACTTATCACTCCACAAATCATATTTGGATGACAGTTATATTTGTAAAGAAAGTAGTTGTAGTTTTTCATACTCTTACTTTCCCATGTTTGGTTGTAAAGTGTTGAGAATTCATTCCAAACTACTAACACTTATATATGTGGGACCCATAACATTTATTAAAATAATCCTATTTCTCATGTATCCTCCCCAAATCCTCATCTAAAGAGAGAAATTTGGTTTTACCAAATTTGTAACGTGGTGGTGGGGCCGCATACAATTTTATCTATCCTTATTTTGCGTAACCAAACAGAAGAAAAATAAATGGTATTGGTAAATATGACAGAAAATCTCATGTGGCGATCAATTTTACCTAAACTTTGTAACTTAACTTGCAATCAAGCAACCTCTTGCCTTCGAATAACTGGTCATGTGTGCTAGACAGGTAATTGCTAACGCTTAGGGGTTATTGATTTCAATGGCATGAACCTAACACTCTTGGAATAATGGTGGTGGATGGTTATCCACCCAAGCGGTGAGAGCTAGCAAGACTTTGTTCAACAAAACCTTAGAGGTAGGGGCTTGAAAGCCATTAGGTTCAATATAGGTGCAAGGGTGTCTTGGTTCTAAGAGGAGTGACAAATAAATTTAAACTGTTTCGCCGATGCAACTTCTCCTTCATTGGCAACATTGAATTCCACCAAATTTTAGTAGTTGTGCAGGGGACACACACTCAAAGAACCTTCTCATTTCTTTATGAGCTTCGTACTTAGCCACATGCGTTGGTGGCGAGGTTGTGGAAAAGAGGCAGTTAGAAGTCGTTATTTAAGACCTTTTTAATCTGTAATCTCCAATCCATACTTGTATAACACATAGTTCTTATTGCCCATGTTAGGGGTAGCTGTTTTTCCGAGCTTGACGGAGAGCCCGAACTGAGCAGGGGATTCTCAATTTGATCTCTTTATTCTAGGATCAGTGTTCTGAAAGTCCTAGGCAATAGTCGGGCGACTGATGGGGGTCTAGCGCCTAGACCTTATAAGCAGAACCTAGGCAACTAGGTGCTAGGCAATTTTTTAAAAATATATATTTAATATATTTATAAGAAAATATAATATTGCATAAAATACAAGATATATATAATATTAAAAAAAATAACTCAAAAGGTAATAAATGAGAATTAACTCAATGGTAGAGCACTCGTTTTGCGTATGACCCATTATCAAGATTCCAATGAGAGAAGGGCGATTGATTTGAGATTTTGAGGATTTGGGAAAAGCATGAGCGATTATGAGGATTTCTGATTTAGGAAGTTGAGTTTTGGGAAGAGAGAGAGTGAAAGAGAGAGAGAGAGAGAGGCATAGGGGTCAGGGATTTTTAAAATGTGGAGATTTAAGTGAATCGGTTCACTTAAAACACAAAAAACTAGCCCAAACCCGCCTAGGCAGGCAGATCGATTATTTAAAAGGCCCAGCCCCTAGGCAAGTTGGCTGGAGATGGCCTAACACCTAGGTAGGGGCCTTGGCAGGGGCCTAGGGGGATTTTAGAACACTCATCCACTTCATGGGATGTCATCGCCATGGTCGGGAGTGGTTTAGAAGTCTAAAGCCCCACTCATCCGCTTGATGTACCATGTTCCTTTACTCTTTGCTTTTTACTACTTGCTGTCGTACTTGCTCCAACAAACATTTTTCCCCCACTCTAGTTGATCCAACCACGGGAGCACAAGGAGAATTTCCAGAAGGCATTGGTGAGCAGTTCTTCTAGGATTGGAGCAGGAGCTGCTTTAAAATAAATTGTTTCTTCCATGTTTTTTTTTACATTGCATTGTTACTTTTGTTGAACTTTGTATTCCGGACCTTGTTGATCCGTAATTGTTGCTTATTTCCAGTTGTTGGTTATTATGTTGGACTACTGCATATTTAATCTCAGTATTTGTTTATGTGATATTTTTTTCCTGCGTGGTTGTGATTATTCTTTCATGATGTTGATTTAAGACTGGTACAGCTTAAAAATGATGTTAATATCATTCGCTGGGCCTTCGCCACGAACTCGTATTTCTGTATTTTGGGAAGCGGGGCGTGACAAGTTTTTTGTGATATCAGAGCCCAGGTTTGGCTAATGTGTTAGTCATGTTTGGCTGATACGTTAATCAAGTTTGGCTCTAGCTAGATTAACTCAATAATATGTGCACCATGTCAATCACATGAACATGTAATAACCAACATATATCTGGATACTCCTTTTATTTGATTCCTCTTTGATACCCTCATATTCAGTTCCTTCATTTCTTAGTTGTTTCGTCCTTTCCATTCATTCACATTCATTGATCCCTTATTGGGTATAAATTATTTCTTTTTGTACTCATATTCTTTGGATTCCGGTGTCTCATTCTTTTTCTTCCTGCTCGGTTTGTCGATTGGCGCCATGTGGTCTACAACGACGTGTCTACAGTATGGAACTTCACCATCAGAGTAGCGCAGCGGAACCGTCGTGGGCCCATAACCTACAGGTCCCAGGATTCTCTTATTGCTTCCCTTTCCTTGCACCGCTTGCTTCCTTTTCATATATTTGCATTGTCTTCATTCGTTGAACCTTTATTCAACATCATTCTAGATCACCCCATTCTTCTCTATGATTTTCTAATTCCGGTGTTGCCACCATTTTGTCTCTTCATTTGAATCCCCTATTTTGTTACCCCATAAGTTTGCTTTTGCCTTGTCCTATGTACTGCCTGCGTAAATTTCGAGGACGAAATTTTGTTGTAAGGTGGGTAGGATTCTAACCCCCGTTCCCTTAAATACTTATTTCCCGAATATTTTCTGTATTTCGATTATTATTTGTTATATTCATTTTGGATCTTCTATTAAAATTTTTTCTAAACGAAAATTTTGTTATTTCGAATAATGATGTATTTTAACTTCACTTTCCAATTTATAATTGATCAACTATAGATATTTCTGTTTGGATTATTTTAATATAAAGTTGATAAGCCAAATTCTTATTTTGTTGTATATTGTTATTATTACTATTATTATTATTATTATTATTATTATTATTATTATTATTATTATTATTATTATTATTATTATTATTATTATTATTATTATTATTATTATTATTGAATTATTTTCATGAATGTGTTGAATCCAATTCTGTCATGTATGTATTATCATTATTATGAGTATTGTTAATATTTTTATTATTATTATTATTATTATTACCAGTATGATTATGATGATTATTATTACTGTTATTATTATTATTATTATTATTATTATTATTGTTATTATTACTATTATTATTATTATCGGCATTATTATTATTACTATTATTATTATTATTATTATTGTTATTGTTATTATTATTTTTATTATTAATATGTGTTGTTATTTATATTATTATTATTATTATTTTTGTTAAAGCCCATTAGTTTTGATCTATATTATATTATCTAATTATTTAAATTGAAGCCCATCATCTAAAGCCCAAATTTTATATTCATTTTGCATTATTTATTAATATCTAACCTGGGCCCAACCTAAGTCCATCTCCTTATTGGATCCTAAACTCAAATCCAATAACCCAATTCTTCCTTAATCTGTTTTGACCAGATCTACCTCAACTGCACACCTCCCTGTATCCCCTAGAATTACTCCTCACAATCCCCATATCTCTACGATTCCCCACCCACTCACTCACTTTCTCTCTTTCTCTTCCAAACTCTTCAACTTCCAAACTCCCCTTCACTATTCAACCCCCGACCTACTGTGCAACCCCTCACCCCTGACCTCCCACTCTCCCTCAGTCGTACGTCTGCACCTTGCAACCCACTTTCCTCGTCGACTCCCTCACAGCCAAGTCGAGCCGCCTCGTTTTCAACCCCCCGAGCTTCACCCAGTCTTCGCCACCTCCTCCCCTCGACCGCAACCACCTCCGAACCCATCGTCATCCTCGTCAAAATCCCCGAGCTTCCCTCCAACACCTGTTGGATCCTGTAGGCGAGACAACAAACACTAGAGGGGGGGGGGGGGTGAATAGTGTTAATAAAAAAACTGCGGAAATTTTCTTCGGTGCAGTCGACTTGGTTGTGAACCAGTCGACTGATATGACCAAATTAAAGCAAATACAACAACTCTGTGCAGTCGACTTATAGATGAGACAGGCGACTGAAGACACAATGAAAGTACAACTTATACGAGACTGACCAGTCGACTGATAGTGCAAGGAGTCGACTGTCCAGACAAGTTTTACAGAACTTAAGTAAACAAAAGTAAATGCAAGATCAAGACAACCAATCACAGAGTACACAAGATATATCCTGGTTCGGTCCTTCCGACCTACATCCAGTCCCCAAGAAACCCACTTGAGATTTCCACTATTCTTGAAAAACAAGTTTACAAGAATACCCTACGGCATTAAGACAACAACCTTGTCTAACCCGTAGACCTTTCTCTCAACCAGAGAAAGCAGACCCACTCTACCACTAAGAGTGAAACAAACCGACTCTACAACCTAGAGTCTAAACCACTCTCCAACCG
Source organism: Hemerocallis citrina (assembly GCA_017893485.1). Classification (NCBI taxonomy): domain Eukaryota; kingdom Viridiplantae; phylum Streptophyta; class Magnoliopsida; order Asparagales; family Asphodelaceae; genus Hemerocallis; species Hemerocallis citrina. Next base: position 68,947,721 of record CM030366.1, read on the forward strand.
AGAGCAAAAAGAAACAATAAAAATCTTACAGTCAACCTATAGCCTTGTTGGTGTATTGTGTTGTTGCACGTGGCTAAAACAAGGTCGACTTCTATACCAGTCCAGAACGAAATCGTTGTTATACTGGACTGAGTGTAGAGAACCACAGATTTAAACTTGAAAGCTTTTTCTCACTTTTTCACTTAAAATTTCTCAAGGAATGCTCGGATCTTAGAAAGTATGTTGTAAGATCTTTTCAGTGAGATCTGAACTCTATTTATAGAGTTAGATCTCCTGGACGTTGGGAGACAGTTATTCCAACTGTCAACCAACGGATCTTAAAGCTTTTGATTTTGAAAATTCGATTTTGAAAACAGAAAATGGTCAAAAGCACTCGAACAGTCGACTGGGTTGCCATATGAGTCGACTGGTCAGAGTTTGAATAAATTTAAACAGTTTTGTACTGCCAGTCGACTGCCAGAGGTATCAGTCGACTGGTACTCAACAGTTAAATTACTTCAAACTGTTTTGACTCTTTTTGTGGTTTTTGAAAAACACACATTATGAAATTGTGAGTGTATGTGTGTGTGACAAGGCTTTACAATCAGACTAAGACTCAACAAAAGTAAAAATGCAATGTTTACAAGACACAACAATTTGACACATTTGAGCTTGAAGTCTTGAGTCTTGAGTCTTGATTTGAGTCTTTGAGTCTTGTCTTGAGTCTTGAGTCTTGTCTTGAGTCTTGTCTTGAGTGTTGTCTAAAACAGTCTTTATCTGGAGCCTTTGTGCTTGTTCATTTGTGTAGCTGAAATGGTCTTTTGTATGTACAACCTGCAATTTTAGCTGTATAACATAGACACATGTTGCAGTGTGTTGTGATCATCAAAATCAAGAATTAACATTCTCCCCCTTTTTGATGATGACAACACAGTAGCTGATAATAACAGATAATATACAAGCAGAGTAATGATATGCTCCCCCTATTAAAAACACATCATGCATATGAAAAAAAAAGATGTATCATAAAGTATGTATCAGTCGACTTAACAATAGATCAGGCGACTGAACAGACAAAAACATATATAGTAGAATCACAATCACAGATGTAGTAACAGAAGAATCACAGATGCAGTAACATAAGAATCACAGATGCAGCAGTCGACTGATATGCTTGTAGCCAGTCGACTGACCAGAGAAATCAAACACAGTTGAATAATTAAGAGGATATCTCTCCCCCTTTGGCATCAACAAAAAAACACAAAATAAACAGTCTTTTGCATTACAAAAACAGGGAAATAAACTAAGAAATGTTCTCATACATAAATAAGTTCATTAAGACAAAATAAAATAGAAAATTACATAATAGCAAAAAATAAAAGTCTTTAATTGTCCTCGTCTGAATCTTCATCGGCAGCATGAGAAGGAGGAGGAAATTGGGAAGTGAAAAGATCTGTTAAGTGATCAATTTTGGAATCAAGGGTGTGAATCTGAGAATCAACAGTCTCCGAATGTTTCATAAGATAATTGACACATTCATAGAGAGTAGCTGGATCCTCATAGTTAGCACGAGGAAGGGATGAACTAGAAGAGGCAGAGGGTCTAGAAGGTCTAGAAGTAGAAGCCAAAGGAACTTGAGAGAGTGGAGGAGACCTAGGGGTTGTTCTAGAAGGAGGATCAAGAAGCTTCATACGTGCTAAACTAGCACGATCGAAGCAGTCATATTGCGTAACGACATTGGTCTCGGAGTCGAGATCAATATCATAAGCTGTAAAGACCCTGGTGAGGAGACCTCCAAAGGGTAGAAAATGAACATGATGTTGTTGAAGCTTAGAAAAAATGACACGACCCCAATTAATAGCTATTTTACCAAAAATGGCATAAACAGCTTGTTGCAATTCCAGCGAATACTGATCATAACTTCCTCTTTTAGGAAGAATGTTATAAGCAAGTATTCTAGCAACTAGTTTTGCAACAGGAGTTATATTTTTGCTTGTCATTGGGGGTCCTTGATTTGGTAAAAACATTTTAGATAAGATAGACAAATCATCAAGGACTATGTCACCTAAGTCAAGTCCTTCGTTATCAATACCCATTACTTGATTGATTCTCTCGGGTGTGAGAGATATCTTGGTATTTTTAACGGAAGAACGAATCACAACATTTCCATCTCTTAATTGGACAACTCTCATATGTGTATAAAAGAGATAGATTAATTGTGGATAATAATCGGGTTGGTTAGCAAGAGAAAGATATTCATAGAGGCTACAATTTTGGAATAGGGGTACAAGATTAAACCTATCCAAATCATTAAAATTAACAAACCGATCCGGGAAAATGATAATGCTACACATCAATTGCCAACGTTCTAGAAGATCCGGACTTAACAAAAACTGAGAGTAATCTTGAGAAGAGCTACCCTCATGAGATCTCTTAGATCGTTTAGGAGCCATAAAAAAGGGATTAGGAAAGATTTTACCAAAGAAAGAGAGAAAGAGCAGCACTGATTCGAGCAACAGAAACCGGATGAGTCGACTACACCTTCTTCTCATATTAGGGTTTGGAGATTTGGGGAAAAACTGAGATTAGTAAAAGTGAAGAAAGTTGCGGTGAAAAAAGGGTTTTTAACCAAAGATGGAAGGCTGAGATTGAGAGAATAGAGATCAACGGCTACTGTAAGAGGTCACGGGTGAAAAAGAGATGAGATGTTTATCTCAAAAGCTGAGATGAATCATCGCTGAAGACATTTGAACTCGCGACAGTCGACTGGTAGGGTATATCAGTCGACTTAGTCGAGACGAGACTAAATTTTTATATCTACTGATCTGTCGACTGGTTTAAAGATCAGGCGACTGGTCAGAGAACAAAATAGGTATATATGAAAATACAGTACAGTCGACTTACTCAAGAACACAGTCAACCTAACAGAAACAATTTTCAACAAATATCAATAAAATCACATATTCCTAGTTCTCTTCTTAAGTTAATGAAAGTATCTTCTTTAAGGGGTTTGGTAAATATGTCTGCTACTTGTTTATCAGTAGAGATAAAGTCTAAAGATATATCTCCTTTTAAAACATGATCACGTAGAAAATGATGTCGAATATCAATATGTTTCGTACATGAATGTTGAATCGGATTTTTAGATAAATTAATTGCACTGGTATTATCACACATAATTGAAGGTTTTTCAAATGAAATACCATAATCTAATAAAGTTTGTTTCATCCACAAGATTTGTGCACATACCAAACTTGCAGCGATATACTCAGCTTCTGTGGTTGATAGGGACACAGAATTTTGCTTTTTACTGCACCAAGAGACTAGTGAATGTCCCAAAAAGTGACATGTACCACTAGTGCTCTTGCGATCAGTTTTGCTTCCAGCAAAATCAGCATCGCTATATGACAGAAGTTGAAAATTATCGGTGCGTGAATAAAATAAACCATATTCAGATGTGCCTTTTATATATCTTAAAATTCGTTTCACTGCTTTTAAATGAGACTCTTTAGGACTAGATTGATATCTAGCACATAAACATACGCTGAACATAATATCTGGTCTACTTGCAGTAATGTATAAGAGTGAACCAATCATACCTCGATAGAGTTTTTGATCAATACTCTTACCTAATATATCTTTGTCGAGAGTAGTAGTAGTAGCCATAGGTGTGGATTTACTACTAGTACTATCCATGTTAAAACGTTTGAGTAATTCCTTTGCATATTTTCCTTGATTAATAAATATGCCATTTGAGGACTGTTTAATTTGAAGTCCAAGGAAATAATTGAGTTCACCCATGTGACTCATCTCAAACTCGTTTTTCATGGTGTTAGCAAACTCTTGACATAGATTATTATTAGTAGATCCAAAGATTATATCATCAATATATATTTGTATGATTAAGATATCATTCTTAACTCTTTTGATAAACAATGTAGTGTCTACTTTACCTATTTCAAATCCTATTTCTAAAAGAAAAGTTATCAAACGATCATACCAAGCACGAGGTGCTTGTTTAAGACCGTATAAAGCCTTTTTCAATTTATAAACATGATCTGGAAATTGTTCATATTCAAAACCTGGTAGTTGTTTAACATAAATATTTTCTTTAATAAACCCATTAAGGAAAGCACTTTTAACATCCATTTGATAAAGTATAAAATTCATGAAACAAGCAAAAGATAATAAAATACGAATAGATTCTAGTCTAGCAATAGGAGCATATGTTTCATCAAAATCTATACCTTCTTCTTGATTATACCCTTGAGCAACTAATCTAGCCTTGTTCCTTACAACTTGTCCTGATTCATCTAGCTTATTTTTAAATATCCATTTGGTACCAATAATAGTCTGATCAGGAGGTCGAGGAACTAAATCCCATACATCATTCCTTATAAATTGGTTTAGTTCATCTTGCATGGCATTCATCCAATATTCATTCTCACAAGCTTCTTGTATATTTTTCAGTTCAAAATCCGACAAGAATGCTGTATGAGAAATCATATTAACATGTGAACATGTCTGAATACCATGGGAGATGTCACCAATTATTAAGTCATGAGGATGATCTTTAACTTCAACAAATAATTTTGGTAAAGTTGAAGATATCACAATAGGATCAGTCGACTTGACAGGTTCTTCAGTCGACTGCTTCACTTCAGTCGACTGAAAGTCCTTATCAGTCGACTTATCAGTCAGATTAGTTTGTTCTAAAGATTTAATCACATTATCTAAAGGTGATGAATCAATTTCATCATCTTTATTTAAAGTTGATGAAGGCAGAGATTCATCGAATGTACCATGCATTGATTCTTCAATAGTCATTGTAGACTTATTGAAAATTCTATATGCTTTACTCCTATTTGAGTATCCTAAAAAGATACCCTCATTAGATCTAGGATCAAATTTGTCTAAATTATCTTTTGTGTTTAGAATAAAACACTTACAACCAAATGTCTTAAAGTAAGAGACTTTAGGAATTTTGTTATAAAACAACTCATAACAAGTCTTCTTTAGCTTAGGTCTTATAAGAATTCTATTTAAAACATAACAAGCTGTAGCAACAGCTTCAGCCCAAAAGTGCTTTGGTAAATTGTTTTCAACAAGCATAGTACGTGCGCATTCTTGCAAAGTCCTATTCTTCCTTTCAACCACTCTATTTTGTGGTGAAGCTCTAGGAAACGCAAATGAATGTGTTATACCATTCTTGTTGTAATATTCTGTAAATGTTTCATTCTCAAATTCTCCATCATGATCACTTCTAATAGTGACTATGGTTAGAGATCTTTGATTTTGAATACGTTTACAAAAATGTGCAAATTCATCAAAAGCATCATTTTTATGTTTTAAAAAGAATGTCCAAGTGAATCTTGAAAAATCATCTACTAAAACAAATACATATCTACTTTTATTTAAAGAAGCAACTCTAGTAGGGCCAAATAAATCCATATGAATTAATTCGAGCGGCCTACTAGTAGAAATTACTTCTTTTGTTTTAAAAGTGGATTTCATTTGTTTTCCTAGTTGACATGCATCACATAACTTATCCTTTTTAAAGGATAGTTTTGGCAGTCCTTTAACTAGGTTATATTTAGATAATTTTGAGAGATTCTTCATGTTCACATGTCCAAATCTTCTATGCCATAGCCAAGATTCATTGTTAGAAGCTATTAAACAAAAATCATTTGAACGTTCAATTGCATTTAAACACAATTCATAAATATTATTTTTACGAAAACCTTGAAAAATAACATTTTGCATAGTAGAGTCATAAATCAAACATGCATCTTTTTCAAATACTATTTTATACCCTTTATCACATAATTGACTAATACTTAATAGATTATGCTTTAAACCACTAACTAATAATACATTTTCTATGGTTGGGTTAGAAGTTTTACCGACCATGCCGATACCTATGACTTTGCCTTTGTTGTTATCTCCAAAGGTGACAGTTCCTCCATCTATGTTTTGAATGGTGGATAGAAGGTTGGCATGTCCTGTCATATGTTTTGAACACCCGCTGTCTAGTATCCAGCGTTCATTCTTGGGTACCTATAAAAAATTCAAGATAAATATGGTGCTCTTTTTATTGGGTCCAAAAACATATTAGTTTGGGGGAAACCAAACCCATGAAGAGTTTGATCTTCCTCCATAAGCAGGAATATAATTAATAGAATTACACACATTTAAAACATATGAATTAATGTAAGCAATTCTATCATTCTGATTTAAGCTGACTGGAACCCATACAACCTTGTTATGTCCAGTCAACTTAACAGTGTCCTTCAGTCGACTGCTAGTGTGAGTCAGTCGACTGTATGATACACTAGGTCGACTTATATGAGGTTTTGATCTCGTTGAATAAGATTCAATTCCTCTGGACAGACGACTGGTAGTTTGGCTCAGTCGACTTAACCGAATAGTAGACTTGCTTTTATCACTAACATTAACAACCTTAGGCTTTTCAAAAAATTCATACAACTTGTGTGTAACACTAGAAATAGATGCTGATTTATTTCTACTAGTGTTTTTAGCAGGAGATTCTTTTACAGAAGAAATTTTAAAACCAAGACCATATTTTTGACTAGATTTTACTTGATGATGAAGGACATCATTTAAATTCTCTTTGCCTTTGTTAAATTTAGATACGTTCTTTGATATCTCTTCATAATTCTTTTTGAGAGTTTCAAGATCAGTATCTAAACTTGCAATGCGAGAATTTAAAGATTTCACTTCCTTATCAAGGTTAAGATTTTCTTGAGAAAGTGTTTGATTAACTTTCTCTAGACTCTTAACTCTAATCTTTTCCTTTTTTAATCCTTGAAATATTTCATTAAAGGCATCAAGTAAATCTTCTGATTCATAGTCATTACTTACATGATCTTGTGAGGCCATGAAGCACATGTTTGCCACTTCATTGTTTTCATCCGTTTCTTCTTCGGAAGACGAATCACTATCATCCCATGTAGCTTGATAGGCATTCTTGTTCTTGGCAAACTTATTCTTTGAATATTTGTCCTTTTTGAAGTTGGATGGTTTTCCCTTGTTCTTTGCATTTTCAAGGGGACAATCCTTCTTCATGTGACCTGTTTTATTGTACCTGAAACAAGTAGGAGGGTCATTAGAATCTTTATTTTTAGAATTAAACTTACCCTTCTTTAAGAATTTTTTGAATCATCGAGTGAACATTGCTATCTCCTCTTCATCTTCTTCCTCATCTTCCGAGTCTGTCATGGCTTTAAAAGCCAAAGATTTCTTCTTTGCTTGATGTGATTCTGCATCCTTCTTTCGATCTTCAAGTTGAACCTCGTATGCCATGAGATTTCCCACAAGATTCTCAAGAGAAAGTTGTGACAAATCATTTGCTTCTTCTATTGTCGTGGTCTTCTTCTCCCATTCTGGAGTGAGTGCACGTAAGACTTTTCTAACCATCTCTGCTTGAGTGTAAGTCTTTTCAAGTGCCACTAGAGAGTTTGTGATATCAGTAAATCTGGTGATCATCTCGGACACAGTCTCATTGTCCTTCATTCGGAACATCTCAAACCTGTGAACAAGAACAGAGATTTTAGACTCTTTACTTTATTTGTCCCTTCATGCGTTACCTCAAGTGTATGCCAGATTTGATGTGCGGTTGTAGCATTTGATACACGGTTGAACTCTTCTTTTGTGAGTGCACAAAATAATGCATTCATTGCTTTGGCATTGTTCATAGTTTGGTTCTTTTGATCATCATTCCATTGTGCATATGGAATGGTAGGGGCAGTGAATTCCGTCTCCGTCATGTGCCATATTTCGTAGTTGATTGATTGGAGGTAGATTCTCATTCGGCACTTCCAATAATTGTAGTTCGTTCCATCGAATAGTGGTGGTCGTTGTGTAGATTGGCCTTCATTGTATTGATTAGTATTTGAAGTAGTTGCCATAGCCTGTAACCTTGCTCTGATACCAAGTGTTGGATCTTGTAGGCGAGACAACAAACACTAGAAGGGGGGTGAATAGTGTTAATAAAAAAATTGTGGAAATTTTCTTCGGTGCAGTCGACTTGGTTGTGAACTAGTCGACTGATATGACCAAATTAAAGCAAATACAACAACTCTGTGCAGTCGACTTATAGATGAGACAGGCGACTGAAGACACAATGAAAGTACAACTTATACGAGACTGACCAGTCGACTGATAGTGCAAGGAGTCGACTGTCCAGACAAGTTTTACAGAACTTAAGTAAACAAAAGTAAATGCAAGATCAAGACAACTAATCACAGAGTACACAAGATATATCCTGGTTCGGTCCTTCCGACCTACATCCAGTCCCCAAGCAACCCACTTGAGATTTCCACTATTCTTGAAAAACAAGTTTACAAGAATACCCTACGGCGTTAAGACAACAACCTTGTCTAACCCGTAGACCTTTCTCTCAACCAGAGAAAGCAGACCCACTCTACCACTAAGAGTGAAACAAACCGACTCTACAACCTAGAGTCTAAACCACTCTCCAACCGAGAGCAAAAAGAAACAATAAAAATCTTACAGTCAACCTATAGCCTTGTTGGTGTATTGTGTTGTTGCACGTGGCTAAAACAAGGTCGACTTCTATACCCAGTCCAGAACGAAATCGTTGTTATACTCGACTGAGTGTAGAGAACCACAGATTTAAACTTGAAAGCTTTTTCTCACTTTTTCACTTAAAATTTCTCAAGGAATGCTCGGATCTTAGAAAGTATGTTGTAAGATCTTTTCAGTGAGATCTGAACTCTATTTATAGAGTTAGATCTCCTGGACGTTGGGAGACAGTTATTCCAACTGTCAACCAACGGATCTTAAAGCTTTTGATTTTGAAAATTCGATTTTGAAAACAGAAAACGGTCAAAAGCACTCGAACAATCGACTGGGTTGCCATATGAGTCGACTGGTCAGAGTTTGAATAAATTTAAACAGTTTTGTACTGCCAGTCGACTGCCAGAGGTATCAGTCGACTGGTACTCAACAGTTAAATTACTTCAAACTGTTTTGACTCTTTTTGTGGTTTTTGAAAAACACACATTATGAAATTGTGAGTGTATGTGTGTGTGACAAGGCTTTACAATCAGACTAAGACTCAACAAAAGTAAAAATACAATGTTTACAAGACACAATAATTCGACACATTTGAGCTTTAAGTCTTAAGTCTTGAGTCTTGATTTGAGTCTTTGAGTCTTGTCTTGAGTCTTGAGTCTTGTCTTGAGTCTTGTCTTGAGTGTTGTCTAAAACAGTCTTTATCTGGAGCCTTTGTGCTTGTTCATTTGTTCAGCTGAAATGGTCTTTTGTATGTACAACCTGCAATTTTAGCTGTATAGCATAGACACATGTTGCAGTGTGTTGTGATCATCAAAATCAAGAATCAACAACACCAGCGTCCCCCCCTCGCCGACTGCAGCCTACCTCGGGGACCCCGTCTCGTCGACCTCCTGTCGACCACCGTCTCCGAACCCATTGCCACAGTCATCCAGTCGCTTGTCGTTGACTCTACCTGTGCTCCACTCCTGCCTCTCCTCTGTTTTCTCCAAAAGGAGAGCATCACCCTCATCTATCGTCCTCGTTGATCCCCTCCGCTGTCCCCCGCAACCACCGAATACCCCTCTCGCCCTCGTCGTCATCGCCTAGAGCCCCGAACCCCCGCCCTCTCTTCTTCCTCTATTTCGGTGTGAAGAAACAAAGCATCGGTTCTTCCCCTTGTCGTCGACCGTCGCTGCATCGCCCCTCGACCGCGAGCATCACCGCCAGCATCCCCCGATCACCCTCGAGTCCATCGCAGTCGCTGAAGATCCCCACCACCGCTCTCCTTCCCTCCTCCGTGTTGCTGTTTGACGTTCGGGTAGGGGAGAATCGGAGTTGGTGTTTGCTGTTCGTGAAGGGAAGGGAGTTGGATTTTGTTTGATGTTTTGTGAAGGAGGGGAGAGAGGATCCGGTGTTTGGTGTTTGGATTGGAAATCCGTGTTTGCTGTTTTGTGTGGGTGTTGCACGTAGTTCGCAAGTGATTCCGTGTTTTCGTGTTTTTGGTTCATCGCCCGGGAATCTCATCCCGTTATACTAATATATTCGAAATTATCATTTAAAAGGCAAGTCCACTTGAACTCGTTTGATTTTTTTTTAGTTCAAGATTATTGATCTCCGCAAGTAGTTCTCTTTCGATTATCATAATATTGCATTGTGTACCTTTCGTTTGGGATATCGAGGGTTTACACGAGCTAACCCGAAATATCCTTGACTTCGTGCCAATATCCGTTAATTCAAACCCAAGCTTGCATGGACACACAACATGAATATCTTGACTAGAAACTTGCATATATATTATATACATGCTAATTTGAATACATGTTGATTGATTGAGATCTCGTGAATTGAATCATGGCATGATAACTTGGCTTTGCAAATTGTAAAAAACCATCCTAATTATTGTACATTAATGTTAATGCATTCCATGATTCAAGAATAAGTAGATTGTTCATTTTGATGAATGTATATAATGACTTTTTCTTATTTCTTGTTGTCTGCCCTGTTTTGCACTGAGATTTCGACCCTGTTACAATAAGAATCAACCAAAATTATATAAAAAGGAATTGTAGCCTAATGGATCTAGTTTCCAGAAAATCTTACAGATCTAGATTCCGATCTGTGAGCTGTGAGATATTGCAGTTTTAGTCACAGTTGGTCTGTTTTTTCATATTTGCAGTTGAGTGAAACATCGACACAACTTTTAGTTGAAACACATTGATAATAGTAGTGTAATGACAAGAAACTCTGCCGAAAATTAGTGGAAATGCTTAGGGTTCATTCCTAATTTTTATAGATTTTTATGTTGATTTTACACATTGTTTTCACCCATAGAGTTTTGACTATAAGCTACTGCCAGAACCCTTAAGCTGTAAAGATTAGAGTAATCGACCTAGTTATAGTCAGAATCAATTAAAACTTACTGAATATGAATATAGCCCCATATGTCTAGTTTACAGCCCTTTTAACGGAATCAAATTCTGAATTATAGTTTGTGAGTTATTGTTGTTTTAGTACTGTTATGTCTGCTCTTTTCACATTCACAATTACATGTATTTTACCATGCATCACATCATGTTGTTGCATCCTTATCATCTCCTTGACACTCTTATACACATTGCGTGATCATGAATGATTTAGTAAAATATTAATGTCACGCCCTGCTTCCTAAAAACACGGAATACGAGCGCGTGACAAAGCCTAGCAAATAATTTTTATCATTCATGAGCTGTAGGATCGACTCAGTATCATAACAAGAATATAACAAATGTACACAGCCACGCATGCATGAATAATTTATTAATCAATAGATAACAACTGAAACAAAATAATAATATCCCAAATAGTTTTCAAACCTGGATCGAAAGATAAAACTCGGGACTATAAGCCCGTTACAAGATTCAAGTAACAAAAGAAATAAATAACTCAAAAAAACAAAATATGTAAAGCAAGTCTTCCCAAGCAAAGCCTAGAACATCAGCTCATCAATTCCAGCAGGCAGTTCGTCTCCAAAGTCTGTATATATAAATATAAAAAGAAAAAAAAATAGAAAAAAACAATGACAAACGCCCTTAGTGCAAGTTAGGGCCGCAAGTAGTACAAGTAAGGGTATGAAAACAAGTACAAGAAATATGAAACAAGATTTGGAATCAAGAATGTATAACATAATATAATAGGGATGCAACAAGTAGTGGTATTCAAGAAACTAGCTAGCAAGAAGGACAACTCAAGTGACAAGATTGGGTAACAAGTATTAGTAGTAGAACAAGTAGCAAGTGAAACAGGTAATGATATCGAGCATCAAGTAACAAGTATCACGTGCAAGTGTCAAGTAATAAGTAACAAGTAACTAGTCTCAAGTAACAAGTCTCAAGTAACAAGTCTGAAGTAACGAGCATCAAGTAGGGTATCAAGTGTGTACAAGTGACAAGTTAATCTTAAGTCTAATGTTTAATTCTATCTAGGTAGCACTTCATGCATCCATACTTTTACTACATGGTTGCTATATTCAATCAATTACGTTTAGGCCTAGTGGTGGATTTTATAGGGCGGTGTACTCAGGTATCAAGTATCAAGTTAGCACGGTTCATGAATACGAAAATAAAGAAACAAGTTCACGAACTAAGTACAAGTTCGTGAATACACTAACAAGTTCAAGAACCACACAGTGGGTTCATGAATACAATAAGTTCATGATCAAAGTAATGGCTTCATGAATACATCAAGATACAACAAGTTCATGAAGCGAGTACTGGGAAACACGGGCTCCTTCCGAGTACACTTACCTATATCGCCCACTACTATGGTCTTTCCCTTAAACCCCGGCTTATTATTTATTATTATTATCAAACAAGCATGAAAGTGTGTGAAACAAGTCAAGTAAACATGATCAAGAACATGGAAAATGTTTAAGATAATTATAAAGCATATTCGATGGTCAACACAAATTAAGATTTTCAAGAACTACGAGAATTGCAAATTCTAGACAGCATGACGTTGCTGCACCAAAACTGCGATTACCGTCGCTACAAGATAGAAAATGTGGACCCGTCAGAAGTTCTAGAAACTAGACTCCTGTCCGGTTCCAATGCATATAATTAAGACACATAAAAGTTGTACCAATCGATGTCAAAACAGCAAACTATACAGCATTTGTGTTCAGCCAGAATTTGTAAAACTGAGTTTATACATATGAAACAGGATTGAAACGTAATTAATTAATTCTAAGAAAATTAGAGAATGTTTTCTAGGGTGTCCAGTATAAGCATGCAAAATTTTAAATCATTTACTTACTGGTAGCATAGTTAAAATAATTGTAAACCAAAGTGGTACAACAGTTTTTGTGAATCTGCGATTACCGACACAGCAGCAGTAAAACTGCGATATCTCCTAAACCGTAACTCAGAATTCAAAAATTCTGGATGTTATTGGCAACTAGACACTTGGGGCTACATTTCATATTCAGGACTCAGGTTTAGATTCTGGTTTTATCGGGGTCAAAACAGCAATCCAAGACAGGACAGAAACCAAACAAGACACCTTTTGCATGAAATGTATCAAAATTATACTAGTTGTGAACAAGTGCATCAACGAAGGGTTGTGACTCTTAGATCATGTGATAGATAAGGCGAAACATGAGATCATCAACGATAAACAAAGAGGAGTCACATTTATAATCTACTTGCAGTATTTTCAAGAAAAAGCTTGTACTAGAAAACGAAATGTACAAGAAGATACTTGCCTTGGGGTGTAGACGATGAATCTGACGAATAACAGGAACGGATCTCAACACGGATCTTGATGGCGATCAAGATCAAACCAACGGATGGCGCAGATCGGATTTGATCAGATCTGGTGAGATCGGGTGGCCCAGGAGCGATCTGATCGATGATCCCGATCTTGATCAGATCGAAGGAGATCAGTTGGCTGAGATTTGAAACCCCTCTCACCTTCCCTCCTTCTTCAGAGCAACAGAGAGAGGGAAAGCACGTCTTCGGCGGTGACTGAGGGCGGCAGAGGCGGCGACCGGTAGCAGCATCGAGGGAAGCTCGACGCAGAAAGGCGGCGGCGGCTGACGAGGCGGCAATGGTGGCAGCGTCGAGCGGGGACTGCTCTGTTCTTTGGGGAAAAACAAGGTAATGTCGAGATGGGTTCGGGTTGAGTTGGGTGCGAGCGGGAGGGCGGCGAAGACGGGGATGAGGGTGAGAGCGGAGAAAGGGGGCGATGGTGAGGCGGTGACGAGGTTGCAGGGGTAGTGGTCGGAGAGGACGGCAATGGGGTAATGGGTTTCTGCAGTGGAGCGGAGGAAGAAGGGGAGTTTCGGTGGCGAGGCGATGGGTCGGCAGGGACGAGGAGTATGGGGATGACGACGAGGTGGAGAGACGGTCGGGATCTCGATGAGGAGAGATGGCGAGATAGGGAAGATGACAGGGAGAGGGAAAGCTAGGCGGCTGGGTAGATTAGGGTAGAACAGTGATTAGGTTAAGGTTAGGGTTAATTAGGTTAGGTTTTTATATAGTAGGGTTTGGGTTGCGGGTTTGAGTAGGGTGTGATCCAATAAGCAAAAGGGTTTGGGTTTTCGATTTAAAATCCAATAGAGAAAAATAACTAATAAAATATATAATTTATAATGGAATATAATTTGCATTATAATATAGAATTTATTTTGAAATGACCACAATTGCAATTAACAAATAGAAACGAGTTTTTAACAAGCAACCGAAAGTAATAATAATAATAACAACAACAACAACAACAACAATAATAATAATAATAATAATAATAATAATAATAATAAAATAGATATAATAATAATATTAATAATATATATGTCAAAAATGCAAATTCGGTTTTAAGAAGTAGATCAAATGGAAATAGAAATTGGGGTTAAAATATACCATTATTTGAAATAAATAAAATTTTCGATTAGAAAATATTTTAATAGAGAAACCAAAATGAATTTAACACAAGGTAAATTATAATTAACCGAATTACATAAAATATTCAGAAAATATTTATTTACAAAAATGGGGGTTACAATTAACAAGCCGAGGTAATAAGGGTTGACTTAGTAGTGGATAATCTCAGAAAATTTACTCGGTAAGGCCTTATTGTTATATTGTATTGTCATGGAAGAAGGAGTATCGATTGTAAATTTGTCACGCCCCGCTTCTCAAAAAGTGAATACGGAATATGAATATGTGACTAAGCCCAGCGAATGATTTTCATCATCCATAAGCTGTTCAAAATTTTTGCAACATCTCACAAGAATAATCAGAGTCAGAAGCAAAAGAATCAACCAAGTATGCATATATGAATCAAATTACCAACAACAATACTTGAAACCAAAAATATTATAATTCAAATAATCCAGATCTGAATAAGTCAAATATTCTGGGTCACATTGCCCAAATACAAAATAAATCCAAGTAATCAAGTACAAATTGTTCAAAATAAGCAACAAGAATAATAAAAGCAAGATCCAGCACTAATATCTCATATCACCAACACCATCTGACACCTGTTCTCCAAAATCTGCAATTAAATAAATTGCAGGAAGAGGAAAAAGAAAATAAACTCCCGTCAATGCAAGTTACGGATAGCTTGTAGTGCAGGATACAAGTACATGGAAAAAGATAACTAATAACATATAATATGCATGATAACAAAATAGAATACTAGTATGGTAAGATATACAAGTGCAAGTGGCATGTATCAAGTGTCAAGTAAACAAGTATCATGTAAACAAGTAACAAGTAACGAGTGTCAAGTATCAAGTATCAAGTATCATGTAGCAAGTATTAAGTGAACAATTATCAAGTTTCATGTACAAGTAACAAGTAGCAAGTGTCAAGTGATCATGTTCAAGTCTTGTATTTACTACTATCTAGGTAGCACTTCATGCATCCATCTTTCTACTACATGGTTGCTACATTCAACGCAGTTTCATTTTAGATTTCATAGTGGATCACATAGGGCAGTGTACTCAGGGACAATCCTCAAGAAATCAAGTAACAAGTATCAAGCCTTAAGAGTGAAGTATCAAGCCTCAAGTGAAATATCAAGGATCTATAGATCCCCTTCTGAGTACATGTTTCTGTATTTTCCACTACTACACTACAACACACAATGGGTTCACCGGCGTTTTTTCTGAGATTCACCGACATTTTAAAACGCCGGTGAATAATTCACTGGCGTTTTTAAAATCGCCGGTGCTAATGCTGCCGAAGAAGGCGTCGCAGAAAAGGGGGGGTCTACACCGGCATTTTCTACGAACACCGGTATTTCTGTAAGATACACTGGCAGTCACAAAAATGCCGGTGTATGGCTTATTCAATACTACCCTCTTCTTCCCCTATAATCATTCTACACCGGCATTTTTTACAAACGCAGGTGTAGGTATATAAATTTTTTTAAAAAAATAAATTTAAAAAAAAAACATGCAGCACTCTTACAATCAAAACCAGAATATGGAGTTCAAATTATTGAATTACAAAGAGTGGAAAAGAATACTTTCACTGTCAAATTCAGGTAAAAATGTTACTAACTGAAATGAAACTTATACTTTTATAATACTCATGAGATAACTGTCAATTGAAACCACAACATAAGTTTAAACAGGATTATTTCATCACTAGTTATTCCTCTGTAAATCATAGTATGCAACTTCAGTTACATAATCCATCTCATCATCACTTAAAACCATACGACAAAGAACAGTCTCATTTTCAAACCCAAGCAACAAGCATGAATATTACGTTAGAAACTGATACTCATGTAGACATCATGATATAATTGTATATAAAGTTTAGATAAAAAATTTCCATCACTAGTCGCTCCTCAAAAAATCATAGTGTGCAACATCAGATACATGATCCATCTCATCTCCAAATTCAGAAAAAAAAGCAACTAAGCCATATCCAAATGCATAATAATTCCAGTTTACTCTAAACCAAACTAAAACTCAAATGCATAATAACCCATCTCCAAAAAGCAACTAACCCATCTCCAAATGCATAAGAAAGCAAACTCAAATTGAAGAATGAAAAAAATGAACCTGCATGGTCCCAATTTTTGTTTTAATCATGATAAGCTTCAAGTATTGAACAGTGAAAAAAATGAAGCAAATACTATACAAATAACCCAAACTAAAGACCCCTTTCTTCAATCTAAACCTGAATATGAAGATCAAAGCTGGAAGCCCCCAAAAGCAAAATCATTTGCTATTATATATCCTGATTTTTCCCCCATCATTCATATATCCTAACATTACCTTTTGCATAATCAAGATTCAGTGGGCGAAAACTAACATTCAGTGAAGCAAACATTCAGTGGGCGAAAACTCAAGAGATCTTCAAAACAAACTCAACAAAACGAGTTGACAAGCACATGCTATGTTCACCAAAAAGACTTCGTTGATCTATAAACTGAGATCTGTAAAATAAACTTGTATATAACCTCACATAAAGTTTTAAGATGGGAGATGATCGAGCCCCAAAAACCTAGCAAAATCCGAGCTAGAAACACTTGGCTCCGAAGTCCTCTAACTCCTCAGATCCAAGCCAGTTAGTTCGACTTCTTAAAGCTCTCTAGCTTCAACAAGAATCAACAAGAAGCTAGCCTAGCCGAAAATCAACAAGAAGAACCAACAAGGAGCTAGCTCAGACTCAAAAGCACTCAAATCTAGCCTAGTTACAATCAACAAGATGCTTCAAAATATAGACTTCAATCCTAAACTTGAAGCCTAAATACGTTGGAGGAGCACTTGTTTGCGTAATGGGTTTCATCAAAACTCGATGTCGAAGCATTCGAGCCTGGACATCAAAGACTTCGAAGTGATTCAAGCACTTCAACCCCAGCCCCTAGCTCATATCAAATGCTCCAAAAGCTTCAACAGCCCCTAAAATTGAGTATATTGCCACATTTTTGGCAAAACTCCAAATCTGAGTATATTGCCACATTTTCTGTAAATTGAGTTTCAAATCTCCCCTAAATTACTCCTTACAAAACAGTGAAGCAAAAATGCCGAAGCAAAAATAGATCCAATCACAGAGTAAACAGAGATTCGAGATCTTCCCTAAATTGAGTTTCAAACCATTACCACCCAAAATTCCCACAAACATAAACAGAGATTAAATCCCTCAAAATCTCAAGAACAACAAGTCAGTAAAATTAAAACCTAGCTACATCCAATCACAGAGTAACACATTGAAACCTAGATCCCATCACAGAATAGCACAGTGAAGCAAAAATAGAGACGAGATTCCATCACAGAATCGCATGAGTTCTTGAGCATAGCCCCCAAAATAAAATCAAGAAGTAGATAGAGAGAGAGAGCACTTACGATGAGAGAGAAATGAGTGAGCGGGATAGAGAGTGCATGGACGTCGACGTGGGCACAGCGATGGCGGCCCTGAAGGGAAAATCGGCATGGAACCCACTCCGATGGCGGAGGAGTTGTCAAAGAAGGGAAGGAGGTCCAGTGGCGACGGCGCGCGAAAAAATTAGGGTTGGGGGAAAAAAACCAAAACGAAATGTAAGGGTTTCGCGGTAGGATTGGGGATTTATCCTAGTAAATTCACCGGCATTTATATTAATAAACGCCGGTGAATGGGAGAGGATTTGTGGGGTATATTGTCGCTTTCTATTCCCTGGCGTGTTTTTATAAAAACACCGGTGAATATTATAATTCACCGGCGTTTTGAAGAGGCCTCCGGTGCATAACTATACAATTTTGCGACCCAATCCTGGGATTATCCTACCCCGGCGCGATTGGTAAAACGCCGGGGAATATACGCCGGTGTAGTTCGCGAATCATGTAGTGATAGATCTTTCCCTTTAAACCCCGGCTTAGTTATTTATTATTATTAGTGTCAAACAAGCCTGTATGTATCACAAACAGGCCAAGTATATGGTACAAATAAGTAACAAATTCAAGTTGCAAGATAAACATGTACGGGTGAAAGATCGCACACAAAAGAATAGAACAACGAGAATTTCTAGTTCAGGACAACAAGACAGTACTGCACTAAAACTAGAATTTCTGTTGCTACAAACATGCAAACCTGAATCCGTCAAAAGGTCTAGAAAATAGACTCCCGGTCGAATCTAGAAAATATATATAAGTCATAGGGTATTTCAAAAAAACATAACTCAAAACTGAATAGAAACCAGAAAACACGTTCAGTTAGAAATCTGAAGATTGTATTCAAGAACAGGAAGACAGCATTAAAACTCACAAATTAAATCCACGAAAAATCTGGGTTATTCCCCTATACGTGTAGCATCATAATATAAAGTATCATAATTTTTTAATATAAATAGTTTAGTCAACAAAAATCCGAAAATATCAAGATGCAGTAGTTTTGTAAATGTGGAGTCATAAACACTGTAGTACGAAAACAGCAATATCTCACAAACCATAAATCGAAATCCAAATCCGCCAAAAGGGTGATAAAATAGATATAGTAGGCTAACTTTCATATTCACAAATATTTTACAAAAAGCAAGTAGAATTAGGTCGAAAATCAAGTTCTTTACTGAACAGTATGAAAAATCTGCTGGTATAGTAATTGTTTGGAAACATAGAACGGTTGGTAAAACTCATCAAATAAATCCACAAAAATTCAGGGTTATCCCAATCAAGTCTAACTATACTGTGCAAAATATTGGATCAAAATAATACTTTTAACATCATGATAAAAATAGATTATTCTTCAGAATTTATAGAAAACAAAATCTGGGAATCTTTCGACTCCACTAAAGTAAAATAGACATAACTCACAAACCATAAAACGAAACTGAGATCCGTCAAAAAGGTTAGAAAATAGACCACAATTCTCTACAAATCATGTTCACAAAATATTTTTAAATACTGACCTTAATAGGGTCTAAAATATTGATCAAAATTGAAAAGTTAGCAAAACTGAAAATATCACATATGCACAAAATCCACTAGTTCACATAGAATTTATCCAAAACACAACCAACATGAAATATGGTGTACAAGATGTCGAAACAACATGGTACAGGGTATTTTGCAAGTCCACGACAAGTATAGCATGAATAACACATCAGCACAGATATCTCAAAGTAGCATGAACATATACATCAAAAGTGGTCAAACCTAGGTTATTTTATGTCATATATGTCGCGAGACATCTATGGTCGAATCAACACAATAGAGATAATATCAACAAGGGGATTCACACACAAATTGTCTCTAAAACCCAACTACACTACAGGCGGTATTTAGTACTTGTATTACACAAAAAAAAGAATACAAGTTACTTGTGTAATGCCCTGATTTTTCAATTTATGAAAAATTATTTATTTTGCACGTAGTGTGTACGTGCAATATTTTTGGTTAATATTTTCATCAAGATGAGTAAAGATATTTTAATATGTGCTTTTAATTATTTTATACAAAAGCCTTCCTTTAATTAGACAAAAAGCTCTTTCTTTTAAAAGCCCAAAGTTAATTTAATTTATTATTTTTATAATAATTATTTTGGCCCATAAACTAAAGCCCATGGACTATTTTTATACAACTTGTCATGTAGAATACAATTTAAAGACTATTTTATTTTTATACAAAAATTTAATGTACAATTTTTGGGCCTAGTTGCATGCACGTGCACTACACGTACACGTGCAAAGTGCACTTTTTCCAAGCATGGCCGGTTGCATCTTAGAGGAAAATGAAAATTGTAATGGTGATCATGGTGTGGTGGTTACTTGGTTGGGGTAGTTATTGCAACTCCTACTTTCATCTTGACCCTCCATCTTACAACCAACCAATTGATCCTAGCCCTCCATTCTCTTTGATTTTTAGTATAAATACCCCCCCCCCCCTCCATGGCTAGTTATTCTTGTGCAAAATTATTCTCTTCCAAAACCTATAGTTCAATTATATTATACTATCTAGTAGTAATTTTGTGAGTTAAAAGATTGAGAGTGTGTGGGATCTTGTGTTTGCAACATAAAGGGGAGGCCGGCTACATCAAGGAAGAAGGAGCTCTCGGTGAGGTGTGTTTGGAGACTTGCTCGTCGTCTAGGAGGAGGTGCACTCGTGTTGCAAGGGCTTTTGTTGCTAATTATGTTTATCTCTCCATTTGAGGTGGGTAAATTTTCTATATTTCTAATTAGGAATACATGCTAGATTAAATTGAATGAATGAAGCATGAAAAATATTAATAAGAGTACACTTTTTATTGGAAAATTGACCTATGAATTGATTGGAATGTGAGTGTGCAATTGTATGTGGTTTGATTAGTAAAAATCTAAGTTTGTATGGATTAATTATAACCATGGATTGTTAAAGAAAGTCTCATTATTCTACATCTCAAATTATATACACAAAGTTAGTAGATTGGCAATGCTACTTCATGTGATTAAATGGATCTTTGTGTTATATTGAAATAAATGAATTAAGATATAGATTAGTATGTTTGATAAAAGGTTAAAAACAGAGAATCAATGTGTAGTTTTCTAATAAAGAGATTAGTGGCATTAATTGTTGAGAAATGTCGAAAAAGAATTCTCTGGTAAGTCGACTTATGACCTTTTAAGCCGACTTATATCCTCCTTTAAGTCGACTTGTGTTTTTTTTAAAGTCAACTTATGATCTGGTAAGTCAACTTGTGACTTTTATAAGTCAACTCATTACTTAACTTATTTTCTTAAAATCATGGATGTTTTTCCCCCTGGACAGTCGACTTATTACAGTAATAAGCCGACTGGTACTGATGAATTTTCATAAACTTGAATGTTCTATTCTTCTCAAAATATGAAGGACTTGTAAAAAATAATTTGGGAACTATTTGTATGAAATAAAACATGGTTTGAGAATAAAATGTGTAAATAGAACTATGGTTCTATAGTTATATTTTTGTGAAATTATATCTTGCACAAAGAATTTGAAATGAAGGATTAGAAGATTAATATAGTAAAGAAAGAAATTTTATTGTGTGATGGATGTGAAGTTCTCATTTGAGAATAGTGTGAAAAATATGAAATGTGAATATTTGTTAGTGATGAGAATTTCAATGTGGAATCACATAATTGATCTATGCACAACAGCCGACTAGGTTGAATGACAGTCGACTGCCCTGTAAATGATATTTTAATATTGAACGCTGCGGAACAGCTGACTGGCCATGTGCAGCAGTCGACTCTTCCGAGCAGTTTACTGAAGGATTTTGTTTGACTGAACAAGTCGACTGGATGAGTTCTAAGTCGACTGTTCAGAGCACTTTTGACATCTCAGAAATTCTATGAATTGTTTTATGATAAAGATTGTGAATTTTATGTTGAATATTGGTTGTGACAGTAAACTCTATTCGTCTTTGCATGAATTAATATGGAGTGAATCATTTATTTGAATTTATGAAAGTTATATAATTGTGGAACTATGGACATGAAAAAGAAAATCTATGGTGATTATGAAAAATGAACTCATGAGCTGGAAGTGCTCAGATTATTTTAGTAATTGTGAATTGGAATTGAAATGAAAGAGTAGCTAAGTCTCCCCCGGCAATTGGAAAGAAAATGAAATGAAATATTGAAATGAAAGACCAAGGTTGGTCATGTTTGAATAAATGAATAAGTCCGGTTTAGTGGAGAAGCTAACTCTAGAGCTTTGATTTTGTTCATGATTCTAATAAAACTAAGGACTAGTACATAGTGCAGATGTGATTAAAGTAAGAGAAAAACATTGAGTATGAGGGCCATTGGATAGCGGCGAGAGTGTATCCCAGGATGTCCCATGATGAGTCTGGGCGAGGATACTACTCCGGAGTACCGTCCCGGTGGCGACGCTCGTGGGATGTTTGAAGACTACGGGTGGTGTCATGTCTATGGTAGGAGCTGAATTACCACAGGATGTCTGCATGATGAGTCATGGCAGCGATGGGATTCCCTCCAGGGCGCCTAGACATGAGTTCGTAGGTCAGAAAACATCTAGGATACTTACCGTAGTTACAGTAGTAGATTAAGTCATGACGAGGGATTGAACCCTACAAAGATGAAGAACGATTAAGGGCTTGCCCTCGGACCTATGTAGTATGGGATGCATAGAATCCGAACAAGTGCGCATTAGTGTCATATAATATAAATAAATGCATTAAGGACTAAGTGCACAATCACAATACGAAATCAATAGGGTAGTCCCTTTAGTTTGATATGTGACAAGTTTGTGTTTGCTAAATATGGAAAATAAGTTATACTATTTTCGGCATAGAGAGGATGGCCGTGTATAATGATCGTCGGTTGAATAAACTGACGTACCCACAGTCTTATATGCAGGTAAATGGCTTGATACAGATTAAAGAGGAACAAATGCTTAAAGATTATTCAATGTTGTTGTACATTTGTTTCATTATTGTAAAGTTTACTTCCGCTGTGTAGTGTAAATTGTAATGTATTCATGTAAACTCTGATGTAAAGAGAAAAGTTTAAATTTCCTTGTAAAATTGTACTAAAGGAAGCGAAAAGATCCTGTAGAACATCTCGAATTCAGTGTATTTGGGATTCGGGGCGTTACAACTTGCCTTTTAACCGACGACGAAAATGGTGCAAAGCAAGAATAACGGGAACGGATGCCCGGCAACGAACTCACGAACACACGAACTCCAAAAGCGAGCAAAAACCACGAAACACAACCACCGGCAATGAACACAACCCACGAACACAACTCAAGAACCACACAACCAAGACAACTCGCATAACCACTTGCACCAGCAACCAAAGAGAGAGAGGACAGGGAGTCGACGAAAACGGGGATGGCAGCACAGCGACCAGCTGTTGCTGTTGTCGCGGCTGCTGCAGTCGCTGTTGACTACAGCGAGGAGTAGGAAGGGAAACGTCGGGGTGTGCAGCACGGCGGAGACACAGGAGATGGGGCGGCGCAACTGGTAGCAAGCGCGTCGGAGACAAGTACGAGGAGGATGAAAGGATGGGTTCAGGTCGGGGGTGATGAGAGTGAGAACGGGAGAGAAGATGTGGTTGAGCGTGCACTCAGGGACACCGGGAGAAAGAGGGTACAGGCTAGGGTAAAAGAGCGACGATAGGGAGGATGAGGGAGAACTGCATGGGTTCAAAACATATATAGGTCATGGGTTTAGGGTTTGATGCAGAAGGGAGGGAGGTGGCACATTATAGGATTGCTAACGGGTCAGATAAAGGGGGATACATGTATGGGTTAAAGAAACAGAGTAGGTTAGGTAGTTAAATGGGTTTTGGGGTAAATGGATAATGGGTAATGGATTACTATATGAATTGATATGGTAATGGATTACTATATGAATTGATATGGTTTCAATTGGGTTTTTAGGAGTTTTAAAAGGGTATTAGGGTGCAAGCAATGGATAAAAAAAATCCAAGAATCAAGATAGAGCAAAGGAACAAAATAAGAGAGAAGGATAATACGAACAAATAAATAAAAAAATACTGGAGATCAAAATAGGAGTTCAATCGAACAGATACGACCCAAAAAAGACAATGGAAATAGGGAGATCAAATAGAAGATGTCAAAAACAAATAAATAAATATATATTGAAAATAAAAATCCAATATACGGATCAAGAGAGATACAATAAGAGAAAATACAACAAAAAGAAAAATACACTCAGAAATACACCAAATGTAAAACAGGGGTTACAATCCTACCCATCTAACAAGAAGAATTTCGTCCTCGAAATTCAAACAGGAAGATACATAGGGTAACCCAAAAAAAAAGCAAAAAGTACAGAACAAAAACTACCAAAATTAATGAGGAAACTTCTGCTGAATCTCCTCCTCCAGCTCCCAAGTCGACCTACCGGGCGAGTGAGGATTCCAAAAAACACGAGCCAACTGGATGACCTTGTTCTTAAGCACTTTCTCCCGCCGATCCATAATAGCAACTGGCGGAATCTCACAAGTCAAATCTGGCTGAACGGTCAACTCAGAATAGTCGATCACGTGGCTCTCATCTCGGAGTTATCTCCTGAGTTGTGAGATATGGAAAACATCGTGCACTCCTGATAAAGCTGGTGGCAATGCAAGTCGATAGGCCACCTTGCCCACTCGCTCCACAATATCAAACGGTCCAATAAATCTAGGGCTAAGCTTGCTGTAACGCCCCGAATCCCAAATACACTGAATTCGAGATGTTCTACAGGATCTTTTCACTTTCTTTAGTACAATTTTACAGGAAAATTAAAACTTTTCATCATACATCAGAGATTACATTAATATTACACTTTTCTTTTGCACAGCGGAAGTAAAATACAACAATTGAATAAATGTACAACAACATGGTACAATCTTTAAGCATCCATTCCTCTTTAACAAGTCATTTACCTGCATATAAGACTGTGGGTACGTCAGTTTATTCAACTGACGAATATTATACACGGCCATCCTCTCTATGCCGGAAATAGTATAACTTAACTTTTCATATTTAACAAACACAAACTTGTCACAATTCAAACTAAAGGGACTACCCTATTGATGTCGTGTTGTGATTGTGCACTTAATCCTTAATGCATTTATTTATGTTACATGACACTAATGCGCACTTGTTCGGATTCTATGCATCCCGTACTACATAGGTCCGAGGGCAAGCCCTTATTCGTTCTTCAACTTTATAGGGTTCAATCCTCCGTTATGATTTAGTCTACTACTGTAATTACGGTAAGTATCCTAGATGTTATCTGACCTACGAACTCATGTCTAGGCACTCTGGAGTAGTATCCTCACCCAGACTCATCATGGGAATTCCTGGGATACTCTCTCACCATAAACATGACACCACCCGTAGTCTTCAAACATTCCACGAGCGTCGCCACTGGGACGGTACTCTGGAGCAGTATCCTCACCCAGACTCGTCATGGGAATTCCTGGGATACGCTCTCGCCGCTACCCAGGGCCCTCATACTCAATGTTTTTCTCTTACTTTCATCACATCTTCACTATGCACTAGTCCTTAGTTTTATTAAAAATCATGAACAAAATTAATCTCTAGAGTTAGCCTCTCCATCAACTGGACTTATTCATTCATTTCATCGTGACCAACCTTGGTCTAATTTCATTTCAACTCAATTCTCAATGCCGGGGAGACTTAGCTACTCTATTTCAAATTTCATTTCACAATCTTCAACTTATAAAATTTCCATGTTGAGTTCTCATACTCACATGTTCATTCTCTTTTCAATTCATGATTTTACTTTTGTTCACAAGTCCATCATTGCACATAAATTGCATATACTTAGCAATTATCACATCAAAATAATTCCACATTACTAAACAATATGCACACTTCATATATTGTTCCACAAGTGAAAAAATAATTGCATCATGTCACAATAACCACAATTTCTTTATGCCAATTACTTTCTAATAGTCCATTTCAATTTATCTTTATAAACTATAATTTCACAAGTGTGTATTTTAGAACCATAGTTCTAATTGTGCCTTTTGTTCACAAACCATAGTGTATTTCATTCAAATAATACCCAAATCACTCTTATAAAATTCCTTACATTTTTATGAGAATAACCATATTTTTTTCATAATTTTTGGACATCTAAAACTCCTAAAAAAAATATTTTTTATAAATGCCGAGGGGGAGAATCGAACCCAGGCACAACGGAACCAAAGCCAAGAGCACCCGCCAACCGGCCGAACTGTGCTAGCGACATAAGAGGGGTCGAAATGGTACATATTGTGTTCAGGCCGAGAGTTATAAACTCTCAAAATTTTGTAGAAAAAGTGTTGTAGACACTAGGGTTCGAACCGCTCGATCCAGAGAAGCCAACCGCACAACGTGACCGCTTGAGCTACTAGCTCAGGTTGTCTCAGTGCTAGTTTAAAGCCCATATAAGTTATTTTGATACTGTGGTTAAAAACAACTCGATGTTCAAATAAACTTAGTTTCATATTGCTTTTGTGAAAGTTACTGAAAAATTCCAGATTAGCTTTCTCTTACATGATCTTCATATCAGTAAGATTAAAATAATTTTTGCACTAATAAAATATATTTTTTTGCACACAAAACCATGAATTGTTCATCAAAACCATTATATTCTTTATTCTCGACATTGGTTACACTTAGTCTTCAAATCTCTTTCATCCAAAATCCTTATACAAATTTTGCTGATATTAATCTTTCATCTAACACACAAATCTACTTCTTTTTAATTTGTCCATCCCCACAATAATTAAGGAGGTCTCTTCACAAATTAGCACTAACAAGGTATAGATTTTCTTGCAATTAGTGATGGCAAAATGTGTTTTCTTTGAATCAACATATACTTCTAGTTCATCATGTGCATCACAAAAATATATAGTCACTTATCAATTATTAGGTTCACACATCAAGCATACAAGAAAGTTGCTCCTTTAAAAAGCGTGCTCTTTCTTAATCAATTTGCATACTTCAAAATTTTCAATTAAACTAACATCCTCATTAGTATTATCAAGCATCAATACTAACATTATCCATTTATTCTAATGAGCATGGAGAATTTTATCTACAACTTAATTAACAATAATTATCACATGCAAATTGTTCATTAACATGCTAATCAATTTGTAAACTAATCTTTCCATAAAAATGTATTCTACTAACATTCTCCATGAATTATTTCTAAATAGAAACAAAGATAATCAACTCACTTTGTAATCACATTCTTATGGCATACAATCATATATAATTCACATGTCAATAATTCAATCAACTAGAGATTATTTATTCAATTAAAGGCGCTTTCTTATTAATCATTTTTCATGCAATTTGCTAATGAGATCTAGCATATACTCCTATATTAGAAATATGAATTGTTTACCCACCTTGTATGGAGAGAACTAAACAAATTTAGCAACACAAGCCTTGCAACAAGATGCACCTCCTCCTAGCCAAAAGCGCGCACAAGCTCCAAGCCACCAAGCAAAACCGAATGCTTCTTCTCCTTCAATGGCCGGCCTCTCCAAGCAAAAATGCACACAACTCTCACTCTTTTATAACTCACACTAATATTAAAATAAGACTATAGTTGGGAAATATGAAATTGCATATGAAAATAGCCATGAGAGGGGGGTATTTATACTAGAAAATAAGTGAAATGGAGGGCCAAGATTGATTGGTTGGTTGTAGAATGGAGGGCCAAGATTAGAGTAGGAGTTATAAAAACTACCCACAACTATACAACCACCTCCATGAACACCATGACCATTTTTGAAAATCCCTCCAAAAAGCATGCAACCCGGCCACCATTCAAGAGTGTGCATAGCACGTGTACGTGTAGTGCACGTGCATACAACTAGGCCAAATTTGTACATTTTAATTTGTACAAAAATAAAATAATGATAAATTAGTCTTCTACATGACAAGTTTTAATTAAAAATAGATTAATTCATGGGCTTTATTTTTGGGCCAAAATAGTTTATTAAAATAAATAAAATAAAATACATTTGGGCTTTTAAGAAAAAGGCCTTTTTAATTAAATTAAAATAAGGCTTTCTATTTGTTTAAAGAGAAGCTTTTGTACAAAAATAATTTTAGGAAATATATTTAAATATTTATACACATCATAATAAAATAATCCAAACAAAATATTGCACGTGCACACTACGTGCAAAATAAATAATTTTTCATTAATTGAAAAATCAGGGTATTACACTTGCCCCCACCACCAAACCGAATGACACCCCGCCATGACGATGCCTTTAGGAAAACATGGTCACCAACCACAAACTCCAAGGCTTTCCGATGGACATCGGCCCATCGCCTCTGCCTATCCTAAGCAGCCTGCAAATGCTTCCTGATCTGAACCACCGCATCAACTGTCCTGGTGATCAACTCTGGACCCAACAACTTCCTCTCACCAATGTCATCCCAGCACACTGGTGATCTGCACTTCCGCCCATAAAGTGCCTCGAACGGTGCAGCTTTAAGACTGGCCTGAAAGCTGTTATTGTACGAGAACTCTACTGGATGCAAATGGTCCTCCCATGATCCACCAAACTGAAGCATACAGGACCTCAACATGTCCTTAAGAATCTAGATGGTTCTCTCTGACTGTCCATCAGTCTAGGGATGAAAAGATGTACTTTACTTTAATTTACTCCCCAAACTGTTCTAAAGACTCTCCCAAAACTGATATCTGAATCTTGTATCCCTGTCGGATACAATACTGACTGGAACTCTATGAAGTCTGACAATCTCTTGCATGTACCTCTCAGCTAGGCTCTCAGTAGACTGTCCGACACGAAAATGAATGAAGTGAGCACTCTTCATCAAATGGTCGACAATCACCCAAATGGCATTATGACCCATAGGACTTCTCGGCAAAGCGGTCACAAAATTCATAGTGATGTTTCCACTTCCACTCCAGAATAGGAAGCAGTTGAAGAAATCCAGCGGTCCTCTGATGCTCTGCTTTAACCTACTAGCAGATCAAGCACAGAGAAACAAACAGAGCCACATCCCTCTTCATACCATGCCACCAGAAATGATGCTTCAAATCCCGATACATCTTAGTACCGCCAAGATGGAAAGAAAAGGATGACTGGTGGGCTTCCTCAAGCAACCTCTGACGAACTTCACCCTTCGGGACACATAATCTGGATCCAAAACGAAGCGATCCATCAGCATGAATAACCATATCCATTTTGGAACCAGACTCAATCTCAGCTCGAAAACCCTGCAACTGCGTATCACCAGCTTACACCTCTTTAATCTGATCAACAAGAGATGACTGAAGCTAGAGTGCCAAACAACTCCGACCAAAACTCGGCAACAAAATATCCAACTCCAACCTCCGCAACTGCTCAATCAGATCCCTCTGCTAAGTCAAGAACATAACTACCGGTCTTCTGCTCAAAGCAACTGGCATCAAGTTCACTTTACCGGGATCGCATTGCAAACTGATGTCATAATCGACCATAAGTTCTAACCAACGCCTTTGCCTCATGTTTAACTCCTTCTAGATGAAGACGTACTTGAGACTTTTGTGGTCTATAAAGATCTCCACTCGGTCCCCAAGTAAATAATGTCTCCAAAGCTTCAAAGCATAGATCACTGCCACTAAATCCAAGTCATGAGTTGGATAGTTCTTCTTATTCGGTCTTAACTGCCTCGATGCATAAGCAATGAATTGGCCCTTCTGCATCAGAACTGCTCCAAGACCCTTACCAGAAGCATCACAGTGAATTACATATCTTCCTGAACTATCTAGAATAGTCAACACAGGCGCTGACGTCAATATGTTTTTTAACTCAACAAAAGCCACACCACACTCATCAGACCAATAGAACTTCTGATCCTTCCCAGTTAGCTTAGTCAATGGTCCTGCTATCTTCAAAAATCTTGGATGAATTTCCGATAATAGCCAGCTAAACCAAGAAAACTCCTGACCTCTGAAACTGACTTGAGAACAGGCCAATCCTTCACAGCCTCAATCTTGGCTGGATCCATGGAAATACCATCGCCTGAGATAATGTGCCCCAAGAAAGAAACCCTGTCGAGCCAAAACTCACACTTGCTGAGTTTTCCATAGAGCTGATTCTCTCTCAAAGTCTTGCAGAACCACTCTAAGATGCTCGGCATGATCTTCCCGATCCCAAGAATACACCAAAATATCATCAATGAAGACCACCACAAATCTGTCCAAGAACTGAGAAAAGACTCGGTTCAAAAGACTCATGAATACAGCAGCCGCGTTTGTGACCCCGAACGGCATCACAAGATACTCATAGTGCCCATATCTGGTCCTGAATGCAGTCTTCAGTACATCAGTCACCTTCACTTTGACTTGATAATACCCGGAACAAAGATCCAACATCGAGAAAATAGCAGCTCCACTCAACTGATCAAACAAATCATCGGTCCTGTGCAACGGATACCGGTTCTTCACAGTAACACTGTTTAGTTCCCGATAATCCATGCACAGTCGACGACTACAATCCTTCTTGTTGAAAAAAAGGACTAGAGCACCCCAAGGCGAAACACTGGGTCTGATGAACCCCAAATCAAGCAACTCCTAATTCTGCACCTTAAGCTTTGCTAACTCAACCAGTGCCATCTTGTAGGGACTCTTCGATATGGGTGTCGTACCCGACTAAACATCAATACCGAACTCTACATTCCTATCAAGGGGTAAGCCAGGCAACTCCTCTAGAAAAACATCCAGGAAATCCCGAACTACTAGAAGCGCAGCCTCATAGCCTGAATGTAACTCCATCGCACAAACCTCCTGATCAATTGCAGTTTGACCAAGGAAAGGCTCACCGGCATGGAACTCAAACTCTGTGCGATGTGGAATCAACTTTCTTGGCACGAAAATCAATAATGGCGTGGGTTTCACCCAACCAATCCATACCGAGAATGACATCGAATCCTGAATTCCCAATTACAATCAGATTGGCTTTGAAATCTACGCTACCAATAATTACAGGACACTGCTTGTACTCCTAGGAACAAATGACAACTCCACCACCTGTCACAATATTCTAAGCCTCTGACATGTTGCTGCACTCCAATTGATGGCGAGCCACAAATCGAGAGAAGACAAAAGAATGGGTTGCCCTAGAATAAAAAAGAACATGAGCAGGAAAAAAGCAAATAAGGACGACTCCTAAGGCAGAATAAAAAAAAGAGAGAAAAGAATGGATGAACAGGGGTGAGGAAAAACAAAATGCAGAAAGATGAAATGAAAGAAATAAAAGCAAGTGAGAAGAAAAGAAGCAAAAGAGAAACAATAATACAACAAACAATAAAAGCAAAAAAAATACCAACAACAACACCCTCTGCTGACTCAGCATCAGCAGCAGTCAGGTTGAAAGTCTGACCTCTTCTGGGGGCAGCGGTCCTCTGACCGATAATCTGACGCTGTGGAGGAAGGGGTGGCCTAACTGGACCATGAGCTGGGGCAACCTATTGAACGGAACCCCTGGCTGAAAGAGTCATCTGCTGCTACCGCGGACAATCCCGCGCCATATGATCAGAAGCACCACAACCAAAACTGCGGCGATTGGCGTGCCTGCAGTCCTTGTGCTCATGCCCAGCAAGTCGGCAAAAGTCGCAAAATCTAGCCCTCTGAGGAATCACAGAAGAGTAAGGAGCTGCCCTGACCGGATGGGCTGGGACAGGCCTCCAAACAGGCCCATCAAAAGGCCTAGCAACAGAGTGCGGAACAATCCGCTAAGAAGGAGCCAATCCGCCACGAGCCTGCTCCTGAACTCGAGCTGCCTCAAGAGCTTCTACATAAGTGCGCAAGCGAAGGGAGACAAGCTGCACCCTAATCTCTCTCTCAAGCCTCAAAGTGAATCTACGAGCCTTATCCTCTTCGTTTGCCATAAGAACGGCTGTGAAGCGGCTAAATCTAGAAAATTCAGCTGCGTACTCATCCACAGAACTGGAGCCCTGTTTCAAGAAAGTCTCATGTTACAACATTGCATGGACAATATGTAACAAAATTCCAAAATAGAAATAACGACCAACCTGTTTTAGGGCGAGGAATTGTTGCTCCATCTCAACTTTAGTGCTGCTAGGAAAGAACTTCTTCAAGAAGCTCCGAGTGAAAATGGCCCAAGTGATCGGTCTTTCGAGCCTTTCGGACTCGGACCTCCACCAAATATGAGCCAAGTCCACCAGCTGAATGGCTACCACATCCACTCGATCTGCATCTGCAACTCTAGCGGCCAAAAGCAGTTGCTAAGTTCGAATCAGTCACTGTTCTGCCTCCAAAGGCGTCTCAGTGCCTGAAAACCTGTCGGGATGCAACCTCATGAAGTCCGTGACTATACCCAGACGGGAAGGAAGAGTGACCCGCATAGGCACAGCGGGCGGCAAAACTCGAGCAGCTTCCAATGAAGCCATCACCAAGTCACTGTGGTTCTGCTGCATATTAATCAGTCATTCCAACACAGTGGTGACAGCCTCAAACCTTGGATGCTCATCCTGAAGACAAAAAGTAGAACCTCTATAAGCCATAGTCTGAACAAAACAAAAAACAATTAGCATCCAGATCAAAGTTGATAATAATTTATTTATATATGCATGGTTGGTGAAATGTTGAGCCAATCCCAGATTGAGCTAAGCTTGTCTAATATATCAGTCAAACTAATACATTAGCCAAACATGGCTCTGATACCACTAAAAATATTGTCACGACCCACTTCCCAAAAACAGAATACAGAATACGGATACATGACTAAGCCCAGTGAATGATTTTCATCATCCATAAGCTATTCGGAATTTTTACAACATCTCATAAGAATAATCAGAGTGGGAAGCAAAAGAATCAACCAAGTATGCATATATGAATCAAAATACCAAGAAGAATACTTGAAACAAAAAATATTATAATCTCAAATAATCCAGATCTGAATAAGTCAAATATCCTGGGTCACATTGTTGTAAAATAGACATAACTCACAAACCATAAAATGAAATTGAGTTACGTCAAAAGGGTTAGAAAATAAACCGAATTCTCTACAAATCATGTTCACAAAAATTTTTTAAATACTGACCTTAATAGGGTCTAAAATACTGTTCAAAACTGAAAAGGCAGCAAAACTGAAAATATCACATATGCACAAAATCCACTAATTCACATAGAATTCATCCAAACCACAACCAACGTGAAATATGGTGTACAAGATGTCCAAACAATATGGTATAGAGTATTCTGCAAGTCCATGACAAGTATAGCACGAATAACACATCAAGCATAGATATATCAAAGTAGCATGAACATATACATCAAAAGTGGTCAACCTTAGGTTATTTCATGTCATATATGTCGTGAGGCATCTATGGTCGAATCAACACAATAGAGACAATATCAACAAGGGGATTCACACACAAATTGTCTCTAGAATCCAACTACACTACAGGCGGTATTTAGTACTTGTATTACACAAAGAAAAGAATACAAGTTACTTGCCTTTTAACCGACGACGAAAATAGTGCAAAGCAAAAATAACGGGAAGGGATCCCAGCCACAAACTCACGAACACACGAACTCCAAAAGCGAGCAAAACCCACGAACACACAACCAACGACAATGAACACAACCCATAAACACAACTCGAGAACCACACAACCAAGACAACTCGTGCAACCACTTGCGCGAGCAACCAAAGGGAGAGAGGATGGGGAGTCGACGACAACGGGGACGGTAGCACAGCGACCGGCTATTGCTGTTGCCGCGGCTGCTGTAGTCGCTGTTGACTGCGGCGAAGAGTAGGAGGGGAAACGTCGGGGTCTGCAACACGGTGGAGACACAGGAGACGGGGCGACACGACTGGCAGCAGGCGCGTCGGGGACAGGGACGAGGAGGATGAGAGGATGGGTTCAGATCGGGGGTGATGAGAGTGAGAACGGGAGAGACGAAGTGGTCGAGCGTGCGCTCAGGGACACCGGGAGAGAGGGGGCACATGCTAGGGTAAAAGAGCGGCAGTAGGGAGGATGAGGGTGAGCTGCATGGGTTCAAAACATATATAGGTTGGGGGTTTAGGGTTTGATGCAGAAGGGAGGGAGGCAGCACATTATAGGATTGCTAACGGGTCGGATAAAGTGGGATGCGGGTATGGGTTCAAGAAACAGGGTAGGTTAGGTAGTCAAATGGGTTTTGGGGTAAATAGATAAATGGGTAATGGATTACTATATGAATGGATATGGTTTCAATTGGGCTTTTAGGAGTTTTAAAAGGGTATTAGGGTGCAAGAAATGGATAAAAAAATCCGAGAATCAAGATAGAGCAAAGGAACAAAATAAGAGAGAAGGATAATACGAACAAATAAATAAAAAAATACCAGAGATCAAAATATGAGTTTAATCGAACAGAGACGACCCAAAAAGAGACAATAGAAACAGGGAGATCAAATAGAAGATGACAAAAAACAAATAAATAAATATATATTAAAAATAAAAATTCAATATACGGATCAAGAGAGATACAATAAGAGAAAATACACCAAAAAGAAAATACACTCAAAAATACACCTAATGGAAAATAGGGGTTACAAAATTATTGAATTTCAATTGTTGATTGTAAATTATTGTTATTGATGCCGAATACACGCTCTGTAGATCCCACTACGATGTCTAAAACGAACACTATTTTGTATGGACCGAACCTGTGGTATGGGACGCATTAGTACGTGCATTAGTTAGGCTAAATACTAATAGACTAGATTGACACTTGCATCCTTGAATCATGACTATTGATATTGACATTGTTTATCGATTATTGTTATTGAAAATTGCATTGTTAAATCTAGACTTTTCATCAGTCCCTGTTATTGCTTTTGGATTTTGTTCTTCTTCATATTCCTTGATGTACCATGTTCATTTACTCTTTACTTTTCACTATTTGTTGTCCGTACTTGTTCTAACGGATATTTTTCCCCACTCTAGTTGATCCAACCACATGTGCATAAGGAGAATTGCCAGAAGGCATTGATGAGCAGTGAGAAGTTCTTCTAGGATTGGAGCAAGAGCTGCTTTGAAATAAATTGTTTCTTCCATTTCTTTTTTTTACATTGCATTGTTACTTTTGTTGAACTTTGTATCTCGGGTCTTGTTGACCCGTAATTGTTGCTTATTTCCAGTTGTTGGTTATTATGTTGGACTACTGTATGTTTTATCTCAGTATTTGTTTATGTGATTATATATATTTTTTTTCTGTGTGGTTATGATTATTCTTTTATGTTATTGAGTTAAGACTGATACAACTTATGGATGATGTTAATATCATTTGGTGGGCCTTCGTCACGGACTCGTATTCCCATATTTTGGGAAGCGAGGCATGATAGGTTTTTAGTATCTTGACTAGAAACTTGCATATATATTATATACATGCTGATTTGAATACATGTTGATTCATTGGGATCTCGTGAATTGAATCATGGGATGATAACTTGGCATTGCAAACTATAAAAATCCATCCTAATTGTTGTACATTAATTTTAATGCATTCCATGATCCCTTAGGTCCATGTTATATGGCTTGTTCTAGTGATGTTGTCCTCACCACAAAAAAACTCTCTATAAGAAAAAAAAAAACTACATATTTTGCAACAGTAACTTAGAGACCAATGACCACCCATTTATTTTGACATCATGAGGAGCAATTCTATTTAGGTGGAGGTCCTCCGCTCCCTAGATTCTCATGAACCTAGGGATGATAATGGGTTAAGAATGGCCTAGCGGCCATGAAAACCCGATCTGGCCCTAGCGCTATAAAATAATGGGTAGGGTAGGGCCTTTGTCATTTAAAAATAGGGCTAGGTTAGGGTTTTGAATGAGCCCAACTCAGCCAGTCCCTGAAATTCTAGATCGTATATATATGTATATATATGAAGTATAACCCAACTAAGTACATGCACATCTTTTTTTTGATGAATCGGATAGGGTCTTACGACCCCAGCCATCACACAAAAGTATTATTAATGATAATAAAAGGTTAATTTTACAAGCCGTAAAATGGTGCAACTCAACCAACTAGAGCACAAAAAGGCCGGAACAAAAAAACTACAGTAAAGAGCCAGATTACATAATCCCTAGGGATCGAAGAACTACACAGCAAAGTAAACTGGTCCACCGGGCTTCACTCGATGCCGAGTCCTCCCCCCCTGACCCAAGAATCACCTGGAGTGGAACAGCGAGCGAACCCAAGGAAACGAGGGACACTGCATGCTGAGAGGTAATCGCAATTAAGAAGACGAGATACCTCACGCGATCAGCATGCATGGGGGCATCCGGCCTCCACCAAAAACTCGAAGAACTACCCACAACAGCTAAAAAAGCTCTGGTAGTAAGGAACCTCATGAAAGAGGAAACTAGCTAAAAATGAATTAAACAAACAGACATCATCAGTGGAGGGAAAGAGCCACCAACAGCAATAGCGCTAAAAATAGAGACCAGAGAAAACTGAGCACCTCAACCGCAGCATAGCAACAATATATCAACAAACACTCCAAGTTATAATGAAAATAAAAGTAAGAAACCCATCAGTAATAACATAACCATCAAACAATCCACAGATGGAATAAAAGAGAATAGAGAAACATAGTCCCACTAAAATACTGATGATAATAGTAACAAAATAAAGAGAACATCTGAAGACCTAGGCCGAGAGAGGCAAGATGCCGTAGGGATGAGGGAGCACTGCCATGGCAGTGGTGCTGAAAAAAGTCAAAAACATAGAAAAGAAGGCAAAGGAAGTAATGCCGCAGTCCGGAGAAAAGTAGCAAGGTTGCGGCCAAAAAGCGCTACCAAAACCGCTCAAAATTAAGCAAGCCAACAGTCATAGCAGCCCACAAATTGGGTATCAGACCCACAGAACCACAAAACAGAAAAGCCAGCTAATCCCCTAGGGGAACCTCAGACCTGCAGGCGAAAAGGGGGATAATAGAGGAAAAGATGAGCACATAATCAATACAGCAGAAAATTATAAAGCATGAAGGGTGCGAAGACAGTGAAAAGCATCACATAATCTTTGTTTAGCAAAAGAAACATTGTCTTCGGATTTCGACTTCGAAATCCAGAGATTGAACAAAAATAAAAAATCATCAATCAAGGCACTTGTAGGCGGAATGCGATGCTAGAACACTCTGATGTTTCTCTCCTTCCAAATGATCCAAATGATGATATGGACCGACAAGATCCAAGCACTTCGAAGCGAGGCGCTCAAAGGCTTAGCGGACCAAACAGAGGCTAACATCGGGGGAATAGGGCCAGTGTTCCATGCAAGAGAGCAAATCTTCCATAACGGGATGATGACGGGACATTGAACAAAAAGATTATTAACATCTTCTGAGTGATCCTCGCAAAATAAGCAGAGCTGTCCCCAGGCTAAATTTCTTTTGTTAAAAACTTCAACAGTGAGTAACTTGTTATTAAAAGCAAGCCAAGAAGTGATTTTCACTTTAAGAGGGGCACAAGAGTCCCAGAAAAAAGTAGCAACCGGCAATTTAACTCCCCTAGAATTGAGGAAGCAATAAAAAGATTTAACTGAAAAGGTCCCAGAAGAAGACCATCGCCAAGCAATGCCCTCAGAAGGCCTCCACGTGTAGCTATTGAGGGAAGAAATGAGATTATCAAAATCCTCTGCTAAAGATAGAGGAAGATTAATTATGAACGGGATAACCCAATTGTGAATATTGCCGATCAAGGTAAAAGATTCTGCTACAGAAGCTGTCGGAGAGGCAGCTAATTGAAAAAGTGAAGGGAACACAGTGGCTAGCGTGGAGTTGCCGATCCATAGATCGGTCCAGAATTTAGCTCTAGAACCGTCATGGCAAGTACGATAGATGCCGCAATGAAAAGCGGCAGATGCCTTCCAAACACCTTTCCAAAAAGGTGAAGCTTGGTAATAAGCAACCGCGGGAAACTCCCACCAATTCGAAGAGGTGGACCGATGACTCTTGATACTTTTAATCCACGGTAAATGATCAAAATTGTGGAATTTCCACAACCATTTACCTAATAGGGCTATGTTATGATGATGAAGGTCCAAACCACCTAAACCCCCTTCCTCTTTGGAAGTACAGATTAATTTCTACTGGCTCAGGTGGGATCCAGGTTTAAAGGAGGAAGTACCCGTCCAAAAAAAATTGCTCCTAATTTGGTCTATCCTTTTGATCACCCAGGATGGTAAAAAGTAGAAAAACATAAGATAAAGAGGCATAGCCGAAACCACAGAGTTGATAAGGATCAGTTTGCCACCTCTAGACAGTTGTTTACCCGACCAGACGTTGAGCCTGGCTTCCACTTTATCAATGAGAGGGAACCAGTCAGGTTTATGCAGTTTGCCCCAACGAAGGGGAATGCCTAAATAAGAGATCGGAAAGGAAGCAATGGGGTAATTAAAAAAATGGGAGACCTCCACTTGGCGATTGGGAGATCCGCCCAGCTAGAGCACGGAGAATTTTTGGAAATTGATAGATAATCCCGATGCCATTTCAAAGCAGTAAATGAGCAGTTTGAGATTACGAAGAGAGTGGGCGTTGGGTTTGATGAAAATAATTGTGTCGTCTGCATATTGAAGGTTCAGCACTCCCTCAAAGAGGGGAGAACTACCTAGACCCTCGATCATTTGCAGATACCAAGCATTCCGAAGAAGCTTGCTAAAGGCATCAGCTACAAGAGAGAAAAGAAGCGATGATAGAGGATCCCCTTGACGGAGGCCACATCTGATTCTAAACTTGTGGCCTTCCGAACCGTTGATAACGATGGATGAGGTACCAGAGAATAGGCTGGATTTAATCCAAGCGATCCATTTGGGACCGAAGCCTCGATTAATAAGGATGTCTAGAAGGAAATTCCAGTTCACATTATCGTAGGCTTTTTGAAAGTCAAGCTTGAGAAGGATGCCTTCCGAGTGAGTCCTATGACAATGAGAAATGATTTCCTGGGCCGAAGCAACACTATCTAGAATGAAACGGTCTTTGATGAATCCCGATTGGGCTGAGTCGATCATAGGAGAGATGATCGAGCTCAATCTAGAAGAAAGGACTTTCATAATGATTTTAAAAGAGGTGTTGATGAGACTGATCGGTCTAAA
Organism: Hemerocallis citrina; assembly: GCA_017893485.1. Taxonomy (NCBI): domain Eukaryota; kingdom Viridiplantae; phylum Streptophyta; class Magnoliopsida; order Asparagales; family Asphodelaceae; genus Hemerocallis; species Hemerocallis citrina. Next base: position 68,986,788 of record CM030366.1, read on the forward strand.
TTCAGTGACCAAGTGAGCTCCCGCTATCTTGGGGATGAGAACAATATGAGCATAATTGATACGGTCAAAGGAGAAGTGACCCTGATGAAGGCCTTGAAACATTTTGAGAATGTCTGTTTTAAGCAAATCCCAAAATTTTTGAAAGAAGAAGGCAGGAAAACCGTCGGGCCCAGGAGCAGAGTCGCTTTTTAACGCGAACACTGCCGATTTAATTTCATCTAAAGTGAAGGGAGCCTCAAGTGACGAAAGATCATGGGGTTGGTAACCATAAGTACATGCACATCGAAATGGTCTAAATTTAAGATATCATTAGATATTAATCAGTCTAACCTCACCTAACCAATACCCTAATATGTAAGAATTAATAATTAAAATGATTATTTTTAAGCCAAGAAAAAATAAAATCCACCTTTTATCTGCTAGCTTGCAAGATCAATTTGGATATATTGATTTCATGTTAGATGAACTTAGAAGAAAGGAATATTGAGCTAGAAGAAAGGAATATTGAGCTAGCTAAAAAATTCATGAAAGTGTCTCATTTCATTCCCAAACTCTGTACAAATAGTGTCTATAAATATTCACTGGATTGTTACTTGATTTATTAAATTACTTTTATTGAGGCTAAATAAGGTGTTCAATATGTATAGTTCTCCCTCTTTTTTCAAAATGTAATCAATTTTTTGGAATTTTATAAACCGCTAAGACGAAAATGTTATTAACATAAAAACTTAGGGCTAGCCCGAAAGCCCAAGAACCGGCCCTAGGATCGGTGGGTAGGGCAAGGGCTTTGAGATAAAAACCTAAGGACTAGAGTCGAGTAAAAATTTTAGGCTCTAAATATTTTAGGGCCGGGTTAGGGTTTATGGTAAACCCGATCCATTATTATCCCTACATGAACCAAAGTTTTATGAGAATTTGTTGATGGGAGATAGGTTCGCTAGACGTAAATGTCTAATGAGAAAGGCATGGCACATTGTGAACGTATGGACCACTTGGGTTTGTAGGTTAGATGGTAACTCACTCATATTATGGATCTATGGCACAGGACTTCCAACATCTTTGAATATGGTGACAAAGCGATTGAGATTCGACCGACTATGGACTAGCTCTTTCTCTCACCAATCAAAATGTTGGAAGAATCTCACTCGCATATGTCCTTTAGCTCGATTTGCTTTATGCATTGGTTCCCGTCCCAAGGAATGTTGCCTGAGATGGTTTAATTCATGTTTTATGTTGTTGTTTTCTGCAGTTTTTGGGTTTGATTCTTTGTTTGGTGCATATTCCACATTTTCCTCCAAAAGAAAACTGTCAGCCAATCAGGTAAGTCCTGTATTTGTTTTTTAAAAGAAGTTCATCAAATTTCCTTGAAAAGTACAAAAAAGTACCCTAACTCCATACCTATTTCTGGAGGGTAAAAAATATAGCTAGAACTCAGGGCAGTATCAAACTTATGGAGTAATAGGGAAGAAGTTCTTTTAAGATGGTATGAAGAAATCCCGCACATGTGTATCAAAACACTTGACACAAAAAAACTTACATTCAACAAACTTTGTTCCAACCAATTTTACGACCATACAGGAGACATACAGCAAAAACTGCAATTTCAGGGTGACCGGCTATTACAAACTTTCGTATGTTTCAATACCAGCGAAATATAGCATATCAGCCATCACCGGAAAATTCACTTGGCAATGCAGAAGAACCAACATGTCATTACTTTCTAAAGCTAAAAGTTAAGACATAGTTCATCTTCTTTTCAACCAATATCCAGTTCCTACACAACACAAGTTAAGCCATATACCGTGCCTTATCAACCTGAAATCAGCTTCACTAGAATGGTCACAGCATTTAGAATTATGAGAGGGACCCGCAAATACTGGGTTGCATAGATAAACCCAATGAGCTGCCCCTTCAATGACTTTCCTCGCTGTAAACCTGAAGGAACTTCAGCGAGGCTCCAACCTCTTGGAGCAAGAAATCTGTCCTCGTTCAGTACTGCTACTGCATTTGCAATCAGTAGAAAGCCCTCGAGTAATGTCCACAAGCCCATTTCCTGTAAGAGATTTTATATTCTCTCAGATTAGTGTATTTCACAAATTCTAGGAGTTTTATTTGAAATAGGTAAATAAATAACATTTAAAATGAGGGAATAAAAGTTTTATATTCTCTCAGATTAGTGTATTTCACAAATTCTAGGAGAGTTATTTGAAATAGGTAAATAAATAACATTTAAAATGAGGGAATAAAAGTTGTCATGGACTCATGGACAAACGATAGGAAGCAAAAGAGCACTATTTAGAAATTTAATAAGAAAATAGAAAAGTACTTAGCGAACATTACTAGTAAAAGTACTGAGATAATATTGTAAAGGCATAGCACTCTTGTTAGAGGGAACAAAATTGAGAGTCAATAAATCACAGAAATGCCTACATGTTCAAATCAGTCATGCAGTTTTTCAATATCTTTCAGTCAACTTCTGTTAGCAATGTAAAAACTGTGTAGTGCAAAAAGTGGCTAAAATTTTTGTTTGAATCGAATATTTCACTGACACTATGCTAACAAGATAAAATAGTAAGATCAGATAATAAAGTACAATTGTGACAAGTCTGGGCCCGAATGCTAAAATAATCACATAAAAAATAAACCACTCTAGAACTAAGCTCCTACCATCAATTTGTTCTTCTTTTTATTATACCTAAGAAGCAAACTTCTCCTAGATACACCAGATAAACAACTTTTTTTAATGTGAAATAAACGCATCAGAATTCATGCAGCTCTAATATTTTCTGTCGATATAATTATATTTCATATACCACACACAGTTTTGAACATTCCAAGATTAGATCTGGGATCATTTATGGTTCATCATTATTATACGTAAAATAATCATCATACTCATAACTCAAACGAGTAACTTTTGAGCATTCTCAACAATTTGCTTCATTTCACTAGCAAAAGAAACAAAGAAACAATCGCTCATCTTCTCTCTAGGTCTATACTTTAATTAGTCTTCATCTTCTCTCTTCAGTTACACTTGCATTAAAACAAACACTCAACATCTATATTTTCTGCTCTAGCAACTACATCAAACGAAATATCCTTTGCCATTCAACCCTGTGAAGATGAGGTACACATGTCATTCTAGGGAGGCATGTCAACAAAGCTCCTTGAACCAATGGATTTTCTGCGCTCTTTTTTGGTTTTTCCAATCTAGTCGGTGGGATATTAAACCATACCTCCTTCAGTATTTCCGCAATTTTTACTCCGCTCCTATTCTCCCAATTGAGACTGAACAAATATTGCTGTAATTCCAAAAAGAATTCATTGAACGAAGACTAAATTACAGCCCATCGGCCTAATCAGTTTTACTTATAAAACAGTTGCAAAAATCATAATCTAGCAGCCTCATCCAGAAGACCTAGTATATGAGAATCAAAGTTATATTCACGCCGGGTAATTCACGCCGGGTAGACAAATTGGTGATAATCAAGCTCAGTGTTACCGGGTTCTTTCAGCCCCCCTCCGAACCACGATCCGGAACTCGCAATCCATATGGTAGGTTCTTAATCCGGATATCTTAAACTAGCGATCCGCATACGATTTTTTCAATATCTCAAAATGAACACCTTCATTTATGAATCCATGCACTTCTCTTCAAACTCTCTCAATTGTTCATGGAGTTTGATTAGATTATTACGCCTATATCTAGCAATCCAGGTAAAGAAGCTTTTACATATTAATTTTCTTTAGGTTTATTATCTCTACATGCTTCACACACATATGTATATATTACTCAAATAAGAGTCCCAACTCATTCTATCCCCTCTGTACCACATATAACTCAAGATAACAAACCGCAATCCTGTACCTGTACCACAAACCTAAATTTACTGGGAAGCTAGTAACATCGATCAGGCTATTGTGGTGGAAGAGCATTCAGTGATAAACAAGCAACGTCGTCTTTCTTTGCATTTAAGGTTGTTTTCCAAAGGTCCATGCTCGCATGAAATGTCATTTTTCTATTATCAATCTTAGAAAAGATGAGATGTGAGTCTGACTCTCTTAAGGAGATTTCATTCGTATTTGTGTTGCGGAATCTTCCAATTCTCTGTGGATTAATTGTGAACAAGTTGATTTTTGGGGGCCAACTAATGGGTCAAAAGAAGATTGTCCTTTATCACCATATTTTTCAAAGTTTTAATTTAGATTCTTTCAACACTTAGTGCATATGAAGCCAATAAGGGTTGTTATTATAGGAAATTAGGAACACAAGCATGTACAAAGGAACCAACAAGTACACATTTCATGTTTGTCGATAACCTATCAATTAGTGGTGAGACAACATAATCTATTATTAAAAAGTGAAGGAAATCCTTGGGACTTATGGAGGGTGGAAGGGTCAACATGTAAACTTTGCCAAGCCATTGATACATTTTAGTACCAAAATCCCTTCTACAACTCAATTGTCTTTTGGAAAATTAACTTGGTGTGTTGCACCCGGACGTAAACTCTTTCTACTTGGATAACCCTCTCTTCCTTGATCTTCATCAAAATATTTTTCAAGATCTCCTACAAAAGGTGGATCAAAAGTTGTAAGGTTGGCAATCTCAATTATTATAACCTAGTGGTAGGGAAGTTGCTCATCAGTCACAAGCAGTGTTCTAAATGGCGTCCGCCTCAGACGCCTAGGCGGCGCCTAGGCACTCAAAAAAAGGAGAACGAACCGCATATGCAATAAGCGGTACTCTAGGCATTGAGATGACAGGTAGGCGTACAAGGCGTCGATCTGGCGGCGCCTAGGCGGCCGAGGCGGATCAGGCGGCCGACAGATTTTTTTGTAATTTTTTTTTCAAATTCTTTAAAATAGTCTCTTCATCTTCAACAGAAAAAAGCCTCTTCATCTTCAACAGTAAAAAGCCTCTTCATCTTTACATTAAGGTGTTACTAGTTCACGTTATATTTGAAATTTTATATGACTGATTATTGTTTATGTCATTATGAATCTAAAGTTTACACCATAATCGTTATTAAACTTCTAAAATCATTCTGGCCTAGCATCACTTGTGAATTGTGATGCATTTAATCCCATGGCCTGGCCATTTTCTTCGGGAAGATTAGTTGTCCCTGATCGCAATAACTCCAATAAATGGTTTGTTTCATCCCTGCAACCTCCATTGTCAAGATTAAGAATCATTCAATCATATTAGGATAAAGATTAAAGAGTTCACAAAATGATTTAAACTACAAGCACCAAAGTTCCAACTTCACAAAAAGATTTAGACTACAAGCAAAAATAAAGAAATGTAACTTTTAAAAGGTTAATATATTAATATTTAAAAAATAAAAACAAAACGCCTAGGCGCCGCCTAGGCGTCCTAGGCGGTAGGCGGTCCTTGGCCGAACCGCCACCGCCTGACGCCGTTTACAACCTTGGTCACAAGTTCTCTTTCGCATCAATTCCAACTGTGCTATTATAAGTTCATTATTAAACCATAGGAATTCATCAATTCCACTGCACACAGGATGTGGAATTTCACTTGGTGCTTTAAAAACAAGGAAAGCATTTGTTAAAAAAATAGAAAATTGGTGGTATCTAGTGTCTTAAAAATAGAAATATCCGGGTTTAAATAGTTGTTCATTGAGGTCATTATAACCCATATAAATGGATTTTTTTTGTACAAACAATTAATTTACATATTACTTGTTATTTGTTACGCTCTTGTAAACTTAAATGTGAGCAAATACCTATGTTCAATACAAATATCATATCAGGTAGGCCAAAAACCAAGATGAATTCGGAATATTGCCTAAGCGTCGACTGATATTTACTACAATTATGCTTTAATCTATAACATGCTTTATGAGAGTTTAAAAAAGTTCTGCGAATAAAACAAAACTCTCTAAAGAACTATTTCAAATGCCTAATTTACTAACTCATCAAGAAATAACTTTCCAATGTTGGTAGCAATTGTTCTCTATGTTTCTCACTTATAGAAATCCCCAAACTATCTCCTTGATGCGGTTTGTTTCTGGGAGACGTGTGGATGCACCAGGTGTGAGTTCGGACTCGATTTGTATTGAAGTAGAAAGCTGCTCGTCTGACGACCCTTGGCTGACCGGGTGGAACCTGTGAGAGGCTCGGAATGAGGTGGATGTCTGGGCTCGGATCAGAGGGTTCGGATCCGAGGTCTTGTGTACCTGCAGACGGTCCTGAAACACCGTAGTTTATCCCGGTGGCGGACCCTCCGACGATCTAGTCAGTCTCTGTGAGAGAGTAGCAATAACTAGGTAAATTTTAGTGGCAAAAGATTGATTACCTCAAAAGGTGGGTGAGGGTCTAGTATTTATAGAGAATTCCAACCGGGTTTGGATCCATTTGGGGGCCGGGTCTGAATCTGAAAGCCCATGGGCCTGACGTGGCAGAAGGCCCAGGGGGTTTAGGGCTGACGTGGCTGTACCAGGAGTGGTATAGGGCTGACGTGGCAAAGCCTTTGGTGGTATTTGGAGCCGACATGGCGGATCATGGGGCTCCTGTGCCTTTGGGGGAAACGGACGGCCTAGGCTGTGCCTGGTCCTTGCCAGACTGGACGGGCGGCATGTGGGGCTGTCGCGCATCGGGGGCCGAGGGCCATTAGGGCCTGTCGGATACGAGGAGGCTAGTTCGGTAGGAGTGATCTCGAGGTTCGGTGCCGACCCGATAGGGGCTCGAAGCCGAGCCAGATTGTTGTTTTTCCCGTCTATGGAGTGAGAGCTGCACTGGGCCCTGGTTGGGCCCCCAGACCATTTTTACCCTACCACACAAGCCCCCCACTCCTGCGGGGGTGCGGGAGCTAGCCGTGGAGGAGTGTTCATGGTCGTGAAAATGGGATGACGAACCGTTGTATCTTCCGGAGAAGAGTACCCTGGTGCTCGACCGAACCTCGAGATGACGATGGATTATGTGTCGGCAAGGGCGATGGCGAGCCGTTGTTTCTTCCTGAGAAGAGTACCCTGGTGCCAGACCGAACCTCGAGATGAGGAGGGATTATGGGTCGGTAAGGGTGATGGCGAGCCGGTGTATCTTCCGAAGAAGAGTACCCTGGTGCCGGACCGGACCTCGAGCTGGCGAGGGATTATGGGTCGGTTAGGGTGATGGCGAGCCGTTGTTTCTTCCTGAGAAGAGTACCCTGGTGCCAGACCGAACCTCGAGATGAGGAGGGATTATGGGTCGGTAAGGGTGATGGCGAGCCGGTGTATCTTCCGAAGAAGAGTGCCCTGGTGCCAGACCGGACCTCGAGCTGGCGAGGGATTAGGGGTCGGTAAGGGTGATGGCGAGCCGTTGTTTCTTCCTGAGAAGAGTACCCTGGTGCCAGACCGAACCTCGAGATGAGGAGGGATTATGGGTCGGTAAGGGTGATGGCGAGCCGGTGTATCTTCCGAAGAAGAGTGCCCTGGTGCCAGACCGGACCTCGAGCTGGCGAGGGATTAGGGGTCGGTAAGGGTGATGGCGAGCCGTTGTTTCTTCCTGAGAAGAGTACCCTGGTGCCAGACCGGACCTCGAGCTGGCGAGGGATTATGGGTTGGTAAGGGTGATGGCAAGCCGGTGTATCTTCCGAAGAAGAGAACCCTGGTGCCTGACCGAACCTCGAGATGACGAGGAATTATGTGTCGGCGAGGGTGATGGCGAACCGTGGTTTCTTCCTGAGAAGGATTAAGAGGGGCGGTCTGCTGTCTTTACGGAGCATTGAAGGCGCTCCAGGATCTGTGCAGGTGTTCCAATTTCCTAGGGACATTAATGGCGCCGCCTAATAAATGTATGGCGCATGGGCTTCCGTCGTTTGGCTTTCCCAATGCCATAGTGGCAGGTCAATGGTGGGGGTTATAAATACCTAATTCCCCTCTGAGGATTCGATCACAACGAGTGTGGTCCATTGGCCGCCAGAGGTGTCTGGTTCGGCGGACGTCTCTTTCTTGCAAAATTTTATCCCTGAGTGTCGGAGAGGTGGTTATTCTGCCGTCCGGATCCTTTTTCGGGTCAGACGGCCCTCACATGGTTGTTTGGCCCGAGAGAGATCCGGACGGGAGTGGTGCCCACCGTATTCTGGACCTGAGGCTGAATAGCCTCGGATAGGCGGGTCGATCCGCTTTCTGTTAGGGTTCTAGGCGATGGTGGTTTCCTTCCCACCCTCGAACTGTTCGGGGTTTCGGCTGACGAGGTCGTAAGCCCCGAGCTGTTCGCGGGTGAGAAGGGAGCCGACCGAACCCTGGAGCCCGGGGCGCAGGTGATCGTGGCTCTCCTGCCACCCGGGAACAATTTGGGGTTTTCGGCCGCCGAGGCTGTAAGCCCCAAGTTGTTAGCAGGTGAGAGGGGGCCGACCGAGCCCTGTAGCCCTAAATCTTTGAAAAAAGAAATTTTTCTGCCGAGCACTTCATCCGGACCGACCCCTGTGCCAGCCTGGCGTTGGATGACGTCAGCAGCCCACGTTTCGAGGACGTGGCGCGATTTTCTAGGCTGCAGTTACACGTCAATCGGTGAACAGTGCTTGCGGAAATCGAGGAGTCGCTTTTGTCCTCTATAAATGTTCCCCCCTCTCATCCTATCGCCCACTTCTTTCTCGCCTCTTACTTTTCAAAAGATCTCCCAACTCTTCAGCGCTCGCCCCTTTAGTTTGCTTGCTGCAGTAGGCTCATTCTTCCGAAGCGATCTCAAGTTAGTCGGTAAGTCTGTTTAGCTTAGGCACAGATGGACAGGGCTCAGTCTGGCTCGTCGGCGTCGACGTCGACGTCTGGTGGGGGAGTGAAGCCCGCCCCCAAATCTACTTCGTGGGAGGATCCAGTAGGCAAGGAGGAGGTGGTACACAATGTGAAGCCGTTGCGGTCTCGGAAGCTTTTTGTGGTGGAGAGCAGCGACTCTGAGGAGGGGGGCGGTAGCTCAGACGACGTCCGGATTCTAGGGTTGGCCTCCGGAGAGGAGGGTGGTTCCGAAGGGGGTGAAGCCGAAGGGCCCCGGAATCCGACCGGTCTGGGGCGATTGTCTACACCCTCGCCGGAACGAGCCAAGAAGAAGAGGGCTCCAAAGAAGAAAGGGTCGAGGACTGGTGGCTTGAGTCAGGTGCCTGTGTGTAGTAACTTGATGACAGGGTCGCCTGTTCAGCCCAAGCCGTTCCGTTGCTACCCCGACGATCTCTCCGATGAGGAGCTCCTGGGGGTCCAGCCGTCGTCGCCGAGCCGGAAGAGGGTGGAGATGCACACTCCCGACCGCTCTGGAGGCAGATGACTTGGAGGCTCTGCGGTTGGCATACCATATAGGGTCCAGCTACGAGCTTATGCTGCCGAGCTCTACTCTACGGCCGACCAACCCTCTGCCAGATAGGTATTGCATCTTCCCTGTGGACGCCTTCATCTCCGGATTGAGGCTGCCAATCCACCCATTCGTTCGGGAGGTGCTGAATTGGGCGTCCTTGGCGCCGATGCAGTTTAGGCCGAACTCCTGAAAGCAGATCATCTGCTTCGTGCTGATGTGCGAGGAACAAAAGGTACCCCTACGGCTGAATGTGTTCCGAGCGATGTTGATGATCGGCTCGTCGGCAAAGGGAGTATACTACATCTCGCCTCGGGGTAAGGGGAAGGTAGTCCACGGCCACCCAGATTCTATCAAGGGTTGGAAGAAGAAATATCTGGTGATCCGGAGTGAGGATTCTTGGGATATCCCTACTCGATGGAACCACTCTAAGCCGAGCTACGAAACGCCGAGGCCGAGGGACCTGACGGCTGAGGAGTGGAGGTTTGTCGAGCGTCTCCGTCTGTCGTACAGTATCAATTGGACGAAGGTGACAGAGGCCCACCTGGCGAGCGTCGGACTGAGCCCGGCCGTGCTTAGTATGTGGTTGTTTCTTTTCTCTCTATCTTCTTGTACTTTCTTGCTCATTGTTCTTAATGGACTTTTTTACAGACATGGATGAAGAATCGATTAAGGCGTTGAGGCTCGCCATGAAGAAGAAAAAGGTCGAGAAGAAGGGGGACGCGGCGAAGACGACCGAGTTGTCCCAGGCGGTCTCCGAGGCCCCAATTCAGCCGAGGGCCAAAAGGACTCGTTCGGAGACAGGCGGGGACGCGGTGGTTCAGGGGGGCTTGGATCAGGGCAGGGCTACTAACCTTGATAAGGGGAAGGGTCCTCTGGCGGATCCCGGGATAGAGGAGAGACTTCGGCGACCGTGGGTGCCGAATTGGTCGATCCGCGAGGGTGACTGCCTGGTCCGAGGGCGCCAGGCCGTGGAGGTTGCAGATAAGCTGGCGACTCCCCGGGACCGCTCGAACATGAAGGCTCAGACCCTGGACGAGGCGTACGTGCGCCTTGCGCAGGCCAATGTGCTGGTAAGTCAACCGAACCCTCTTGTCTCCAGATCATGTTGCCAAGAAGGCTTTCTAAGTAGTGTTTGGCTTCAGTAGGCGACCGTGCAGGGGCCCACGTGAGAGGCCTTTATGAGGCGGCTTTGCAGCGAGAGCGAGACCGGGCTGACAAGGCCGTGCAGGAGGTGAAGGAGTTGAAGGTAGAGCTCGAAGGCTCGCATAGGAGGGAGACGGAGATGAAGGCAGCCTTCGACAAGGAGGAGGAATGGGCGAAGACGATGGCGGCTCAGAAGAAGATGTCAGAAAAGGAGAAGGATGAGTTGACGGAGACGTGCCAGCTCCTGGTGATCAAAGCTCAGGACAACTGTTATGCGAAGGCCCTCAGTCATGTGAGGCACTTCTATCCGACCGTCGATCTGTCCAATTTCGAGTTTGACATGGAGATCGAGGGGACACCGAAGACCCCTGGTGAACAAGGGCCCGATGATGACCCGGCTGCCGACCCTCCTGTGAACCCGGTCGACACTGAGGTGGGAAAACAAGCTGTGTAATTTTTGTCCTTTTTCCTTCTCTCGATTGTATTTGCCTTCCGCGGACTGGTCACCGCATTTTTTGTATGGAGCAACTAAATTTATATAATAATAAAAAAAAGGGTTTTTGACTGGCCAAGTGTTTTGACCTCGGATATTTTCGAACTCCTTGCTTATATGTTTTGAGTGGGCTGGTTCTCTTGTAGGTTATGGCTCTCCCTCCTGAGGTGGACCCCCGTCGTTCCGACGTGGCGTGGCTTCGGAGCAAGGTTGAGGCCCTGGAGGCCACTTTGGTTCGGTACCGTAAGGGGCCCCGTGATACTGATGCGGCCTTCAATTATTACAGGAACAAGTCCGAAGCCCTCAGTGAGGAGGCAAACCGGCTGAGGAGGGCGATGGCGGATCGGGAGCTCGGGGGCGCCAGTCTTGGATTTACTATGTCTAGTCCCTCGGTGCAGAGGCCCTCCTCTGAGAAGCTACTTCGTGATGTGATAGTGGAGAAGGAGATGGAGATACATCGCTACCGGACGATGTTGGGCGTCTCGATATCTTCCTTGGGGGGTCGACGAGCGGAGGGGGTTCCCTCTGCGTTGCTTCTGATGGAGCGTATGCGACCCGTTGATGCCCAGAGCTCCGTGACCGGTGCGTCGACTGTGGCAGAGCCGAAGGACCGTCATGACAAAGAGAGTTCCAAGTCGTTCGGTCGGAGTGATCCCGTCCTTCGTCGGATTCGAGGGGCCCTAAGGTGGTGGTTTCCCTTAATTTGAGATGAGTGGAGTGGTCCTGTAACGGTCCTTGTTTGTTTTCCCAGAACAAAATAAAAGAGTATGAATAAAGAAATCTTTTCCTTCTTTGCTCTGGTTAGTAGTGTAGTGAAGGGCGGTGGAGGCGAGGTTTTGGCTCCGTCGATTCGTGAGGGATCGACGCGGGGCATTAGGAAGATTCCATGGTCTGAAGCTGGGTCGAACCTACCGAGACGCTTGGGGACGATACCAGAGTGAGAACCCGGGTGCCGATCCCATTGTCCGGTACTAGGTCGGAGCTGCCGAGTTGTTTGGAGTTTGACAAAAAGAGACTTCTTTTATACAAGATAGGGAGGGTCGCTGAAGTGGCCCTTTACACATGAAAGCTTACAAAAGATTTAATTTACTTTAGCCAGGCTAGAACCTAGGTTCGCTCTTCTAGGAATTTCATTAGGTGCTCGGCGTTCCAGGGTCGGCTGATGGGTCGGCCGTCCATATCTGTCAGTCGGTATGTACCAGGGCGTACAGCCTCGATTACACGGTATGGGCCTTCCCAGTTGGGAGCCAATTTTCTCTTCTTGGTTGGATCAGAGACAGATAGCTTTCGTAATACCAGGTCCCCTACCTTGATGTTTGTGGGGCGGACCTTCTTGTTGTAAAACCTCTCGATCCGTTGCTGGTAGATGTTTCTCCGGATTGAAGACTTCTCTCGCACCTTGGCGACTAGGTCCAGGTTGGCCCTCAGGCCGGACGCATTGTCAGCTTCATCGAAGGCTATGATCCGGGGAGAAGGTAATCCGACCTCGACGGGGATGACTGCCTCTGTCCCGTAGGTCAGACTGAACGGCGTCTCCCCCGTGGGGATCCTCTGGGTGGTTCGGTGTGCCCATAGCACGCTAGGCAGTTCCTCGACCCACGGCCCTTTGGGGGAACTGTCGAGGCGCTTTTTGAGGCCGTCGAGGATTTGCCTGTTCGCGTTCTCCGCTTGGCCGTTGGACTGAGGGTGGCAAATGGCGGAGAAACGCTGCTGGATGCCGATGTCCGTGCAGAAGGTTTGGAAGTTTTGACCTTGGAACTGGGTTCCGTTGTCTGTGACGAGGACCCGAGGGATTCCGAACCGGCAAATGATGTTCTTCCAAAAGAACTGCTGCACTTGGCACTCGGTGATGCTGGACAGTGGTTCGGCTTCGATCCACTTGGTGAAGTAATCGATGGCGACTATCAGGAATTTCTTTTGGCCTACCGCTGGGGGGAAGGGCCCCACAAGGTCCATGCCCCACATGGCGAATGGCGTAGGACTCGCCAGGGATCGGAGATTGGCTTGAGGAAGCCTCTTGATAGGGGAGAATCTTTGGCAGGGGCCGCACCTCTTGACTAAGTCTTGTGAGTCTTGGAGCATGGTTGGCCAATAGTACCCCTGATTCAGGGCCTTCCAAGCAAGTGTCATGCTCCCCATGTGGCATCCGCCGATCCCCTCATGCAGGTCTTTGAGGGCGTAGCTGGCCTCGTCGCTGGTGAGACAGCGGAGGTATGGTTTGCCGTCGGCCAAGGTGTATGAGCGCTTGAAGAGGATGTCATTAATCATGACAAACCTTTCGGCTCTGACTCTGACTCGTCTGGCCTCGGCTCTGTCTTCAGGAAGCTCGGCACTGATTAAGAATCTTCGGATGGGAGTGGTCCAGTCGTCTGGGTTGGTGCCACTTTGCACACACATCGCCTCCGGCTCTGGGTCACTGATACTTGGTTTCAGGAGGATTTCTATGAGCACCGTCTGATCGAGACCCTCGAAGGAGGAAGAGGCAAGTTTGGACAACACGTCCGCTTGGGCGTTCTATTCCCTAGGGACTCTGATAACCGTGGCGCAGTTGAAGGACGCCAGGAGTCGTCGGACTGCCGCCAAATATCTCATCATGCGCTTATCGCGTGCTTCGTATTCTCCGGTGATCTGATTGACCACGAGCTGAGAATCGCTGAAGGCTCGGATTTGCTTGGCTCCGGCTTGGTGAGCGAGGGTCAATCCGGCGATCATGGCCTCGTATTCTGGCTCGTTGTTGGAGGCCGGAAAGTTGAGGTGGAGGGAGTATTGAAGTAGGAATTGGTCGGGGCCACGAAGGATGATGCCCGCCCCACTCCCCGTTTCGCATGACGAGCCGTCGACAAAGACCTCCCAGGTCGGATCCGAACCCTCGGCGTTGGGCTGCTCGGAGACGGTGCACTCAGTTATGAACTCGGCGAGAGCCTGACCTTTAATGGCCACCCTCGGCTGATAGCTGATGTCGAACTGACTCAGCTCAATTGACCACTTGACCAAGCGGCCGGAGTTTTCGGGCTTGTGAAGTACAGTCTTTAGTGGCTGGTCGGTCAGTACTTGGACGGAGTGGGCCTGGAAGTAAGGACGAAGCTTCCGGGTTGCCATGACCAAGGCATAGGCCACCTTCTCTATTTTTGCGTACCTCGTCTCGGCCGGGAGTAGCACTTTGCTCACATAGTACAATGGTCTTTGAACCCCTTCCTCTTCTCGGACGAGGACGGCGCTGAGGGCGCTATCCGAGGCGGACAGGTAGAGCCAAAGCGGCTCGCCTGGCTCGGGCTTGCTGAGGAGAGGCGGGTTGGCGAGGTATTGCTTCAGCTGCTCGAAGGCTTCTTGTTGATGGGTACCCCACTCGAAGCCCCCTTTCCCGCCCAAGGCCTTGAAGAAGGGGAGAGACTTCTCCCCTGATTTGGAGAGGAAACGGCCGATCGCCGCCAATCGACCCGTGAGCCTCTGAACCTCCATGACATTCCGAGGCGGGGACATGTCAATAATGGCTTGAATTTTCTCGGGGTTTGCCTCAATGCCGCGTTGGCTGACGATGAACCCCAGGAATTTCCCAGTAGAGACGCCGAAGGCGCATTTAGCCGGGTTGAGTCTCATGTTGTGACGTCGGAGGACACCGAAGGCTTCCTCGAGGTCGGCGACGTGGTCCGGTCCGGCCCGGCTCTTGACGAGCATGTCGTCGACGTAGACTTCCACGTTGCGGCCGATCAGGTCTTTGAAGATTCTGTTGACGAGCCGCTAGTACGTGGCTCCGGCGTTTTTCAGCCCGAAGGGCATAACGCGGTAACAATAAAGACCATGGTCGGTGACAAACGAGGTCTTGGAGATGTCTGGTGGAAACATTCGGATCTGATTGTACCCCGAGAACGCGTCCATGAAGGACAGTAGCTCATGCCCCGAGGTTGCGTCGATTAAAGCGTCGATGCGGGGGAGGGGGAAAGGATCTTTCGGACATGCTTTATTAAGATCCGTGAAGTCGATGCAGATCCGCCAACCCCCCGTTGCCTTTTTCACCATGACGACATTGGCCAACCACTCGGGATAGCTGACTTCCTGAATGAATCGCGCGGACAAGAGCTTGTCCACCTCTGTCTTTACAATTTGTTGCCTCTCCGGGGCGACTTTGCGTCTCTTTTGGATGACCGGCTTAGAGTCGGGGATGACGCTCAGTCGATGCATAATCAAGTCTTCGGATATCCCGGGCATGTCTGAGGGCTTCCAAGCGAAGAGATCAACGTTGCGACGGACGCAGGCGATGATGCCTGTTCTCAAGTCTTTGGTGAGCTAGCGGCTCACTCGGAACCATTTTGATTCATCCTCGGCGTCGAACAGGACCTCTTCTAGTTCGTCGACAGGCTCGGGAGCTGGGCCGTCCCTCTCGGGCTCGAGTTCGACGGCGTCGAGGGGGAATACCTCCCCTCCGACTGCATTTAAGTAGCACGACCGGGCTGCTTCGTGGCTACCTCGGACGATGCCGACCCCTTGGGGGGTGGAAAATTTAAGTTTCAGGTGGTAGGCTGAAGGTACCGCTTGGAGGGAGCTCAGTCCGGGTCGGCCGAGAATGGCGTTGTAAGCTGTCTTGAGGTTGACAATCATGAAATCCACGGTTTCGGTCCTCTTGACAGGAGCCGATCCCGCGGTGACGTCGAGGGTAATAATCCCCTCTATTACGACAGGAACGCCGGAGAATTCATGCAATGTGTATCCGGCTGGTTTGAGCTTCCCTCTGGGTAATTTGAGACTCTTGAAGGCTTCGAGGAAAAGAATATTTACCGAGCTGCCGTTGTCGACGAGGATTCGGCGAACTTCACAATTAGCCATGTGGAGACTAACGACGAGGGCATCGCAGTGGGGTAGGCGAACGCCTTCGAGGTCCTCTCCTGAGAAGGAGACAGACATCGGTTGTAGCTTGGGCGAGGGGTTGTCTTGGACAGCATTCACCTCTCGGATGAAGGCTTTCCGGGAAGTGTTTGATTCTCCTCCCATTGGCCTCTCGTGGATACAGTGCAAGATGAATGGCGTATCCGAGGCTCCCTCGGACTCGTGATCCCGACCCTGGATGCGGTTCGGAGTAGGGTTCGAAGGTGAGAGCCTCCGGTTCCTAGCACCTTGCCGATCCTGCGGGCCTTCCTTCCTGGGGGTCCGTTGGAGAGCTCCAAGAATTTCCCTTCGGAAGTCCTGGAACTCCTTGTGAGTGACGGGGGCTCCCTCGACCCTGTTTGGTTGGTCTGAAGGTCGTCTTCCGATGCGGCTGAGCGCGGGCCTCCGTCCCTCGGGCTGTTGTCTTGAATGGTTCGGGGCCGGGTTGGAAACGGCCCTTCCCCTGCTGCGGCTAATCTGTCGGTTGACGATTATCCCCCGTAGGTCTGGCTGGACTCGAGGGGTGACGCTTTTTTGGGACCCCTGATGGGGAGCCCCGTGTTTGGAATTGCGTGGCCCAGCGTTAGCAGTTGGTGGGGGTGAGTCCCGTCGGTTGACGGAGGAAGCAGCCCCCTTGCCTTTGGAGGCCATAAGGGCTCGGCTGTCGAGGTACCTTGATGGTCGGCTCGGGTCGGCTTCTGGAGCAGTGTTTCCCACAGACGGCGCCAACCTGATGCGGTTTGTTTCTGGGAGACGTGTGGATGCACCAGGTGTGAGTTCGGACTCGATTTGTATTGAAGTAGAAAGCTGCTCGTCTGACGACCCTTGGCTGACCGGGTGGAACCTGTGAGAGGCTCGGAATGAGGTGGATGTCTGGGCTCGGATCAGAGGGTTCGGATCCGAGGTCTTGTGTACCTGCAGACGGTCCTGAAACACCGGGATTTATCCCGGTGGCGGACCCTCCGACGATCTAGTCAGTCTCTGTGAGAGAGTAGCAATAACTAGGTAAATTTTAGTGGCAAAAGATTGATTACCTCAAAAGGTGGGTGAGAGTCTAGTATTTATAGAGAATTCCAACTGGGTTTGGATCCATTTGGGGGCCGGGTCTGAATCTGAAAGTCCATGGGCCTGACGTGACAGAAGGCCCAGGGGGTTTAGGGCTGACGTGGCGGTACCAGGAGTGGTATAGGGCTGACGTGGCAAAGCCTTTAGTGGTATTTGGAGCCGACATGGCGGATCATGGGGCTCCTGTGCCTTTGGGGGAAACGGACGGCCTAGGCTATGCCTGGTCCTTGCCAGACTGGACGGGCGGCATGTGGGGCTGTCGCGGATCGGAGGCCGAGGGCCATTGGGACCCGTCGGATACGAGGAGGCTAGTTCGGTAGGAGTGATCTCGAGGTTCGGCGCCGACCCAATAGGGGCTCGAAGCCGAGCCAGATTGTTGTTTTTCCCGTCTTTGGAGTGAGAGCTGCACTGGGCCCTGGTTGGGCCCCCAGGCCATTTTTACCCTACCACACTCCTCTTCGCCGTGAAAAAGCAGTCATGTTTTGTTGGACTCTCTCCACAAAGCATTGGTAACATGCTTAAGAGACTAAGATCTTTTCGATTAAAAAAGATAACATGAACCTGGACTCCGTGATATGTAAAGTACTTCAACGTGCAGGAACATATGAAAACCATGCTGCAACCGCATGTTTAGGAAGAAAACAGAAGTGCTATCAGCGTCTTGTACTGTATTTTCTGCCCTTTCAGACATTACACCTCACCAACAAACCCCTCCGATCCTCCTCCAGACCCATAAACCCCTAGTTTTACTCCATTGCCTCCACAGATGACACACCTTAATTTATAATAAATGTTGAAGAGGCTATGAAGAGGCTATACAGGGTTCAAATGGGTATTGATCGTTTATGCAAAGACGCTAAAGTCATGTTCACTACATTGGATTCGGTCCTACTTCATCTTTGGTTCCATGCTTGCTAAATGTGATGAATAAATCCTAACTTCTCTAAGGTTTACTTCTAACCAGCTACACGAATTAGCGCACACTTTCACCGACTGTGAGATGATTGTTAAGTGGCTCGCACCAACAGATTCCAGAAGTGCATAACGACGTCCTTATACTCCCTTCATGAATGCTTACGCATCTTGGATTGACACCTTAGTATATCAAAATCCTTTATTCACAAAGACTATAACCATTCTGCTAACAATCTTGTGTTTTATATTGCATCTCCTTATTCCTATGGTTTTTTCGGTTGGGGCTCGTTACCCAACCCAAATTAGTAGTGTTGTTTCTGTTGATGCAAACAAATTTTCATACATCTAATTCAACTAGCTATGCTCACAATTGAATCAAAAATACTGGAACAGCAATAACAACAAAAATTCTATGAAAATAAATCATGGGATCTCGATCTGGATGTAGAACTAATTATAAAAGGGATCGAAGATGAATCAAACAAATAGACAACAAAATTAACAAGAAATAACAAACCTCTGAGTATGAGTGGAAGCCAGCGATCTGATTCTGGCTCTGCGCTACTCTCCGTCTATTTTTGCTTGCATTAACCGTGAAAAGGTTGTAAGCATCAAATGACTTCTAGATCTAGATCTATATTTAACGGGTAACGGGTCGCATATGGGCTGGATCCGACCTAGCACACGTATCAGGTCAGGTCGGGTCCTGCACTACCCGATCCCGGTCCTCTGTGGATCCAAATATTGGATCCAGACCTAGACCCGTGAGAACTGGGTACAAGGAGATCAATAATTGAACTTGTTGTAAAATATTATAATTATGGATGACCACCATATCTTCTAATTATAAATTTTTGTAACATATAAGTCTATAAATAATGACTTATGATTTCTAGAAGTGATGCATGAATCACATGAAGTGATTATGAAAAATGTGAGTAAAAAATTGTGGTTATCTTACACATGAGACGAAAGCAAAGTTTGCTTCATCCTCATGTCATTCATGCTTAGGAACTATCAGAAATAGATGTGGAGAAGTAAGAGCAAGGAATGTGGAATAAAAACTAGAAATACAGAGCTTCCAATTAGGGAAGTATTTGTAAGATCACTATCTTCTCTATTCTATCAATACTGATTTCTTTCAATTTTATAACACGTAATCACCACGATTCTCTCATGCCTTCCCGAAGTCCGATCGACCTCAAATTTTGAGAGCATGAGCACAATATATTGGAGAGAAACATATCAAAATTTCAGACCGATCCGACATTACTGAAAAGATGTCGAACATTGCTAAACTCGACTTTAAGGCTCTTGCGATCAACGGCGAAATTTATTTATCATGGCAATTAAATGCTAAGATCCATTTGTGATCAAAAAATTTGGTGATACTATTGCCGAAGGAAATAAGATGTCCTCAGAGGATAAAGCATCCACTCTCATTTTTCTGCGTCATCATATACATGATTATTTGAAAACTGAGTATTTGACAGAAGAAGATCCCTTCGGTCTATGGAAATCCCTGAAGGATAGATATGATCACCAAAGATGATCAAATTACCTAATGCGCAAATTGATTGACTGAATCTGAGATTCCAAGATCATAAGACAATTTCTCACTACAACCCTGCTCTATTTAATATTGTTTTCCGTTTGAGATTGTGTGATGAAACAATTATTGATGATCAAATGATAGAAAAAACTATTTCTAATTTCACGCCTCGAATGTGCTCCTGCAGCAGCAATATCGAGAGCGTCCTTTTTCTAAGTATTCTGAAGTGACAACTTGTCTCCTCGTTGCAAAACAAAATAGCAAAGTTTTAATGATTCTAACCAACCGGGTCTATGGAATTCCTGAAGCAAATGCCAACTTTGCTAAAAATAGAGGAAGAGATAGGGGACGTGGACGAAATAATTACTTCAGAAGAGGTGGATACAATAATTCCTTTAGTAGAGGTGGACATAGTAAATACTCCATTATAGGAGGTTATAAAGGTCCAAATAATGCAAAATTCAAAACCACCAGAAGAGGTCTACCCCCATATTGAGAATAATTAAAATCTACCTAACAATTCTACTAAGTATCCAGACGATATTTGCTATAAATATGGAAAAAGTGGACATTGGTCACGGATCTGCGGTGCACCAAAACATGTGGTGGATCAATACAAGGCTTCTGTCAATCCGACAGAGACAAATATGCTGGATAGTAAAGAGCTGATGAAAGATCATGATGCTAATATGCCAATGGGATCTACAAACTGGAATCTTCAGGATTTCTTTGAAGATACTGACAGCCAGCCTATTAACATTGAAGCATTTGAAGCAACATTAGGAGAACCACCAAGTTGGGTCTAAAAGACCTAAAAATAGCTGTTATCGTATTATTAAATTCAATTTTAGTTTATGATTTTGTGGTACGGTTTGTTTTTAATTCATGATAATATATTATCTTTGCTTTGAATGGTCAAGTTATTTTTTTCCTGCATAAGTAATGTATTAATTTTCTCTTATTTTAGCGGTGTGGATCATGGAATGCTTGAAATTGAAGATAATCTATTACTGGTAGATAGTGGCACAACACATACTACACTGAAAAATCAGAATTTTTTCTTAAAGTTGGTGTTGAATCCATGCAAAGTATCCACCAAAGCTGGACCTATACAAATAATTGAAGGTTCTGGAAGAGCCCATATAATGTTACCAAATTGTACCCATTTATACATTAAAGATGCTTTATTTTCCAGTAATTCCCGAAGAAATTTGCTTAGTTTCAAAGACATCAAAATGAATGGGTACAACATAGAAACTATATGTGAAGATAAGAAAGAATTCTTATACATCATTACTAATGTTGGAAGTTAGAAACTCCCACTCAAAAAGTTAAGTGCATTCTCCTCGAGTCTATACTGCACAAGAATTTTCAATGTTGAATCACACTCTGTTTTGAGCCAGAAGCTCAAGCCAAGTCAGAAGCTTAAATCACACTCTCAATTTAGTGACCCTAAGATCTTAACTCCCTGGCATGATAGGTTAGGACACCCTGGGAACACTAAGTTAAGAAAAATAATAAATAACTTATATGGACATCCCTTAGCAAACCATCAGTTGACTATACCTAGTGGATACTTATGTATCCCATGTCCACAGGTAAACTCATCACCAAATCGTCTTTTCTTAAGATTGCATCGAAATCCACATCATTTCTCAAGAGGATACAAGGTGACATTTCTGGCCCTATAAATCCTCCTAGTAGACATTTTAGATATTTCACAGTCCTAATTGATGCCTCTACTCGTTGGTCCGATGTTTGCCTACTTTCTACTAGAAATACAGTTTTTTCTCATTTACTGGCTCAAATAATCAAACTTAGAGCTCATTTTCCTGACCATCCTATTAAATCTATACGACTTGATAATGCAGCTGAATTCACATCTCAAGTTTTTTATATGTATTGTTCATCGATAAGGATTGATGTTGAGCATCTCGTTCCACATGTTCACACACAAAATGGCTTTGCAGAATCCTTGATTAAGCGTCTTCAACTTATTGCTAGACCTTTACTAATGCAGTTTAGATTACCTGTTAGTGCTTGGAGACATGTTGTACTGCATGCATCAATACTTATATGATTTAAGCCCACATCATATCACCATTTATCTCCACAACAACTTGTGTCAATTAATCAGCCAAATATATCCCATTTGCGTAAGTTTGGCGGTGCAGTTCAAGTTCCTATTCCACCTTCTCAGCGTTCTAAAATGGGTCATCAACGGAGGTTGGGAATTTATGTAGGTTTTGACTCACCCTCTATTATTTGATATTTAGAACCAATGATCGAAGATGTGTTTACTGCCAGTTTAGCAGATTGTCACTTTGATGAGACAATATTCCTACCGTTAGGGGGAGATAAGAAAGTTCCTAAAGAACACATGTTTAAGCAAAACAATCTCTTCCAACAGAATACTTCCACTATGTCTCATCGAGATCCACATACTTCACAATGTGAGAATAAAGTACATAAAATATTACACTTACAAGAAATTGCAAATAGATTACTTGATGCATTGAATGATGCAGTGAAAGTGACCAAGTCACACATGCTAGCTATGAATGCACCTGCCAGAGTTACTGTTCCTGTAGGACAAAACTCAAATATGGCGGCAAATGAATCTGCAGCGCACCAGAAGCGTGGCAGACCTATAGGTTCAAAAGACTCTACTCCTCAAAAAAGGAGAAATAACACTCCTGAATATGTTAGTCATTTCACTCTAGAAGAGGTTATGCAAAAATTCACTCTCTCTAAATCTCCAGAAGAAGTTATTGTCTTGGAAAAGACACAAGTCCTCGAAGAGATTTTGGAAGTCCCTGAAGAGACAAAGGTACCTAATAATAAAATCTCTATACTTTACACTAATTGAGGAGAAATATGGGATAGGAAAGACACAATCATCGTTGACATATTTTCATATGCTATAGCTACACAAGTATCAAATGAAAATGAAAATGATGATATTGAACCACGTAGTATAAATGAATATCGACAAAGAGCAGATTGGGAAAAATGGAAAGATGCCATCAAGGCAGAATAAGAGTCTCTCAAAAAATGTGGTGTATTTGGACCTATAGCACCAACCCCAAAGGAAGTTAACCCTGTAGGTTACAAATGGGTGTTTGTAAAATTACTAGATATAAAGCACGACTCGTGGCACAAGATTTCTCGCAGAAATCTAAGATTGATTATGATGAAACATACTCCCCCGTCATAGATGCATTTACTTTCAGATATCTGATAAGTCTAGCAGTTTCTAAAAATTTAGATATGAGACTCATGGATGTTGTAAGTGCTTATTTATATGGGGACTTAGACACGGATATTTATAAAAAAAATCCCAGAAGAATTTACTTTACCCGAAGTAAAGTCAAAGAGTACGTACTCAATTCATTTAAGACGTTCATTGTACGGCCTGAAGAAATCCAGAAGAATGTGGTACAATCGTCGTAGTGAATACTTGTCTAAGGAAGGATATCGAAATAATCCAATTTGCCCGTGCATTTTTATAAAGAATTTTTTTATTGGATTTGCAATAGTAGCAGTTTATTTGGATGATATAAATTTAATTGGGACTCAAGAAGAGCTCGAGAAAACTGCTGACCACTTGAAGAAGGAATTCGAAATGAAAGATTTTTGGAAAACAAAATTTTGTCTCGGCCTACAGATCGAGAGAAATTCTAGGTAGATATTAGTCCATCAGTCCAATTATACCGAGAAGGTTTTAGAAATGTTTGGTATGGACAAGGCACAGCCACTAAGTACTCCCACGGTAGTATGATCTTTGGACATAAAGAAAGATTCATACCGTCCTAAAGAGGAAAATGAAAAAGTATTGGGATATGAAGTACCATACTTAAGTACTATTGGTGCTCTACTATACTTGGCACAATGCACTAGACTGGATATTTCTTTTTCCATAAATTTGCTTGCTAGATATAGCTCTACACCAACGCAAAGGAACTGAACTGGTATCAAACATATTTTAAGATATCTACGTGGAACTACTAACTTAGGTTTATATTATTCTTATAATCCTAAAAGTTCCAAGCTTGTAGGTTATGCATATTCAAGATATCTCACCGATCCTCATAATGGTCGATTTCAAACATGTTATGTATTTCTTAGTGGTAATATTGCTATTTCTTGGCGTTCTACTAAACAAACTTTAGTTGCTACTTCATCTAGCCACTCTAAAATTTTAGCTCTTCATGAAGCTAGTCGTGAATGTGTATGAGATCTTTAATTCACCATATTTGTAGTTCTTGTCAGTTACCTTCTATTACAGATGTTCCGACCATTATCTTCGAAGACAATGTTGCATGTGTAGCACAGATTAAAGAAGGTTTCATCAAAGGAGACTAGATCAAGCACATTTCACCAAAATTCTTCTTTACTCACGAACTTCGGAAGAATAATGAGACTGAAGTAAAACAAGTTTGTTCGAGTGACAACCTAGCTGACCTTTTCACTAAGTCTCTGCCAAAGGCCATCTTCCAGAAACTTATATACGGTAATGGTATGCATAGAATCTATCATCAAATTATGTTAGGTGATTAGGAGGAGTCATTAATTGGAGAAGCATCCTAAAGCATGCTACCCAGTCTATATGCGCGTTGTACTCTTTTTCCCTTTCTAGGTTTTTATCCCACCGGGTTTTTTCTAGTAAAGGTTTTAACGATGCAACATTGTGCGCATCAAATGTCAATTCAATGATCCTGAAAAATATTTTACTCTTTTTCCTTCGCTCTGATTTTTTCCACTAGGTTTTTCTCTACAAGGTTTTAATGAGGCAACAATCATTGAATGTTGAACGTTGTGAGCGAGTATTAAAAATGGTGGACATCCAAGGGGGAGTGTTGTAAAATATTATGATTGTGGATGACCACTATATCTTCTAATTATGAATTTTTGTAACATATAAGTTTATAAATAAGGGCTTATGATTTCTAGAAGTGATGCATGAATCACATGAAGTGATCAAGAAAAATGTGAGTAAAAAATTGTGTCTATCTAACACATAAGAAGGAAGCAAAGTTTGCTTTATCCGCATGTGATTCATGCTTAGGAACTACTATCAATAGATGTGGAGATGTAAGAGTAAGGAGTGTGGAAGAAAAACATAGAAATAAAGAGCTTCCAGCTAGAGAAGTATTTGTAAGATCACTATCTTCTCTATTATATCAATATTTCTTTCTTTCAATTGTTAACATAACTGAAATTTAAACCAGTAGTTGACTAGTGTCAATTAATATTCATAAAAGATAAACAAAGTTGCAGAGAAAAACCATCGTTAGTGCATTACTAAACTAGAACATAGCTAGAAACAGAAGAACATGGAGAACATAACTAAAGGGAAGCTTTTACAATGCAGCTATAAGCAATGAAATCATATGAATGATTCTATCGCTTTAAAATATAAAAAGAGCAAACAAATAGCTATCAGCAAGATCTAACATTGTCAACAACAACATTGGCTTTGATGATGGATAAGTAATTGTTCATAGTTCATGATCAGTTCGAGATATTTAAGAACAAGTTGTATCATGAAACATAAATTACTTTTGGGATAATCTCATAGTCATAGATGTCACGCCCTGCTTCCCATTATACAGAAATACGGGCACGCAATTGGGGCCCAGTGAATGATATAAGTATACCAACTCATATCATCCATAAGCTGTACAATACCAGCAAGCTCAACAATACAATAATAATTACAGGAAAAGAATATAATATAATAACCAATATCTGAGATACAAAAACTTACAATAAGTCCGAGAAAAAATAACTCAATAAGTAGTTCACTAAGATTCTTCAGTATCCCTTGTTGTACCTGTATAACATTAACTGAAAAGAAAGATAGATGGTACCCATTAGAGAAAGTTACGGGCCACAAGTAGTACAAGCAAAATAGGAATATGAACAAGGCATAACAGGGAAAGCAATAAGAACTGGGAATTCAATTAAGGAACAAACGTGATAACGAGAAACAATATACATAACAAGAAGGAAACAAGAACTGAACAAGTCTCAAAATATAACCATTCAGGAACAAGGAATCATTTAACGGGAAACATGTTGTATAAACAGAAATCTTGTAACTGATAAACATGTAACATGTAACTTGTAAACAGGAATCATGTAATCTTGTAAATAGGTATCATGTAAACTTGTAACAGGTAACTTGTAACTGGAATCATGAGTCGTGCATGTGTTTAGTGTAAGTCTTAAGTCTATCCATCTTTTATCAGTCCTATCTGATGCACGCAATCCTGCGTCCCATACCACAGGTTCGGATGCACATCAATCAGGTGAACAATTTGACTCTAGTGATGAATTCTATAGATCATGCACTCGGGAAAACATGTAGACAGGAAACCATATTCAGATATTCAGTTATTCAGTCATTCGATATTCTATATCAATGTTCAATGAACAATATACAATGTTCAGCCATTTAGCAATTCAGTTATTTGGTCATTCAGTCATTCAGTCATTCAGTCGTTCAGTTATTCAGTTATTCAGTAAGGGTAGGGAAACCATGAGCTCCTTTCCGAGTACAGTCCCCTATATTATCCACTACTAGATCATTCCCTTATTACCTTAGCTTGTCATTCTTTTAATGTGATTCAGTTGTGTACATGTAATCGGTATACATGCAGTCGGTATAATCAGTGAAGCAGTTGCAATAATAAACTATGCAGTACATGATATGAAGTCATTCGATCTATTTACTGTATCAATTCAATTATTAAATATGAAAATAACATGTTTATAATATACAATTCTGGACAGCACAACGTTGCTGTATAAAAACTCGCTTTCCCGTTGCTACAGAAAGCAAATCAGGTTCCGTTAGGGGTTCTAGAGATTAGACTCCCTGCCAGTTCCAAGCATATCTACACAATATATTTTAATAACAGAAACTAGGTCTAACAGTCATTTCTTCATGGATATACTGTTCAGGCAGCAGGTCGGGGTCAACTTCTTATATATAAAAATTAACTTTAAATTCATTTAAAAATCTTACAAAAAATTATAAATCGATTCATAATCATGTCTAGTAACATTCCAGTAAATATCATTATCTTTATTCACCTATTAACATGACATTTTAATTTGTGGAACATGTCGATGTGCTATAAGTAATAATCTAGAATGTGTAGACCTAACAGTACGAAAAATATGATAACTCATTATCCACAACTCGGAATTTGAATCCGTCAAATGTTCCAGAAACTAGATTCACAGGGCTACGACTCTCTTGTACCAAGCTCTAATTAATTTGAATAGCAGCTAGGTCAAAATCTAGCTACAAGTTACAACAACAGTAAGACAACAACTTGCCAATTCAAATTGTAACGGTTCTTACTTGCAAATATATAGTTTCAATTTCGTGTTTGTGCAATGAATGTGGGGACAATGGAAAACTATGATCTTTTGATGACATTGAATCACGGAACCAAAAGAATTGATTTGATTCAATATAACGACTAATATAGATATGGGAACAACACGAAACGTGAATACTACAACAATAACGGATTTCAAGTGTAATGATCTAATTACTAATTGCGGGAAATCAAACAATATGCTTGTATGGAACAATAAAATGTAAAAGGTACTTGTCTTTTGTGACGAACGGAAGCGAGACGAGCGACGGTGGCAACACGTGCAAAAGCAACGACGATGAGGCACGGGAAACCAGCGAGAGACAGCAGAGACCACATCAAGATAGTGGCGTAAACCGCAAGAGAACAACGACAACAACAACGAAAGACGGCGGCAACACACCGCAAGAGCCTCGGGCAGCAACCACAGCAAAAGACAGCAGCACACAGCAATAGCGACAAGAGCAGCAGCAAGAGCAGCTGCAACACAATGAGAGCGACAACTGCAACAAGGGTGAGGGCATCGACTGTGGGTGGCGTGGCAAGGTGCAGTTGCGGGAGAGGGAGACAGAGGAAGAGGAGCTCGGTGGGATGGAGGCTGCGGCAATGGTAGTGGAAAGAGTGCATCCAGGGGGTGAAGGTGGAGGCCGGAGCTTGGTCGCGGTGGTGGAAGCAAGGTGAAGAGGAGCGGTGGGGATGATGATCAGTTATGGAGCTTCGGGGACTTCGGCTGTGGCAATGACGACGAAGGCATGGGCAGATAGCAGCGATGGGTGGTTGTCGGCGGTCAGTGTTGCGGATGCGGGATGGCAAAGAAGGCAGGAGGTCGGAAGCACAACAATGGTGGTGGTCGCGGCATGCTCAGGATGAAGAGCTACGAGAGCTGATGGGGAAGATGCGGGATGATGATGATGGTGTTGACAGCAAGGCAGTCACGGTGGGAGGAGCGCAAAGCGAGGGCGACGATAGGTTCTGTAACAACCCGAAAAATAGCATATGGCTATTTTGCATCGAAATGTGTGCGCGATTGAGAATTTCGCGCAATTATGTATTTTCTGATAACAATTATTTTTATCGAGAAATATAAGATATTTTGTCTACTTTATTTTATTATTATTTTCGAAAATGAAATTATTTTTATACGGATTATTTACGAAGTAGTTTTAATGTATTTTGTGTTGGTTGGATTATTAAAATAGAGAGTTAGGCTTTATTTGAAATGTATTGACGCTAGGGGGCTTATACGAAACATTCCCTTAGATATTTATTTATCTATTATTATTTATTCACTTTTTACAAAAAACCCCCTCCTCTCTCCCACCTTCTCTCTCTCCTTCCCTTCTCCTTCTTCTTCCTTCTCTTCTTCTTCCCGGTTTCGATCCCAAACCCATGGAAACCCCCGACCTCCCTCCCTTCCTCCCTCTTCCGTTCACCCCAGCCAAAAGAACCCCACTCCCGTTTCCCTTCTTCCTTCTTCTTCTCCCTTCTTGTTCGATGCCGCCCCAATATAAGAACCCCGACCCCCCCTTCCTCCTTCTCCCGTTCGCCCCCAACCGATCGAAAAGAACCCCGACCTCCATCTCCTTCTTTCTCCTTCTTCTCCTTCCTTTCCCATCTCCATCCCGATCGGAAAGAACCCAACAAACCCATCGGCCGACGATCTCCTCACTCAAATCCCCTCCGATCCTCCATGAAATCCAAATCAAAGTGAGGGGTAGACTAATGGAGGAACTCTCTACATCGTGGTAGCGTCGGATTTTCGAATGGATTCGGGAAGGTAAAACCCTAACTATTTTATTGTATAAAATTTAGTTGAGTTTATTTTTATTGAGTAGGAATATTAGGATAGAGAGATTTAGAGATGTTGGAAATGGTAGATGTGAGAAATTAGCGGATTTTTAGAGAGATTGCAAGTTATTTGTAAAATAGGATTTTGGGTTTGTAAAAGAGAATTGTATGGATATGAATTAATTCTCGTAT
Source organism: Hemerocallis citrina (assembly GCA_017893485.1). Taxonomy (NCBI): domain Eukaryota; kingdom Viridiplantae; phylum Streptophyta; class Magnoliopsida; order Asparagales; family Asphodelaceae; genus Hemerocallis; species Hemerocallis citrina. Next base: position 69,015,473 of record CM030366.1, read on the forward strand.
AGTAGTGGGAATTATAGTTGGGATATTAGAACAATTAGGAGTGATTTTAGTAATTATTTGGGGATGAAAATACCATAGGCATTAGTTTATTACGTGCATCGCACGTGTATATCCCAAGCGTTCAATAAATGCTTATGTGATATTTGGGATGACGTTATTAGCTTTTATATTGGCTTGGATGATTGAGTTTTAATCTCTTTGAAATTGATGATAGGATATATTCGCGACTTCGGATGCGGGATGGCATGGTGACACTTCGAACATTCGCGAAATGTGGTGAGTTAGTTTAATTATATATATTTTTGTGGGTTGATGAATATGTGAGTATTAAATTATCTACGTATTTTTGGTGTTTTAAGAAATATAATGAGTTTAATTTATTTATATATATTTTTGTGTTTTAAGAAATATAGTGAGTGTAATTTATTTATATATTTTGGTGGTTTGAAGAATATGTGGGTATAAAATTATTCACGTATTCTTACGTGTTAAGGAATATGGTAAGTATCGATTTACTACGTATCTTGTGATTGTAAGAATATGGTGAGTACGATTTATTTATGAAGTGATGTTTAAGGGATGTTGAATAGCATATATGAGTATATGAGGATGAGTTATATTCTTATAAGGATATCAAAATATGGTGTGTATGGTTTTATTAACGTAATTGATATTTTAAAGAAGTCGGATGAACTGAAGAGGTGACATGATTTATGGATGAGGCGTATGGGGAAATTAACTATCCTTGAGTATATACAACCTATATAATGGACTAGTTATGTATGTGGGGATTCTCTACTTCTAATTTAGTTGCTTGCTCTCTTTATCTATTCATGTATGTGTAGAAAGAACCATCCTTAGGGTTACTACTTGTATAGGTGAAGAAAAGAATCCATCTTTGGGTATGAGTTGTTGTGGGTTGAGAAAGAACCCATTTGAGGGTTGAGTAAATTGTGGATGCTAAAGGAACCCAACTTGATGTTATGTTAGTTGTAGTATGATAAAGAAACAATCTTTTGATGTTGTCAGTTATAGGATGTTGAAAGATTACACCATTATGTTGATTACTTGTTGTAGGTTGAGAAAGAACCCATTCCTATGGCTATATTATTTGTGTATGTGAAAAAGAACCTATTTTAGTTGTTAGTAATGGTGAGTAAAAAGAACCCATCCTATGGATTTGGATTGTTGTAGAGAAAGAACCCACACTTGTGATATATTAAGAATCCATGCTTGAGTCGTGTGAAGAACCCATTCATGCCTATGTGATATTCCAGTAAAACCTACCATGCTCGAGTTGATTTTAGAAAGATACTATGCTTGAGTTGTTGTAGGCTGATTATAGTGAGAAACTCATGTGTGAGTTGATTATAGTAGGTATACCATGATGAGTTGATTTTAGAAGGATACCATGCTTAAGTTAATTATAGTAGATTCTTCTGTTGCTTCTAATTATAGAAGATCAAGTTTGCTAGTAAGCACAGTTGGTTGCTTCTAGGTTTGATTACATGTATGGTTGTTTGTATGTGGTTTTGGCGTACGTGGCTCGACTGGCCCGTATGTAGCTGTAGGTCTCATACGCAGCTTATTTGGCTCATATGTATGTTGTCTCATACGCGGCTTGACTGGTCTATATGTAGATGTTGGTCTCATACGGAGCTTATTTGGCTCGTATGCATGTTGTTGTCTCATACGCGGCTCGACTGGCCCGTATGTAGCCGTTGGTCCCATACGTAGCTGTTTAGCTCGTATGTGTTTTTGGTTACTTGTATGTAGCTTCTTAGCTAATGCGCAGTTGTTGGGCTCATCTAGGGTGATATCATTGTCTTAGGGCTATCGACCATTAAGACGTGTGTTTAGCTTACTCCTGAGGGACTGTGGACGAGTCACTTCGCGGGTGCCGTCAGATCTTAACCGTTGGTTGATTGCGGACCGGAGTGTGACGAAATCCAAGTTCAGGGTAGTAGCATGCGAATGCGTTCGTATTGCCGGGGTCTTGGATCGATAGGCCATGAACCGGATCCTGAGGGATTCTGGTAAGTCTAGGTTGAGCAGCTTAGTAGAGTCATCTTGCGAAGTCTAATTTAAGACCTAGCATGTTGTGTTTATAATATTGTCATCCCTTGGATTGTTCAGGGTTGGTGACATCATTAGGGTAGTGACTTGTAAAGATTCTTTTACTTAACCATTTTGCCAGAAAGAGAGGAGTTGGTAGTAGGGGGCACCTTATGACCAACTCGTCCTTTGGGCCGACCTTAGGTGGTGTTATTAGGTTGTACCTTCCCGTCAAAGGGATACGTACGGTGTCTTCTCACGAGTTGGGAGCACGGGTTGCGTATCTGACACTGTTAATTCCTGAAGTGCCATGATAAGGCGGGCGGAGCTAGGGGGATGGACCCCGGAACTCCGTCGGGTCCTTGGCCAGGGAGAGCGAACAGGTCATAGATAACGGTCTATGAGTTATGGGTGACACAGGATAGGCTTTATGCTATACTGCGCTCGGGAGACCCTGTGTTCGTCTGGTTTTTGAGTGAGGTCCGGTGCGCCGGGTAGTAGTGGCAAACATAGACACCATGAGCGTACTGCATTGGTGGGACTTGACCACGTCTGCAACCTCATCAGTCATGTAGTATTGTCAAGAACAGGTTGTGTACAATTAGAAATTCATAACGTGGGTTCAAATCCCTATATATGGAGAAACGGCTTGAGATGGGGTGCATGTAGTATGGACTGCATGTTGCTTCGGAGACTTACTGGCATTAGAATAAGAGCATCATCGCATTAGTAATCTTGCATTAGAATAAGAACATCATCGTTATTGGTAATCTTGCATTAGAATAAGAACATCATCGTTATTGGTAATCTTGCATTAGAGTTAAGTCATAACATACACTGGCACATCAATTATATGTACACGTGTCTTTTCCATTCAAGTTGAATTGCAAGTGTGATAGTTGGAGTAAATTAATAACCAAGCTATGGGCTTGGGATGTGATTGTGTTATTACCAAACTATGTTGGGATATGGGGTGTATTGTGATAAAATGCAAGTAAATGGTAAGGTGAAATGAGATGTTAGGTTGGACATGAATGAATGTGGTAGTATGAGAATGAAGGCATATGTTTATGTTGTGATACGTGGTATAATGCAATAAGATCAATATTTGTATTATGAGAGGGGTTATTCAAATGATTACTGAAGATAAGTATGTTGTGAGTGGGTATGGATATACATACAGGTGATGGCTCAGAGAGTATTGGATGTGAATTCCCATTTATGAGGGTACATGTTCAGATGTCAAGTAAGATTTGTTGATCTTGACATTTATGAGTACGTAATATTTTTACTTGTAAAGTTTAATTTATTTGCTTATTTTAATAAATTATACTCACACCAGAAATGGCTAACCCCTTAGTGTTTGGGGGTTAGGGAGTCCCTGGACTACCCTAGGTCCCTACTGTTACAGGTCCTCGGCAGTGCAGAGGTGAGGTGTAGGTACAGGTTTTTGGGGAATGGAGCTCCAGTTTACATTTGTTGTTATGGATTTAATTGTAAATAGTAAAGATTTATGCTTTAAATTGTATTTTTGATGTATAAATATGAGGATGATGATGAAGAGTATAGTGTGAGGCAGCAGGATATGGTTTGGACCCGTACCCATTTCGTTGTGGAGTGCCGGGCGTCGTGGTAGGTTTTTACAGGTTATTTTCTAAAAACTTACTACATTTTCAAAAGGATTTATGCTTTTTAATTGATAATTGTTAAACCATTATGAGTTTGGCCCCCAAAGCATATATATATATTGCTGTGTGATGATGCTCATTTTGGTCTGGGGAGCCCGTATTATTATTGCCTGTGATGTAAGCTACGGAATTTAGAGCAAAATTCCGTAAGCTTTTCTGTGTTTTGGGCAAAAATTACAAAGGAGACTCTGCCCAAATTTTCTTTGAAACATAACTATTTTGGTTTATGTTTAAAGTGGTATAGAAAGTGGAAGAATTTGTTTTGGAGTCAAAAAGAAAGAAAAAAGGGGCAGGCATTACAGTTTGGTATTACAAACTGATAATTGTAATTACTGCGTAGTAACTCTGTGTTGAATGAAAAGTTTTAAATTTTTCAGCTTTTTGTGTATCGTGACTAATTGAAGGAAAGATCTTGGCATGTGTCACGGTTTTCCAGTTACGGAGAAATCGGGGCGTTACAGGTTCGGAGGCAGGGGCTAGTTTGGGTGGCGCTCTAGCGGGAGGCGAGGGCGAAGGCAGTGGCTCAAGCGATGGTGATGGAGAGCTCGGTGGAGCGACTATGCTCTCGTTCGGTGGTTCGAGCGATGGTGATGAAGGCAGTGGATCAGGAGGAGCTGCGAGCGACGGTGTTTTCGGCTTCGACAATGGAGATGGTGCTGTGGCAGGAGGTTGTCGATGGTTTTCCGGTGGGGATGGCGAGGAGCTCGGGATGCTGGCGATGTCGAGGCGTTCAGGATGGTGGAGCGAGAGGACGAGCAACGGTCGGAGGGTAGCAGCACGGCGGTCGGGGCTCGAGGTGGAGCAGCAGCAAGGGAGTGGGAGGCCTGTAGTGGTGTTGGAGGATGAGGTGCTATCGGTGGTGGCTCGCGGCAGTGGAGGGGGGCTGCAAGCGAGGAGGCAGGGGATGTGGTAGAGGTCTCAGTCGAGCGGGGAGCTGTGGGGGGTTGCAGAGGTGATGAGGTTGCAGTTTCGAGAGAGAGAAAGCGGGGGATGGAGAAGGGGAGCGAGAGACTGATGATTAATTAGAGGGTGATTAAGGGGTTAATAGGGAGTAATTAGTGGGCAGTTAAGAGATTAAGGGGGGGTAGTGGAGAGATTTGTAGGAGAACGTGAGAGGGAGTTGGAGACTGGGCAATTAGCAGATTAGGGGAAGTTGGGTTTGAGTTTTGGTTTAACGGGTTTGCGGGTTTGGGTTAGGATCCAACAAGGAATGAGCTTGGGTTTAAATAAATCAAAATAGTGAGAATATATTAGGTTTGGGCTTCATAAATGAAAATAATAAATTCAATGATATTGGTTGGGCTTAAATAACCAAGTAGATTTGAAACATAATTGTAGAATGTAATATGATTCTCTATAAAAATATATAATCATTAGAAAGTAGCTACAAAATAGTTGATGTTTAAAAAACTTTAATAGAAGATCCAAAAATGCATTAAATACAAGAGATAAATTTAGGGGAATGGAAGTAATTTATAAACAATCAGATACAAAGATATACTGAGAATTTGCACAATCGGAAAATACAATGGGGATGAGTTAGGAGACTGAGCTCAAACAAAATGGTCGAATATTCAAATGAATGCAAATTTGGGTTCAAAAGAATAGAAGAAATTTATAGACAAACAAGAATACAAGAATACAGGGAATTTTCGTATAAATAAAAACGGGGGTTACAATAGATATTAAGAGAAATGAATAATCCAAAACAAAAAATCTCAGTTATTCAAAAGTATAATTAAGATACAACTCAGGATAATGAGTTTTCACTTTATTAGGAGGATTAGCAGATTAGTTAAACCTATGACTTAGAATGATTTAATATTTTTTTATTATCTAATACATACCCTGATTAATCAAGCAAAACAACACAATAATCTAAATCCAAAACCCTAGATTTGAGAAAAGGGGATAAAAATCAAACTTTGATCCCTATTCATAATTGGTTTTGAAAAAAGAACTGGTGTTCTTGCTGAACGGAAGAGGAGAGGGTTGCGGCAGCAATGGCAACAGCAAGGGAGAGGTGGGGTGGGATTGAGAGGGAGGAGGCCCATGATAGGGTGGGAGTGGGACTGTGGGATTTACGCGAAGGGGCAGAGGAGGAGACTGCAGAGGTGGGGTTTGGGGACAGCAATTTGGGAAGGAGGGAGAGAGATTGGATAATGGATTTAGGAACTAGAAAGAGAGAGCAGCTCGCAGCTAAGCTAACCCTAGATTTGGATTATGGAAATTAGGGTATAGGTTGTGATGCTGCTTTTTTCGGTGTGGGAGCAACTAATAATGAGTTCGTGTATTGGAAGATCACAACTGTCTATATGATATTAATGTGAGGCTAGTATTTGATTGGATCTATGGATTTGGTGGTGGTTGCAATGGTTGCTGGCTGCCGGAAACCTAAAATGATAGCCTGAAACATCAGGATGGATCCCAGCGACAAGCCCTCCGATAATCTAGTCAGTAAACAGAAGTGAAAAAGTAGCGTTAGTTGGAAAAATGTTGATTACCTATAATTGAGGAGAGGGGTTTGTATTTATAGGCATGTGGAAGAGAAGTTAGGGAAAGATTTCTTAACTGATTTGAATCAATCCATTTGATTAAGGATTTTAACAGTTAATTATCGAATTGACTTTTAGCAATTTGATTGCCAACCATAAATGGCTGGTCAATCTCCCCTAATTGGGCGGTAATTTGTATATTGGGTCTATAGACCGCCCATATTCGTGTTGTAGGCGAGTAGTCGTCGTAGAAAGGACTGCTTCGCACTTAGGACTGTAATATTCGTCCGGGGATCGCACGGTCTTGATTAACCATGATTTTTACCCACATCATAAGCCCCCCACTCTTGGAGGCTAGTTCTAGCGGCATTTAAGGAGTAGATAGGAAATTTGGATAAATCATCGGTTATCAACTATGAGGCTCGGCATCCGAAACAGTAGGGGGTTTGGCTGCCAAGGGTGTATGGGGTTCGGTATTGTAACGCCCCGCTCCAATACTCAGACAATTTTAATATTTTTAGAATACAAATTAGATACTATGTAGTACAACTGCCCACCACAGGCTGCCTCTCAAAAGGTGGTTAACCAATTAGGTGACTCTTGATCATAGGCATTTATATTTATACTCAAATTATTTTTGTACATTTCCAATATGGGACTATTATTCCCAATATCCCTTCACAAATCCGGTGTACTCTTGTACACCTCATCCTTCAAATCATATTCCGAAATCAAATCCATTCAAATCTTTCCTGGATGACATCATCATCCAATTCAAACAAACTCATCTTTTCTCAACCAAACCGTGGGCACCATTCTCTTCAAATAACCGGGATTGTATAAATCCCCCTATAGAAATATTCTATAGGACAACCCCCAAATTCATTTATTTATATATATATTTATGAAATACGGGGTATTACATACACCCCACCTTAGAAATCAGCGTCCTCGCTGAGTACGGGACACACATCTAGTGTAGGATCCGCCTTTCTAGCCGATGTGGCGTCGTCCTCGATCCCGGAGATCAATCACTCTCAACACCGCAGATCGGATACCCGGCTATCAATCACTCTCAACACCGCAGATCATACCCGATCCCGGAGATCAGTGACTCTCAATACAGCAGAATATACTCGACCCCGTAGATCAATGACTCTCAATACCGCAGAATATACCCGACCCCGGAGATCAATGACTCTCAACACTGCAGATCATACTGAGGCCCTCTTCCACACCCGGTGTCGAAAGTCGGCTCTGATACCAACCTCTGTAGAGCCCCGAATTTCTAATATAATATCTTAGAAAATACGTGGCACAATTCCCAGCATCAACTTCAATGTAATATTAAACACAATCAAACACCAATAAAAATTTTTAACTTTCATTACAATAATCGTTTACATAGCACAGCGGAATACAATACATCTTAAATCACAATTCTCTTTTCTTTACAACACTTTCTTTTCATTTTACATATGTCACTAAATCAACTGAACTTAATCATCCAAATCCCAAGCTCTAATCAACAACAACCTGTAAACATGAGGCTAGAGATGATCCCTAACCCCCAAAACTAAAGGGGTCAGCCATAAAGGTGTGAGTGACATAAAAACAAACAACATAAATAAACATTAAGCATGGATTCATAAACATGTAATAAACAAGAATACATAAATATGACATAGCAAGGAAACATGTAAACATCAAGTGAAACTAACTAAGTGTCAAGTGTGGGAAACAGGAAAACACATGCGTGAAGCCAAGTCAAGAAAACACAAGTCTATATGCTGACTCTCTAATGCGTACTTGTCGGAGTCTATGCATCCCATTCTACATAGGTCCGGTGCAAGCCCTTAACGTCTCCACATTATAGGGTTTAATCCCCGACATGCAACTATTCCTACTACGATGACTACTTCGAGATAAAGGTAAACTGTGAGTATTAGCCCATGCCCCGATAATTCCGGAGGTCAATCTCTATCCACAGATAATTTCGGAGACTATTTCACTCACACCTGGGAATCTTCGAGAATACCCCACACCGCAAGCAATGGCACCTCATCACACGAATACCACATGTGCGTCGCCTCGACTCCGATAATTCTGGAGATCAATCCCACACCACAGGTAATTCCGGAGACTATTTCACTCACATCTGGATAATTCCGGGGATCATCTCACACCGCAAGCCATACTGAGGTCCATAACTCATGTTCCCGTTCATCATATCACCACTAGTGCCTGTCCTTATCATTTAAGTTATTCAATTACTTAACAAATCTCCTAGAATTGGTGTACCCTACCAGACTTAATTCAACAACTGATCAACTAAATGCCTCAACAGGCCCAAACATAAATACTCAACCGCCGGTATACTAGGGTCACACACACCCTCTAGAGACTCACACTCAAATATCCAAACCGAACTTCCAATATAAATTGTTCAACTTAACATCTTGAAAACATATGTTCAATAGGAGGTAGAGTATAATAATAATAAGTTATAGATCAAAACATCTAGAGAATAAATCATTTGAAAGAACATTCATAGATATAAGGATACATCAGTATCAGTCGACTATAGAAAGCATAAGTCAACTGCCCAGAAAGAAAATTCCATGGTTTTAAAAAAATAAGCTAAATGTTATAAGTCGACTTATAAAAGTCATAGGTCGACTTACCAGAGAGAAATTCCAGTAATCTTTAAGAAAATATTCTAAGTGTTATAAGTCGACTTATAAAAGTCATAGGTCGACATACTAGAGAGAAATTTCAATACAACTATAGAACATAGCAGCCGGGTCGTATCAGTCGACTGAGAATTCACGACAGTCGACTGTCAGCCTACAGACTGTATAGTTTTGGTTGTGCACAATTCAACCGATACGTAGTTTTACTTTATGAAAATGATTTCTTCAAAAAAGCATATTTCTTATATGTTCAAATATAACTGGTAGGACATATAATAATCCACAAAACTAGATCAACTACTTAAAATCATAAAAATGGAGATTTTGTTGATTTCTTTCAATTAAAACATGAATTTGTGCATATAATAAAAATTGAGTTTTCCTTAAAATTTTATCGATCACTGAAATAGTTCGTATTCAGATCCCAAACACATGTAAATACCAATCTCAATGAAAATCCCCAATTTGGATATATTTCCTCAATTCAATTAATTCCTCAAATTTCAATTCTCAAGACACGATCTCTTGATTCATAACTCTTCTATTTAATTTTATCAAAAATCTGAATTTCTACCACAACTCATAACCATAATCAAATTTGTAGTCACATACCACTAGGGTTTCACAAGATCCGATTTTTCATCCAATCCATAATATGCATAATCATGTTCAACCCTAAACATGCTTTCTAGCAATACAATTCAATATCCCAGATCCAATAAACATTTATAGATCAAACAACCAATCCATTACATTAGTCACATATACAACATAAAAGAAAAACAAACATGTCAAAAACCAACAACAAAATAATCACTCACATAAATCAAAACAACAAAACAAATTTACATCACTCACATACAACATACGCATAATAAAAGAAAACAACATGTCACTCACCTTGAAATGAAGAAATCCAAAAAGAAAGCCTTCCCTTTTTGCGAAATCAAAGATCCTTCTCTCAATCCTCCAAAAATAATAAATCTTTGTGTTGTGCAGCGAATGACGGCTGCGTTCTCTTCTTTTAAACACCCGAAAATAGGATCTTAGGGTTTTAGACATATTTGCGAAATAACCCCTCGAAAACATATCTTTACATAAATAGATTCCTATACTTGGAACTTGATAAAATTAATTAAATTGATATTTAAAAGCAAAATAACCCTTACTTTCTAGCCGGCACTGATTAAAAGTCCAGAAAAATAGTTTTTTGCACTTTCACACCTCAAAATGACAAATTTACAAAAAGGTCCTTCTTTTTCTCAATATTTGCAAATAGATCCGATTAATTTCAGAAAAATATGGAAAAATTATAAATAAATCCCAAATAATAAATAATAATTTTTCATAAAATAATTTTGGCTTTTTAACTTTTCAAGAAAATATTTGCACGTGTTTCGCACGTGTAAAAAGATAAATTTCCAGAAAATATTTATTAAATCCCAAAAAATCATTTTTATTTCATTCATAACCTTTAAAAATAATATTTAAAAATACGTGGTACTACAGGTATGTCAACCCTCTTTGCGAATGGCATTTTGCGCCACTTCTGTGCATGCCTCAAATGACGATCAGTCGGACAAGGGTGTAAGGTGTTCAGCATGCCGACCATCTTCACGAATGGCATTTTGCGGCACTCTTGTGAGTGCCTGGAATGGAAATCCGATGGACGAGTGTGTAGAGTGTTCGGCGTGCCGACCCCTGTTCGCGAATGACGTTTTGTGCCAATTTTGTGAGTACCTCGAATGACAATCCGATGGATGAGGGTGTAGGGTGTTCGGCTTGCCGACCCTCCTCGTGAATCATGTTTTGTGCCACTTTGTAAGTCCTCAAATGACAATACAATGGCAGAGGATATAGGGTGTTCGGCGTGCCGACCCTCTTCACGAATGGCTTTTTGCACACTTTTGTGAGTGCCTCGAATGATAATCTAAGGGACGATGGTGTAAGGTGCTCGGTGTGCCGACCCTCTTTGCGAATGGTGTTTTGCACCACTTTTGTGAGTGGCTCGAAAGACAATCCGAGGAACGAGTGTGTAGAGTGTTCAGCGTGCCGACCCCTGTTCACGATTGGCGTTTTGCACCACTTCTGTGAGTGCCTCAAATGACAATCTGAAGGACGAGGGTGTAGGGTGTTCGGCTTGCCGACCTTCCTTATGAATGGTGTTTTGTGCCACTTTTGTAAGTTCCTCAAATGACAATTTGAGGAACGAGATATATGGTGTTCGACGTGCCAAACCTCTTCGCGAATGGCTTTTGGCGCACTTTTGTGAGTGCCTGGAATTATAATCCAAGGGACGAGAGTGTATGGTGTTCGGTGTGCCGACCCTCTTAGCGAATGGTGTTTTGCGCCACTTTTGTGAGTGCCTCGAATGACAATCCATGGGACGAGGGTGTAAGGTGTTCAGAATGCCGACCCTCTTCACGAATGGCTTTTGCGCTTCTTTTGTGAGTGCCTCAAATGACAATACATGGGACGAGGGTGTAGGGTGTTCGGCTTGTCGACCCTCCTCGTGAATAATGTTTTGCACTACTTTTGTGAGTGTCCCGAATGACAATCCGAGGGATGAGGATGTAAGGTGCTCGACGTGCCAACCCTCTTCGTGAACGACATTTTGCGCTACTTTTGTGAGTGCCTCGAATGACAATCTGGGGGACGAGGATGTTGGATGTCCGACGTGCCGACCCACTTTGTAGCGCCCTGAATTTCTAATATAATATCTTAGAAAATACGTGGCACAATTCCAGCATCAATTTCAATGTAATAGTACACATAGCCCAAAAAACACAAATAATTTTATTCCAAACTCTTATTACAATAATCTTTTACCAACACAGCGGAATACAAAACACCTTGAATTGCAACATTCTTTTTACAACACTTCTTTTACTAAAATTTTACACAAAGCTCTATTACGTTAGTTTGTCTCCAAAACTATCTCAAGCATCCAACCTCCAAACTCTAAGGAACAACCTGTAACATATGAGGCTAGAGATGATCCCTAACCCCCAAAACTAAAGGGGTCAGCCATAAATGGTGTGAGTGATATAAAACAACAAACAACATAAATAAACAATAAGCATGGATTCCTAAACAACATATACTGAACGAGAATAACATATACTAAACATGTATTGTGAAGTAAGAAATTGCAGGAAAACATGAAAACATCAAGTGTAGCTTAACTACGTGTTAGGTGTAGAAAACAGGAAAACACGTACATAAAACCCAGTCAAGAAAACACAAATTCTATATGCGGACTCTCTAATGCGTACTTGTCGAAGTCTATGCATCCCATTCTACATAGGTTCGGTGCAAGCCCTTAACGTCTCCACATTATAGGGTTCAATCCTCGCTATGCAACTAATCCTAACACGATGACTACTACGAGATAAAGATAAACTGTGAGTACTAGCCCTTGCCCCGATAATTCCAGAGATCAATCCCACACCGCAAGTAACTACTTGGATAATTCCGGAGATATATCCTACACCGCAGGTAATTTACCTGAGATAATTCTGGGGATACATCCCACACCCTAAGTAAGATACTTGGATAATTCCGGAGATTAAATCTCACACCGAGACAATGACCCTCATCACATGAATACCCCATGTGCGTCGCCTCGACTCCGATAATTCCGGAGATCAATCCCACACCGCAAGTAACTACTTGGATAATTCCGGAGATATATCCCACACCGCAGGTAATTTACCTGAGATAATTCCGGAGATACATCCCACACCCTAAGTAAGATACTTGGATAATTCCGGAGATTAAATCCCACACCGAAAGCCATACTAAGGTGCATAACCCATGTTCCCGTTCGTCATATCACCACTAGTGCCTGTCCTTATCATTTTTGGGTTATTTAATTACTTAACGAATCTCCTAGAGTCGGTGTACCCTACCGGACTTTACTCAATATCTGAACAACTAAATGCCTCAACAGATCCAAACATAATTAACTCAAACACCGGTATGCTAGGGTCACACACATCCTCTAGAGACTCAACTCAAATATCTCAACCAAACTCACATCTGAAACTGCTCAACTTAACATCTTGAAATCATATGTTAAAATAGAAGATAAGGTATAGCTTAAAACATTTGAAGAATAAATTATTTGAAGGAAACATTCAAACTTATGAGAATACATCAGCACCAGTCGACTAATACTGAAGTAAGTCGACTGTCAAGAGGGAAAATTCCATGATTTTAAGAAAATAGGTTAAGTAATATAAGTAAGTCGACTTAACAGAGAAATTTCAGAATTCTTTAATAAAATATTCTAAGTGTTATAAGTCGACATAAGGGGTCATAGGTCGACTGTCCAGAAAAGATACTGCAATAACTTTGAAAAATAAGTCTAAGTACACCAGTCGACTGAATAAGGGTCTAAGTCGACTGTCCAGAATGGGTTACAAAAGGCTAAAGACACAACAGCTGGGTCGTACCAGTCGACTGAAAGGTCTGACAGTTGACTGTCGGCCTACAGTCTGCCTAATTTTGGTTGTACATATGTAAAAATCAGGGTTTTTATAAATCAGTCATATAATAAAATAACTTCCCTTTATTATTTTTTTTCCAAATCTCATTAATACCAAAATAATTAGATTTAAACTTAACATTTGAGAAATCCAAATTCAAACAACATCTTTTACAAAAATCACAAATCCCCAATTTAAATCCTCATAACTCAAATCCTCAAAATATGGTCTTCTAAACCATTAATCATTCACCAAATTCCTCAACTCAATCTCAACTATTTTCTATAGTTGATTCATAAAAAAAAATAAATTTATCCTCAACATGGTCAAGTTGTTTTTATCCAACTCACCAATAATCCAAAAATCTCATCTTTAATATAATTAATGCATGACATCTATCAAACTCAACCAAATCAGCAATAATCCAACATTTTTAGCCTACTAATAATTTATATTAAGTTCTCAACAAATCTAAAATTATTTTCATACAAATATCTAGGATTCTTCTCAAGATCCAATTTTTCATCCATCCAACATATTCAACATCCAAACCAATCTAAACATTCATATCATTCTCATGTGATACACACAAATCAAAGAGAAACAAACAAAACAACCAAACAATTATATCACTCATCTACAACATACACAAACAAAATAAAACAAAACAATATCACTCACATAGTTGGAGAGATAAAGCGAATATCACGAAGCAAAATGAAGAATCCCCTCTTTTGCAAAGAGTCCAAGATCTCCTCTTCAATCACCAAAAAAATAAAAATATAATAAAACTTGTGTTGTGCAGTGAATGACGGCTGCACACCCTTTTTTATACAGGCCGGGATTGAAAGATTAGGGTTTTAGAAACATATTTGCAAAAGAATCCTTCCAAATATAACTTTACATATATAACCCTCTCTTAGTTAAAATAAGTTAACTAAATCCAAACCAAATCAAATAGTTTTATCACTGAGTTGTCCAGCAATCCAGTATAGCCCAGTAAATAAGAAAAATTCGGATTTACAACTCAGGGTGGCGATTTTGCACAAAAGCCCTCCCTTTTGTAATATTTGCAATTACATCATAAAATATTCATAAAAATTCAGAAAAATCAGAAATAATATCTAATAATACATATTATATTTTCAAATCAAAATATTTGGCTTTTACTTCCCAGAAAAATATTTGCATAAGATTTTACATAAATTCTATATTTGCAAAAACACCCTTTTTGTTTAAATCTTCACCAAATCGACTTTAAATCAAATCTAAATATATTTAAAATTAAATGATAACCATGGAAAACCAAAATATCAGTAAAAACGAATTTTCATAATTTATTTAAGATCCAAACGGCTTTTTACATAAAAGCCCCTCTCTTTCGAGATATTTATAAAAATAGTTTCTTTATTCAGAAAAATCCCAAAATTTAGAATATACTCCATTATAATTAGGAGAATTTACTAAAAATATAAAATTGATTATTTACACCAAAAATATTTGCACGTGTTTCGCACGTGTAAAAAGATAGATCTTTAGAAAATATTTATTAAATCTCCAGAAAATCATTTTAATTCATTTTTAAATCTTTAAAATAATATTTGAAAATACGGGGTACTACACACTTCGCGAATGGCATTTTGCACCACTTTTGGGATTGCCTCGAATAACAATCTGAGGGTCGAGTCAGTAGAGAGTTCGTCTGCAATCGTTGTCATCGAGGATGTCAAGAAATCGCCTTTGGAACATTTTGCTCCGAGTGTTGGTGTATGCCTAGATGCCAGTTGTGTATTGACATTACTAGTTTACATTGTATCATGATATTTATTTCATATATAAGGTATTTCATTTATTGTGTTATTTATTGTGATTAAATGAACATAATAAAGTCCTTAGAATAGTAAGTTCAATACCATGGGATATCAAGTGCATGACTTGATTATAAGATCTTATTGGTTGTAATCAGAACACTATTCTTAAATGTCCCTAGTCAATTATTATTGTGAATTAGGACAACGTTAATACATAGAGACGAGTATGTGCGTAAACTGATGACCTCACGGGTCATGGATATGAGATATCAAGTCTTCACATGGGTACATATTAAAGTAATAATGTACTGGACTGACCCACCATGAGAACGCTGCATGGATCGTTACGTGAGTGTCATAAGCAGTTCTCACAGTGACCATAGTGTACGTAGACCTTTGACTTGAAGTCACTACGGTTCCCTACATGAGAAGTTATATGTTGTAATGTCATCAAACGTTGCACGTAATAAAGTGATTATAAAGTCGACTATTGGATATACTACAAATCATTCGGAGGGATGTGAATGACTTAGATAGGATTTGTCCCTCTTACATAACATGAGCGATATCTACATGCCCCTTGATTGAGTGATACTGCAAAATCCATGGTCGTGCTCAAATGAGTCAATATGAGATATTGAGCTCATTTGTTTTAGTAAGCCTACTCGTACATCAAGAAACCAAAGATTGAAGTTTACAAGGTGACACGCTCTATGCCTTGTGGTTAATTAGGTATCTGGACAAAAGGACTAGACTACATGGTAACATTGGTCACGGATAGGTTATGTCAAATCACTGACATTTCCGTTACTTGAGTAGTAATGATGTATTGCTAGATCCGCTCACTGTTTGTAATACTAGAATATGATTTTAGCATTAATGTCATCGTAATGGGAACCTACAGGGTCACACACTTAGAATGGATCAAAAATGGGATTTAAATTCATAAGATGAATTTGATTGGGGATCCAAGTAAAACTTGGACTCCTGACATTGGTTGGACATTTAATTAGATTAAATGGGCAGACTAAAATTCAAAGGCCCACACATGAATCTGAATCAGGTCAGATTGTGATTCCAACAGCCTCATTACTCTCTCAGGGTTGATTATCTACACATATATATATGATACGTATCTGTGAAAAAGTGACGCATGAGAAAACCCTAGTCGTCACAGAAATTGTGAGAGAGAGATTGTGAGGAACATCCCTTTTCCGCAGCTAGAACCGTGGCGTGAGGAAAGGCTTGACTTGTTCCGTTCGTGTGGATACTATAGAGGCACCGCAATATTGTAGTATGTGATCGGCATACTGTGGAGACAACATATCCATCTTCAAGGTATAACTCCTAAACACGATTTATGGTTTTCGCATAGATCCATGGCTAGGTTTCGATATTTTTTTTTGTAATTTTTTTGCTTTGTATTTAACCTGTGATTACCCTCGAAACCTAACACCGAGGGTGCAGATTTGATCTTTGTTAGGTGCTCTATACCTTGCTCTGTTGACACTTGTGGACCACGTGGACGGCTATGTGACAGCGATGCACGTGTATCATGCGTGGGTTGGCCCACATTATCATTGTGGAAGTTGAAGTTTTTCCCACTCCCAGCTGTTGGATGGAGGTGGAGGGTCAAGATATTTTCATGTCACCTTTGTGAGGATCGGGGAGTCACTCCCCAGTCTATAAATCTTCCACCTTCTTTGTATTTCTCAATTTTACTCTCTCTTTGAAGTTTGGAGTTTCTGTCTTTTGCTTGTCTCTCTTTTTCAGTGATTTCCAACTAGATTTTGGACAACTTTTATGGTAGGTAAAATAGTTGTTTAATTATGTCTAGGGTTCGGTCAGGTAGCACATTTGCAAGGTCAAGCTGCAATGAGGAAACTTCAATAAACTTGTGTTTGTGGAAAGAACCCATTTTAGAGGAGCGAACCAATAGTAGTGAAACCATAGTTGCTGAGGACGGCTACGAGGAGTCGGAAAATGACTTGTGAAAGAGGGTTCCCCAACTGGTGGAGCACAGGGCAAAGTTACCATAATTCTGCCGAATGTTATGCCCAAGGAGACGAGGACATCGGTTGGGGATGAAAGCGAGATGTCCTCTTCGTTGGTAATTATGAGTGCGCACCCCCCTCAGGTTCCAAGGCCGAAGAAGAAGAAGAAGAAGAAGAAGAGTGGACGAGTTCGTCAAGGGTGATTATGATAACCTTGAGCTGCATTGCCCAATTCTCCAAGTATTAGCGCTTATTCAGATGTACGCCAATCACATCAGGAATTTGATCACAATTAGGATCCAGCCACCATTTCCTTTGCGTAACCGGAGTCCAATCCTAGCCGACTAGATCGCGAACAAGCTGACTATAGAAGAGCTCACCTTGGTCCAGTGTGCGTATTTTATCCCAAACACATTTGAGCTGATGATCATCCTACCAGCGACCTCGACGAACATTACTGCATGTTTCCAGTAGATGCTTTCATCTTGGGGTTTCGGCTGCCGATTCACCCATTCATGAAGGAAGTGCTTCGGTGGTTAAGAGTCAACCCCATGTAGTACGGGCCCAACTCCTGGACGTAGATTTCGTCCTTCATCATGCTTTGTAAGGAGATGGAGGTCCCCCTAAAGATGAAGAACTTGAAGATGTTCTCGGCATCAGCACCCATAGAAAATTTGAGGGTCGGTGTTTCTTACCGCCTTTGCTCGGTAACAATGTCGTGCACAATCATCCCGACTCCGTCAAGGATTGGAAGTCAAAGGAAATGGTCATTCGAAGCTCGGGACCTTAAGACATCCCGACCGAGTGGAGATTCGACGTCCCTAAGCCCAAGTATCCGAAGAAGGATTTTCCGAAGAGGAAAAGTCGAGCTCGAGCGTCTGTTTAGCACGGGGAGTGTAGATTGGTTGGAGGAGAAACAACTGATCAAAAGCGGGCTGAGCCCGGCCGACCCTAATATGCCTTATTCTATTTTTCTCCAATTGTCTTGACTTAAGGTTTATCTCTTAACCTTTGTCTTTGTTTTATAGATATGTTGGACGAAGCATTCATGACTCGTCAAAATGAGCTCGCTAGGAAGAAGCCGGAGGGGAAAGAGGAAGGTTTCCACCTCATCCTCCCAGGGGCCCTCGGACAGGGATACCAAGAAGTCCAAGTGGCTGAGAGCGCTCACTATTGCGAATGGCGAGCCTGTTGTTGAGGTGCATCCGAGCACCACGGCAATGGTAATCACCAATCTGGTGAATTCTTTCAACTCTTTTACCGACTTCGATTACGAGGTCCGTCAAGGTCGGGGGGGGGGGGGGTGTCAAGGAGACGTGGTACCCAGATTAGCTGGAGGACTCTCTGTAGGACCGGTCGTGAAGGCTGTCGAAAGGGGGTCAAGGAGTCGTGGTACCCGAACTAGCCGGTGAGGAAGGGGGACTCTCTGTGGGACCCCATGGTTGCTCCACTGGCCCTAGACTCTCTCACCCCTCCTCATGATAGAAAGGCGCTCTCCATGGAGACCTATGAATCATGCTACGTGAAGTCGTCAAAGGCAATATTCGAGGTAAGTGTCCTGTTTGCCGAGAACGTCTTTTTGTTTGCAAGTGTTGGACCTTCGATAGGTGGATTTTCAAATGGCAGAGCAGACGCACTGACATAAGGTGGAGCTGAAGAAGGATAATTGCCTTTCAAGGGTGGTAAAGCAGTACTACGACCTCAAGGCATAGTACGACGAGGCCTTGGGGAGGGAGGAGGCGACCGTTGAGCTTACCCGGGCTGATACCAATAAGGTTGTGCTAAGGCTCAAGAAAGAGCGATGGGTGGCTTGCGAGAAGGAGCTGGAGGACGACCGAATGAAGGCCATCAGCATGCTCATTATGGGCGAGGAAAAGGCCTATCAGAAGGCTATAGTGCACGTCCACCACTTCCATCCCGACATCGACCTAGGGGATTTCTCAGTTGACATGGAGATCAAAGCCCCCCCTCCCCCCTCTCATAAGGCGAGGGGGACTCGGAGGCTGATGTTGATCCCTCGGTCCCTCCTGTCGATGACGTTGCCGCCGATGCTACTACTTAGGTGTGTCCACCTAAGTAGTAGACCGTTTTCTAATTCTTTTCTCCATTGTATTTTCCTATTGCGAACTAGCCACCGCCCCCTTGTACTGTTTATCTTTATTTGAATAAGAAGAATTTTGAAACTTAAGAGTTGTTGTTTTTTCGTCTTTTTGGGTCTTTCTCTGACCCTTAAGACTTTAATTGTTTTGTTAATCTAGATTATGAGATTCGAGCCTCGAGAGTTAGAGCCTAGGGAGGTTGAGATCCAGTATCTTCACAACAAATTACGATAGACAGAAAATATCATTGTTCGGTTTTAAAAAGAGGCTAGAGATCGAGAGGTGGCATTCTCTTATCACATCTGGAGATCACAAAGCATTGCACAAGAACTCTCGTGCCTAAAGGAGGCGATGCTCGATATGATTTTGGCTCTAATCGAGGCCGAGGGCGACACTCTTGATGTGTTGGAAATATACCGCTTGAGGACGAAGTTTGGGAATCGAGTTTGTCGAGCCCATTCAGTAGTTTGTTCTCGAGGCAGGCTCCTTGCCCGGGAACTCACTCCGGACTAATGTGTTTCATTGCGAAGACTATCACAGAGTAAATTGGCAATGGAAATTTTAAAAAAAATTCCGAAACCCAGTCATGGATTCATGCGAAAAACATAAAACACGTTAGGAGTTTTTACCTCAACAATGGAACGACTATCTCCACAATCTGCCAATCACGAGACATGCCATATTGCGGTGCCTCTACGACATCCACACGAACGAATAATGAAATCGGGCTCTCCCTCATGCTGCGGTGCTAGCTACGGGAAGAGTATGTTATTCTTCTCCCCCCCCCTCTCTCTCATTTTCTGTGACGGCTAGGTTTTTTTGATAGTTAACTTTTCCACAGACACATATCATATATATATAGTAGGAAATCTACCCTAAGAGAGTAGTAAGGTTGTCGACCTCACAATCTAACCGATCAGATTTATGTGTGGGCCTACTAATTTTGGTTGGCCCATTTAATCTAACTAATTTTTCAATCAATGTTGGGAGTCCAAGTCTTACTTGGTTTCCCAACTAAATTCATGTTATGAATTTAAATCTCATTTCGATCCATTCTAAATGTGTGACCCTGTAGGTTCCCATTACGTTGACACTAATACTTCCCAATTAAATTCATGTTATGAATTTAAATCTCATTTCGATCCATACTAAATGTGTGACCCTGTAGGTTCCCATTACGTTGACACTAATACTTAAATTCTATTTTAGTGTTACGAACAGTGAGTGGTATCTAGCAATACATTATTTCTACCTCAAGTAACAGGAATGCCAGTAATTTGATATAACCTATCCGTGATCAATGTTACCATGTAGTATAGTTCTTTTGTCCAGATATCTTAATTAACCACAAGGCATGGAGAGTGTCACCCTTATATAGTTAAATCTTTGGTTTCTTAATGTCCGAGTAGACTAATTAAAACAAATGAGATTAATATCTCATATTGACTCATTTGAGCACGACCATGCATTTTGCAGTCTCACTCAATCAAGGGGCCCGAAGATATCTCTCATGTTATGTAAGATTGACAAATCCTATCTAAGTCACTCACATCCCTCCGCATGATTCATAGTATGTCCAATAGTCGACTTTATAATCTCCTCATCACAGACGTCGTTTGACGGTATTAAAATATATAACTTCTCATATAGGAAACCGTAGTGACTTCAAATCAAATGACCACACACCATGGTCACTGTGAGAATCGCTTATGACACTCACATAACGATCCATGCAGCGTTCTCATGGTGGGTCAGTCCAGTTATTATTACTCTAATAGGTACCCATGTGAAGACTTGGTATCTCATATTCATGACCCGTGAGATATGGTCATCAGTCTACGCACATAATAGTTTCTATGTATTATTGTTGTCCTAATTCACAATAATACTTAACTAGGGACCAGTCTACACACATAATAGTCTTTATGTATTATTGTTGTCCTAATTCATAATAATAATTGACTAGGGACATTTAAGAAAAATGTTTTGATTTCAACCAATATGATCTCACAATCTAGTCATGCACTTGATGTCCCATGGTATTGAACCTACTATTCTAAGGAATTTATTATGTTCATTTAATCACAATAAATAACACAATAAATAAAATACCTCAAATTTGAAATAAATATCATGATACAACATAAACTAGCAGGGTCAATTTAAGGCTGGCCTCTAGGGCATACACCAACATAATGGCCCTCGACAGTGCTCAAAGCGGCGTGGCTGGGTTGTCTAGCATGGCTAGTGTTTGAGAGGGTCTAGATTTGTTGAGAGTATGGACTTTCTCCATTGGTGTGGATATCGTGACCTGAATTCGGATGTCAATTAGGAAGTCTATTAGGGTCGGCCCTCTGCACCTTGTATTTGTATATGTTCTGTATTTTGAGCTTCAAATTCCGACATGTAACTCCTATATTGTAATAAAAGTATTTTCGTCTGATTTGTCACTTTGTGCGAACTATGAGAGTTTTCTTTAGCTGGTGCTCGGATGACAATCCGAGGGCCAACCGCTGATAGGATTTCAGAATCCATTGGCGCCAGAGTTTTGCCCCATTTTGGCGGGTGTCTCGGTTGATGGTCCAAGGGCCAACGTAAAGGAGAGTCTGAACCTCGTCGTGAGTGGGTAGCTTGCACCATTTTCAGAGTGCTTCAAAAGACAATCCGAGAATCGAAGTCAAGGAGAATGACTTGTTGTGAGAGGGTGGCTTGCACCATTTTGAGGGTGCTTCGAATGACAATCCGAGAGCCAAAGTAGAGGAGAATCCGAACCCTTCGGAAGACAATCCGAGGGATGAGGCAGATGAGAATTTGAATAGCTTAAAATTTGGCGTTTTGTGCCTCTTTAGCACGTGTGGGTCACGTGCGGTCTTGTGGGCTTCCTACACGTGGAGATTATGATTTGGCCATGTGTCGATTGTAGTAAATTAGGAGTCTCCTTCCTATATATATATATATATATATATATATATATATATATATATATATATATATATATATATATATATATATATATATATCATATATCACCTTCATTCCCCCACTTCGCTTTATTTCTCTAACACTTGAAACTTCTCTCTCCGGCACATCCACCCTCTTTTCGACGATTTTTTTTTAACTAGGTCTCGACAACTTTTACAGTAAGTAAACAAAACTCTCTTAATTATGACTATGGTCCAGTCGGGTGTTTGCCTCCACCTTTGGCCGGGATGCTATTTTAGGCCTTCCTCGAGTGACCCCACCGTATTTGGGAAGTTCGGACAACACTGGGGAAAAGGAGCCCTTGGCATTAATAGTGGTTCGGAAGCATCAAAAGGAGTTGTTGCTAGCCCATCCTTTTTCACAAGATTTTATCTTGAGAGTATACCTCGACGACTTGGAGTAGTATGATAAGTTTGGTATCAAGTCTTTGGTTCCAGGACCGTGGATAAAAACATACAAAGTGGCCAGAACCTTAGTGGTAACCGATCTCCCCCGAATCCTGAATATGTATTCCATCCCTCGGAGATATGAGCTTATGCCTCCTAGCCCGGGCCTCCAACCAACGGACCACCTCGCGGGTTTTCCTATGGATGCGTTTGTCTTAGGGTTTCGACTTCCGATGCATCCGTTCATTATTAGGGTGCATAATTGGTCTGGTGTCAATCCAATGCAACTTGGTCCGAGTTCGTGGTAGCATATGATCGGCTTCATTCTGTTATGTGAGAGGGCAGGAATCCTTTTGAAGCTTAAACATTTTAGCTTCTGCCTGGGTCTGTGCAAGGTTCACAAAAGCGGTGGTCGGTGTTTTCTCTCACCGAGGACTGAGCGAAGGGTGATTATTGGTCATCTGGATTGCATTAAGAATTTTTTGCCATAATAGGCCACTTTTTGCAAATATTTGAGATTATGGGTCAGTTTCGAAACTATCAGCACTCGTGGGCTACTTTGTGCCACGTCAACAGCGACCACTATTCTCATTAGCGATCTCTTCATTTTGAAAGTCATTAATGGAAATAGCAACCTTTGTTTTAAAATATTTGGAATTTTTGTTTGATGTCGCTATTCCTATTAGCAACCAAAGTATATATGAATTCGCTAACGTGATTAGCGACATTTAATGAATTGTATTCTAACACTTAGCAAAATCTAGAGAGTTTTTGCTCTCTGAAAAAATAACAATCAATTTATTTTTGAAACTGAGGTCTCTATTCGGAATAGCGACATTAGTTGTACAAAGGTCGCTATTCCGAATAGAGGCCTTAGTTGTGTGACTATTTTGCAAATTTTACAAAGAACAAGGAGATTGAGTTTCATACTGAGGTCGCTATTGCGAATAACGACCGAAGTATACCAAGATCGCTATTCCCAATAGCAGCCTCAGTTTTTTTTAAAAAAATTCGCAAGAGAGCAAAAGCTCTCTAGAAATCGCTAAGTGTCACAATACATTCATTTGATGTCGCTAATCCCATTAACGACCTCATATATACTAAGTTCGCTAATGGGAATAGTGACATAAATTCCAAATATTTTAAAACATAGTCCGCTATTACCATTAGCGACTTTCAAAATAAAGAGGTTGATAATGAGAATAACGGCAACTGCTGACGTGACACAAAGTAGCCCACGTGCGCTAATAGTTTTGAAACTGGCCCATAATCGCAAATATTTTTCAAAAAATGGCCTATTATGGCAAAACATTCCATTTTACTACCCCCTCTCTTCTCTGTCCTTCTCATCGCAACCCCAAATCCTCTCTTCTCTCTCCCTCTTGAAATTTTTGCCGTAATAGGCCACTTTTTGAAAATATTTGCGATTATGGGCTAGTTTTGAAATTATTAGCGCTCATGGACTACTTGGTGCCACGTCAGCAGCGACCGCTATTCTCATTAGCGTCCTCTTTATTTTGAAAGTTGCTAATGGGAATAGCGGCCTCTATTTTAAAATACTTGAAATTTTTTGTTTGCTGTCGCTATTCCCACTAGCGACTTTAGTATATATGAGGTCGTTAATAAGATTAGCGACCTCAAATGAATATTTTGAGACACTTAGAGATTTTTAGAGAGCTTTTCCTCAATTTAGATTTTTTTTTTTGTAAAACTGAAGTCGCTAGTCCAAATAGCGACCTCAGTAGAAGACTAAATCTCTTTGTTCTTTGTAAAATTTGTAAAATAGTTACACAACTAAGGCCTCTATTCGGAATAGTGACTTTAGTACAATAAAGGCATCTATTCCGAATAGCGACCTTAGTACAATTAAGGCCTCAATTCCGAATAGCGACCTTTGTCCGAATAACGATTTTAGTTTCAAAAATAAATCGATTGTTATTTTTCAGAGAGCAAAAACTCTCTAGATTTTGCCAAGTGTTGGAATACAGTTCATTGAAGGTCGCTAATCCCATTAGCGACTTTATATATGCTTTGGTTGCTAATAGGAATTGCGACAGTAAACAAAAATTTCAGTTTTAAAAAAAAGATGCCACTATTCCCATTAGCGACCTCTAAAAGGAACATGCCGCTAATGACAATAGTGGCCGCTGCTGACATGACACCAAGTAGCCCACGAGCACTAATAGTTTCGAAACTCACCCATAATCGCAAATATTTTCAAAAAGTAGCCTATTAAAGCAAAAAATTCTTACATTAAGGGGTGTAAATCCAAGTTCTTGGTCATCCGAAGCCTGAAGCTGTGGGATATTCCAACGGACTGGGTGTACAAGGTGCCCGAACACGTGCCCCTGAGAGAGGGTGATTACTCAATAGAAGAAGTGGAGGAACTGAACCTTATGTTTGCTGAGGGCAGTATCGAGTGGTCATCAGTGTCGGAAAGGTAGTTGGTGAGTGTGGACTGAGCCCAGCTGACCTTAGTATGTCCCTTTCACTTTGATGTTTATTGTTATCCCCGTCTAACCTTTCTTATTTTTTTAAATATATCCCCAGGAATGTTGACCGACGAGATGCTACAAGAGCGCTGGGAGGCTTTGAAAGAGAAGAAGCGTCCCTCCAACCCCTCGGCATCCGAGGGGCATCTAGGTAAAAAGGGGAAGTCCTCAGACATGAAAACGACACCAGAGTCCTCGGCGAAGCAAGTGGTGCCAAAGCTTCCAATTTTTTGTTGAAAACCACCGCCACCCTTGGCTGCGAAGGCCTGGGTACCCTCGTGGTTCGTCCAGGAAATAGATTCATTAGTGGAGAGGCTTAATGTGCTGAAGGTCACTGAACATCTCGCCACTCCCTGCAATAGAGTAGCCCAGAAGGAGGAGGCAGACGAGCAGGTTTATGCTAGGTGGGTGCAGGCTAGCATCCTATTAAATGCATTCCGACTGGTCGACACTCCATAGTGTTGTTATTTTTGCTGAAGTTCGTTTTTCTTTCCTATAGGCGATCGAGTTGAAGAGTCGGCACGATGCGCTTCTCAGGCGGGCTCAGCTAGACGAGGCAAGCCAGAAAGAGATCATGGGAAGAAACGATGATCTTTGGCAGAGGTAAGGGAGCTAAAAGGCGGAACTCTAGACGGAGAAGTAGGCTCGGGAGGAGCTAACGAAGGAGAAGGCCGAGCTGGCAAAGGAGAAGCTGGCCAGGGAGGCAAAGGAGAAGAAGCTGGTGGCTGATCAGGAGGCCTCCATTAACCGTGTCATCCTCACCTAGGATGAAGGTTACAACCTCGCCCTTGAGCATGTTCGGCGGAAGTACGATGGTCTCGACCTCAAAAGTTTCTCCTATGAGATCCAGATAGACGATCAGCCCCGGCTCCTAGGGGAGAGCCTTCGAGGGATGAGTGTATTTTATCTCCCGGTCCTAAGGACCCTGCTGCTCGAGTCGAGCCCACCTCCACCGATGTCGTAAATCGAGATGTGCCTCTCTCTCTTAGGCAGCAGATTTAGGAATTTTTCTTTCTTAGTTTTCTTTATTTTTTCCTAATCGCAGACTGGCCACCGCTCTCATGTAATTAGATATTGGAACGAATAAAATCCCTTTGCGCCGAACCTTTTGTGTAGAAAATTTCTTTCTGTGCATAGAAAATTTTGTCCTTAGTTGGTTTTAAGTGAAGTATTCGGCCCTCGAACAATTTGTGTGAAGACTTTCCCTTGTCAGGGTTTGGGAGACGCTTCGATTGTCGAATCCTCTCGACGGTTCAAGGTCCATGGGCCAAGTGGATCCGACCTTCTCCTCAAGAGGCACTCTGTACCACTTTTAGGGGTGCCTCGAATGACACCCGAGGGGCGATGTGGGGAGAACCCGAATCTCTTCATAAGTGTCATTTGTGCCTCTTTTGTAGGTGTCTCGAATGACAATCCGAGGGCAGAGGGCCGAGGTTGAGGAGAATCCGAATCACTTCTCAAGTGGCATTTTGTGCCATTTTGAGAGTCTCTCGATAGACAATCCGAGGACCGAGGTTGATGAGAATCCAAATCTCTTGCTAATGGCCACAAGATACAAAATTTTGCTGATCACCGTAAGATACATAATTTTTGAAAATAGTTTCAAATTTCATATAGCTTTATTGACTGTGGGAAAATTAAACTAGAGTGGTAGCCTTTTGGAGAGTGTTTATTACATAGACTGGCCTTAGCAGCTTTATTACAACTTTCTCGAAGCTTTAGAGGTGGGCGTTAAGCACCTTCCTTAAACTTTATCAGATGTTCCGCATTCCAGGTCCTCTTAATCTCCCAGCCCCCTAGGTCTTCAAGTTGGTAGGTCTCAGGGTGTACCACTTTGGAGAGCTTGCAAGGGCACTCTAGTTCGGAGCAAGCTTTGTCTTTTTACTGGCTTCAGAAATTTGGAGTTTCCTGAGGACTAGGTCTCACTCCATAATGTTTGCAGGTCGAACCTTTTTATTGTGGAATGGCTCTATCCTCAGCTAATGGATGTTCCCTCTGACTATCAACTTTTCCCGAACTTCCTCAAGGAGATCTAGGTTACCTGGAACCCTCCCGAGTTTATATCCAAGTTGAAGGCCATCACTCTAGGTGATGGTATGCTAAGCTCCAGGGGATTACCACCTTAGATCTGAATGTAAGATTGAGCGGGGATACTCCTGTCGGTATGCTTTTGGTTGTTCTGTATGACCCGAGCTTGCTTGGAATCTCCTCAACCACAATCCTTTAGAAGATTCATCTAGTCTTTTCTTGAGGTCATCTAGGATGTGGCAATTTGCATTCTCAGCTTGACTATTGGAATAGGGGTGTGAGATGGAGGAGAATTTCTAATGGATCCCCAAGTCCATGCTGAACTGGCAAAATCCTTTGCCAGCGAACTGAGTCCCATTTTCTGTGACAAGGATTCAAGGGATCTTGAACCAGCAAATGATGTTCTTCCAGAAGAACTACTGAACTTGGTGTTCTGTAATTGTGTTCAGTGGTTTGACCTCCATTCATTTAGTGAAGTAGTCGATGGCCATGATGAGGAAGCTTCGTTGTCTTGTTGCCTTGGGAAAGGGGTAGACTAGATCCATTCCCCACATAGCAAAGGGAGCCGGACTCGACATTGATTTGAGCTTGGCCTAGCGAGTGTGCTTGATGCAGGAGAACCTTTGGCAGGGGCCACATTGATGGACGAGCACCTGTGCACTTGTAGCAGTGTTGGACAGTAGTACCTGTGGTTCATGATCTTTCTGGCACGGGTCCTTGCCCATGTGACAGTTACCGGCTCCCCATGCATTTCTTTGTCGGCGTACTAAGCTTCTTCTGGAGATAGGGACGTCCATCAGTCATAGTGTATGATAGTTAATACCCTTTCCATGAGGGTGTAGCTTTTCACCCTCACTCGGACCTTCCTTACCTCGGCAGGTTCACCCGGAAGGATCCCTTTATGAAGAAATTCAACTATGGAGTCCATCCAATTTCCCGAATGTGTTTGAGAGCCGACGCAGAGTGCTTCCACAATCTCACTGTCAAAACTCAGACTGACCAGGACTTCCACAAGCATGATGTGATCGAGTCCTTCGAATGAGGATGATGCCAGTTTGGAGATAGCGTCTTCTTGACTGTTTTCTTCACGGGGAATGCGAGTGACCGAGGCTTCTTTGAAGTTCTCTAGGAGCCCATTAATATGTGTCACGTACTTGACCATGCGGGCATTTCAGCTTCATATTCCCCAAAAATCTAGTTTACTACCAGCTGGGAATCGCTGAAAATTCTCATCGGTACCACCCCGATTTTTCTAGCTAAGTGTAGTGTGGTGATCAATGCCTCATACTCGGCCTCATTGTTAGAGACTCGGAAGTTTAGGCGTAGAGAGTATTGGAGGATGAATTCATCCGGACCTTGCAATATGACTCTTACCCCGCTCACTTCTTCACAAAAGGACCCGTTAACATAAAGGATTTAGATAGGCGAATCCTCATGTTCCTCGGGTGGATCCCGAATGGTACAATATATGATGAATTCGGCCAACGCCTAGCCCTTAATGGCGGTTTTGGCTTGCAGTCAACGTCATGTTGACTCAGCTCACTCGACCACTTGATCAGCTGTCTAGAATTTTCCGGATTGTGAAGGACCTGCTTCAGGGGCTGGTCGGTGAGTACCGGGATGGAGTAGGCCTGGAAATAAGGGCAAAACTTCCGGTCCCCTGTAATTAGTGCATATATCATTTTCTCCATCCTCATGTATCAGAGCTCAGAATCGTGGAGGACTTTACTTACATAGTAAATGGTTTTCCTGACCCTATCTTCTTCCCAGACGAGAACAGTGCTAAGAGCTACCTCGGATGCTGCCAGGTAGAGGTAGAGGTGTAGCGCCCTGAATTTCATATTAGGAAATACGAGACACAAATTCAGAATCTTTACTTCAATGTAAACCAAACACAGCACAAAATATAGAGAGAATTAAAATTTTCTTTGCATCGGTACTCTTTACAATGCACAGGGGAAAATTACAACATTTTTAATACATCTTAAATGAATAACTAAAATTCAATCTTCTCATAGCACCAACTTCAACCCTTGCTAAGCTATTTAGTTGCAAATCCTACAAAATAAACTGAAAAGTGGGCAAGGCTATTAAATGCAACTGATGCTTAAGCTGTTTATAGCAGCGACTCTCAAATACCTCGCAACCACAAGCTTTTTGCACAACATAAAATAAAAAAATCATAAAAAGATTCATAAATCAACACATGATTTGAACTAAAAGAATAAGTGTGTGTTGAAAACAAAAAAATGCATAAAACAATGTTCAAGAAAACACAATGTACATGATGCACATTAATGCATACTTGTTCGGATTCTATACATCCCATACAACATAGGTCCGAGGGCAAGCCCTTAGCAACCTCCACATTATAGGGTTTAATCCCTCTCTATGCAACCTACTACCATGACTACGAGATTTAAACATTTTGCAAGTATTGGCTCTCGCCTCGGAATATTGGAGATCAATCCGACTCCGTAGATCATTCTGGAGCCTCTTTCATCCTTCATCTCGGAATACGGGGGATCATCTCAATCTGCAGGTCATCCTGGAGCACTCATTGCACAAATATCCCATGAGTGTCGCTCTCGTCCCAGAATACTAGAGATCAATCCCACTCTGCAGATCATTCTAGGGCCTCTTTCATCCCTCATCCCAGAATACTGAGGATCACCTCACTCTGCGGATCATCTTGGAGCCCTCATACTCACGTTTGCTCAAGTTTCATCATATCTCCAACTAAGGCATGTCCTTATAAAATAAAAGTAACCTGAGCCACCTAGAGCTAGCTCCACCCCACCAGACTTAACTCTACCAAAACTAGGAATACTAGCCACGCAGGCTAAAATCCTACCATCAATTTATTCACTGCCGGTAATCATGGGTCCTGCTCAGCCTCTATTGCCCACACCACACAATTCTCAACAATCTTTCTAGGGTTCCCACAATAACCCTAACTTTCAATGTGAACCACCACTTGGTTCAAATCAAACAAAATATTCTTTCTCTTATCCATCTCTGGAACATCACTTTTCCACAACACATCTCGATTAAGATTATCTAATACCAAATATAAGCACTCATTTATCCATCAATCACTATATCATACCTCGTCTATGATTTAGTAGACATTTAACTTCCTTAAAGACCCCCTTTATTAGAAACAAGATAATTTAATTATAATTCTTCAAAATTAAGCCCCAATGCTCTTTTCCATATTTGAAAACACACTCGAGTTTCTGGAAGATTTACCAACTTTAACTGAAATAACCCTTATTTGATTTTGGGATTTATCCCAAAAATCTAAAATTTGACAATTTCAAAATCTGAAATTTATACCTCTTTAAAATTGAGATAACACTTAAAAAATTTTGAAATACTTATCCTTCAAAACTAAAGAAGACACCCCCCCCCCCCCCCCCCCCCTCTCTCAAAACTGAGAATCTTTTCCATAAAGTTATATATAGTTCTATATATTCGAAATCACACTCAAACTTGTCAAAAATTGAAAACTCATTTTCTTTATATTTATGTCTTCTTATCCTTAAGAACAGTTCATTCGAAAATGAATATTTAATTCTGAAAAATTAAGTTTATATTTACTCCATTAACATAGATTACGTCGCCAAATTTATAATCCATTTGCACAAAAATAGAAGCCCTAAATCATCAATAAACTAATAGATTTTCATAAAAAATCTGAAACTTGCAACTTTAGTTCGTAATCAACCAATCACTCAAAACTTCACATTATTGCCAAATATAAGTATATACATACAAACCCACATCCATCCCACGGTTTGCAATCTTAATTATTCTAAAAAATATATATCCCACGCTTCTTAACTAGAGAGGTCTTCAGAAGGTCGTGTCGGACATTGTGTCTAAAGGAAGTTGCCACAACCCTGGTGTTAAGGGACGGGACAGACCTGGCCTTCGTTGTAAACTTCTGGACGAAGTTCCGGAGCGACTCCTCGTCTTTCTACTTCAAATCTAGCAGGAAGGTACTCGTTTTTCAGCCATGCGGCTAGTCACGAAATGGGTGAGGAAACCCTTCTGGAGCTGGTAGAAGGAGTAGATGGAGCTAGGGGTAAGTTGGGAATACCACTCTTGGGGAACCTTGCAGTGTGTTGGGGAATGTTCTACAAAAGAGTGTGTCGGAGGTGCTATGAATCATCATGAGAGTTTTGAAACTCTCGATGTGATCAGCTGAGTTGGACTCACCATTGTAGGTCTCAAAAGCTGGAGGCTTAAAGCCTCTCGGGATCGGGGTTTCAAGAATGGAAGAGGATAAGGGGGGGCGGACCAGGCAGTATCCCCAGTTCAGTTGCCTCCCATCCTCCTCTATTCGGGCAAGTCGGTTTTCCATTTACTGGAGACGCTTTAGGACCGCGTCTTCATGTCCCTCGGATTGTGTGGAGCCGTAGGACTCCTCATTGTCAATCAGACCAGTGTGTAGGCTGTTCGAGCGGTGGACGTTCCTCGGACCCCCTTGGAGAGCTTGCAGGACCTCGTTCTTGAAATCCCGAAACTCGGCTCTGGTAATATGGCCTCCCCCTCCCCGGTCGCCCTTCTTGGTTCGCTGATCCATAGGGGTGAGGCTCCGCTCTACCTCCCGCTTATGGGGGAGTAACTTTTGCAGTACCGCTGGCGATCCAAACCGGTGCCCCCATTTTAGCAACAGTTGAGCTCGTTGCAGTGACGGAGATCCTCCGCCTGCTGCCGATTATTAATGAGGTCTTAGAGGTCTGACCCTGTTGGGCGCTTGGCTCTCCGGCATACCGGTCGAGAAGCATTGGGGGCAGGCAGTGGCGGAGCTAGGATTTTCATCCAGCGGGAGCGAAATGACAAGAAAGACATAGTCCAAGATTTAGCCAAAATTCTAATTCTATTCTTGCAGGTGATGAATGTGAGCTTCTAGATTTCAGTTAACAAGAAAGACAGGTACAATATGGAGACAAGGCTACGGTGTAGTATAGTATAGGTTTTAGTGCTCTTAAATGTGTTAAACCAAGATTCTACTAGGATAGAGCCCGCTAATTCTGTATATTTAAATATAATTTTTCACCAAAAACTAATCATAATTTCAAAAGAGCATAAACAAAGTTACAAGAATTTCTAAGATCGCATAACAAAAACCACACCTGCACTGCAAGACGTAGGCGGATCTTTCTTTAAATCCTTCAACAATTAAACTCCTCCAAATCCTCTTAGAAGCCATCACTCACCAACATAATCCCTAATTTCTCAAACACAACAAAATTGATCTTTACTTACATTGTTTGATTTTGGATAATTTCGACTAAATTTATTGTTTGATTTTGTGGTTGGAATTCTGACAAGACAGGATCTCAAGGCCCATAACATTTTAGGTGCCTTCCCTCACCTGGGAAATAAAAAATGATTCAACATATACTTGTAATTACAGCATAATAACAATTCGACTTGCAAAGTACCACAATTACTACTACATTTTTTTAGATTTATTTCTTGTCTAAATTATTTTTATTATTGTCTCGCATTGAAGAGTTTATTGGGTTAAAAGCGATGGAAGAGTTTGAAAACAATTATACATGGAATATCATGTTCAATCATTGGATACTTCAGCTCAGAGTATGGTGGTGTAACTTTTGGCCTATATAAAAAAATTTATGGAAGGTGTATAACTTTATTTGTAGTTCAACAGTTGTCTGGGAATGCTTTCTTTTTGTTTGCTATGAATCTTGTGGTAACCTTGGAGAATATCTCACATTCTATGATATTCAGCAGGTACCATCCTTCCTCATATGAAGGAATTGGAAGTTCTTACAATTATTTGTGTATGAATGAGAACCATTCGGTTGAAAATATACTGTTTCCACTTACTACAATGCTTCCCAGAGTAATGGTTTCGATTATCAGCCAGTACTGAGACACACAAGCTGTATCAGGATATGAACTATTATTAAGTAATTCACTTTAATATTCAGAAGAAAACCATCTATGAAATTACACAATACACATCTATTTACTGAATTGCAGAGTAAAATTGAACATAGGATGATATACACATTATTTGAAGAAAAGATGATATTCATGCAGTGCAACACAAATTATAAGGATAATCAACCATTGATTAAGCCACTAATCCTGGTTCTAATCTGAATTGCGAATTGATTAAGCCACCGATCCTGATTCACATATTTTTCGATAAAATATAATAAGCGAGTACATATTAGTCTATCAAAAGGCCAAAGTTCACTCCAAAGGATTTCCATGTAATCAATGCGCAGTTAAACTCCTTCAAATCCTCTTAGAAGCCATCACTCACCAACCAAAATCCCTAATTTCTCAAACAAAACAAAATTGATCTTTATTTACAAACAACTAAACAAACCATGGTTAAACAACACAACAAAAATTCTCAAAAAAAATAATAAAAATGAACACAGTTCACTTACCAAGTCAGTGAAGTCACCATCGACATCTGCGAGACTGCAACTGACGTCAAGTTGGGAGGGGAGATTCGGACTTTGGAGGTAGTCTTGAAGATTTTGAGGTTTCGAAATTGTAATTGAGGGCTTTGATGAGTTGGATCTATGGATTATGAGCTAGGGTAATGGACTTTCGGTGGAATGGTGGATGTTAGAGCACGGAAAGAAAAGAAAAAAAGGATAAGAAGAAAGAAGAGAGAGGGCTAGGGTTTCGGTGGAGGGTTTCGGCGGAGGGCCAGAGGCTGGACTGGAGCATGGAAAGAAAGAAAGAAATAAAAGAAGAAAGGGGAGGGAGCTACTAGCTAGGGTTTCGCCATTTGGGGTGGAGGCTAGAGGTGAAAAGAAAGAAAGAAAAGAAGAAAGAAGAGGAGCGGGAGGTGGGAGCTCAGGTTTGGGCCGATGAGTTTGGGTGGGCCAAAAGAAGGGGAGCGGTTTGGGCCGAAAGAAGAGCGGAAGCCCAGTTGAGGGGGAGCAAAGGTTTTTTGCACTTGGGCCTACTAGTGGGCCTGCCAAATTCTAGGGGGAGTGGCTGCTCCCCCTGAGCCTTTACTGCCTCCGCCAATGGGGACAGGGCCCTGCCGATGTTCAGAACATGGTCGTCGGAACCCTTGGGTGGCCACCCTACTACGCAACGGATGCACCAGCGGAGAGGGGGGGTCCACCTGATGACTTACATCTGTCATTTTCTTTGCTTTCGAGGCCATGGCAAAAGTGCTTCGGATCATGGTGCTTAACTGGAAGGCTAGATCTGTGCATTTCCCACAGAAGGAGATAATATGATGCTGCTTTTTTCGGTGTGGGAGCAACAAATAATGAGTTCTTGTATTGGAGGGAAAAACTTAGAATACAGCCGTCATTCTGGTATTGATGTGAGGCTAGTATTTGATTGAATCTATGGATATGATGGTAGTTGCACTGGTTGCCGGTTGCCGAAAGCCTGCAAGGACAACTTGAAACGCTATGATGGATCCCGACAACAGACCCTCTGACGATCTAGTCAGTAACCATAAGTGAAAACTGGGTTTAATTGGTGAAATGTTGATTACCTGTAACTGAGGAGAGGGGTCTGTATATATCGGCATGTGGATGAGCAGTTAGGGAATGATTTTTTAACTGATTTAAATCAATATCTTTGATTAAGGGTCTAAACAATTAATTATCTCTCTGATTTTTAGGGGATTTGATTGACAACCATAAATGACTGGTCAATTTCCCCTAATTAGGTTGTTGTTTGTGTGGTGGGCCTATCCCATATTCATGCTGTGGGCACATAGTCATCGTAGAAAGGACTGCTTCGCCCTTTAGGATCTTCAAGATTCGTGTGGGGATCGCACGGTCTTGACTAGCCGTGATTTTTACTCACATCAGGGTGTATTGTTACGGGCCTAGATCGGGTCATGTCTTGTTAAACACTGATTTTTTGTCCGAGCTGGGTCCAGGTCCAAGTCCAAGTCCGGGTCCGGTCCATTTTAAGCAGACCCGGACTCGACTCGAAATGCCAATGGGTCCTATTTTAGGACCCGGACCTGACCCACGATAGATCGGGTTAGTTCTTGTAGCGCCCCGAATTTCTAATAAGATATCTTAGAAAATACGTGGCACATTCCCAGTGATCCACTTCCACATAATATTAAACATGAACAACACCACTAAAATTTTCAACTTTTTATTACAACCAATCATTTACAATACACAGCGGAATTCTAAACAAACTCAACTCAATATTCTCTTTAATTACTACACAAATTTATCTCAAAAACTGATATTACAAATTTACACAAAACTCGTGAGAGTCAAATATATCTCAAAACCAACTTAAGCATTCCATCTCCAACTCTAGGCAACTACCTGCAACATGTGAGGCTAGAGATGATCCCTAACCCCCAAACAAAAGGGGTCAGCCATAAATGGTGTGAGAAATATAAAAATAAACAAACAAACAACATAACGATCATAACTCATAATTCTTAAACAACAAGTACAAAAAAAAAGTGGAAAGTACGAAATAACCGTTAACATAAAACATCAAGTGATACTAAGCTAAGTGTCATGTGTAGAAAACAAGAAAACCACATGCATAAAACAAAGCCAAGAAAACACAAGTTCTATATGCAGACTCTCTAATGCGTACTTGTCGAAGTCTATGCATCCCATTCTACATAGGTTCGGTGCAAGCCCTTAACGTCTTCACTTCATAAGGTTCAATCCCCGCGTTATGAACTAATCCTAACACGATGACTACTACGAGATAAAGATAAACTATGGATAGCATCTCATGTCCGATAATTCCGGAGATGGATCCCACACCCAAGATATTTTACTTGAATAATTCTGGAGATCATCCCACACCGAAACATTGACACGTCCCCACACGAATACCACATGTGCTTCACCTCGACTCCGATAATTTCGGAGATCAATCCCACACCACAATAGTTACCGTGATAATTCCGGAGATTGTCCCACACCACAAGACTGTGATAATTCCGGAGACATATCCCACACCACTAATAATCTACTGTGATAATTCCGGAGATTAAATCCCACACCGAAAGCCATACTGAGGTTCTTGACTCATGTTCCCGTTCATCATATCACCACTAGTGCCTGTCCTTATCATTTTTGGGTTAATTAATTACTTAACGAATCTCCTAGAGTGATGTACCCTACCGGCCTAAATTCAAATTTAAATAACTGAAATGCCTCAATGGGCCTCAACAAAATACTCAACACCGGTATACTAGGGTCATACGCCTCTAGAGACTCAAACTCAAAAGTCTAAACTAAAGTCCCACTAAACAAAGTGGCTCAACCCAATGTCTAAAATGATATACTCAACTGAATATCTCAAAGTCAAATTGCTTAATCATATACTGAACTGAATGACAAGTATATAAAAACTAATCATTCGAATAACACTAAAGTTTACAAAGATCCTTCAGTAACAGTCGACTTATACCTTAGTAAGTCGACTGTCCAGAGGACGAATTTCTAAAATTTTACGAAAATAAACTAAGTCTTATAAGTCGACTTAAGAAAAGGGATCGGTCGACTTACCCGAGGTAAATTCCAATAATCTTCTCAAAATATTCTAAGTATATAAGTCGACTTAAATGGATAATAGGTCGACTGTCCAGAAGGACATATAATTCTTACAAAATAATTTCTTCGGTGGACCAGTCGACTGCCTATGAGTTAAGTCGACTGTCCAGAACAACTTTTCAACGATTCTAAAATAAAGCATCAGGCTCGTACCAGTCGACTGCACAGTAGGCCAGTCGACTGTCGGCCTACAGATTTCAAAATTAGGTCTGATTACAAAATCGAATTCTGAAGCTTTCTAATGATCAATGTTATGAAAATATTTCGTATTCAGGAAAATAATAAATCTCAACGAATCTTCATCAAGTATATGTATATATTACTCAAAACATCAATAAGTCAAGATTTAAGTTCTCATATTCTAAATCACAAATCCTTTCGTTAGGGTTTTACAAGATCTAAATTCTTTCACAAATCTAAATCAAATCCGAATTATGAATCTAATGTCCAGGTGTTCATACACAAATCTCAACATGCTTTTAGCAAACAATTTTAATAATAAAGATCTACTATTTCATCCACCATTTCTACATGATTCATACCACATTACCATATCTATACTGTTCACAACATCCAAACATTTCATCATGGTATTTGTACACATAGATCAATCGACAAGACGAATTATAATACTCACAAAATCAAACCAACAAAACAAAGTCACACGCATGAATCAAACAACAAAACAATTTCTATATCTCTCACCTTAGATTTGAGAAAAGTCCACGAAAAGAATCCACCTTTTGCTAGATTCAAAGACTCCTTCTCCACCAAAAATAAATCTCCAAAATTCTGTATTTTTCAATAATGACGGCTGGGAGAAAAATCTCTTAAATATGCCGGATTGATTATTAGGGTTTTACCCACACTTTTGCAAAACAATCCTTCCCAAAAATACAATTTACATATATAGATCATTCTTTGGAAATTCCATCAAAACTCATTTAAATTAGGATTTAAAAGAAAATATACATTCTAAATCTCAATCAATACTGTTCAAAACGTCCAGAAATCGTAATTTGCACTTTAACCCCTAAAAATGTCGAATTTGCAAAAAGGTCATTCTTTTCTCAAAAATTGCAAATAGTTCCAATTAATTTCAGAAAAATCTGGAAAAATACTAAGTAAATCACAAATATTCAATAATGATTTTTCATGATGAAAACTTAATTTTCCAACTTCTCAAAAGGTATTTGCACGTGTTTTGCACGTGTTCAAAGGATAAATTTTTCTGAAAATATTCATTAAATCTCCAAAAATAAATTTAAATTCATTGTCAAATATAAAAATAATATTTGAAAATACGGGGTTCTACATCACTCTCTCCTTAGAAGAGTTCTGTCCTCAGAACTACTACTAATGAGTCAAACAACATATCATCAAAGAATCAACATCTCATAAATGTGAACATAATTCAAACAATTGCATAAGACAACTCAATCAAAATAGAAGAATTACAACTCAAATCAAAGTACTATCATTTAAAGAATTACAATCACATAACAGAAATACACTCATACAAAAAGCTCAGGAAAATCCTTCTGCATGCGATCCTCAGGCTCCCAAGTAGTCTCCTCAAACTGCTGATTCCTCCACAACACCTTGACCATAGGTATCACCTTGCATCTGAGAACCTTCTCCCTACGATCAACGATCTCAACAGGCCGTTCCTTGTAACTCAAGTTCACCTGTAGATCTTCAGGAATCTCTACCAACTGATGATTCTGATCTGGCACATACTTCCTCAACAATGACACATGGAATACATCATGCACCTGTGCCAACTCCTCTGGAAGCTTCAATCTATATGCGGTCTTGCCAATCCGCTCCATGATCCTGTATGGACCAATATACCTTGGCGCCAACTTGCCTCCCTTACCAAACCTGATCACTCCCTTGGTCGGAGAAACCTTGAGAAAAACTGCATCTCCAACCTCAAACTCCAAGTCTCTTCGTCGAGTATCAGCATAACTCTTCTGCCGACTCTGAGCCTCGACCAATCTCTTGCGAATCAGCTCAATCTGCTCTGACGTCTGCTGTACGATCTCAGGACCATACATCTGCCTCTCGCCAACCTCATACCAACAAACAGGTGTCCTGCACCTCCTCCCGTACAAAGCCTCATACGGTGCCATCCCAATACTTGCATGGTAACTGTTGTTATAAGCAAACTCGACCAATGCCAAGTATCTCTCCCAACTACCACCAAAATCCATAACACAAGCCCTCAACATATCTTCCAGTACTCGATTCACCCTCTCAGTCTGACCATCTGTCTGTGGATGAAACACGGTACTGAAATCAGTTCTGGTGCCTAATGCTGCTTGTAGGCTCTTCCAAAACCTTGAAGTAAACCTTGCATCTCTGTCGGAAACAATCGACACAGGAACTCCATGAAGTCTCACGATTTCCCCAATGTACAACTCAGCCAATTTCTCCATCGACCAAGTAATCTTCATGGCTAGAAAGTGAGCCGACTTAGTCAAACGGTCCACAACAACCCAAATCGAGTCATTGCCCTTCGAACTCCTCGGCAAACCCATGATGAAATCCATGCTGATATTCTCCCACTTCCACTCCGGAATGGGTAACGGCTGTAACAAACCTCTAGATCTCTGGTTTTCTGCTTTGATCTGCTGACAAGTCAGACACCGTGTCACAAAATCTGCTACATCCCGCTTCATACCAGACCACCAAAAGTGCTGTTTGATGTCCCTGTACATCTTCGTGCCTCCTGGATGAACTGACAACAATGTGCTGTGTGCTTCCTGCAAGATACTCTCTCTCAAATCTGCATTATCTGGAACACACAACCTCTCACCCATCCAAAGAACTCCATCTTGGACACGAAACTCTGATAGCTTGCCTTCTGAAACCTGTTGCAGTATCTTCTGAACCTCTGAATCTGATCTCTGACCTTCCACAATCCTCTCTCTCAAGGATGGCTGCAGCCTCAACTGAGCCAAAGATGCCCCTAAACCTTGCAGTACCACCTCGATACCTGCCTGATCGATCTCTGCTGCCAACTCGCTGTGAGTAGTGATCAAACTCGATAAACTACTCTTCCTGCTAAGTCCATCAGCCACCACATTCGCCTTGCCCGGATGATACTTGATCTCGGGACAAATGTCTTCCAATACCTCCAACCACCTTCTCTGCCAAAGATTAAGATCCTTCAAGTGATAAATGTACTTCAGGCTCTTGTGGT
The DNA here is from genome assembly GCA_017893485.1 of Hemerocallis citrina. Taxonomy (NCBI): domain Eukaryota; kingdom Viridiplantae; phylum Streptophyta; class Magnoliopsida; order Asparagales; family Asphodelaceae; genus Hemerocallis; species Hemerocallis citrina. The sequence goes on from CM030366.1 coordinate 69,055,469, forward strand.
CGGTGTACATATTGACCTTCTCACCATAAACATAATGCCTCCATAGCTTCAAGGCATAAATGATAGCTGCTAGCTCCAAATCATGCGTCGGATAATTCTTCTCATATGGACGCAATTGCCTTGAACCATAAGCAATAACCTTGTCTTCTTGCATCAAGACACATCCCAATCCTCTGAGAGACGCATCACTGTAGATATCATTATCCTTTCCAGCTTGCGGCAAAGCTAAGATAGGTGCAGTAGTCAGCCTTTCCTTTAACTCAAGGAAACTCTCCTCACACTTATCTGTCCATACAAATGCCACACTCTTCCGGGTCAAACCTGTCAAAGGAACTGTAATATGAGAATAACCCTGGATAAATCTCCTGTAGTATCCAGCTAAACCCAAGAAACTCCTGACTTCCTTCACAGATGTTGGCCTGGGCCAATCCTTCACTGCTTCAACTTTCTGAGGATCAGTAGCTACTCCCTCCTTAGAAAGAACATGACCAAGGAAAGCTACCTCAGACTTCCAAAACTCACACTTCGACAACTTGGCATACAAGCTATGCTCCTGCAATTTCTGTAACACTGCTGTCAAGTCCGTAGAATGCTCCTCCTCCGACTTCGAATACACCAAAATGTCGTCGATGAAGACCACCACGAAGGAGTCAATAAATGTCCTCAAAACCCGATTCATCATATCCATGAATACTGCTGGCGCATTCGTCAACCTGAATGGCATTACCAAAAACTCATACAGCCCGTGACGAGTCCTGAAAGCTGTCTTACTCACATCTTCCTCCTTGACTCGAACCTGATGGTACCCTGACCTCAAATCAATCTTCGAAAACACAGCTGCTCCTCGAAGCCTGTCGAACAAATCTTTAATCCGCGGCAACGGATACTTGTTCTGAATAGTCACCCTATTCAATTCCCGATAGTCAATGCACATCCTCATTGACCCATCCTTCTTCTTGACCAACAACACTGGCGCTCCCCACGGAGAAGAACTCGGCCTAATAAGCCCTTTGCTCAACAGCTCTTCAATCTGCTTCTTCACTTCATCTTGCTCTACAGGTGCCATCCTGTACGGAGCCTTGGAAATCGGTGCACTCCCCGGCTGAACATTAATGCAAAACTCTACATCTCTCTGTGGCGGTAATCCTGAAAAACCATCCAAGAACACCTTAGGAAAATCTCTGACAACCGGAATGCCCTTGACTTCATCTGGAATTGCCATCTTAGATACCATTGCAGTCACCTTCGGAATCTTCTTCTTTCCTTGAAAAGTCACTGCAGGTCCACCTGGTGCTTTCACCAACACCTCCTTCTGCTTGCATTCGATTGTGGCATCATATATTGCCATCCAATCAATGCCCACGATGACATCCACACCCAAGACTTTCAGCTCGATCATATCAATGCCGAACAACCTCCCACCAATCTCGATATCACAGCCTTCGTAATATCGATCCGCAATCAACTCCTCACCTGACGGCGTTGCCACCGACAAAACCCTGTCTGGAAACAACTTCGGTTCCACACCTAAGATCTTTGCAAAACTTGGCGATACAAATGTATGCGATGAACCAGTGTCAAATAAAACCTTTGCCTTTATTCCATTAATTAAAACAACTCCTGTTACAATAAGAATGATACTCAATCTTAAATTGTTCTCAATAAAGGTTTTACTTATTACATTGATTCAAAAATAAAAATCAGAATTCTTGCATACCCTGTACTACATTTTCCGAGTTACCAGCGTCCTCCTCGGTTAATGCAAATACTCGCCCTTGCCTCTTTTGAAATTTGCTTCCACCAGAACCATCCTTCTTCTGTTGTGGACAATGGGGCTGAGTATGTCCTGCCTGCCCACACTGGGAACAAACCTGCTTCGCCAACTTCGGACATACTGACTTGTAATGTCCTGCCTCTTTGCAGTAATAACAGGTTATCCCTTGAGCTGCAGGTGCCTTCTGCACCGGATCACTGAACTTGGTCTGCTTCGCTGGGAATCCCTTCCCACTCTGGCCTGATGCTGGCCTCTTGTTCCGGTTCCATGTATCTTGCTTCTTCTGGAACTGGTCCATATCCTCTTCAGTCATAGCTGCTCTCCTGACCAGCTTGTCGAACCTTCTGATGCCCAACGGAATCATCCTCGACCTCAAGTCTGGCCTCAAGCCCTGCTCAAACTTTTTGGCCTTCTTCGCCTCGTCAACAACTAACTCTGGTGCATACCGCGAAAGCTGAGCAAACTTGGTCTCATACTCCCGCACGGTCATGCTGCCCTGCTGAAGGTTCAAGAACTCGGTCGCCTTCTTCTCCTGAACATCTAGGGGAAAGAAGCGATCTCTGAACTCCTCCAGAAAAGCTTTCCAAGTCATTGGCTGATCTCCCAAAGTCCTTTTCAGTGACTCCCACCAGACACCAGCGTCCTTCTCAAGCTGCATCGTAGCCAACTTCACATTGCTGGCTGCTGGAGTCTCCGATACCTCGAAGATCGTCTGCATCTTCCGAATCCAATCATCTGCTATGGTCGGATCAGCTTGCCCCTCAAAGACTGGCGGCCTCATCCTCTTGAAGGATTCAATCTGCTTGATAGGGTCGGCGTTCACCAAACCCTATCCAGCTCCATGATTTGGCTGCGGATTCTGCTACTGATTCTGGGCTTGCGCCACATTGAATGCTATCAGCGTGTTCAGCGTCTGGTACACCTTGGCGAATTCAGCCTCAAGGTCAATTCCCGTTCCTCGAGAACTACCAGATCCATCCTCATTATTGCCACCATTCTTGCCCCTGGGTGCAACCATTTTGAATACTGCAAAACGAGGGTAAAGTTAGAGCATCACACACACAATTCAAACTCACATCAATATCCTTTGGCAAAATTTCAATTGAATTCCCAAAGGTAAAACATCATATTCAGTTCTATGTGATACTCACTCTTTAATGTCCACACCTAGGTACTCACACTCTAGTGTCCACACCTAGGTTATTTTTATGTTATGTTTAGTATTACTATTGAAGCGTTGCTCTGATACCAATCTCTGTAGTGCCCCGAATTTCTAATAAGATATCTTAGAAAATACGTGGCACATTCCCAGTGATCCACTTCAACATAATATTAAACATGAACAACACCACTAAAATTTTCAACTTTTTATTACAACCAATCATTTACAATACACAGCGGAATTCTAAACAAACTCAACTCAATATTCTCTTTAATTACAACACAAATTTATCTCAAAAACTGATATTACAAATTTACACAAAACTCGTGAGAGTCAAATATATCTCAAAACCAACTTAAGCATTCCATCTCCAACTCTAGGCAACTACCTGCAACATGTGAGGCTAGAGATGATCCCTAACCCCCAAACTAAAGGGGTCAGCCATAAATGGTGTGAGAAATATAAAAATAAACAAACAAACAACATAACGATCATAACTCATAATTCTTAAGCAACAAGTACTAAAGAAAAGTGGAAAGTACGAAATAACCGTTAACATAAAACATCAAGTGATACTAAGCTAAGTGTCATGTGTAGAAAACAAGAAAACCACATGCATAAAACAAAGCCAAGAAAACACAAGTTCTATATGCAGACTCTCTAATGCGTACTTGTCGAAGTCTATGCATCCCATTCTACATAGGTTCGGTGCAAGCCCTTAACGTCTTCACTTCATAGGGTTCAATCCCCGCATTATGAACTAATCCTAACACGATGACTACTACGAGATAAAGATAAACTATGGATAGCATCTCATGCCCGATAATTCCGGAGATGGATCCCACACCCAAGATATTTTACTTGAATAATTCCGGAGATCATCCCACACCGAAACATTGACACGTCCCCACACGAATACCACATGTGCTTCACCTCGACTCCGATAATTTCGGAGATCAATCCCACACCACAATAGTTACCGTGATAATTCCGGAGATTGCCCCACACCACAAGACTGTGATAATTCCGGAGACATATCCCACACCACTAATAATCTACTGTGATAATTCCGGAGATTAAATCCCACACCGAAAGCCATACTGAGGTTCTTGACTCATGTTCCCGTTCATCATATCACCACTAGTGCCTGTCCTTATCATTTTTGGGTTAATTAATTACTTAACGAATCTCCTAGAGTGATGTACCCTACCGGCCTAAATTCAAATTTAAATAACTGAAATGCCTCAATGGGCCTCAACAAAATACTCAACACCGGTATACTAGGGTCATACGCCTCTAGAGACTCAAACTCAAAAGTCTAAACTAAAGTCCCACTAAACAAAGTGGCTCAACCCAATGTCTAAAATGATATACTCAACTGAATATCTCAAAGTCAAATTGCTTAATCATATACTGAACTGAATGACAAGTATATAAAAACTAATCATTCGAATAACACTAAAGTTTACAAAGATCCTTCAGTAACAGTCGACTTATACCTTAGTAAGTCGACTGTCCAGAGGACGAATTTCTAAAATTTTACGAAAATAAACTAAGTCTTATAAGTCGACTTAAGAAAAGGGATCGGTCGACTTACCCGAGGTAAATTCCAATAATCTTCTCAAAATATTCTAAGTATATAAGTCGACTTAAATGGATAATAGGTCGACTGTCCAGAAGGACATATAATTCTTACAAAATAATTTCTTCGGTGGACCAGTCGACTGCCTATGAGTTAAGTCGACTGTCCAGAACAACTTTTCAACGATTCTAAAATAAAGCATCAGGCTCGTACCAGTCGACTGCATAGTAGGCCAGTCGACTGTCGGCCTACAGATTTCAAAATTAGGTCTGATTACAAAATCGAATTCTGAAGCTTTCTAATGATCAATGTTATGAAAATATTTCGTATTCAGGAAAATAATAAATCTCAACGAATCTTCATCAAGTATATGTATATATTACTCAAAACATCAATAAGTCAAGATTTAAGTTCTCATATTCTAAATCACAAATCCTTTCGTTAGGGTTTTACAAGATCTAAATTCTTTCACAAATCTAAATCAAATCCGAATTATGAATCTAATGTCCAGGTGTTCATACAAAAATCTCAACATGCTTTTAGCAAACAATTTTAATAATAAAGATCTACTATTTCATCCACCATTTCTACATGATTCATACCACATTACCATATCTATATTGTTCACAACATCCAATCATTTCATCATGGTATTTGTACACATAGATCAATCGACAAGACGAATTATAATACTCACAAAATCAAACCAACAAAACAAAGTCACACGCATGAATCAAACAACAAAACAATTTCTATATCTCTCACCTTAGATTTGAGAAAAGTCCACGAAAAGAATCCACCTTTTGCTAGATTCAAAGACTCCTTCTCCACCAAAAATAAATCTCCAAAATTCTGTATTTTTCAATAATGACGGCTGGGAGAAAAATCTCTTAAATATGCCGGATTGATTATTAGGGTTTTACCCACACTTTTGCAAAACAATCCTTTCCAAAAATACAATTTACATATATAGATCATTCTTTGGAAATTCCATCAAAACTCATTTAAATTAGGATTTAAAAGAAAATATACATTCTAAATCTCAATCAATACTGTTCAAAACGTCCAGAAATCGTATTTTGCACTTTAACCCCTAAAAATGTCGAATTTGCAAAAAGGTCCTTCTTTTCTCAAAAATTGCAAATAGTTCCAATTAATTTCAGAAAAATCTGGAAAAATACTAAGTAAATCACAAATATTCAATAATGATTTTTCATGATGAAAACTTAATTTTCCAACTTCTCAAAAGGTATTTGCACGTGTTTTGCACGTGTTCAAAGGATAAATTTTTCTGAAAATATTCATTAAATCTCCAAAAATAAATTTAAATTCATTTTTAAATATAAAAATAATATTTGAAAATACGGGGTTCTACAGTTCTAGTCCAAGACCAGGTCCGAGTCGGGTCGGGTTGTCATCGGGGCTCCCGGTCTCCCGGGCCAGGCCAGGCCCAAAACCACTGTGCCAGACTCGGTCCCAGGCTTAGGCGGGCCGGGTCACCACCATAGGTTGGCCGAGCTGGGGAGGGGATACGGGCCCAAACCCAATCATAGGCCCCTGGCTTGGGGGCCGGGCCAGGCCAAGCGGGTTCGCGGTTTTTTGATTTTTTATATTTATTATTTAATTGAGTAGAATAGAGTCTAATAAATGCAAACATTTTAGGTGATCAAATTTAGACAACAATTGTAAGAACATATAAATTAAAGGAAAAGATTCATATATATTAAATTGTTTCTATGAATTACAAAATTTTAAATATATTCAAATAGATAAGTAACATTTCATAAAAAGTGATTGAATTTGAAATTACAAGTTGATGGGAAGTATAGAATTTAGAGTTCGAGATTGCCTATATTTAGATTGAAGAGAATGCATTGGACTACCGTTGTGCACTTCTACTTAATCTAAATATAGAATCTCATCGCCCTAAATTTTTCCTTTTTTTAATCTAGTGAATCAAGTCAATCTTCTATCTTCATTTTTCATTCGTCGCTACTTGATCCATTTTATGTCTCTTGAAGTAAATATTAGGTCCTTTCTTTTGTGCATACTAGCATCTCCAAATTATTCGAAAGCAAATGATTCATGTTTGAGCTCACCATCCTGCCACCAAGAGAAAAAAACACTTTCTGATGTAACAGTTGACACCGAGGGAGTTAGCAAATATTTAGCCATACGAGAAAGAATAGGATAAGTAGTTTCATTGTTTTTCCAAAAATTTAACACATCAACTATATCATCGATGAGAGGTTGTACATTATACCAATTCAACTCATTTCGTGCATTTGTTCTTTTTTTTTTTATTCAATAAGATTTAAAACACCATTAGTTGAAAATGCAAGACTCTTTCCCTTTGATATGGAAGGAGAAGAAGAACTAACATTTTGTGATTGTGCAGTATTAGATGCGTAAAACCTATTGTAACTATCATACAAATTATTCAAAACATGATAATATTTTGTAGTAAAAAAACATTATCATAGTCTTGTAGTTCTTCGTGTGGAGCATATGAATAAAAAATCTCAATTAAATTCTTTGTGCCCTCTAACTTAATTAAAGGTATTCATTACATTAGCAACACAATATAATATAGGAAGATGATGAAAATATATCATAAATTTTAGATAAGCGGCATAAACCATTGTTCCAATATAATAGTAGTGGTAAATACCACTAGAAGTAGATGAATATGTTTTCAAAAAATGCAAAGTTACATCATTCAAAGGTTCTAAAATTTTTAGCAAACTATCGCCAAAAAACCAAAATCATCATCTATTCTATAATCTTGCATACCCATTGCAACACAAAATTCTTTTAAACTTTCTCTACAATGAAGAACTACACCTACGAGATCATATGTCGAATTCCAACAATGTCTAACATCTTTAGAAAAACGTTTAAATTGAATTTTCTTAAGTTGACACCAATCATGAAAAGCTTGATAGGTTGGACCACTCAAAGTAATAAAATTAATATAATCTCTCATTGCACTAATCTTATCATATCCGTATTTTAGTGCGTCTTGTACACAAAGATGTAAAATATGATAAGCACACCTAACAAGAAAAATATCGGGTTCTATAAGATTTAAAGTAATTTTCAAACTAGTAATTACCTTATATTATTAGAGGCGTTATAAAAACCAATAGCAAAAACTTTATCATAAATACCAAATTTATTACATGCATCCATGATGTGTGTCGCTATTATCTCACCCTTATATGGTTACTTAACAAATTCGAAAGAAATAATCCTCTTTTAGAGTAACCAATCAGAATCTATCCAATGACATGTTACACATTATTGGTACGTCATTAACTTCTACCCAAACAACCGATGTCAAAGAAACTCTACAATTTAGTATGTTAGTGTTGCAACTAACATATCCTTATCATCTTCGTAAATTAATTTACAATCTCCCTTAACCACATTCATATCAATTCTTTTATAATCGAGGTTTAATGCGGTTTGGTTAAAACTTTCTAAATTCCTACTTTTGGCATAGGAAAAAGGTAATTCATTCTTAATTACTAATCTATTCATTTCCCTACGAACAGTATCGTGATCATAACTATGGCTATCCACATGACCGGTCCTAGGGTTTATCTTTTGTTGTGTAAGTGTGCCGTGTGATAATTTGGGTCGGCATTTATCTAGGTGACGCTTAAGTGTACCCGTTCACGCACATAATTTAAACTTATATGGCGTTTACACTTATTACAAATTTTAAGTCCTACACTTGGATCGTTTTGAGAAGGCCCAAAAGAGAAATATTTGTGTACTTCGGAAGTGGGTCCTCTTATTTTACGGGATTGAGAATGGGCTTGTTCCGTGTCTTATGAATCTATGTCTTCTACGATTACATCTTTTATGTGTGTAGGGGGAATATCATGAAAATCGGAAATACCATCAAATTTCTAATTGTTTCTTCACTATCTATTTGTGGAATGGATGGAATGTGATGAGATGAGGTGGAATTTTGACTACTATGTCTACCGTGTAATTGGTTAGATGTCATCTAATTAAGAACTAGTGTATGTATGTTTAGAAAAAGAATCTAGAAATAAGAAGAGAGTGTTAAAAAAAATATAAACTAAAAATTATGAACTAGTGTATGTTATAGAAAAAAAATTCTAAAAACAAGTAGAGAGAGCTCAAAATAACACAAAGAACAAGTTGTGAACTAGTGTATGTTAATAAACAAAATCTAAAAAAGAAGAAGAGAGAGTTCAATTATATAACAACAATTTAGTGATGAACTTGTAATACAAATTGAGTTCAATTTTGCCCACGGGTGTTACGCACATATATTTTGTACTATTACGGATAATGTCCTTAACGTATTTTAATATACATATCATACTTATTTTGTATTTTGACTATTTATACATTTTCCGTCTTCTCAAAATTTATTTTTATCCTATTTTGAGCCAACTCAAATATTAATTTTAATCTTTGTGTTTTTACATGTATTGCACGTGTTTTCAATACTCATGTCGATTACATATATTTTTCCGTTACGCGAAATATCCGTAACATTATAAAAATAAATATTTTTCGTATGTTATATTTCGGTTTCTCAAACCTATTTATGTATTTGAATACTTATTGATACATGAAACGCATATGTTTGCAGTTCACATGTTGGTTCCTAAAATTGTTCTTGATTCATGGGAATTTTTCTTCTCATTTTTCTAGTCACAATTGTGTGATTTATTTTTAATTAAATCCATTAGGCCTAAATCCATTTTTGTATCCCACTGAAACTAGATACAAATTTAAATCCCATGATTAATTTTGTGTACACTTAAGTGGATATTTAAAATATAGTTAGTTTGGAACACTTGTCATATGTAACACATACATCTAACTTAATAAAAAGTAATAATAAAAATTGTATGAGAGTGTGCACACACATTAACTACACATGCACGTGTTTCTTACCGTGGTTGAGAATGAGGAAAAGTGGTGTGTGTTAGTGGAAAGTTGGGAGTTATTTTGGGAAGTGGGGAGCTATTTTGACCACATAATTTTCCTATAAATAGTCTCTACTTTTTTCATGAACAACAAAACTCAAAATAAAAATAAAAGAGAGAAAGAGAGAGAAGAGCTTGCGGGTTGTGCTAGGAAGAGGCTGGCCATTTTTTAGGGAGCTTAGAGCTTTGGAGCATTATTTTCTAAGAAATCTATTAGGAATTCTACATTTGAGGTGGGTGTTTTTTTCAACTTTCTAATATGATTTTATTAGTAGATTGTTTGACATGTGTGAATTGTTAGATACATGATAACTTATATACATTGAACATTCATATTTAGATTATTTGTTGTTGATTGAATGTGTAAAATTATGACGTGTTTGATTTGGGGGCATTTTCATAAGGTTCTGTTTTGAGTTCTAGTTGCATTTCAAAAAAACATAACTATTAAACTAGAAGGAACCCAGATCCAAATTTTTTATAGGAGCATCTTGTATATTTCAAGAACATCTCCTTAAAATTTCATAATCTTTTGATATCGTTTACTATTTTAATAAAATCCAAACTTAGAACTGGTTGGCAGTTGGCTAGTTGCGGAAAATTTATACACATTTCGGCATCTTAGATGAAGTAATTTGAGAATGGTCAAAACTAAGAAGTTGAATTTGATTCGTTAACCTTTCCTTAGAGTCTAAGAAATCAATTTTTCATGAAGAATTGAATTTATAATGAATTTTACAATTTTGAACAGTGGCAGTTTGTATAACATTTCGACCCTACTGTAGATTTCAAAGAATTTCGGGTTATAGACACAATATTTTGGAGAAACTTATAACTAAAAAGTTATAGTAGCCTTGCATACCTTTAATTTGATCTAAAGAACACAAAATTTCATGAAGCATAGAATTTTCTATGATTTTTACACATAACATGAGCTGCATTTTTGGATTGTGAACCTACTATTTTGCAAATGAATTTAGACGAAGTAATTGAGGATGAGTGTAGATGATATTAACTATAAAGATGTAGTAGACTCATTCATGATTCCTATGAAACTAATAAATCTATTTTTGGAGTAGTATTGAAATTTATATGATTTTTTCAATACCATTGGGTTGATGTCTTTTATCTAGTTGTCCTAAAATATTTACAACGTATTAAATTGGATTTTAAATTGGAATGTTAGTAAGATGTACCTTAAGATAAATTAAGAGGTAATTAAAAGATGAGGTTGAAATGTTAAACATGTGATGTTTATAAGGGTTTTAACTCATCAAGTGTTATTGAATATTGTTATAAGAAATTGGTCACTTCATGACTGATAATAGCAAAGAGAATGAATAAAAGGAGTTATAAGATGTTTAATGAATAGAAAATTTTATAATAGATTATGAATAACCTGGAAATATTAGGAATATTTTTGAATGTGTGGATTTTAGAGACTGAGCGAGACCTAGAATACCGGCAGGTTATGATATATGAAATTTGAGAAGTAGCCAGTGTAAGTTAATTTTCTCTTTGAGAAGTAGCCAGTGTGGGCTAACATTCTCACTGTTTGATTTAAGTCCGGTGGGTAAGTTATCTCTAGGTCTTAATAATTATAATTAAACCTAAAGACAGGTACTAAGGGGAGATGTGATGAAATATGGGCAAACATGAGTATGAGGGTCGTATTTGATTCGCGGTGGGAGATTATCTTCGGAATTATCGAGGTGTAAGGCGTAATGTCCAAAATCACTCGCGGTGGGAGATATTACTTCATAATTATTAGGATCAAGATTCGCGGTGGGAGATTATCTTCAGAATTATCGGGGTGTGAGGCATGATGTCCAAAATCACTCACGGTGAGAGATATTTCTTCAGAATTATTGGGATCGAGGCGATGCTCGTTGGATATTTGTGTGATGAGGTACCATATGACTCGAGGTGTGGTTATCGTCTCCAGAATTATCGAGGTGTGAGGCAAGACGTCCGAAAATCACTCGCAGTGGGAGAATGACTCTCAAGAATTATCGGGGTCATGGCTCGCAGTGTGGGTTTCTTCTCCAGAATTATCGGGGTTACAACTCGCGGTGGAAGAGCGATTCTCAAGAATTATCGGGGCAGTACTAGATAATCACAGGGTATCTAAATCTTACATTAGTCACCATAGTAGGATTACATAACGAGGGATTGAACCCTATAATGAGGAGTACGATAAGGGCTTGCCCTCAGACCTATTTAGTATGGAAAGCATAGAATCTGAACAAGTATACATTAGTGTCATCGTAGTATAATATCTGCATTAGGCATTAAGTTCATATCATACACTGACATGTTTAGGATAGTCACTTTTCCCACTTTGTTGTGCATTCAAGTTTGTGTTTGTTAATGTAGAAAAATTGCTTTATTATAACATTGTGTCAGTTGTATGCAACTGACGTGCCCACAGTTTCCCAGATGCAGAATTGGACTTGGTATGGGCTTGAAGACAATGATGAGTTGATTACAAGATTGAAGAATATTCATTATTGTAGATTGTATTCTATTCATTTAATTTCGCTGTGTTGTTGTAAAGAACATGTTGTAAATAAAAAGTTTTAATTTCCTTGAAATTTTGTACAAATTGAAGTAAAAGATCCTGTCTTTGCTACGAACTGCCAGTGTTTGGAATTCGAGGCGTTACATAACTAGTGTATGTTAAAAAAAAATAAAAAAATCTAAAACGAAGAAGATTGAATTCAACAAAACACAAACAATAAATTATGAACTAGTAATAAATTAACTACTAAAATCTAAAAAAGTGAAAGAGATAACAATGCTAATTCTAAATTTAAATAAATACAAAAATACTGTATGAGTGTAGTTGAAGAATGAGAGTAGAGAGAGTTGAGAGCTTGTTCTTGCATGATGGATAGCACTTAAGTCTTAAGAGAGTAGAGAGAGTTGGAAGCTTGTTCTTGCAAGATGGAGAGCACTTGAGTCTTGAGAGAGTTGAGAAAGTTGAGAGAGTTATTGATTGTTGTTGATGTTGATTCCACAATTTGCTGATAGAGTTGAGAGAGAGTTGAGAGAGTTAAGTGAATTTGTGAAGAGAAATGAATGAAATAGTATTGTATATATAGATTGTGTATATTTTCGGATTTTTCAAAATACCCCCCAAAACTAGCTAGTAAATTTTCGTTGGGAGGTGGTAATTATATAAATCCATTTTTTTAGTGAATTTTTTTTTAAAAAATTAAAAAAAAAAACGCAACCAATGGTCGATCCGGACCAGACTGAGCTGGTTCAAACCGGTCCCGGTTCAACACGGGCTGGGCGGCAACTGGGCTGTGCCACCGCGGGTTTTGGAGGGGGGATGTGGGGCCCGCCCACGACCGGGGTTGGGAGGGGGTTAGGGTCCGGGTTGGTGGCGGTCCGGTCCCGCACTGAACCAGCCCAGATGCCACACTAAGGTTGGCTCCGGGTAACAGTTATTTGTATAGTGCTATTCCGACAAGATACACTTTTTTTCCCTTTTGTTTTTTCCCCTTTCTTCATCCCTTTTTTTTTTGGTTTTAAAGTTTTTGTGTAGACACCACTCACAACTTTTAATGTTGTCATTTTGTTCATCTCAATTTTATATTTGTTTAAATGCTACTCACAAATTTTTGTATTTGTTTAAATGCCACCGGTTTGTATATGGGTGGGGGGTACTGCAGCAATGTAGAGGTCATCGAAGATTCGAATTTCAAAAAAGAAAAATTCATCTATTGAGAGAAAAAATACAAGTACTGTTTAATAATGTTTTTTTGATGAACCGGATAGTCTTACGACTCCAGCCATCACAAAAATATATATAAATCAAAGACAGTCAATACAAATAAGGTTTTACAAGTAGTAAAACACCCAAATTCAACGCAATAAACAAAAGAGGAAAACGGAAGCTAATAAAGGCCAACAACAGACATCACAACGAAGACAAAGACGATACAGCGCAAGAGAGCAGGAAGAGGACGTTGCCGATGCGACTGCCAACTGAGAGAATGGCACCCATCAACACCATCCCCCAATCCAGGAGCCCGAAGCCGTTAAAAAGTGCAAAAGACTGCTGCAATCGCACTCCGAAAGATACCATGGAGGGAGAGTCCGAAGTCCCCAACGTCCCAGACGGACATGAAGGGCCCTAGCAGCCTCCCAACAGCGTGACCTGAACCAAGCACCACCGCTGAGCAAACCGAGCGGAACCAACGCCTAAGCCCGAAGGCAAGAAACAACAGAGCACACCAAAGACCAAGGAAAAACAGACTCCCTACCAGACACAACCAATAGATGGACAAGGAGGCAACCCCCTCATTGGCCATCGCTCCACAAAGCCCCAACGATAGAAACAAACATGGAAAAAAGATAAAGGAACATATCGTCTGAAACAAAAACACCGAAAACACCCCCAAACGAACAGAAAAAGAAAACATCACAACCAATACAGAAACATCAACAACAACAAAGCCACTGAAAGACGAACAACAGCGGCTACCGCAACATCACAAGGCCCTAACCATAAGCACCAACAGCCACAACAAAAATACATGAAAAAGGCTTATGAATCCATAGTCATATGCTATCCACCTATTAGTTACAAAAAGCCATTAAGGCAATAAAGGCCAAGGCCAAAATGACCAGAGGAAAGAACAAAATGAAAGCAACATAACCAACAACACTTCCCTGGATTAAATCCACTCCTGATGGAACAGGGGCTACAACCTCAGCTGCAAGAGATGGAGAGGAGAAAAGCTAGGTACACAGGAGCTAAAATAGACTGGCGTAGGGAAAGCCAAACCCCAAAAAAACAGATGAATGAAGCTGTGGCATGAGAGAAAGCCAAAACTGCCTCAACCCTGCAAATAAAGATGAAAGCCATAAAAATTAAACTCCGACAACCAACAAACTCAAATAGCATTAAGAGTGCGGAGGCAAGAAACAGAGTCCTCTAGTCTATTACAGCACAGCAACTTTCTAGCTTCGACTTTTAATGTCGGAGCCCAGAAATTGAATAGAAATAAAAAATCCTCAATTAATGTGGATATGGGGGAAGCGCAGTGACTGAACAATCTCTTATTTCTTTCCAACCACATAATCCAGATGATAATTTGCACGGAAAGAATCCAAGATCTACGATATTTGAAATACGTCTGACTCAATGACCAACAGGAAGGTAAGTTAGAGGGGATATAAGGGAACTCCCATGCCAGAACACAAATTTTCCATAGGGGATTGATGAAATCGCAACTAACAAAAAGGTGATAAGCGTCCTCCTCCTGGTCCGAGCAAAGAGGACATAGTTGCCCCCATGCTAGATTTCTTTTATTGAGGACGTCAACGGTAAGAAGTTTTTTATAAAGGGCAAGCCAGGAAGTGATTTTAACCTTAAGAGGATAACAGGAGCTCCAAATGAAATCGGCAAAGCGGGACTTTATGCCTCGAAAGTTAAGGAAGTTGTAAAAGGATTTAACGGAGAAGTTTCCTGCCGAAATCCATCTCCAGGAGAACTCATCCTTAGGGTACCACGGATAGTTATAGAGCATTGAAAGAAGTTCATCACGCACCGAGACCAGGTGCGGCGGTAGTACTTCCGAGAATGGAATATGCCAATATCTTTGCGAGTTAACCAACATGAAATGATCAGCTACTAAGGCAACAGGATTGGAGGCCAGACGGTATAGAGATGGGAAAGCAGAAGCAAGTTTGATGTGACCTATCCAGAGATCAGTCCAGAACCTGGTCTTGGATCCGTCACAAACAACATGAGAGATACCGCATTGAAATGCATCCACAGCTTTCCAAACCCCTTTCCAAAACGGAGAAGCGTTGTGATGAATGGTGGAGGGGAATTCCCACCATTGGTGGGAAGAGAAATAGTTGGCTTTGATACTAAGAATCCAAGGTAGGTGATCACTTTTAAGAAATCTCCATAGCCATTTGCTCAATAGTGCGATGTTATGGTTCCTGAGGTTTAAGACCCCAAGACCCCCATCCGCTTTGGAGGAACAAACTAACTTCCAATTGCTCAGGTGGGCGCTCGGCCTGAAATTGGATGAGCCTGTCTAGAAAAAATTACTTCTGATTTGGTCAATCCTTTTGATGACCCAAGAGGGAATATAGTAGAAAGACATCATGTATAGGGGAATAGACGACAGAACTGAGTTCAACAGGATGAGTCTACCACCATGGGAAAGAAGTTTTCCAGTCCAAACGTTGAGTCTGGATTCGATTTTATCCACCATGGGAATCAGTCGGATTTTTTCAGCTTACCCCAACGAAGAGGGATCCCCAGGTATAGGATGGGGAAAGAAGCAATAGGGCAGTTAAAGAAGTTGGAAATCTCGATTTGGTGATTTGAGGAACTGCCCAGCCAAAGGACGGAGGATTTTAGAAAATTAGTAGAAAGACCCGAAGCCAGCTCAAAGCAATACAGCAACAGTTTGAGGTTTCGAAGCGAGTTAGAGTTCAGTTTAGCGAATATGATGGTGTCGTCGGCATATTGAAGGTTGAGCACACCACTGAATTGATGCGATTGCCCTAAACCTTCAATGACATTCGACTCCCAGGCATTACGAAGAAGCTTACTAAACACATCACCGACCAGGGAGAATAAGAGAGAGGAGAGTGGATCCCCTTGACGGAGACCACATTTAATCTTAAACTTATTGCCTTTCGTTCCATTGATGAGAATAGAGGAAGTGCCAGAGAAGAGACTGGATTTGATCCAAGCAATCCATTTCGGCCCGAAACCCCGATTAACGAGAATATCAAAAAGAAACTCCCAGTTAACGTTGTCGTAAGCTTTTTGGAAGTCTAGTTTTAACAAAATCCCTTCGGAATTAGAATAGTGACAATGAGATATCACTTCTTGAGCTGAAGCAACACTATCCAGAATAAACCTATCTTTGATGAATCCCGATTGGGCGGGATCTATGAGGGGAGAGATAATAGCACTAAGACTAGCCGATAATACTTTCATGATAATTTTGAAAGAAGTGTTGATCAGGCTAATTGGCCTAAAGTTCGTCAGAGAGTTAGCTCCCGCTAGTTTGGGAATGAGCACAATGTGTGCATAATTGATGCGGTCAAAAGAGAACGATCCCTTATGAAGGTCATCAAACAATTGAAATAGATCGTCTTTAAGCCAGTGCCAAAATCTTTGAAAAAAGAAAGGCGGGAACCCATCCGAGCCAGGCGCGGAGTCACTTTATAATGCAAACACCGCCGATTTGATCTCTTCTAAAGAGAAGGGAGCTTCGAGCGAAGAAAGGTCCAGGGACTGGGGTCCGTAAAGGTGCTGCCAATCGAGGCGAATGGAACGTTGCTTGTAAGAACCAATGAGGTTTTTATAGAAAGAAAGGAAGGCAAGATGGATCTCGCTGTCTGAAGTAACCTCACTCCCATCGTGGATGATGGAGGAGATCCTATTACAACGTTGCCTATGAGAAGCAAAATTTTGAAAGAACGCAGTATTGCTGTCTCCTTCCTTAAGCCAACTTAACTTGGCTCTCTGAACCCATTTGATATGATCTTGATGAAGGAGGTTGGCATAGTCTCGCTTACACGATAGCCTTTCGGAATGCAGGGCCTCAGACATGGAGCCCCGTTCCTCGAGCTTATCAATGGAATCAATTGAAGAGAGAAGGAAATTTTTAAGGAAGGAGGTGTTATAATGTCTTTCGTAACGCCAAATCTTACACCCGAATTTGATAGCGTGGAGCTTGAGAAGGATGTTACCCAGCCCGGAAGAACCGGTAATCGAAGATAAACATTCAACGATAAGGTTGACAAAAAGTTGATCTTGCAGCCAGAATTTTTCAAAACGGAATTTGTGGTGATAAGTGAAGGGGAAGTTAGAGTGAAGGGCGATGGGAACGTGGTTAGAGGAGGGATTGGGAAGGGCGTTGGAGAACGTGTTAGGAAACTGGGACATCCAGCCTTGGGAAACAAGAAAACGGTCGAGCTTAGCTAACGAAGGAGGTTGACGAAGGTTAGACCAGGTGAAGGATCTACCATTCAAAGAAAGATCAATCAATTGCAGGTCACGAATGCAGTCGTTGAAAAAGCTAAAGTGAGAATAAGAGGAAGATGGGTTAGACCTTTCGAAGGCAAACCTGGTGATGTTAAAATCACCACAGAAAAAAACAAAGACCATTCATGTAACAGTGAAGCGATTGGAATTCGTTCCAAAAAAGCTGCCGCATGTCCGAAGTGGAGGGACCATACACCGAGATAACGGAGAGAATGGAGTTGAAGGCCGTCCAATGCAGTTGGACGATAAGAAAAAAATTAAGACGTCGAACTACGATAAGCAAGAAAATTGATTCTTTAAATCCCAGTAGGATCCCTCCCCTAGTATTTATCACGTCTAAGGAAATCCATTTAGAGATGATGGATCCTCCTAACGTACGAAAGGTACTAGGGGACGGAGAATCAAGCTTAGATTCTTGAATCGAAATAAGGTCACAGTGAGAGGATGCGATCAATTGAAAAATCGCCCTCTGTTTAACGGGGCAATTGAGACCCCTAATGTTCCAGGATAAGCTAATCATAAAGGAGTTGGTGCTCCCAAACTCTGTTACGTTCTTTCTGCCTAATAGAAAACAGCACATGCAAGTCGCCCAATTAAATTAAAAAACCCATGTTCTGGGCGATTGAAGCTAGTTGAAAATCCGATAGAGAATCAAACTGAGGCTTGAAAATAGAACCTAAAGGTTTTTCCGAGGAGGTGGGAAGAGTATGAGGATGCTTAGAAGCAGGAGAGCGACAAGATCGCGGCAAAGAGCCTGAAGCTGCTAACGCAAGCTCTGATCTTCTTGCCAGAATGCGAGCACTAGATCTGATAAGACGGGATTGACGATCACAGACCCTAACAACCGAGGATTGATCTTTTTTATGAATAGATGTTAGAAGAGGCAAATTGTCAGAAACAATAGAGGGAGGACCAGGGCTCGCTGAATTAGCCAGAGCGAGTGCGGTCACACTACCATGGGAAATCGCACTCGCCCTGGTGTGAAACACCCTGGATTTACCACCAATCCGATCCAAAAGATCGGGCGATAACCAAGCACAATCACAGAGAGAAGAAGAGAGGGCAGGGGAGAGAGAGTGCTAGAGTTGGAGGGAAGAAAAGACACTGAATGTGATGCTCATCTTCCCCAAAACTTGAAATAGCCAAGCAATGTCAATAAAATCTAAATGAAGAGCTATAACAGAGGAAAAGTTCAGGGTTACCTTCTTGAGAGATTGAGCCCGGTTCAAATCAGATTCCTCCTCGAGAAGCAAGTTGTCCTGGTCAATCCACCCCTCTTCTTTAGCAGACTTAAGGGAAGAGATGGGTGGAAGAGCCGGTGACGAAGCCGAAGCTGAAGGAAAGTGAGCCAGCTTCTGAAACTTGTCCCAATCCGAGGCAAAATGGGGGTTGACCTCCCAAGCAGGCCAACTAGAAGCCGGATCAGAGGGCTGCGAAGAGGAGACGGGGAGAGGAGGATGGACCTTCTCTAAATTGGAGACCTTAGGCTGGCCGAAGTAAGCGGAAGAGGGGGAGGAAGAGGTGAAGTAGAAGACCCCGTGGCATTACCCTTACCCGCTTGAAGAGAAGAGATCTCTGGGTTGATCCAAACTAGGTTAGGAGCCTTGGAAGGGGAGCTCTTCTTGATGCTGTGGGATGAAGAATTCTTGATGGGATACTGAATTTTTTTCTTGTTGGGTCCCTTCAGCGAACCTTTGACAGATGGCGGATCAGCTTTAGACCAAGAGGAGGACCCCAGGTGAAATGGAGCAGGGGACGGCAGCTTGAAATCGGGCTTGGGGGTGCTGGTCAGAGGCAGCTGAGAGGAACCAGCCAGGGAAGATGAGTCGTGGTATTGAACGGTAACCGTAAAGGAATTGGCTCCATCGTTCAGACAATAGACTTTGATGCGCTCAGAGTGCTTAGGGCACTGAAAGAGCGCCTGGACCTGAAGACACCCCGATGCCAGCTTAGCCGTAGAGGAGATACTGATAATGTCTCCGATACATTTAGACATGTTACCAACCAGCCTCAACGATTCACAAAAGGGGGGGAGACCAAGGAGCGTAACTTTGGTCGAGGTAGCACTGAAAGCTTTAGTCGGAGGAGAGAACTGAACCCATTTCCGAATAGCGAGATGGATAGCACCGATAGACAGGGAAGTGTTACCAATAAGTTCATCGAGAATTTTAAGAGAAGGGCAATGGATTACCACATCTCTGTTAGAGCAAGTGCTCAGCACCCAATCCCAATCTTTCACATTACAAGAAATGCTAAGAAACGAATTCAGCGTAAAGAAGGGAATGGATCCACCAAAAAAGGAAATGGCTCCATAAGTGTCGAAGAATTTTAACTTATCGGACAGCTCCATTTTCAGGATGAACACCCGAGTAACGGTGGGCTTGGACTGTAGGGTTGGAGTGACTGGCTGGGCTGCCGGAGGGGGAAGAGGACAGTCGGCGATATTGTCAGCGATAGGAGGAGTGGGGAGAAGAGGGGATCTGGGCTGCGCTTTCGACTTAGAGGGTTTGGAAGGATGATCTTCCGCCAGCTTTCGCTGCAAAGAAGGAAAGTCAAGAGCGGCTAAGACTTGCTCAGGGATGGGCCCTCCCACCGTGAGGCCTAGTAATTTCTGGAGGGAGAAGCACCGGTGGCGAGCATGACCAGTCTTCAAGCAAAAGAGACATTTCATTTTCGAAGAGCAAAATTGCTTAACGTGCCCTGGCTGAAGGCACCTAAAACAGGTGAGCGGTGAGCGGTAAGAAAGAGGGCGAGGATGTAAGGAAGAAGAAACGATAGTGCCACCGAATTGGCAGGAGAATGGGTGTTTAGAGAGAAACGGAAGCTTCTCGATAGAAGGCTTGGGGAGATAGGAAAGGACGGGCCCAAAGTGGCCCAAAAGGGAAGAACTTCTTTCCCCCAAATATTTGTTTTTTTTTTTTTTTTAAACTACATCAACCCAAGAAAGTTCCATGGGCCCGATAAACCAAACACTAAAAAAGAGGCCCACAACGGAGGAGCAGCGAAGATGGAAATGGAGGAGCAACGAAAATGGAAATGGAACTAGAAAAAACTAGCAGTGTAGCACACTGGAGGGGGCGAGAGCCGCACAAACCAGCTACAAACGCCACGCAAAGTGCGCTAAAATGCACAACACCAACGTAGAATGCCAGGTGAACAGGGGGAGAAGGTGCGGAGTGCACAAGAAAGGGGGGGTACGCCACAAGACTTAGGTGGATACCTAGCCCCAAAGAGATCGGATAGAGAAACACACCACCGAAAATCCACACAGAAGCTACCCAGAAACTGGGAAAAGAAATAAATTTTCAATAGTGAAACTTACAGAGATGGGTTGAGATGTAGAATCAACAGCTATGCACTCAATAAACCTCCGAGCTCAAGGGAAGAGGAATAATAACTCACGCTAGGCGAGCCCTAGCCAAGATACGCACTCCAAAGAAGACGAAGATGACGGAGCGGATCAACAATAGAGGACGCGAGTATAGCCTGAATCGTCCCACACGATGAAACAGCAACAAAAGGGAGGCACCTTGAGCTGAATTAGGGACAGGGGCCGAATGGACCGAAGCAGGGAGGCTGATAGGGGGGAAGACGGAAAAGAAATGCCCTGACCGAAAGATGAAAAGGGTATGCAGATCTAGACGATATCTAACACTTTTGTGAAGGGGAGGGAGGTGGAGAGGGAGTAGTCGCTCTAGATCTGATGGCTAAAACGGAGAAGATAGGGCCAAAAAGTCACCAGAGCTTTGTTTGCAGAGCAGTCAGTTTCTTTTCAAAATTGGATTGTACTGTTTAATAATGTTGTACATAAATACATAAACAACATTACTGCTTAATAATGTTGTACATAAATACAAAGTGCTAAATGAACACTGAGACAATATTAAGAAATTAAAAGAAAAAATCATCAAAAAAAATAAAAAACATAGAAGAAAAATTTGTCACCATATGTAGGATCCGCCTCTACCATGCACGTGGCGGCCGTCCAGCCAGCCGACCTGAAATTAACCAAATCAGATTTTCTCTAATTCCAAATTTGCACTTCATCCTCATTTTCTTTTTTCTCAAGTTTTCTAACAATAAAAACAAAACCAAAAATTGTTTGTTCAGTTGAACAACGAGAGGCGAAAACCGATCACAATGAACAACGAAGTAACATAGATCATACCAAACACAGAATCACACAAGATTTGTCCCGGTTCGGTAAACCTAATCCGGGAAAAATAACTGAAATATTATTCAACTAAAGAATATACAAGATTTACAATACTCTCACCAAGAACATATCTATCTCTCGAACCTCATGAGAAGATACTCTTCTGTTTACAATGGAAAACTCTCAGTACAAGTATTACCTCTCATGGAAGCCATTACATTAATTTAAAGAGATCTAGAAAATCCTAAGTTATAGTCTTGATCCATCACCGTCCAATATACCCTGAAAGAGAAAGACATGCGATGAAAGACGTACGATATAATTTGGAGAGCAAACTTGGGTTCAAACACTCCCCAAGGATCTTGCCCAGTATTGCTGATCTGCTACCTACGGTCTACTGCTCAAAAGAACAGTCGACTGTTATGCAGTCGAAAGCATCCCGAGATCAGCTCTGGATGTTGTAGTCGACTGCCCAATATGGCAGTTGA
This sequence comes from Hemerocallis citrina, assembly GCA_017893485.1. Classification (NCBI taxonomy): domain Eukaryota; kingdom Viridiplantae; phylum Streptophyta; class Magnoliopsida; order Asparagales; family Asphodelaceae; genus Hemerocallis; species Hemerocallis citrina. Next base: position 69,077,639 of record CM030366.1, read on the forward strand.
TTGCTACCTCCCTAACAATCCAGAAACAACAACTCTTTGCCTCCCTTCATCGCTTCAAACCTCTTCTCCCTTTGTCCTATTTTCTTTCCATCGAACGTGTATTATGCAAGACATAAACCCAACATAAACATTATTCCATCTCAAATGATTTTTTTTTTATTTTCCAATCTTTGACTTATGTACAATAAAACGATCACCTTAGGTGTTCATGAGTAATGGATGGTATCCTAATTGAGGTTCATGAAGCGAAGGCGAGGTTGGAATATCCAACTCTGGCTGCTCATCTCTTTCTTTCTGCTTGTATCTATCAGTTTTAGCTTGACAGCCGATGATTTGGATTCTATAATCCAAAATTACGCATTCAAGGCGCAAGCTCAGCAGAAGACCGGGATTGTGTGCTCGTGCACCTACGAAGGACGAGGAAGTGGGTGACTTGGGGTGTGGTGTTCGCAACTGAGGTTGCAAACTTGTCGGTGTTGTGTTTGTTAGGGGCATGGATTGCTAAGTCGTAGCAGAGGAAGAGGGATGAGAATGTGAGAAGGGCCGAGGTTGGGGAGGTTTTGGAGGATTTTTGGGTGAATGGAAACAGGATGCCTTCAGTTTCGATGCGTAGGACTCGACCTGCGCTAGAACAGGGAGAAATGCCTTTTCAGTGTCATCTTTTTTCCCCTTTCCTTGTTGTAAATTAAATTAAACTATTAAAAATGATGATAGGAAGTGTTTTTCTTATTTTGAGTTTTGTTTATTTTTAATTGAGTCAGTAACGATAGCATTGCGTACTGAAAGAAATTATAAGTCTGTAGTCAGAGATCTGGATCTAGAACTTGAATTGTTTTATCGAAGGGGGATAAGATTACAGTAGCCAATGCTTGCAGAAATGTTGGAACTTGACGGGATTAAAAATCTTAGTATATACAGATAAGGTTTGTCAAATGATGGTTTGATGCACGTCTGAATTTCAGATACATGCATCACCACCTGTACAGAAAATAACCCAGGATTAGATAGCTAAGAACAAAAAAGTTCCTTTTAGAAATTATACACCCCCTCAATGAGTTATATAGCAAATAACTTCCCAGTTTATAAGATTGACATGAACAAAGACAGGAAGACTTGTAATGTTTACGCCTATTTCCTGAAACACTAGGATCAGCGCCATAAACTTGCAATCGATTTGCAATGGAAACATGAACTCATTAACATGTTGTACCAACGGAGTCTAGATTTCTTTGCCAGGGCCCAGAAGTGAACTAGTGAACATAGAGTAGAGAATTGCTGTCAAATTGTTCATCATTTACCAAAGTAGAAAATCATCTCCTCTCCTAATGAAATGTTCTATCACAAAAATGTGCTGCATGCATTTCCAATGGGTTAAATAATTAGGACAACCAGTTACGAAAAAGAATAATAATAATTCGAAGGGCAACGTATGACAATTTTGTCTCGATCAAGGATACTGGACTAAAGCCAACCTAAGAAGACTATTCCAGAAGCACTGGACTGGAGCCAAATGCCTCAAGTACAGGACAGAAAGAAAGGTGTAGCCATTCAACAAGAGAACGACACAACACTACAAGAGTTAAAGTTGTAGGTAAAAGCTAAATCAAAATTGGGAAATCCACCAAATTGCTTGTCCATGCAATTAAAGTACATAGGGGTGTGAAGCTTCCGAATTTAATTCCAAAATTGGGAGAAAGAGAGTTTGACCTCAAGAATTCAAATCTCCAATATAGAACTCATCGACCATGTCGAAGACCCTAGTTGCATGTTGTGGCCTGCAGGATGCAAAAAGAAACAGAAACTTTTAGAGCAGTTGGACTGAAGGAAACGACAAATGAGTGAGAAAAATATCACTTTAATCCACAATAAAAATGCATATGGATAGACGAACACACAAACACAAATTTTATGGCTTTGTCTAGTATTGTTATGAAAAAAGGAAAAAAAAAGAAAAAGAGAAAAGGAGCATACTGTAGGAGGAAATTTCTCTCATACAGACTAGTTGTACACACAAGGTAGGATTCTATGTTAGAAAATGGGTATTTTATACACCATTTACGAACCAGTTTTGAGCAATTTTCGAGTAAGATCCTCAATGAATTATTGAGAGATCTTGATTGATTTGTGTTCTCTTTCGTGAGTAGATCAAAATCGTATATTAATTTGTTAAAAATGGTTAAGGGGTGAATGAGAAATTGTCTCTCAAAGTGAGACGTTTTCATTCTTGAAAATGGGTTGAGGGAACATAGTCCCACATCGGAAAAATCAAAGAAATTTTTTTTTGATATAACAGGATAGAGTCGGACGGCTCCAGCCCACAAATATATTAAACACGAAAAGGTACAAAGTCCATAATACAAGCGCCAAACAGAAAAGGGTAAAATACAAACAGTTTACAGGGTGGAAACTGAATGCCTAAAAATACAAACTCGAAGAAAAGATAAAATTAACAGAACTCCGAGATACTGAGATAGTAGCTTCAGGACAGCCCAACGGGAAATGGCCACCAACCACCAAAACGGAGCCGCAGCCAAGGAGCAACAGTGAGGGACCAAAAACACGGAGCTCAAATAAAAGAAAGAAACATCACTGAAGGGCCCAAAAAAAACCACAGCCCATCGAGCACACCACCCACAGGCTAACCTACACAGCGCACAGAAAACAGAAACACAGAACAAACCACAAAACACAAGCAGGCATAGACGCAGTGAAGCCTGACACACCCACCTAAAGAGTGGAGGGGATGCAGGAACAGTACATCAAAAGTATAATAACAACAAGCACATGTGGAACAATCACAGTGAACCGCAGTAGCCTACCAATAACTGCAAGAGCACCAGAACAACAAAACCAAACAACTAGTACATTCACTACTGCAGCGAGTAGATACATAACAGTAAAGGAGGAGAAGGGAACTCCCACACAGGCCGGAAGGGGGGCAAAAGAAAGCCACCACTACCATGATGAGGAGAGAATGAACACACAAAAACTATGAAATAAGAGATAAAACAGCCACCAAAATTAACAGCGCCGTAGGACTGCCACCAAGCAGCGCGAAATAGACCCACTGCAACCTGCAAACAAAAGTGCGGATGCTGCGGCAAGAAGCAAAGAAACATAGTAAACCGGAAGCAACCTGAAAACTAAAGCCCAAACTGCAGGCAAATAACCACAAAAATAGAGAAAGAAAGCAGCGAAGGCGCTCCCAACTTCATATCTGTGCAGGTAGAAGAGAAGAATACATAAGCAGTAGCACAGAACATAAATCGCAGAAAGAAACAGGTTGTGTGGGGAAGTAACAGTAGCATTAAAAGGCGTAAAGGAAATTAATCAAGAGAAGCGGGAAAACCATGCTCATTGAAAAAACACAAAGCATTATCGATACGGTGCAGCTGCAATTGAAAAATCAAAGGAATTAGAAGATGATATATAGTAACCTTCTTCTAAGCATTGTAAGATAGCTAGAAGAGAGGCTCTCTCTCGCACGCGTAGGGGGTACAAATCTTGGTGCGACTTGTGTGCGCCCACACGTCCTGCAGACACGAATGCTGCAGAGCCACCTTTTGCTGCGGTTTTGATTTTTTCCTTTGTAAACCGCTGTTATAAATGCAGAAAAAGTTTTGTCTACCGTTCGAGTGCACTATTAAACATTTTGTTTGCCATTACATTGTACGCATTCAATTGACTGTCTGCAGTTACACTGTGGCATTCAGGACATTGACTACTGTCTTCCGTTATAGTGTACACATTCAATACAATGTCTGCCATTACACTGAAGGCATTCATAGCTTTGTCTGCCGTTACAAGTGTCTAACCCTGACTTTATATATAGAGCCCCCCTCTCTCTATCTTCCCTGCACAGAAAATTCTCTCATCTTTCCTTTTTTTCTGTTATGTCCTCTTCCGTTCGCTGAATCCATTCAGTAAGGTGATAGCGTTTTGACGCTGCCAGTTCGAGAGCATTGAGTGGTGACTATGTGAACCCTCTGTGTCGTTGCATCCTGGGAGACAGGTACCTCAACTAGTTCCAACACCCGGACGAAGCGAAAACTGTTTTAAGGAGATTGTGTGCTACACAAGCCTCGACATCAAATCGGTTTGATTTATTATTTTCTTTTTTCATTTAACTTTATTGGTTTCATTTCTCTCCTCCTACTCTAGTTTTTGTGCCTCTCAATCGTTTTGTTTTATGCCAAACTTTTGTAACCAAAGTTGTAACAAATAGTATAAACATTGAAGAAGTTGGTTTTATTGTAAACAAATTTTGTAACACTCTATATAGACAATCCATTCCGTTCATCACTTCCCTTAAGTTGTAAGATGCATGTACAAAATTTGAACTCGTTTAGAGGCTTCTTACCCATTCATAGCATGGAGCCAGTTGCTATGTGTTGCTGCTGAATCGGGTGTGGAGGTAATAGACAGAATTTGTAGGTTCGTAGGAACTCGAATGGGCTGAATCCTACTTCTTCCTTGTTGACAAGTTGACTCCTTGGTGCTCCCGCGAACCTGCACAAACGTTCAAAACACCGGGATGGATCCTGACGACGAACCCTCCGACGCTCTTGTCAATACTAGAAAAAGTAAAGGGAAAGAGCTTGAGTAGACAAAGAGTCATCACCTGTGACAGTAGGAGGTAAAGGGTATTTATAGTCGCCGTGGGGATCTCTTTCAGGATCAAGATGAATCCCTACTTTCCAGTGTGGCTGGATAGGGGTTGAGACCCGTTCTCAGCTTAACAGATCCGTTCATGGGTTAGTGAGTCCAAAAGGAGAGACCCGGTTCCCAATTCGGACCCGTCTGTAGGTGAAATTACCATCTTGCCCCTATGACTTCAAGATTCGTGCCCACTTTGAACGGTTCCAATTTAACCCCATTTTTCAGCCACATCACGAGTCCCCCACTTCCAGAGATTCTGTGTTACCGCCTTTGGGGAGTAATTTTATTATTCTAATAGCGTATAGGGCTTTATCGGAGCCCTCGAAGGGTGTTCGAATCTCGTTGGAGGGTTGACGATGCTTTTCTAGGCAAGTAATGTGCTCAAGTTTGCTCCCAAGCTCTTCTGGATTTTTGGTGATTTTTCCCCATTTTAAAATTATTTTTTCGAATTAGTTATTTAATTTTGCGAAGCAACGATCTAATTTCGAGAAGCATTAACTAATTATTCTAACGAATAATTATTTATCCAGGAGTTTCAAAATATTTTTTCCGAATTTATAATTATTTTTTAGAATTTTTAATTAATTTTTCCGAATTTTTAATTATTTTTTGCAATTTTTAGATAATTAATTCGAATTTTAATTAAAATAAAATGATTTATCACCGGATTTATGATGTGGCGCAATCGGAACCGCCCATCGTGCATCGGCACGAAGTTCTGAAAGATCAGACGGTGGGGCGGAATTGAGCGACATGGACGAATCTGCGACCTTGATCAGGTCGTGATGCGAGTTTTGAAGTGATCTGATGGCTCGTGTCGCTCGGCAGAATTTTCTCCGTATGGGCAGCTCGGAATGCCAGTCGCTCGGAGTGGGATTCTGAGCGACGTGGCATAATTTGGGGCGTCCATCTGGCATAGGCGCAAATATCTTGACGATCCGACAGTGGATCTGTATTTGGCCATGTGGCCAAATCGGAGACGTTCATCAGGTTTGTGGCACGAATTTTGAGATGATCGGACGGTTCTCATGGCTCGGCAGCATTTTCTCTGCATGAGCAGCTCGATGTGCCATTCGCTCGGATTGGGATTCCGAGCGACGTGGCATAATCTGGGGCGTCCATCTGGTATAGGCACGAATATCTTGACGATCCGACGGTGGATCTGTATTTGGCCACGTGGCCGAATCAGGGACGTTCATCAGGTTTGTGGCACGAATTTTGAGATGATCGAACGGTTCTCATGGCTCGACAACATTTTCTCCGCATGAGTAGCTCGGTGTGCCAGTCGCTCGGATTTGGGTTCCGAGCGACGTGGCACGATCTGGGTTGTCTGATGAAGATCAGGCGCGAATCACGAGGCAAGAAGGTGTGGATCACAAGAAAACGTGATTTTTGTCGACGCGGCAAGATCTGAGCCGTCCGATTAAGATCGGGCACGAATCACGAGGAGAAAGTTGTTTTTCTCCAATGCGCAGCTCGGAATGCAGGTTGCTCGGATTTGGTTTCCGAGCGATGTGGCACGATCTAGGCCGTCGGATGAAGATCAGGCGCGAATCACAAGGCACGATGGCATGGATGACGAGAAAACGTGATTTCGGTCGACACGGCGAGATCTGAGCCGTCTGATTAAGATCAGGCGTGAATCACGAGGAGAAAGTCATTTTTCTCCAATACGCAGTTCGGAATGCAAGTTGTTCGGATTTGGTTTCCGAGCGACGTGGGACGATCAGGGCCGTCTAATGAAGATCAGGTGCGAATCACGAGGCACGAAGGCATCGACCACGAGAAAACATGATTTCGGTCGATGCGGTGAGATCTGAGTCGTCTGATTAAGATCAAGCACGAATCAAGAGGAGAAAGTTGTTTTTCTCCAATACGCAGCTCGAAATACAAGTTGCTTGGATTTGGTTTCCGAGCGACGTGGCACGATCTGGGCCGTCTAATGATGATCAGGCATGAATCCCGAGGCAAGGGACGGGGATCACGAGGATTTTAGCATTTAGGCTTCTGGTGGGCCGTTGTGGGGGCCCAAAGCATTCGAAAGCCCACCCAAATCTGCCTTAACGCTTATATGTTTTCACCACCTCGCCTTCTCCTCATTTCTTGCTCTTCACTTTTACTTCACTTTTCACTCAAGTCGTTTTTGCTCTCGAGCGGCGCTGCTAGCGTTTGTGGCCAAGCATTTTTACTCTCCGGCAATATTTTCGACCGTAGACGTCACTTCAAGGTAAATCATCTTAACCTTAACTCAAAATGTCTAGAGTATCGTCGGGGAATGAGACCTCCACCTCGGACCAAGAGACCGACCGAGCTCTAGTGGTCCCCCCGAGCAAGGGGAAGGAAGTGGCGAAGTCAGCTGTCGTCGAAACTATAGTGGAGAGGGTGAGGGGGGCTGGTGCACTGGGTCGGCTACGTCGATGCTGTCGAGCCTCGGAATGGTCAGAAGCTACTCCGGAGATATTTTGTCGAAGGTGGTGTAAGGGAGATCGGCTGCTTATGAGGAGAACAGTCCGAGGGACCCTTCTGAGGTGGAAGAGATCCCCTCGGTCATGACCGAGGCGGACCTTCATCGAATTAGGAAGGGGTTCTGCATCCCGAAGGAGTACACCCTGCTCCTCCCCGGTCCAGGCTTTCGAGCATGCACGGGGACGTCGCCGAACACCTGCGTCTTCCCGTACGATGCACTCAATGCTGGTCTTCGGCTACCCCTGCCACCATTCGTAATCGAGGTGCTGCAGTGGTACGGCTTGAGTCCGGTGCAGTTCATGCCGAACATGTGGCGGCACGTCATCGCCTTCATCCTTCAGAGCCAGGCAGCCGGTGTCCAGCCCCAGCTCGTCATTCTTTGCAGCCTCTACCAGATCTGTCGAATGAGCAAGATGGAGTACCGGTACTACTTGTCGCCAAGGAAGGGGGTCAAATTGATCGAGAATCCAGACTCCATTAAACATTGGAAGGAGAAGTATTTTTTGATCCGAGGCCCCGAGCCGTGGAGCTTTCCGACGGTGTGGAAGGAGGACGTTCCGAAGTGGACAAAGGCCGAGCCGGTGCTGACTAAAGAAGAAGAGGAGGTCGTGTTGAAGATCCTCGGTCTTCCGACCCTCGGTTGAAAAGATATCATCGAGGAGGTCCTTTTCGGTGGGGGTCTCAGTCCAATCGACCATAGTATGCTCCATTTACTTCTTTTTCCTTAGCTTATATGTGTTTCTTTTTATCTCGCTAACTCTTCTTTTGATTTCTCTTGCTCAGAAGCCCCCGGCATGGACTTCAAGGCTCTTATGGCGAAAAGGAGCGCGGCAGCGGTGAAGGCGACGGACAACAAAAAAAGGAAGAGGACGACGACGGGCCCTTCTTCCAGCCGAGCAGCTCAGACGCCCTCGGCTCCTATGGCCATCGTCGACTTGGTCAGCGACTCCCCCTTGGCTCCACAGGCCACGCTCCCTTCGGCCGATGCCCCCAGGTCTTCGAGCGGGGCATTCTCGGCCGGAGCTGCACTGGCGCTCGAGGTGCCGCCGCTCACGATAGAAGCAGAGGCCATCCTCACCGAGGAACACAAGAGGCTCTCCGTCCCGGACTGGAGAGTGATGAAGCTCGATGGCTTCCTCGGCAACGTGGCAATGTGCATGCGGCCGTGCACCACTTGCCGATCCCGAAGGATCGCACAGCTCTGAAGGCTGGCACAGTCGGCAACGACGCATTGGAGATCGCCCGATGTTCTCACTCTACTCTCTTAAAATTTCAGAGTTCATAATTTTTGGTTCTCACGTTCTTTTGTTTTCAGACCCTCTGCCACTTCAGCCACATGCTCGAGCAGTTCTCCGAGTAGGAGAAGGAGCTGAAGGCATCGAACGACCGAGAGCGGCCAGAACGTGCCAAGGCAGTGAAGTTGTTTGAGGCCGAGCAACGGCTCTCGACATCGCGAGCTGCCAAGGTCGGCATCCTCGAGGCTGTTCTTGCCAAGGCGCTCGAGCGCTCAGCGGCCGAAGCAGCTAAGGTCGAGCTGTTGGAGAAGGAGAAGGCTTGCGTCGAGGAGGAGCTGGCGAAGGCCCTAAAGGCATCGGAGGAGGTGCTGAAGTCGCAGGAGGCGAAAGTGGACGAGGCGAGAAAGGCCATCTAAGACAAGGCGGAGGCCCATATAATGACCAACATGGATGGAGGAGGCCTACGCTCGGGCCCTGAAGCATGTGGCGGCTCGTCTCCCCGACTTCGATAGCTCAGGGTACCACCTCTACGACCCGGTAGAAGGCGAGGAGGTCATTCCGCTAGCCGAGGTCGAGCCCGAAGGGGAAGGTGACGAAGCCGAAGGCGATGACGAGGAGGTGGCGGATCCCGAAGGGACGCTCGTGACTTTACCGAGCGAGAGTGCCTCGGAGCAGCATCTCGAGGTGGCTCCTTGACTTAGTTGTATCTCTTCTTCTTTTTTTCTTATGTATTGCCTCGTTGCGGACTGGCCACCGCCTTTACTTTGAATGAAAAAAATTCTATCTCTTTTTTTGTCCAAGTGTTGGAGAGATTTCAAACTTTCTCTAAGTGTTGGGGAAATTTCAAACTTTGTGTAAGTGTATGAGTCGTGTGAACTTAGTAGCTCCGTGCTCTGGCTCTTTTCAGATCGTAGAAGCGCTACAGATCGCCGAAGTGCCTTGGATGGCTGAAGTGGCTCGTCTCAAGGCTGGTCTAGGGGCGACAAGATTGGGGCTTGCGAGGAACCAAGAGCGGCTTCGCGAAGTGAAGTCGGATCTCCGTAAAGCAAAGTATGAGCTGAATCACCTGAGATCAACCCTAGTTCGACGAGACATTGAAAGGAGGCGATTGGAAGGTATCATTAAAGAGACGACCCCCAAAGGCGATGATGTGGGCTCGTCGGCAGTTGCCAACCTCGGCTTGAGATTTAGGCACCTTCAGCATTCTCTGACTAAGGTGACAATGGAGAGAGATGATCTGAAGAAGGTGACCCTCGAAAAGAGCATGGAGGTTGCTCGCCTCTAGCGAACACTCACCGACCCCTCTCGTGGTGTAGGGTCAACGCGGTTGCGGCGTTTGAAGATAACTGTGAAGGATGAAGAGCAGATTGTTGAGCTTGAGGCGAAGATCGCTCGTCTTCGACCATGATCTTAGAGAAGCAATGTCAGAACTACTTCTTGCACTCGAGAGGAGTATAATATGGGGATATTGTTCCGCGAGCTTGCACTTCGCTCGTCCCCTATTTGTCGAGACCCTGGAGATGCACAGAGTGGGGTGCAGCTTCGTCGAACGGAGCCTCTGTTGGGGCCACCATTAGGTTGGGTGTGGACGATCCTTCTCGGCTTGCAGCCTAGGGACGTCCGTCGAAATAGGGCATCGGCAGCACAACGTTTGTTGCCCCCGTGTGTCTCTTAACCGAAGTATCCCTGCCCCTAGGAGGGGCTGAAGTAGCTTTCTGTGATCTTGTAATCTTTGGTTTCACAAGTTTGGTATCTTGATGTAAAGATGAGTAGTTGGTCTGTAATTAGACTTGTATCTCAAACTTTAATGAAATAGTACTTGTCTTGTGAACTCATGTGTTTTGCTGGTGTTTGTAATTGTCAATAGTTGTGAGAGCAATTCCGAATGGCGAACCACTTCGTACTCGCTTACAAGCAAGTAGTTGAAGCGGAATCGAACCGAGTGTTGGACTCTGAACTTGTCGTTTAGAGAGTATCAACAGCTGTGGTAGCAATTTTGAATGGTGAAACACTTCGTACTTTCTTAGAAGCAAGTAGTTGAAGTGAATTCGAACCAAGTGTTGGACTCCGCACGCGTCGTTTAGAAAATATCAACAGTTGTAGGAGCAATTCCGAATGGTGATCCGCTCCGTACTCGCTTAGAAGCGGGTAGTTGGAGCGAATTTGAACCTAGTGTTAGACTCCAAGCTTGTCGTTTAGAGAGTATCAACAGCTGCAGGAGCAATTTCGAATGGTGATCCGCTTCGTGCTCGCTTAGAAGTGAGTAGTTGAAGCGAAGTCGAACCAAGTGTTGGACTCCAAGCTAGTTGTTGTAACGGAATTTTTTTTAAGTATTGGACTACTCAAAAATAGAGAACTTGTGGGGAAAGATTGTTATTTATTGAAAACAATTAGGGGGCCGCTTCTAAGTTGCGAGCCACTTTTACACTTTGATTAAAAGAAAATACAAGTAAGAACTTCAGACATGTCTTATAGAGCACTCTTGGGAAAGTTGCTTGGACACCCTCTTGGTACTTTATCAAGTGCTCCGCATTCCATGTCCTCGGTATTCTCTGCTCCTTGAGTCTTCGAGTTGATATGCTCCTGGGCAAATAACTTTGAAAACCCTATACGGTCCTTCCCAATTGGGTGCTAACTTGCCTTTTTTGCATGGATTGGAGATCGACAACTTTCGGAGCATTAGGTCTCCCTCCTTAAGGTTGGCTGGCCGTACCCTCTTGTTGTAATACTGAGTGATCCTACGGCGGTAGGTCTCTTGTCGAATTGTAGCTCACTCGCGGACCTCATCTATATGGTCTAGGCAGTTGCAAAGTTGGTTCGCATTCTGTGCTTCATTGTAGGCTAGTAGTCGGGGTGAAGGCATACCCACTTCTAAGGGGATGAGAGCTTCGGAACCATATGTGAGGTTAAAGGGGGACTCCCCTGTCGGAGTTCTTTTGGTGGTGAGATAGTTCCAAAGCACGTTCGGGAGTTGTTCGACCCACAGCCCCTTAGTGGATTTGTCAAGCCTCTTCTTCAGGCGAGGAGGATTTGTCAATTTACGTTCTCCGCTTGGGCATTGGACCGAGGGTGTGCTATCGAGGAGAACCGTTGCTGGATGCCGAGATCGGCACAAAAGTTGCAAAATATTGCTCCTGCGAATTGAGTCCTGTTGTCGGTTACGAGGATGCGGGGCACTCCGAACCGGCAAATGATGTTCTTCCAAAAGAACTTCTGGACCTTATGCTCGATAATCGTCGAAAGAGGTTCAGCCTCGATCCACTTTGAGAAGTAGTCTATCGCCACGACTAGGAACTTCAGCCACCCTAGCGCTGGAGGGAAGGGTCCCAGCAAATCCATCCCCCACATTGCAAAGGAGATCAGACTTTCTAAGGAGCAGAGTTGTTCTTGGGGCAGGAGACGAATCGGGGCAAATCTCTGGCAGGAGTCGCACTGGCAGACGTACTCCTCGGAGTCACTCAGTAGTGTGGACCAGAAGTAGCCGTAGTTCAGGAGTTTACGGGCGAGGGATCTCGCTCCCAAGTGCGCGCCACACATACCGTCATGGGCCTCTTTTAGGGCATAGAGCGCTTCCTCCGGGGAGAGGCACCTCAGATAGGGTTGCCCGTCAATTTGAGTGTAAGAGCGTTTGTACATGACTCTGTCAAGGAGTGTGTACTGCTTGGCTCGCGCCCTGATCCTTCTTGCTTCTTTTGGGTCTTCGGGAAGGAGTCCGTCTTTGAGATACTCGAGGAGGGGCTTCATCCATTCTCCCCAAGTGTTAGGGGGTAGGCTTCCATCGGCTCCGGGCTATCTTCGTCAATACTTGGTCTGAGGAGGACCTCTATCAAGACGGTCCGTTCTAGACCTTAGAGGGACGTGGAGGCGAGATTAGAGAGAGCGTCTGCCTGCGCGTTTTCCTCTCAAGGAACCCGCTAGAGTTGAACTGTAACACCTCTGATTTTAAAATACCAAAAATATTCGTTTTTACGTCTTGTAGGGGTGAGAATTATTTTTAAGTGATATCTTACTTTATTTATTTTCAATATTGATATTGGTATGAATATTTGTGGTAGATGGGTATTATTGTTATATTGGAGCCATAAGTTGAGATTTTATGTGAATAGATATAGTTTATTTTATTTTATCATTCTGGGGGATTATTATAAGATAATTATATGTATTGTGTACTGTTCGTATGATTATAGAAAAGAGTTGGGGTTTATTCGTAATATATTGGATTTGGAGGACTTATAGGTAATTATACTTAACAATTATTATTAATATATATATATATATATTTAAAAACACCCCCCCCCCCCCATTTTCCTTCCTTCTTCCTTTCTTTCTTTTCCTTCCCGATCCTTACTTCCGATCAAAACCCTCACCTTCGGCCTCCCTCACTCCCGCCCAAATCCACTTGGATTCTCTGTCAAATCCAAATTAATTTAAGAGGCAGGCTAATTGAAGGGTCCTCTACACCGTGGTAGCATCGATTTGGGGAAATAACTCCGGAAAGGTATACCCTATTTTATTTATTTGAATAAAATTAAGTGTGGTTAGTTTTATTGAGTAGAAATATTATAGTGGGGAGGTTTGGAGATGGTAGGAGTAGTAGAGGTGAGAAATTAGTATTTTATTAAAGAGTTGGCAAGTTGTTAATAAATTAGGATTTGTGAATTTGGAAAGGAAAATTGGTTCCATTGATGATAGAAAAAAAATTATTGGAGGGTGAAAAATATTATAAGAGGTTTAATGAGAAATTTTGGTAATTTTTATAGGCTTCAAGCTCAATTAAATTGAGTGAAATGGATTATAGGTGAAAAGTGCATGCCGGATATTCGGTGAAATGCCAGAGCGAGATATAGGTGAGAATTTGTTGGGTTCGGCGGTGTGATTGAGTCCTATTATTATTATTAACCCTAATTCGAGAGATTAGGAATAAAGGGATTAAAGAAATTAGGAAATAGGAAATTTTCTTATTAGAAAGCCTCCGATTAATATGTGAGTTTTGTATTGGGACTCGAACCCGAAATCTATTGCGGTAGCTCACCTACATATGTCATTTGTGACGCGTGGGTGAAGACGGATTCAAATTTGGAGGTCCGAAGGTTGAGTTTTGAGCTTTAAGCTAATCGGTTCTATAATTTTCCAATTAGGTTGAAAAAGTTGAACTTCGACTGGCTACCGGGCGGACGTGGGACATCGTTTGCTCGATCTGTCAGGTGAGTATGTTGTAATTATAAATATTTTATATTGTGGCCGAATTTCGTGGCCTTTTGATAGATTTTGTGGAAGTTATGCCAAAAGTTGATTTTCAATGAAAATACGGATTTTTAAGGGTTCAAAATGGGTTTTTGAGATATGTGGAGAAATTGACTATTTTAAGTATATAAAATCTATATTATGGGTTCATGTGATGTGTTGAAATATAAAAACTAATTATATTAAATTGTTTATGCATATTTTTATCCCGTGCATGTTTCGTGCATGTTTTTGGGTATATAGGCCGATATAGGTAATTTGGTATATGCGGAGCCTTGTGTATGGGCTAGCATGCTATGGATGGATGTTATAAGATGTAATTAGACGAAATTAGTGATTATGATCATGTTTTGGAAATCCGTGTAATTATAGTGCATGTTTTGTGCATGTTTTGGGGCATATAGGCCCTTATAGGTGATTTTACTTACATGGAATGTGGTGTATGAGCTAGTATGCTATAATTTGATATTATGAGATTTAATTAGAGGAGATAAGTGATTTTGACCCCTTTTCTTGGAAACCCGCATGTGTGGTGTATGTTTGTGATATATATATATTATGATATTGACTCGTGATGTGATAATTGATGAAATTAGTAAGTGGGTATATGTTTACATTATAATTATGTTCGAAGTAAATTAATGGGTAATAATATGATATTATAATGTGATGAAGTATACATTTTGATACTTTATGATATGGAATAACATAATGTATTTCCCTTATTAATGTTATAACTTGGCGTATACCTATATATGGTACAGTGAGGTAATGAATAATATGATATTCTTAATGTGGGATGTTATGGAAAAATAAATATCTTGGCACATTAATATTATGCATTAATATGATATGATGAGTTTATGTGTTGAATAACAGGGTGTATGCATAATGTGGTATGACGACATGAAGATAAAGGATAAGATGGTACGTGCTAATAAAATGTGTTACTAATTCACGTGGTTAAAGTCAAAGACATGACTAGTCTGTGAATCAAAAGTGAAATACTTGTGTTAATAAAGTAAGCTGGAAAGATGAAATGATTAATGCTAATAACAGATGATTTTGTTGACCAGTACCTACAACAATCCTGGGGGTTTGGGTTAGACCTCCTAATACCCAAGGACCAGCTTGGGGTGCGGTGTTTTTCCCTCCTGGCTTCGGCTGGGAGGAAGTACCCAGTTTATCTGGGGTGCGGTGTTTTTCGCCCAAGCTATCGGTTTGAGGCCCGGTTTTCCTCGATGACAGCTGTCGCGAGGAAGTACCCAGTTTACCTGGGGTGCGGTGTTTTTCCCTCCTGGCTATCGGCTGGGAGGAAGTACCCAGTTTACCTGGGGTGCGGTGTTTTTCCCTCGATGACAGACGTCGCGAGGAAGTACCCAGTTTACCTGGGGTGCGGTGTTTTTCCCTCGATGACAGACGTCGCGAGGAAGTACCCAGTTTATCTGGGGTGCGGTGTTCACTCGCTGGCATAGGCTGGGAGGAAGACGTAGCCTCGGACGAGTAAGACTCTGTGTGAGCATCGGTCCGCGTGTTTTACTGGGCTGTCGGCTTTCAGTATATTGAGATACTGTGGCTCACTGGTCGACAAACTAATAAAATAACAAAGTGTAAATAAAAATGTGAGAGTAAAGAAAGTGGTTGTGGATGAAATGCAGTATGTGGTTAATTTAGAATGAAAAGAGTAAAAGAGACATGTGTTAATATGAATAGTATGAAGTAACTATATTATGTAAATGATTATTTAAATAAAATATAGTATGGTATGAGTTGTTACACCTTGGAATTGTGTCAAGGAACTACCTGCCCGCTATTTTTGTGGAAATAGTGGGAACTACCTGCCTTGGCATAATTCGCAGGGTGAGTGGGCATGATAGTGGTAATGATTAATGGAAATGAAGAATTAAATAAAATGAAGATGAATAGTAAATGAAGTGAATTGATAACCAAACTATCAGCTTGAGATGTAATGTGATATTACCCAGACTATGTGTTTGGGGTGCGGTGATTATTACCCAAGCTATCGGCTTTGGGATGTGATATATTATTGCCCAAACTATGTTTGGGATATGGAGTATAAATTGATGAGAATGAAAGTGAAATTAATGGTAACTTGAGATATAAGTGAAAATGAAAGTAGGTTAATTATTAATTAGATTGGGTAATAACTAAATAATATAACGAGATGAAAATAAGTTATAAAACTTGCTTTGATGCGATAAGAATGAGTATTCAATAAGTGATATGTTAATGATGTGATGAAATGTGAGAAATTGCAATGGGCAATGAAATGTTATATTTGTGTCATAAGGCATGAATGAATGTGATATTATGAGGATAGATGCATATGTTTATGATGTGATACTTGATATAATACAATAAAATAAATACTTGTATTATGAGATTGGTTAAGAAAATGGTTATTAAAGAAGGTATGTTGTGATATGAGTTTGTGTATCTTAAAAGTGTGTCGGGGAACTACTCGCTCGCTATTTCCATGGAAATGGTGGGAACTACCTGCCTTGGCACCACTTCCAGGATGAGTAAGTGAGTTGTTGATATAATGCAAGTAAATGAAGTGCATGGCTAAATAAAAATGAAGAAATATGTAGTAGCATCCTGTGGTTATAAATTTATAAATGAAGAATTGGTGATGTGACAATAATTGTGGAAGATGAATTCAAATTGATAAGTAAGGGATTGTATGTGAATCAGTATTATGTAAATGTAAAATAAGGATATATACGAGGTTGATGTGAAGCATGTAATGAAATGTGTGAATTATGGATAATTATATAACCGGATGCGGATTTGAAGAGTATTTTGATATAAAATCGTATTGGTGATGTTTTTATGTTCAGATTTCAGGTTGCTTCATCTTAACTTGAAGTTTGTAAGTTTATAGTATTTTCTTTATACCATTTTAATTTATTTATTAGATTAATAATTATACTCACACCAGAAATGGCTAACCCCTGATGTTTTCTGGGGGTTAGGGGGGTCCCTCCCTGAGGGTGGACAACCCTAACTCTCCTGCAGATTGCTAGCAGCATGGTGAGGTAGTATAGAGCTAGATTTTGTACTTTGTTGGAGCTGATCCATTATCTATGTACTTAGTATATGTAGAAAGGTGAATAGTTGTTGTATTATTTTGTATTATGGTAAAAGTATATAGATATAGTGCTGTGATGAGGTAAGAAAGCTCGTACCCACCTCGTTGTGGAGTATTGAGTTCTGTGGTTGGCTGCTAAAACGGTTTTCCTAAATTTTTACAAAAAAAATCCTATATGTTTTTAAAGGAATTTATGGTTTTTATTTAATATTTGATATTCTGTTATGAGTTTGGCCCCCAGAGCCTAATATTTATATTGCCTGTGTGATTCTGCTCATTTTGGCCTGGGGAGCCCATGATTATATTGCCTGTGTTGTGAGCTACGGAATTTAGAGCAGATTTCCGTAAGCCTTTTGTGTTTCGGGGCAGAAATTTTAGGGAAGACTCTACCAAAATTTTATTTGAAATATACCTATCTTAGCTTCGGTTTAAAGTGATATAGAAATTGAAAGAATTGAATTTAGAGGTTTATTTATTTATTTATTTATTTTTTTAAAAATTTGGGGTGTTACAGTTTTGGTATCAGAGCTTAGGTTAACTAGAAATTTTGTTAATCCTAGTGATCTTACCATGTGAGTATGGGTTCATTATTGCTTAGTCGGAGATAGAGAGTGTATTTTATATGGGTGTTTTGTTAAGTATAGATTATATCATGGAAAGGGGCGATCCTCAATAGACTTTTTTTGACCTTGAGTCAGCATTACCTTTTGTGGCCCTGCATATGGGTTGACCTTTGTAGAAATCCCGGTGTGACTTTGTGTACTATTGGAGTATTCTAGTATATTGATTGCTGTGTGCCGTAAAGGGCGATTCCCCGGCGATCTTGTGTAGGTCCTATGGGCATATGCCCTATAGATGTATATTTTATAGACTGGGGAGTGGTGTGGTTATTGTTTTATCCCATATTGGGGAGATTGATTGGTCGTGAAGGCCTCATGCATAGTTGGGGTATGGTACAGGGAGGATTCGGGTGAGACAGCCCGATGAAACCCAGTTTTTGATTATATGTAATGCCTTGGACGATGAAATTACGTATGTTGGGTTTGGTGGAAATATCTAAGGCGAAGATTGAGATTGTTGATGTGGTTTGCAAAGTTTTTGATATATCCGAAGAGGTTCTTGGTCCCCCACGTGGGCAAACTCTGGAGTTCCAGATCGATTTGATATTTGGTATGACTCCAATTTCTAAATCATCTTGTGTTATAGCACTTAAGGAATGGGAAAAGATGAAAGAGAATTTGAGGAGATATTTCTAATAAAGGGTATCAGTTTAAGTGATACGCCGTAGGGCGCGCCGATAGTTTCCGTAACAAAGAAGGTGATTCACCGAGAAGGTGTACGGAGTAAGGTGACTATTAAGTATTTGTTGTAAAGAATAGATAATTTGTTGGATTAGTTGCGGGGAGTGTCACTAATCTCCCGGCTGGAGCTGCACACCGAGTACCGTCAGATAATCCTTGAAAAAGGAAGTATCCCAGAGGCTGTTTTTTGTACTCGGTATGAATTGTATGAGTTCTCAGTGATGTCTTTTGGGTTGGCGAATGACCCTATAGTTTTCATGAATTTGACGAATTGGACCTTTCACCCTTATATTAACAGGGTGTGATTGTATTTTTAGATTATATTTGGTGTATTTTCATAGTATGGATGGGCATAGATGGCACCTCAGAACTGAGTTGTAGATTCGTCGGGACTAGAAGTGGTATGACAAGTCTGTAAATTGCTGCTTTTGGGGGCGAGAAGTGTGAATTTTGGGACACATTGTGTCTGTTGAAGGCATATTTTTGAATCAGGAGGAAATTACAAAAGGTGAAAAGATGGGAAATAACCCTCGGATGTGTTGGAAATTCAGAGTTTCTTGGTTTTAACTAGCTATTATTGGAGGTTCATTCCTCGATGCCCAGTGAACCTTTGTACTTCTTTAACGCTGGAGGGGGGAGCCATCTTGAGAATGGCCTGGATCTTTTCGGGCTTGGCCTCTATGCCCCTCTGGATGACCATAAACCCCATGTCGGATGAGACTCCGAACGCACACTTGTTCGGATTCAGTCTCATATTGTGCCTCCTGAGCACCCCGAAGGCTTCTTGAAGGTCAAGAATATGTTCCTTCCCTCGGGTGCTCTTGACCAACATGTCTACGTAGACTTCCATATTTCGGCTAATTTGGTCTTCGAAGACCCTGTTCATAAGGCGCTAATATGTAGTTCCCGCATTTTTCAAGCCGAACGGCATAACTTGGTAGAAATAGAGGCCCTGCTCCGTCACGAACGAGGTCTTCGGGATGTCAGGAGGGAACATCCAGATTTGGTTATAACCTAAGAAGGCATCCATGAAACTGAGGAGCTCGTGCCCGGAGGTCGTATCGATCAGGGCGTCGATGCTGGGAAGAGGAAGGGTCTTTCGGGCACGCCTTATTGTGATCGGTAAAGTCGATGCATATCCTCCAGCTCCCATTGGCCTTCTTGACCATCACCACATTAGAGAGCCACTCATGGTAGTTTACCTCCTGGATAAATCGGGCGTTGAGGAGCTTCTCGACCTCCTCTTTGATCGCCTGTTATCGCTCGAGAGCAAACTTCCGCCTCTTCTGTTGGACAGGCTTGACCCCAGGGGGGGTGACACTCAGACTGTGCATTAAAAGCTCCTCTGAGATTCCGGGCATGTCGGCCGCAGTCCAGACGAAGAGGTCACGGTTCTCCCGTATACACCCGGAGATGTCTTGCTTAATGGAGGGGGGAGAGAGCCTTACTGACGTGGAACATTTTAGTGGCGTCTTCTTCGGAGTAGGCCACTTCCTTCAATTCATCTGCGGGCTCGGAGATAGTTTGACTGCCCTCCTGGGAATGTTCGAGTGCTTCTAGGGAGAGAACTGGACCCCCATCGAGGTCATGTAGCACTTCCGAGCTGCTTCTTGGCTTCCCCTCACTTCTCCCACTCCTGAGGGCGTGAGGAACTTTATCTTCATGTGGCAGGCCAAAGGGATAGCTTGAAGTGCGGCCAAGCCTGGTCTACCCAGGATAACATTATAGGCGGCCTTGATGTCTATCACCATGAAGTCCATTGGCTCCTTGCGAGTTACTGGGGCCTTTCCTGTAGTTACATCGAGGGTTATAACTCCCTCGATCGTCACCGGGACCCCAGTAAACCCGTGAAGAGTGTAGCCTGCGGGTTTGAGCCGGTCCCTCGACAGCTGGAAGCCCTTGAAAGCCTCCAAGAAAAGGATGTTGACGAAGCTGCCATTGTCCACCAAAATTCGACGAATGTTGAAGTTTACCATTTGGAGATTGATGACGAGGGCATCGCATTAGGGTGTGCGGACGCCCTCCAAGTCCCTATCGGAGAATGTCACAGGGAATCCCAGGCCCTTAGGGGAAGGATGGCTCTGCACGGAATTGACTTCCCTAACGAAGGCTTTTCGAAAGGAGTTAGAATCTCCCCCCATTGGGTCTCCGTGTATCAGGTGCAGGATGGCCTCTGTTTCAACCTCCAGAGTCTCCACATGCTGCTCTGTTCGCCTGTTAGCCCCCCTGTGCGGTGGGGGCGGATCGGCCCGGTCATTCCGGACGAAACGAGCGAGCTGCCCTCTCTGGATGAGGGCCTCAATCTCGTCTTTGAGGGCCCAACATTCGTCTGTGTCGTGCCCGTGGTCCTGGTGGAAACGGCACCACTTATTCCGGTCACTCCTCTTTCCCGGAGTATTCATCTTAGGGGGAGGCGGTAGGAGACCCTCGTTCCCGATCTCCATCAGGATGGCGGATACACTCGCGTTAAGCGGAGTGAATTTCTCGAACCGAGGGGGAGGACGATGCTGACCCCCATTGTCCTTTTGGAGCTTCTTAGCTCCTTCTTCTGCACCCTTCTGCTTGTTCCCGGAAGACGATGCCTCAAAGGTAGGGCGGTGGAGAGCTTCTTCCGCTTGGATGTACTTCTCGCTTCGGAGTAGGAGCTCTGAGAAGTCCCGAGGGGGCTTCTTGGCGAGGGACGCCCTGAGATCTGCATTGAAGACATTGGACTAGAAGGCGACCGTGGCCACCGAGGGTTCCAAGGAGGCAATGGATCTGGCCTCAGCAGTGAAACGCTTGACGTAGTCCCTTAATCGTTTGCCCTTCTTTTGACTGAGGAACAGTAGGGAGGCACTCGTCTTCTCGGTGTGGCGATTGCTCACGAAATGCGTGAGGAAAAGACCCTCGAACTGGTCGAAGGAGAAGATAGATACTGGTGCAAGTCGAGAATACCACTCCCGAGCCGGCCCCTTGAGTGTGGCCGGGAAGGTCATGCAGAGGGCATCGGATGCATGATGAATCATCATGAGAGTTTTGAAACTCTCAATGTGAGCTGCGGGGTCCGTCTCCCCGGTGTAAGTCTCAAAGTGTGGAGGTTTGAAGTTGTCTGGGACTGGGGCCTGCTTGGGCAGAGGTCCCTCGCCCGTTGTTCTTGTCTCGGTCGAGCTGGCCGAGGCACCTCTCCATCACGTAGAGGCGGCGGTAGACCAAGTCCTCCCTTCGGTTGTACCTTGCTGAGCCCCGAGACTCATCCTCGTGTTGAGGAGGGCTGGGGCTGCGACGGTGATGGCTCTGAGTAGGTGGTGGACTGATAGAACGACGGGGGTGACTCGGAGTAGGCCGTGGACTTCGGGAGCGGCGGTGGTGATCGGGAGAAGGGCGGCGATGGCTCGGAGCCAGCCTAGGACTTAGGGAACGGCAGCGATGGCTCGGAGCCGGCCGAGGACTGCGGGAGTGGCGAGGATGGCGAGGAGCTGGCTGAGGGCTGAGAGCCCGATGGCCATTGTTGGGAGCGGCATTGAGCGCCCAGAGGACTGCCTCCTGGAATTGCTGAAATTCTGCCCTTGTGATGGGGGCCTCCTACTGCCGATGGGCTCGAGGCGCAGGATGGCCTGCCGGTTGGGCTACAATCGAGCCGAGCCGAGCAGAATACCTTTAGGCTCGAGCTCGGCTCGTTTACGAAACGAGCTCAATTTTGAGATCGAGCTCAGCTCGAGCCGAGCTTTGACCATATTCGAGCCGAATAGCTCGCGAGCTTAGCCTAAAAAAAAATATAATAAAGCTCGAGCTCGGCTCGTTTACGAAACGAGCTCATTTTTGAGCTCGAGCTCGGTTCGAGCCGAGCTTTGACCTAGCTAGGTTCGAGCCGAGCTTTGACTGAGCTCGAGCCGAATAGCTCAAGCCGAATAGCTCGATTCGTTTGCAGCCTTACCTGCCGAGGAGCAACTCCGTCTTGGGCAATGTTGGGGCGACTCTCTCGTCTCCGGGGAGAGTTGGACCCCCTACGGTCTGGTCGGCATGGTGACCGATCCCTCAGGTGCTCGCGGCAAGGGTTTGCCTCCAGGTCCGCCTCTTGTCTGGATGGATCCGAAGGTCGGCTCCGGGCTCATTTTGCCTGTTGTTGAGCACATCCTAAGATCCTTCGGTGTGGGAGGACTATGGGAGGCCATAGAATCGGTGGAGGCGTTGTGGATGGACACCCGAACCTGATGCATAGGTTGTTTGTGGCAGCTTCGTCGAGAGGGCTCCTCCACTGTTGCTTGGGGCCACATAGGCTGCAGAATAGACTGTGGAGCCTGCTGTTCGAGCTGTAGGGCTGGTTGGATGGGTGGAGGGAGATCCCCTTACAGAGGAGGAGGAGGAGGATGAGAAGAGGCTGTTCTACGGTTGGAGTGTGCGGGCTTCTTCTTGGGAGGCATTGCTGGGAGTAGCTTAGGTTGAAGGAGGAAGGTCGGGCTGCTTATCGAGAGTATTCCCATAGACAGTGTCAATCTGTTGCCGCTGAATCTGGTTTGGGGGCAACAGACAGAATTTGTAGGTTCGTAGGAACTCGAACGGCCTGAATCCTACTTCTTCCTTGTTGACAAGTTGACTCCTTGGTGCTCCCACAGACCTGCACAAACGTTCGAAACATCGGATGGATCCCGGTGACGAACCCTCCGACGCACTTGTCAATACCAGAAAAAGTAAAAGAAAAGAGCTTGAGTAGACAAAGATCACCTGTGACAGTAGGAGGTAGGGGAGTATTTATAGTCTCCATGGGGATCTCTTTCAGGATCATGATGAATCCCTACTTCCCAGTGTGGCTGGATAGGGTCGGTTATAATCATCTTCTCAGGATAAGGACAAGCCAGGATTTCCTCCTATGCTGTTGAACTGGTCCTTAATGGGTTGAGACCTTTTCTCAGCTGAACAAATCCGTTCATGGGCTAGCGGGTCCAAGAGGAGAGACCCGGTTCGCAATTCGGAACCCTCCGATGCTCTTGTCAATACCAGAAAAAGTAAAGGAAAAGACTTTGAGTAGATAAAGAGTGATCACCGGTGATAGTAGGAGGTAGGGGGTATTTATAGTCGCCGTGGGGATCTCTTTAAGGATCAGGATGAATTCCTACTTTCCAGTGTGGCTGGATAGGGGTGGTTATAACCACCTCCTCACGATAAGGACAAGCCAGGATTTTCTCCTATCCTGTTGAATTGATCCTTAACGGGTTAAGACCCGTTCTCAGCTGAACAGATGCGTTCATGGGTTAGCGGGTCCAAGAGGAGAGACCCGGTTCCCAATTCAGACCTGTCTATAGGTGAAATTACCAAATTGCCCCTCTGACTTCAAGACTCGTGCCAACTTTGAATGGTTCCGATTTAACCCCATTTTTAGCCATATCACTATGTTATTAAAAAAACGTTCATTTTGCGACCATTAGAGACATGATCAAAAAACATCCAAACAAGTTGATTTTTGATGACATCGATAATAGGACACGTAAACCAATGTGAATGCTGCATATCGTCCATTATGGGTTCCACTTTGTGTGTAAAACTACTCTATATGAGGAAATTAGCTCAGATAAGTATGAGGTTCCCTTTTCTCAAAAGAAAAAGGAAAAAAAAGAAAAATTTGATGCAACGAAAACTATTGTTAGGAACAATATAAATTAGGGATTCTTGAGGCAAAAGCAAATTTCAAAAATGCTAAAGGGACCTTCTGAGACGGGGTGGAAACAGGAGGAAAACCTCGAAGAATTGCTTGGGCCCAACTCAATTTTACAAACAATGATTTCAAGGCTCAAATTGTTCTTAGAATATTAAGGGTGCGTTTGGCCTAGCTTTTTTGGGGATTTAAAGCTACTTCAGAAGGAGAAGCCAGAAAGTAGAGCTTTGAAATTAAAAGCTGAAACTGTTTGGATAGTCAGCTTTTTTTTAACTTTAAAGCTACTTTTAAGCTAGAAGTTGTTTGGCATAAGATATCAATTGTAAGCTACTTTTATACTTAATTTAAGTTGTTGATTTTATTTAAGAATAAAATATAAGTTATCAAATAACAAAAAAAATCCTTATATTACTAAATCTTTAAAAGAAATATGTGCATTGTATGAACTTTTACACAAAAAAACTTTAAAAGAAATAAGTGCATTGTATGAACTTTTACGAAAATATGAAGTAATAAAGGCCTTCCACATTTTTACCTTCAAACTTTGAACTGTCTCCCAAACCTTCGGCACTTATCAAAATGAGTTTTGTGAATTTTTGATCGAGTAAATGTGATTTTGAGGATATGTTTTTTATGCAGGGAAGGGAACTTAAACCATGATACAGAGTAAAGTATGTTCTTTCAACCTGTAAAAGCATTTGAAATCAAACTGCGAGATCATGATGTACTCAATTTTGGAAGAATGTGATCATGATATACTCAATCTCAAACCTGTAAAAGCATCTCAGAGAACAACAAGCAGCTAAGAAGCAAACTATATCAATTAACTAAGCAATAAGAAGCAATATCAGGCACTAAAAATAGCATATTAGTATATTAAATTCAAGAAACAATAAGAAGCAAACTGCCACAAGAAATCATACATCGCAAACCCATCTCTTACAATATAAACTCTTAAATTCATGCATCTCAAACCCACGTACAGTCATGCATCTCTTTTAAACTTACTTCACCTTTACACCAATACATCTTCATGAATTTCATGCATCACAAAATTTCTACAACAAAACAAAGCCTACCGCCAGAGGTGTCATCTGCACAACTTGAACTTTAAAGCTTTTACTACAATCATCAAAATCGTGCATTCAACCTCAACAAAACCTACATTTCATCATTCTAATGCCCAAATACCTACCGGCTGCGCTTCGCCTTAGGCAAAGTCATCTTCCTAACCGTCTTAACAACCGCAATCACGAACGCAATCCCCACATAGGCTGCCAGGACCGCCAGAATCCAGGGCAGCGAGCTCTGGCCCACTCTCGGCCCTGGAATCACCTGCGTCACAGTTTCCGTGAACTCCACCAGATCCAAAGCCTTATCCTGAATCCACGGCAAATCCTTCTCAACTTCCTCGACTTCCACTTCTTTGGCTTTATTGGATTGTTGGGGTTGGGAAGCTTTGACGACCGAAGATGATGTTGTTCCTCGATTTTGGAGGGAAATGAAGGGAGGGGAGAGGAGGGGGCGGGGAGTGCGGTTGGGGATGGCAATGGTCGGAGTGAGAAGGCGGAGATGGAGGGAGGCCATGGATTGAAGAGCTTCCTCTGGTTTTTCTTTTTCTAGGGTTTATCGATGACTGGTTTGGAGTTTTTGGAGAATGGTTGGAGGAAGGAGGAAGGGGCGTTGAACTTGACTTTGAAGGTCTGAACTCTGAAGGGATTAGGAGAACGGTAGAAAAAAAATAAAAGGAGAAGCCAGAAGTAGATCTGGAGGGCTTCTTTTGGAGCTCATTTTCTTTATAAAAAATAAGCTACTTCTACTTTTTTGGGGCTTTTCAAAATATGTGTTTGGCCCAGCTTTTCCTTCTAAAAAAGAAAATACGCTAATTTTAAGCTGGGCCTGTAGGATAATGGCTCGATTCTGGTTCAGATTGTTTTGGAGTATCTGCAGCAAATGAAAGTTACAGTATATCAGTCGACTGAATTGGAGGATCAGGCGACTGTCCAGAGAAGTTTCAAAGGCTTGGGATACAGCAGCAGTAGTCGACTGCCCAGTCGACTGCCCTGAACAAGACCAGTCGACTGTTTAGATGACCAGTCGACTGTGTACGGGATTTTGAACTAGAAAAGGCCCAATTCGAAATGGCCCAGTAGTTTCCTTATAAATACGACCCGTTAGGGTTTTGTAATTAAGAGACGAAATTAGAGAACCCTATTCGGTTTTGTAGCCGTCATCATTTGTAAGGGTTTGTTTTCGCCCATTGGTGATTATTTGAAGCAAGAAGAAACCCCAACCGCCCCGTGGATGTAGGCATGTGTTTTGCCGAACCACATTAAATTCTTGTGTTCTTGTGTTGCTTGCTTTTCTGTGTTTTTCTTCGCTGTTTCTCTCGTTTGATTGTTGGTCAGTTTGTATTCCGCACAACAAGTGGTATCAGAGCTGTTGGTTCGACCTAGAGGGAGATGGCGGGTGATGCAGATGCAACCAACGATGTTGTGGGATCAAGTTCGTCCAGAATAACGATTCACAACGCAAAATTTGAAGTTGAAAAATTTGATGGGACAAACAATTTCGGGATGTGGCAATGTGAGGTGTTGGATGTTCTTGTTCAACAAGAACAAGATGTTGCTTTGGAGAAAGAAAAACCAAAGGATATGTCCGAAGCAGATTGGAAGAAGTTGAATCGAGTAGCGTGTGGGACTATTCGGCTCTTTATTGCGAAGGCTCAGAAGTATGATTTGACGAGGGATACCATTGCTGCGGTGTTGTGGAAGAAACTCGAAGACAAATACATGAGGAAAAGTTTGGAGAATCGGCTGTATTTGAAGAAGAGACTTTTTCGCTTCACCTATACGGAAGGTATGTCTATGAATGCTCATGTTGAATCATTTAATAAATTGTTAGCTGATTTGTTAAATTTGGATGAGCAAATTAAAGATGAAGATAAAGCCCTAATTCTGTTGAATTCATTACCTGAAAGTTATGATCATTTAGCAACTACTTTAATATGTGGAAAAGACACTGTGAAATATGAAGATGTTGCAAATGCTTTGTTGAATAATGAAACTAGGAGAAGGGATAAAATGGTTGATAGAGAAACTTCTGAAGCATTGATTGTAAGGGGCAGGACTGAGACCAGATCTGAGTCCAAATCTGGGAAAAAGGGAAACAAATCTCGTTCCAAATCGAGAGGAGTTTCGAAGGACAGGAAAATACCGGCCAAAGATGAATGTGCTTTCTGTCATGAAAGGGGGCAATGGAAAAAGGATTGTCCAAAGCTACGAAATAAGGGAAATTCGACTGCAAATGTGACTGTTGATAATTTAGATAGTGGCGAGGATTTTTCTTTTGCACTTGCTTCTAGTCCCTCACTTTATCAAGAAGTATGGTTTCTTGATACAGCAGCCTCCTATCATATGTCTTGGAGAAAGGAGTGGTTTACTTCTTTGGAGTATATGGATGGTGGCGTAGTTTTGATAGGAAATGATGCACCTTGTAAGAAGGTAGGAATCGGGAAGATTGAATTGCTAATGCACGATGGTCTTATTAGGGAGCTTTCAGATGTATGGTATGTTCCAGATTTGAAGAAGAATTTGATTTCACTTGGTGCTTTGGAGGCCAGTGGATTGAAATTTGCTAGTGAAGGTGGCATTCTGAAGGTGACTAGCGGATCACTCGTGGTGATGAAAGGGCAAAGAAAAAGGAACTTGTTTTTCTTGTAGGGAAAAACATATTTGGGTCAGGCTGCCAGTGTAACTGAAAGGCCTAAACAGGTTGTTCCCGACTCTACTAGGTTGTGGCATATGCGACTCGGGCATGCAGGAGAAAAGGCCTTGCAGGGGCTTGTGAAGCAAGGGTTGCTTAAAGATGCTAAAGGGTGCAAGTTGGAATTTTGTGAACATTGTGTTTTGGGTAAGCAAACTAGGGTGAAATTTGGTACAGCTGTACATCAGACAAAGGGTATCCTCGATTATGTGCACACAGATGTTTGGGGCCCTACTCAGACACCTTCTATGAGTGGTAGACACTGGTTTGTTACATTTGTGGATGATTACTCCAGACGAGTTTGGGTATATACCATGAAGCACAAAGATGAAGTTTTGACATTGTTCACAAGTTGGAAGAAGAAAGTTGAAAATCAGACTGGTAGGAAGATTAAGGTTCTGAGGTCAGATAATGGAGGGGAATACAAGAACGATCCGTTTATGAAATTGTGTGAAGATGAAGGGATCCAGAGGCACTTCACAGTTAGGAAGACTCCACAGCAAAATGGGGTTGCAGAAAGGATGAACAGAACCTTACTTGAGAAGGTGAGATGTATGCTAGCACAGTCTGGATTGAAGAAGACATTTTGGGCAGAAGCTGTTATATATGCAAGCCACATTGTCAACCGTTTACCATCAGCAGCACTTCAAGGCAAAACGCCTATTGAGGTATGGAGTGGTAAACCTGCATCTGATTATAGTTTTTTGCATATATTTGGTTGTCCTGCTTATTTTCATGTAACTGAAACTAAACTTGATGCAAGAGCCAAAAAGGCTATATTTGTTGGTTTTAGTACTGGTATCAAAGGTTACAGGTTGTGGTGTCCAGAACAGAAGAAGTTAGTAATCAGCAGGGATGTGACTTTTGATGAGACCAGCATGATTAGCTCGGGACAGTCGACTGGTGGTATGGGACAGTCGACTGGTGAGCAGCAGAAGAGTAGGACAGTTCTCCAACAGGTGAGTAGCAGAAGCTCAGGACAGTCGACTGGTGTACAGGAGCAGTCGACTGGTGGTCCAGAACAGCAGAAGAGTGGGAGCTCGGGACAGTCGACTGTTGGCAATTACCAGTCGACTGGTAGGAGAGTTCTCCAACAGGTGGAGTTAGAAAAGTTGTCAGTTGAAAATCCTGTTCCTGTCCAAGATGAAGATGATGTGGTTGATACTGAGAATGATGAAGAAGTTCCTATCCAGCAGGTAGAATCAATTGCAGTAAGAAGGCAAAGAAGAGATATCAAACGACCGTCTCGTTTTACAGATACAGTTGCATTTGCTCTTCCCATTGTGGATGATGAAGTTCCCTCCAACTTCAAAGAAGCTACTAGAAGTTCTAAAAATACAGATTGGAAAGTTGCTATGGATGAAGAGATGAACTCTCTTCATAAGAATAAGACTTGGGATCTAGTGCAACTACCAAAGGGGAAGAAAGCAATTGGTTGCAAGTGGGTGTATACGAAGAAAGAAGGTCCAAAAGGCAATGTTCGGTTCAAGGCTAGACTAGTTGCAAAGGGGTATGCTCAACAGGAAGGTATTGACTATAATGAAGTGTTCTCTCCAGTTGTGAAGCATCCTTCTATTCGGATTTTGTTGGCATTAGTAGCACAGTTTGATCTTGAATTGACACAGATGGATGTGAAGACTGCGTTCTTACATGGGGATCTAGATGAAGAAATTTATATGTTGCAGCCAGAAGGGTTTAAGACAGCTGGGAAGGAAAGTTGGGTTTGCAGGTTGAAGAAGTCTCTCTATGGGTTGAAGCAATCTCCAAGGCAGTGGTATTTGAGGTTTGATCAGTTTATGAAAGTGCAGGGATATTCCAGAAGTGAGTATGATCATTGTGTCTACTTCAGGAAGTTGCAGAATGGTTCTTTTATATATCTGTTATTATATGTGGATGATATGTTGATTGCCTCTAAAAATGCTAAGGAGATTCAAAATTTGAAGAATCAGCTGAGTTCTGAATTCAAGATGAAGGATCTTGGTGAAGCCAAGAAGATACTTGGGATGGAGATAGCTAGAGACAGGGCAAAGGGCATAGTAAGTTTGACACAGAAGCAATATCTTTTGAAGGTGCTGAAACGGTTTGGTATAGATGAGAAGACTAAACCAGTCAGTACACCCTTAGCTCCTCATTTCAGAATTAGTGCTTCTCAGTCTCCAAGTACAGATGAAGAGAGACAGTATATGGCTAATGTACCTTACACTAGTGTGGTTGGCAGTTTGATGTATGCCATGGTTTGTACTCGACCAGACATCTCTCAGGCGGTGAGTATGGTTAGTCGATATATGCATGATCCAGGCAAAGAGCATTGGCAAGCAGCTAAATGGATTTTGAGGTACATACACTACAAGGAATTTGACATATAGTGACAGCAAAAATCCGTGGGTAAAGGGTCAAAAACCGTAGGTATAGCCCGTAAAACCTATACCAACGGACATATTTTTCCGTCGTTTTTAATTAGCTAAGCCCACGGTAAAATGCCGTCACTATAGCCTATAGCGACGGTTTTTTCACCCGTTGGTATAGGTATCGGTGTTATACCCACGGTTTCGTATCCATTGGTATAGGTTTTAAAGACACCTTTTGCTTTCCTATACCCACGGTTGAAACTCCATTGCTATAGGTTTTAGCAATGGTTTTAGCATCCAATTATTTGAATATATACCCACCGTATTTATTCCGTTGGTATAGTTCTTTTTGTGCGGTCCGTTGGTATAGGTTTTAGCAACATTTTTTACACATACCCCCCCCCCCCCCTCCAAATTTTACGGATAGGTCATAATTTGCTCTATACACAATTTTTTCTTATTAATTACGCTTATGATAATTTAATGTATTCTTTTATAATATTAATCCAATTATAAACTAAGAATACAATAAAATAAATAAATGTGTTTATGAAACAAAATTAAATAAAATTAAACTTCAATCATATTAAAAATAAATAAAGTATTACAAGAGTGTCGATTACAAAATAGTTGAAAAGTCAACCTAAGAGTACCATACTGACATATAATAAACATATAAAGTCTTCTAACAATCTCATCCACTCAATTTCTAAGTTTGCTCCATCAAGAAAAAATTAGCTTCTAATCCTCACCTGCAAATAACAAAAAGAACAAATGAATCAAACATAACTCAACATAAGAAATATTAAAAATTTCAGTAAGAATTAGTTAAAACTAATTAGATACCATCTTCAATATCTTCATTAGTGTCTGGATTTAGAGAATGTGTATGGTCAAGGGCACTTGAAGCATCTGTAACCTATTAAAAATAAAATACAGCTTATAGACTCTTCTTAATAAATATTTCCATCATTCATTAAAGAAAAAAATTTATGGAAAAAAAGACCTTACAAATGCAATACATTAGAATTAAACATATGAAAAATCAATAATAAATACAAAAATATCTCATACAAAACATAACATTGAAATATGAACTCCAAGAGTAAAATATAATATACCTGTCTTGCAGCCTGTATAATGTCATTCACATCTTCTCCAGAGAATCGATTATGAATCAACGACAGAACATTTGTCAACAGGCTTTCCACTTGCTTAACTCTATTACGTAACTCTTGATTTTCAGACAAAGAAACCTTCTGTTTTTTTAGGCTTAGGAATCTTGCCCATACAACGCACACGTCCTCTCTTTTCAGGCCCTTGTACTTGGGAATATATGTCATCCTTCCAAGGCATATGACTTTGTGTATTTTGGGTTGATTGAGATGTTCCAGCTTCATTATTGTGTTTGTTTAGTTCACCCTGAAACATTACAAATATTAGATCCTGCAATTAGAAGAGAAAAAATGTGAAATTTGTTCATATGGGGATAAAATATAAATGTGAAGAATAGCATTACTATTACTACTGCAATTACTACTACTATCTGTACTCCATTTACTTGTCCAGTAGCCTGCTCTTTCATTTTCACACTTAATCATACAATCAATTGACAGTGACCAACCATAGCACCTCAATAATAATAAGAATGTCATTGTATTGATGATGTATTATTAATGCAATTTGGATGTCAATCTGCTATCTTTCAGGCCCACCAATGATATATATATGCTTAGGATTTTAGAGGGTATGGAAATGGAGATGCCTGAAAGATAGCAAAGAAACTGACTGATAGCAATGATATATCTTTCAGGCCCATCAGTCTGGTTGTATACCCTCTAAAATCTGCTATCTTTCAGTCAGTTTCTTTGCTAATTATCTCTAAAGACTGATGCATGCTTATATATATATGCTTGTTAATTGATAATTAGCAAAGAAACTTTAGAGATGACCCCTAATTAATCACCATGTTTGGTGTTTATAGCCATTATATCTAGTCACTTCCATCCTCCAATAAAATCACAGATAACAAAACATTATTATACTGCAGTTTATTTTGAACAGAAAGCATATGCACACATGAACAGAAAGCATATGCACACATTATTATACTGCAGTTTATTATACTGCAGTTTAGAGGAGGCATGTATAGTATCATTGTAACTGGAGGCATTTAGCAGGTATATATTCTACTATTACTAGCTTCAAATGCATTTCCCATATATTCTGGGTGCCACACATGAACAGAATAGAGATAACTGACTAGTATATATAGAACTAGTACATCATAGTATCTTTTTTTAACTAGTCAGTTACAAAAAGGTAATGTATGTATGATAAAAAGGTTATGTATGTATGATAAAAAGGAAATGTAGTATTTGTTTGATAACATATTTATGGGAAGTACAAATCAAAGTTGTAATTATGTTATGAATGAAACTAATTGCAGCAGTATATAATTCTAGGAAAAATATACCCTCGTAATATTACGCATTGTACTCTTCCCAGGATTACTAGGTTGTTTCACTATTTTCTCATTAATAAAAGAAGGTGGTTTATGAAAACAAGGTGTACTCCACCTTTTTTAAAAAATTGAACGAATAGTAGGAAAAATGTTACCCTTGTAATAATTAGCACCGATTAAGTTGAATTAATCATCTAGCAAGAGCACAGATGAATGAGCAAATTTCCACAAGTCATTCTTCTAGTTTTGTATTGACAGGAGCACGCACCCAATATCTGAACCAGTGATATCATGGATTAGGGTGATGACTGACAAAGTATGTCACAGAAACAACGAAAATGGTTGGGGTGGGATTTCCAGTTAAGACTTCAGCCTGCTTCAATTTCGGATATGAGTTTTTGGGGGTTTTTGTTCTTATAGTCTCCTGTTTCATTAGGTGACTTCAACAGAACCGAATGGTTGCTGCCATCTATTTGGACTTAAGAATTTAACCAGAAGAGACCCATAGTAGTTGATTTTATCCCTAAGCATAAGCATCTATGAAATATCGATACAAGATCCAGTAACCGATTACTCCAACACCATGTTGAACCATGTATTTAACATAATTTTATTCTTGGATCACTGACCAACACGATTTCGCAGGAGGCCAAGACATCATCTAAAAAAAACATGGCTGTTTACACTGACTAGATATCCCATACACAAAGCAGCATTTCAGACTGGAATTAGAAACACCCAGAGAAACACCAAAAGCTTGCATACTATGATGTACTAGTTCTATATATACTACTGTGCAATGGATTTGAAGTTAAAAAAAGATAACTGCAGTATACAAAGTTCAAATAGATAACTGACTAGTTCTATATATACTACTGTGCCACTCATACAAAGTTCAAATAGATAACTGACTGATACAAAGTTAAAAAAAAGATAACTCATACAAAGTTCAAATAGAGATAACTGACTGATCATAAAAAAAAGATAATGCATGACTGATCAGTGTATACAGCCATAGAAATTTATGGTATGATCAGTCATACCATAAATTTATGGCATGACTGATCATAATTTATATTTCGTGTATACAGCCATAGAAATTTATATTTGGAGCAAAACCTGGTTTAAAATCTCAATAATGCATGACTGATCATACATGACTGATCATACAAAAGGATAACAGGATGAAATTAATATTTAAAGTGTCTAAATATTATGCAGGATGAAATTACATCCTGCTAAATATTAAATATATATGCTAAGAATACAATCTCTTCATCTCATTATCAACCTTAAATAATGCATGACTGATCATACAAAGTTCAAATAGAGATATGGTATAAGTAATTTAGAGAGTCAAAAAATTATAATAATTTAGAGAGTAACTACGAAAGTTCAAATAGAGATATGGCAAAAGATAACTGACTGATCATACAACTATTAATAGTAACTACGAAAAAGATAACTGATACTGAAAAAGATAACTGATACTGAAAATTCTATCTCGACAGGTTTGGACTCCCAAGTTAACTGATACTGAAAAAGATACTGAAAAAGATAAATTATACGAATGAGAACTAAATCTTACAATCAATCTAGCAGCCTTCCCATTCACAATCGATCCATCTTTACGAGTGCGAGTATCAATGTAAATCTCTTTACGTTTAGGTGATAATCCTTTGCTCTTTTTTTTCTGAAACCAAACAAACAAGTTATATGTATCTTGTAATTACATTTTACTCAATGAAAAGTACAAATATAAACAAACCTTTTCATCAATCAGTTTTGGGAGACTTTTTGTACCCATACAATGGAGATCTTCAAACTTAGCACGATTCTGTCTATTAATTTTACTTACTTTCTACAATTGATACAACAAATTATCAGACGAATGAAAAAACCAAAGTCAAAATATTACTCATAATATGCAAAAATCTATTTGCTATATGACTTACTTGTCCTTCTTCAGAAAACCAATAACGAACCAATTCACGGTATTGATTTTGGTCAACTCTATCATCCGGTAATGCAGATGCAACTTCTTCTTCCGTTTTACTCGGGTCATATGCCATTGACTTTAAATCGCACTTCCATTGCCTCCACTTTTCATTCAACTCAGATTTCAACATTTCTCTTGTTGTGTCATTTATAGGAGGAACAAACTCAAATTTGGACTAAAAAAAGAAAGATGTTAAATAAATAAACTATAAAATGAGTCATATTACAGCTTTTGATACAATATAATTTAAATATACAACTATAATACCTCTATTATTCCCAGCATCGCATCTTTGTCCTCCTTTGGCATGTCTTTTCAGGATTTGTAGCTGATGGGAGCATATTGATGCCTTCGAACCATACTGCCTAAGAAACGAGTAAGAGTTGTCCCTTCCTCACCAACGGGTCGACCGTACTTGTCTAAATTAACAATTATGAAATCACCATCTTCCATGTCCCACACATCTAACATTCTTGTTGGGCCTCTCAACCGTTTAGGCTCCGCATCTATAATTAAAACAAAACTTACATAATTAACACAATTAGAACCTCCTAAATATTTGAGATAGGACCAAATACATGCAGCTGGATACATTAAATTGGGAACATTCTACAATGAGAGGCTTGAATTTTGGAGGCTTGAATTTTGGAGGCTTTTATAGGATAGGTTACTTTTTTATTTCTAGTCTTTCACTTTATGTACCTGTACGTAACGCAATAGTGTAAATTTGAAGGTAAAAGTGAATTATTTTCTCATGGTGGATTGAACATTCTCATAAGTCACCTAATACAGGGAGTATATGGACATAATTTAGTACTTCCTCTAGCATTTTCTGCCTAACTTTGATATACATGGCGTGTTCAGATGTTATTGTTAACAAGCATTGGTTATCTCATTCTCAAATAAAAAAAGACAATGGGTTTTATTAAGCAATGCTGGTGAATACAGAGAAAATATAAACAAGAAAAAAAAGTAAAGGAAACATACATATTATCAAGAAAATATCACATAGACCCTAAATTAAAATCTACAATGGCATCCCAGATGTGGACAACTTCGATGACCTCATAATGCTACCTGATTAATAATCTAAAGAAAATATTTGTCTGTATCTTTCCAATATATTTATGAATTTCATATCAACCAACATATCACTCAACTTCATTTAGTTGGATACTTATTTAACAAGACAGAAATTAATGCATATATACAAACAACCAAAGAATATAATCAGTAGTAGAATCCCAATATCAGATAATTGACAGGTTCCCATGGGTAGGTATTCAGAAACTTGATACTAGCACTCGAGTTTATGGAAATTACAAGTAGTAAATAGTTACTTAAAACTCGGTTTAAAAAAGTTTCAGGTGGAGCATACAAGTTTCATCAGTCATGTAATAGCCTCCATTGTTCGAAACTCAAATGAACCAAGCAAAAAACTCAAAAAGGCCTCCAAAAGTTTTGAAACTTTTTACATGTTCAAAAGTATATTTAGAGAGCTGGTCCATGGGAGTTTGTTATATCAGTATAGTGAATTTCTGCCTTTCAGGAAAGAGGTCATTAATCATCATGGATCTTAGAGGATCAGAGACTCAGAGTGATAATAGGAAGAGACAATATGACTTCAAATGTGTGGGCTTTCTAATTTTCAAATAATCAGACCCTAACATGACTTACAAATCTGCTGAGGGTTTCAAGTTCTTATCAAAATGCTTATTTGAATCATTTTTCTATTCTTCTATTTATTTATTTTCTAGTTTCTTTTCTTTTATGGATTGTGATTTGCAGTTCCAGATTAACCAGTTTGGCCTTTTACCGTGCACAACCTACATTCCTTGTTAACCTAAACTAAAAATGTTTCACGGTCACAAAATTATAATCAGTAATCTAAACTGAAAGCATTATAATCAGTAATCTAAACTGAAAGCTACATAATCAGTAACCTAAACTGAAAATGTTTCACGGTAACCTAAACTGAAAGCTACATAATCAGTAAAAATAAAGCATGTTAACCTAAACTGAAAATGTTTCACCCTTGTAGATAAGTTCTGTATACACTCGCATTTAGAAAGTAACAGCTCAGAGAGGTTCATCCATCTTAAATCAGAAATTAAGCTTCACGGTCACAAAATTATGCACCAGAGATGCAGTGTGAATTAAGCTTCTGTTACTGTTACTTTTCTTATTTTCGCGTTCCTTTTTAAACCATATTCATTGCTGTATTCAGAAAGTATATAATTCATACCTTTTTCAATTTGTACTTCTCCTGCTGCTATATTAGATGGAATGGAGTTGGATTCTACAGACTCATGTATGACGCCTTCTACATGAGCAGGACTAGGCCGAGTTTCTTCAGCATTACTTCCTTGGCCATGGGATGAGGTTGTATGAGTAGGAATAGATTGTGTTCCTTCATTGTCACTTGCTTGTATATGTTGGTTTGAGTCTTCTAACATACGGCGCCCAATATTCAATTTTCTTCTCCTTCCCATTGCTGTATACTTTCAAATAAACAAACGAAGGATCAAATCATAACACAAGCTTCAACTAGCTTCTGACATAGAATAGCGTCTGAAAGAAATATAATTTTCAAATTATCTAGACTCAACATATTAGCATAAAAAACAACATTAGAATGACTATAAAACACAAAGGGAAAGAAAAGATAAAGAAAAACATAACACGGGTCAAATTCATATTCAAAACATGCGTAAAAAAATAGTCAAGTCTAATTGCATGGAAAAAGTACAAAATCATTCACAATTAAAACATATCCTCCCATTCTTCCTCCCCATCCTCATCATCAATATCATTATCAACATCAACATCAACCTCAAAAAAATCATTATCATCATCAACTGAAAGCCCAATTAAATCATTATCATTTTGAGTAGCTTCGCTTGTATCATGCATTGGTTGCTCATTGATTTCTTCAATTTCATTGGATTCCTCATCACCCATATCATAGATATCCCTGACCTTTGCATTTAGAACAACAGGCCAATTCTTGTTCCTCTCATCATATACATAAAACACCTTTTTAGCTTGTGATGCGAAAACAAACGGATCATCACAAATATCTTTTCCGGTGTGTTTCAAAAAATTGAAATTCACAAGTGTCATCCCAAACTTATCTTTCTTGACACCTTTCCTGATATCAACCCAATCACATTTGAATAACACAGCCTTGTACTTGCCAGAATAATCCAACTGGATTATATCAGTTATCGCCCCATAGTAATTAATTTCATCTTTTGATGTCTTAGTCCTTACAACTACTCCACTATTTTGCGTTTTCAGGTATCTCTCTCTTTTCCTTGTGTGGAACCTAAAACCATTAATGGCATAACCGGTGTGTCTCCTTACTATCTCAGATGGTCCACGAGCTAACCATCTAAGTTCTTGAGTAACTTGTGGGCTCCTTTGATCATCCAGGCGATGAATCTAAAATATTCAAGAACAAAAGTTAGTTACACTATAAAAACAACAATTAAATTTTCAATAATTCAATTTTTTCGTGCTTACCCTTTCTCGAAACCAGTCACTAAATTTTTGACTACGTTGTTTATCAATTTCAAGTTGTGATAATCGCCGCGGCTGAGACTGTCTCTTGAGAAGTCCAATGTGTTCTCTAAAAATAATGATAATAGAATTCAAGGAGTTATAAAAAAATTCAACTAGTGTAATAGTGAATAATGATTGGTGTCTTACTCTATAAATGGAGCGACTGCGTCATGATTAGAAAGAACATATCTATGAGCTTGCATTAACTCTTTCTTATCAAGCTTAGTTCTGCTCACTCTCTTGCGCTTCCCTAATTGTAACTTTTGCTGTTTTTTCCTTCCTAATGGCCTTCCAACAGGATGTAAAAAGGTCATATCATCTATCAATGTAGAATCAATTTCATCATCATTTCTACTAGGTCTATTGAACCTAGTTTCCACCCCATAAAGATATTGCGAACAAAAGGTCAAGCATTCATTTGCCAAAAAACCTTCTGCAATCGATCCTTCTGGATGTGCTCTATTGCGTACAAATGACTTAAGAGTAAGAAGAAACCTGAAAGTAAATTTAGTTTTAGATATATATGCTCTTAGCATCCTAATAACTTCTTTAACAGTTTTAAATAAAATAACATCTTCAAATAAAGAATTCATACCTCTCAATAGGATACATCCATCGATACTGTACTGGTCCAGCAACCTTGGCTTCATATGCCAAATGAATTACCAAATGCACCATAACAGTAAAAAATGATGAAGGAAAAATTGTTTCGAGTTGACAAAGTGTTATAGCTATTTGAGACTCCAGTTGTGCTAGAAAATCCACATTAAGTACCTTAGAACATATTTGCTTGAAGAAATTGCAGAGATCAACCAAAATTGAAGTGACTTTATCTGGCAATGAACCCCTTAATGCTACTGGGAGAAGTTGTTGTATCAAAACATGACAATCATAACTTTTTAAGCCAAATATCTTGCGTTGCTTGACTTGCACACAACGTGAGATGTTTGATGAGCATTCATCTGGAGCTTTTACATTCTTGAGGATGCTCAGAAAAGCATCCTTATCTTTGGTAGTCATTTGATAACATGCTCTAGGCAAAAGCATTGTATTACTTTTTGAACTCGGCTGAGGGTGAAGCATACTTCTTATGCCCATATCTGCAAGGTCGGCTCGTGCTTTATAATTATCTTTGGATTTTTCCCCTTGGTTTAACAATGTACCAATGATGTTATCACATACATTTTTTTCAATGTGCATCACATCAAGATTGTGACACAATACATTATATTGCCAATAAGGCAAAGTGAAGAAAATGCTCTTCCTTTTCCAAGGTTGTGCCCCATCCTCTAAACCTTCTTCTCTAGTTTCATCTATTTGCCTTAAAATTTCAATCCCATCAAGTCTTCTCGGAGGATTTCGTAACTCCCTTGTTCCGTCAAAATCCCTGCTATTCAACCTCCACTTGTGGTTAGGCGCTAACCAACGACGATGGCACATGTAGCAAAATTTTCTACCATGACGTAACCATCGTGAGGCTGTTTCAATACCACAACATGGACAAGCATATTGACCTTTTGTACTCCATCCAGATAGGTTTGCATATGCTGGAAAGTCATTAATAGTCCACATTACAGCAGCACGGAGTTGGAATGTCTCTTTCTTTCAGGCATCATAGGTTTCAATTCCATCATCCCATAACTCTTGCAGCTCTTGTACTAATGGTTGTAGATAAATATCAATGTTATTTCCGGGACCTTTAGGACCTGGAATTAGTAGTGACAACATGAAGAAAGATTGTTTCATGCACATCCAAGGAGGAAGATTATAAGGAATTATCATGACGGGCCACGTGCTATGGGTAATACCCATAGTCTTGAAAGGATTGAACCCATCAGAAGCCACTCCTAGTCGAACATTACGAGGATCTAATGAAAATGTTGGATATCGAGAGTCAAATTCCTTCCAAGCAAGTGAGTCAGCTGGATGCCTAAGAGAACCATCATTCAATCTACCCTCATGGTGCCATCTCATTGATTCGGCAATTTTGGATGACATGAACAACCTCTGCAGCCTCGGTTTCAAAGGAAACCATCGAAGGATCTTTGCAGGCAAGTTCTTTCGCTTTTCAGAAGTCTCTGTTCCATTAGCTTGTACATCTTCATCTGTTGTTTTCCACCTTGACGTACCGCACTTTGGACATACTTCATCTTTAATATATCTATCCCGATACAATATGCAGTCATTAGGACAAGCATGGATCTTCTCATACCCCAAACCTAACCCTGAAATCATCTTCTTCGTTTCATAGTATGACTTTGGCAAAACATTTCCTTCTGGTAGAACATCTCTTAATAAATCCAGTAACATAGAGAATGACTTGTCACTCCACCAATGTAGACACTTTAAATGATACAAATGTACCATAAATGATAACTTGCTATACTTCTTACAGTTTGGGTAGAGCATTTGCTCATTTTCTTTCACCAAACGGTAAAACTTAATGTTCTCTCCTACTTCTGGATTCCTTTCACCTTCACCACAAAATGGCTCTTCTATAGGATGCATTGGAAAAACATCACGAATTAACCCATCCATGTCATGCCCCATTTCTAAATGTTGTTCAGTTGTGCTACTTGAAGTTGTAGGCCTCTCACCGTGAAATATCCATTGCCTATAACCTCTAAGAAATCCACGTCGTGGATCAGTTAAGTGTTCATAAACACTTGTGCGAGAATGTGATTTACAGTTGGCACATTTTGTACAAGGACACAATATTTTCCCGTTCTCTTCTGAATGTTGAAAAGCAAATTCGAGGAATTCATTAATCCCTCGAATATATACTTCACTTTGTTTTGATGGATCGCGGATCCACCCTCTATACTCCATTTGAAAAAATTAACTGAAAATGTAAATAAATAATAATTAAAAATAGAGAAGAAAATGTAAATAAATAATTATTAAAAATATAGAAAAACAATATGTGCGTGTGTAAGGCAACACATATAAAAATATGTGCGTGTGTGAGGCACGTGCTCACGGGCAAATCTAGTATATATATATATATATAAGAATAGATCAGCATCATTTCTATCAGGTAAGCCCCCAAAATACTAGTGAGTGTGTGTGTGTGTGCGTGTGTGTGTAGTACAAATTATAATAAGAGGAAATCGAAAGATGCAGTGACAAACCAAAACAGAATGGAAAAAAAAGAATTTCCAAATTACCAAGAATCCATTTCTTACAATATCCT
This sequence comes from Hemerocallis citrina, assembly GCA_017893485.1. NCBI lineage: Eukaryota > Viridiplantae > Streptophyta > Magnoliopsida > Asparagales > Asphodelaceae > Hemerocallis > Hemerocallis citrina. The sequence continues at coordinate 69,118,618 of CM030366.1, forward strand.
TTGTATAACATGAGATTGCACACAATTGTTTGCCATATCCAGCTTCCTCAATAGCTAACATTTGATACCATAAAGAGAAATTAATATAATATATTTGGAATAATAATGATCATACATTTCCTCTAATAAAGTTTGTCATGTCATAAACAAAAATCATGAGCACACCATAAGAAAGGATGAAATATCTACTTGAAACTAAAAGGAACTTTCAAAACTCTTTTATGATCTAGTGCAAGTTGATGCGGGGAATCTCATATGTGGCCCCATTGGTAATATTCATGATATTATCTTGTTTGAAGTTGAAATGGAAAGAAGAAAGCAAGATATATATCCTACTACACCACATAGTACATGCATCTTGATACCAAAATTGGTATCTGTTATTTGGCATTTTACTATATATCCATGATATAATCTGAACATTTTACTGTATAATTCTGCTATGTAGTAATTGAGCAATTATAATGCATCCACTTTCGCTCTGGACGCTACATAAGTTGTCTTAAATATTTTGCATCTTCGTCAGTCATAAGCCTTTTCTGTAAATATTATAGGCAAAAATATAACTACTCTTCAATTACCACTAAACACAAGTGGTATGCTGTATAGATAAACTTTAAGCCAGTTTAAATTCAATGGAGCTTAGATTAAACAGAGAAGTAGGCAAGAAAATCTAACTACACTTACATCCTAAGAAAAAGAAGGTAAATGTTTGATTCGTGGTCCTCACCATTCAAAATTCAAAGTCAATTCATGAAAACTTTTCCTTAGAATATGAATGAGCCTAATCTAATATGTGTCAGAATGGGATCCATAAGAAAAACCGGACTCAGTATCTAACAACTTGGTCATTTGATGGAAAGGACAAGGAGCAAATATGCTAGGAATCTATGGCAAATTGGTCACAGCGATAAAGATTCCAACTGGTATCACCAAACTCTCTAAATTAATAAACAATAAACAACAACATGGAAATCAAAATTCATCAACTAAAGGGGAAGCACCCAGATTCATACCTAGGGTTTGCAAAATTAATCAAAAATAGATGGCCGCGGGTGATGGTGGAAGCGGTGGGTGACGGCGGATGAAGAAGTGGGCGACGGAGGTGGGTGGCGGTGGGTGACGGAGGAGGAAAACGGCGGGAGGAAGACACTGCTGCGGTGGCGAGGAAAGACAACGGCGGCGTGGAAGACTGACGATGGCAGCCACGTGGAAGACCGACGACGGCGACTTCGAAGACCAACGACGGCGACTTCGAAGACCAACGACGGCGACTTCGAAGACCAACGACGGCGATGCGATAATGGGGGATTCGGGTGTGAGAGATAGAGAGGAGAGAGAGATGGGCGTGAGAACTGCATAAATTGGGGGTAATTGAGAATTAGTGGGAAAATGAAAAAGTTGGGGGGAAATAAAATATAGAATATACCTATACCTATACCCACGGTGAGAATTGGTGTCTAAAGCCACAGGATACCTATACCCACAGCTTATTATACGTCTGTAGGTATAGAATGTCTATACCAACGGTTTTAGTGATCCGTCACTATAGGTGTCCGTTGGTATATGGCAAATTTCTTGTAGTGATAAGTGGCACCACAGATGTGGGTTTGAAGTTTGAAAGGGATGACAATATTAGCAGGTTATTGGTGGGTTATGTTGATTCGGACTATGCAGGTGATCTAGATAAGAGGCGGTCTACTACAGGCTATTTGTTTACTATGGCTAGAGCACCTATAAGTTGGAGGTCCAATTTGCAGTCCACTGTAGCGTTGTCTACTACTGAGGCTGAATACATGGCGGTTGCTGAGGCCATGAAGGAAGCCATTTGGATACATGGACTTTTGAAGAGCTTGGGAATTCATCGGGAGAAGGTGGAGGTACACTGTGACAGTCAGAGTGCTATTCATTTAGCGAAGAACCAAGTTCATCATTTGAGGACCAAACATATTGATGTTCGTTATCACTTTGTGCGTGATTTGATAAAGAATGGTGATATTCTTTTGGTGAAGATTGGAACAGCTGATAATCCTGCTGATATGTTGACCAAAGTTGTTGGGGTAGCCAAGTTCAAGCATTGCATGAACCTGGCTAATATTTTGCATGTTTGATAATTTGGCATGGGCGATTGGGATAGTGTTTTGCTATTGGTTTGTTTAGTATGTGATATCATACTAAGGTGGAGTTTGGTTTTTTGTTGCATTTAGTGATGAGCAGTTGTTTTGGAGTATTTTTGGAGATTGCTTGGGCTACTTGGAAGATCTCACCAAGGTGGAGATTGTTGGATACTTGGAAGATCTCGCCAAGATGGAGATTGTAGGATAATGGCTCGATTCTGGTTCAGATTGTTTTGGAGTATCTGCAGCAAATGAAAGTTACAGTATATCAGTCGACTGAATTGGAGGATCAGGCGACTGTCCAGAGAAGTTTCAAAGGCTTGGGATACAGCAGCAGTAGTCGACTGCCCAGTCGACTGCCCTGAACAAGACCAGTCGACTGTTTAGATGACCAGTCGACTGTGTACGGGATTTTGAACTAGAAAAGGCCCAATTCGAAATGGCCCAGTAGTTTCCTTATAAATACGACCCGTTAGGGTTTTGTAATTAAGAGACGAAATTAGAGAACCCTATTCGGTTTTGTAGCCGTCATCATTTGTAAGGGTTTGTTTTCGCCCATTGGTGATTATTTGAAGCAAGAAGAAACCCCAACCGCCCCGTGGATGTAGGCATGTGTTTTGCCGAACCACATTAAATCCTTGTGTTCTTGTGTTGCTTGCTTTTCTGTGTTTTTCTTCGCTGTTTCTCTCGTTTGATTGTTGGTTAGTTTGTATTCCGCACAACAGGGCCAAACGCTACCTAAAACTGTTTTTGGGCTTTCCAGAAGTACACCAACATAGCTGTGTATGCTTTTCACAAAAATAAATAAAAATAAATAAAAAATAAAAATAAAAATAAAAAATAAAATACTAAGTACGCATGTAAGTGTGATTAAGTTACACAAACTGTGAACTTTAGGTGGCATGTGTTTTTACTTTCTCTACTAAATGTTCAAAGACGTTTAATATTTGGATGTCTCTGTGTAGGTAGAAATTATTCTCTTATTAACTTGTATGCGTATGGCAAGTGACGATATGGCCCAATGTAAGCCTCTTCGTTGGAAGCAAAATGTCAGGAGGTTTAATTCCGCTTGCACTATAAGATCTCCAGTTAGTATATATTGGGGTAAGTGTGGATGTGTGTGACTACGACCTCGTTCAAAAATAAAAAATAAAAAAATAAAAAAACTTGAATGAGTACAATTTAAGGAAAATTAGTCCGCAACCATTCTTTAAACGCAACTATAATGTTCAATATGTTGCACACTTCAGGTAAACGTAAAACCCATGAAAATATAAGTACGTAATATATGCACTTATTTTAGTAATTAAGTTTGTTATGCTCTTTTATTGACTCCCTCTTTCCTACCACCCACCATCCTCCTCCTCAGCCATCACTAGCCCCAGTACGTTCCAAACTCCATCTCTTATCATAGTCGAGGTCCACTGTCAAACTCTTTAGCACCTTCAAAGTTGGATATTTTCGGAATGTTATAGTGCCTAGTTTAGTCCCACGTCATACTCTTGTCATACTCTTCGTCCTCTCCTATATATAGAATGCATTGTACTCAATTATAATAATTCAATAAAGTATTATTTCATCTTTTATACTATACGTTAATATGGTTTTAAAGAGCAGGAAAACTATACACAATAGTTCTCCACAAAAAAAAGGTTAGGATCACTTGATATATTTTTTTTCTCTTAAAAAATTAAAAATAAAAAAAGTAAAAAAGTAAAACTATTTCTTCCTCATCTAGCTTCTCCTTCCACTGCCTTTCGCCTCCTCCTGCCATTGCCTCCCACTCCCGCCCTCCCGTTGCCGCCCTCCCGCTCCCGAATCCCCTCCTCTCCTCCCGCTGTCCGCGTCGCCGCCGTCGCCGCCGCCACCGCCCCTCCTCTACCTTCACCATCTCCAATCCTTACCTCCTCTCATCCCGCCGCCGCATCTCCAAACTCACATCCGGATCCAAAGCCCAACTTCAATCCATATCCAGATCTAATACCATAACCCAAATCCAAACCCACATCCACATCCAAAACCCAAATACAATTCTAAATCCATATCCAAACAAACCCGAACCAAACCAAATCGAACTAAACCAAACCTGACCCAAAACAAACTGAACCAAACCATCCAGATCCAAAAAGAACCAAATCAGACCCATATCAGACCCAAACAACCAACAAGATGCTTCCTGATGCGTGTTGCTTCATGATGCGTCCTGTGCTTGATCTCTCTGGTCATCGTCTCTCCTTCAAATCCATCTCCTTCTTCAAATATTATCTAGATCAGCTCCAATAGCAAAATCTTGTTTGTCACCACGACATATCTTCTTTCTCGGTTGAAGACCATTCACATGACCACCATGAAGCTCTCAGGCCATGGTGGTCGCTACTTCAACACAAAGTATTGCACATACTGTCGGGACCGGTCTCATAAATATGAGACGTGTTGTAAACGTCTTGGTTGTCCTACTACTCATCAGTCTTCCACTGTAAAATATTCTCCTTCCACTGCTGCTCCTACAGATGCGCCAACCTCCTTCCAATATACCATTTGTGCTGCAGAATATCAGAACTTCCGCAATATGCAACCTCCTCCTTCTGATAACTCTGTTCACTTGGGTAATGCTTGTCATGCTTCCTCACATCAATGGATAATTAATCAGGTGCTTTAAACATGTCTCCTTTATCGATTTCTTCACATTCTTTGCTTTCAAATTATCGTGTGCGTGTTACTGATGGCTCACATGTCCATGTTGAAGGGGTGGGAGATATCTCTCTTTCTCCAGACCTTTCTTTTAAATTTGTTTTGCGTGTTCCTACCTTTTCTAACAGCTTATTATCGGTTCCTAAATTTTGCAAAGTTTTAAACTGTCCAGTGACACTTTTTTTCTTTCATTGTGTGTTTCAGGATATTACAATGAGAAAGGTGATTAGTACTAGTCGTGAACAACATGGGCATCTTGAATTCTCTTGGCTTTTAGTTAATTAGTCTTCTACTGATCCTGAATTATGTCACCGACGACTGGACATCCTTCCTGTACTACTCTCAAGCACTTGTTTCTGGTTGTGAATTAAGATATTTTGCGAGTCATGTGAGCTAGGTAAATATCACCGAATTCTCTACCCAGGAAACATAAATAAATGTGGTGAGCATTTATTTGATTTAGTACATTCTGATGTTTGGGGCCCTATTGTTTTTCTCACGTTTAATAACTATCGTTATTTTGTTATGTTTATTAATGATTCTCTTGTATGACATGATTGTTTCTCTTAAAAGATCATTCTAAATTGTTTAAAGTTTTTCAAAAAAAGTAATTTGGAATAAGAACACAATTTTATCACTACTCTTAAATATTTTCGTTCTGATAATGCGAAAAAATACGTGAGTTCTAATTTTCAATTTTTTTCTCAATATAGAATAATACATCAAACTTCTTGCGTTTATACTCCTTAACAAAATGGAATGGCAGAACACAAAAAAACAACATTTACTTAGCAATGCTCGCTCTCTGATGTTTAAAATGAAGGTCCCAAAATTTTATTGAAGTTTTGTAGTTCTCACTGCCTGTTTTCTTATCAACTGTAAGCCTACTCCTATTCTTCAAAACCAATTCCCATTCAAACTGGTATTGTCATCTAAAGAGCAATTTTCACTATCACCTAGTGTTTTTTATTGAACATATTTTGTTCAAAATCTCAGCCCAGACACTGATAAACTTGACATGCGTGCTACTAAATCTCAGCCCTTCACGAAAAAAACTATTTATCTCAACGAATGTTTCGTTTTTTTGACCACAAACCTTTTTTGAACAAACTCCTTCCAAAACTCCCAATTTACCAAGTGTTGTTGTAGAAAATTTGAATTTAAAGTAGTGTTTAGTTTAGTCTCACATCGAAAAAAGAATTAGTTTACTCTTTGTTATCTCCAGGGCCGGCCCCACCCTTGAGGCGGGTGAGGCGGCCGCCTCAGGCTCCCAGCATTTTTGCGATTTTAGGGGCCCCAAATTTGTAATTCCCTTATAAATATAGGTATGTATATTGCGCGTAAAAGAAAAATACTGTTATTTGGGGCCCCAAAAAATAATTATTTAAGCCTTTAAAAATTTTAAAAATTATTTGGGTTTAGGTTTGAAGACTTGAATTGAATTTGAGACTTTAAATTTGGATGATTTAAAACAAATTTATATATTTTGTATATTTTGCTTTCAAAAATGTGCAAATTTTTGTATACATGTTTTTTTTTTAGTGTATTGGGGGCCCCATTTCGGGAGTCTCGCCTCGGGCCCCCGGAAACTCTGGGCGGGCCCTGGTTATCTCCTATATATATAGAGGCATTATACTCTTACAATAATCCAATAAAGTATTATTTCTTCCTGTATGTCAATAAAGAAGATAAGGGCAATGCAACCTTGAAAGTTTGAATGCTTTGAAATGATGTTTCGTGAAAGGTGAGCATATTTAAACAAGTCATACGCATGCTTGTCGCGTACACAACGGTTTAGAGAAAATGAAAAAGTATTTTTGGGTGTTCTAGTAATTAAGAACTTGTGGCTTAAAAATAAATCATTTTCAAATATTGGGTACATTAAGTACCTACCTTGGCAAAATCATCCAGAGCAAAATTTGCTTTTTCGTAGTGCACTTACAATAGAGTTGTAAGGAAATGGAATCTCCTAGTGCAGAGTTTTTGTTTCTACAATTCCATGTCTGAAGTTTTCTTTTTTAGTTTGAGTTGATTTGACCGTGTAGGTTTTGGTTCATTTGATTTGGGTAAAGTTTAAAAATTGACATGAAATGCAAAGTTAATGATTTAAACCATTCAATCTGAATATTCCAGCACAAGCTGATTAGTTAACTTTGAAAAACTCATTACTACTAATAGTCCTTTACTCCAATCTCAGAATAAATCGAGGTAACTCAGTACTTCTGCAATCAGCTGAAAGGAAGAGGAAAAGAGAGAGATTCAATCATTTAATAGAGGCAGCAGTTGGAGGGCAAAAGACCCAAAAAAAATTCTCTTTGTTGAAGTTATTATCCCTAAAAGCAGGCTGGAATGCTGAATCTGTGTATCTTTTCATCTATATTAATGCTTAAATGATAAATCAGTTTGATTCAGTTGGATTGCCCGTCAAGTCAGGGGGGTGGGTACACTAGCCCTCGCAAACGCTTATCAAAACTAACGAATTCTCCATCATAGCATTAAAGCTTGTTGTTTGAGTTCTTTCTGTCTTCTTTTATGTTTCGCCCATGTTGAAAGTCGAGATCAGGATGTATTAATAATTTCTATTTTTGGGCGAGGTGAGTTCGCCCCGAAGTGATCTTCTGACAGTGATGTCAGACCAAGCTCATAAGCTATTATCCTAGGTCGGAGCAAGTTGATAGGATCTCACTTTTTACGTCCAATGTCGCCACGGTGGAGGGATATGAAGCGCAAAGGAAAGGGATTGGAACCCTCGACAGTCATTAGAACTATACCGGTTTCAAGACCAGAGCTATCAACCACTCAGCCACCTCTCCCAGCGAAAATCACTAATCTATTCCTATGAATAGAACATGACCATATGAGATGATACACTATCTGCACAAACATCCTACATCAAATCTTGAAGTCACCTCTTGTGCAAATAAAATTTCTTTATATATCTGGTGTGTAAGCATTCAATAATTAAGCAAAAGTTACAAAATCAGATGTGTGAAGCTGAACGTAAGAAAGACCATTCCAGAAAGAAGGATCTTCTAGCAGACCTAATGAATAAAAGAACCCGATTTTAATTCAAAGATAACTTGCATACCCATAGAAGCCCTCTGTTGAATCATGTCCAGCATTGTTTAAGATAGCATCACCCCCTGGGTGTTCTTCTACATAGGGAGTAACATCATATACCTACAAAACATACAACCTATCGTATTCTATTCGAGCCAATATCTGAAGATAACAGCTTTACAGTCTCACTACCTTGCCTTTGACAATTATCCAGCAATCACTTATTGTATTATGTAGAGAAATCTCTTCCTTTGTAAATGTTTTTACTGCATATGCACCAAAACCACAGTAACGGAGTCTGTTAGATGAAAGTTGTAACTGTCACGTATAGTCAGGAACTGTAACAGAAAATACTGAAAATATACACTTTATGATAACAAATTAAATATGAAAATTTTCTAACCATATTCAGATCAAATTCACGTCCCAACTGAAAATGGAATTGGGTTTCAACTATTGACATTATCAGATTCATCAAACATAGCTAGTTAATATTTTGAAAAAGGACGAGTTGAATATCTGGCTCACAGATGAAACATTATTCATTTTAATCCTTTAATTTATCCCTTATTCTTTCATAAACAGAGATCGTCTTAATGTTTGTTGGATGCAAAGGTAAAGTCTACACTAACATAGAGATATGCATTAAAATGATGTATCCCCACCAGCAGGGGCGGCACCATGGTGGGTAGCGATTTGTGTTTGACAGAGCTATTCGGCTCTAATCTTGATGGATGCGTAAGACCCTTGGTGGGCAACGATGCGTAAGACCCTTGGTGGGCAGCGGTGTTTCCCTCGCTGGCATAGACTGGGAGGAAGACGTAGCCTCGAACGCGTAAGACCCCGGGGGGCAGAGGTCCGCGTGTTTACGGGACTGTCGGCTTTCAGTATATTGGGATACTGTGGCTCACTGGTCGACAAATTAATAAAATGAATAAATGTGAAATGAAAGGAAAAAAATGAGAAAAAAAATAAAGAGTATAATGAGAATGAGAAGTATTACCCAAGCTATCGACTTTAGGGTGCGGTGTATATTACCCAAGCTATATATCGGCTTTGGGGTGCGGTGTATATTACCCAAACTATGTTTGGGGTGCGGTGTAGTATTGGAAGAGAATGAGAGTTAAAGTGAATTGTATTATGAGATGGAAATAGATATCAAAGTAAGGTGTTATAAAGTAAAAATGAATGTTAAAGAAAGGGTATTATGAGATGAAAATGAAAAGTAGAATATATTGTATTATGAAATGAAAATGAGAAAGTAAAAAAGGCGTATCATATGAAATAAATATGAGAAAGTCGAGAAAGCATATGATGTGAAATAAGAATGGAAAATTAAAGCAAGTGTATTATGAGTTGAGAATAAAGAATAAAATAAGTTATATTATAAGATGAGATTGAGAAAGTAAAATAAGTGAATGATAAGAAATGAATATGAGAAAGTATAGAAAGTGTATAATACGAAATAAGAATGAGAAGTAAAAGAAGTGTGTGGGTGAATTAATATGAATAAAATGAAAAAATTGTATTATGGGAATGAATATGAGAAGTAAAGAAAATGTATTATGCATTACATGAATGAAAGTGAAGAAGATGTGTCACGCCCCACTTCCCAAAAAGAGAATATGGAATACGAATATGTGACTAAGTCCAGCGAATGATTTTCATCATCCACAAGCTATCAGGATCTTTACAACATTTTACAGGAATAACAGGAAGTAAACAAGGAGAAATCAACCATGCATGCATATATGAATCAATATACCAACAAGAATTTACTTGAAATAAAATTTAATAATTCTCAAATAAACCAGATCTGAATAAGTTAATAATTTTGGGTCACATTGCCCAATACAAAATTCATGTAGCAGATACATTTATTCAAAATAAGCAACAGGAAATAATAATAATAGCTAGAACTCCAGGAACTAGAATCTCAGATCACTTACTCCATCAGGCAACTGATCACCATAATCTGCAATTTAACAAATTGTAGGAAGAGGAAAAAAGAAAACAAAACGCTCGTCAATGCAAGTTACGGGTCGCTTGTAGTGCAGGCACAAGTACATGAATGATAAACAAATATAGAGTAACAGCGGAAGCAAGCATAGTATGGAATAAACATGGCAAGAAAATAGCACAACTAGCATGAATCATGAACAGAATCAGGTAATGTGGTGAGATAACAGGTGTATATAATATGTGATAGGTAATAGGTATCATGCAAGCAGGTGAATATGTAACATGTGTCAAGTAGCATATACAGGTAATCATATAACAGGTATTATGTCATGTCAGGTCTTGTATTTATTACTATCTAGGTAGCACTTCATGCGTCCCAGGTTTTAACTATATGGTTGCTACATTTAAGCAAGTTACATTTAGATCTAGTTGTGGGTTTCTATAGAGCCGTGTACTCAGACGTCATGTAACAAGGTAATAGGCACGAATAGCGTAGTCGTGAAATCGCAGCACCAGAAACAGACATGAATCATGTAGTCATGAAATATGGCAACATATAGTATTAACAGGCATGAATTATGTAATCATGAAACATGACAACATATAGTAATAACAGACATGAATCATGTAACAGGTAGTATGTCATGTCAAGTCTTGTATTTATTACTATCTAGGTAGCACTTCATGCGTCCCAGGTTTTTACCACATGGTTGCTACATTCAAACAAGTTACGTTTAGATCTAGTGGTCTTTCTATAGGGCCGTGTACTAAGGCGTCATGTAACAGGTAACAGGCACGAATCACGTAGTCGTGAAATCGCGTCAGCAGGAACAGACATGAATCATGTAGTCACGAAACATGGCAACAGGTAATGGGAAACACGGGCCCCTTTCTGAGTACACATACCTATATTATATTGTCCACTACTAAGGTCTTTCCCTTAACCTCGGCTTGGTTATTTGTCATTATTAAACAGGCATACACGTGTCATAAAATAGGGTAAGAATAAAATGGTATAAACGAGTAACAGGTTCAGGTTGGAAGATAAATATGTACAGGTGAAAGACAACTCGTAAAAGATTAGGACAACGAAAATTCTAGTTCAGGGCAGCAAGACAGTACTGCACCAAATCTGGGATTCCCGTTGCCACAAATATGCAGACCTAGATCCGTCAGAAAATCTGGAAAATAGACTCTCGGCTGAATCCATCAAATATATATAATTTATATGGTATTTCACAAAAACAAGACTCAAAACAGAATTGTATCCAGAAAACATGTACAGCCAGAAATCAGAAGTTTGTATTCATAAACAGGAAAACGGCATAAAAACTTACTAGTTAAATCCAAGAAAAATCTGGGGTATTCCCTAGTATGTTTAGTATCAGAAAATAAAGTTTCATAATTTTCCAATATAGATAGTTTAATCAAATAAAATCAGAAAACAGCAAGATACAACGAATTTGTAAATCTGAAATCATAAACACAGCAGTACTAAAACAGCAATAGATTACAAAATACAAATCAAAATCGAGATCCGTCAAAAGGTTGATAAAATAGATACAGTAGGCTACATTTCATATTCACAAAGTTTTTATAAACAACAAATAGAATCAGGTCGAAATTATGTCTCTTTACAGAACAACACGAAAATTCTGCAAGTATAGTGGTTGTTTGCAAGTAGATAATAGTTTGTAAAAAGGCATCAATTAAATATAAAAAAAATTAGGGGTTAATCCCAATCAAGTCTAGTTGTAAACAACAAAATATTGGATAAAAATATTATCTTTAACATCAATATAAAAATAATTAACCATGCAGAATTCATATAAAACTGAATCTGGAATTTTTTTAACACATCTGTAGTAAAATAACAATAACTTGCAACTCACAAATCGAAACTGAGATATGTTAGAAATTCTGAAAAGTAGACAGAATTCTTTATAGTTCATATTCACAAATAATTTTCATATACTGACCTTAAAAGGATCTAAAATACTAAAAAAAATGGGATAACAGCAAATACAGAAATATTCTTTATGCATAAAATTAACTAGCTCATATGAAACTCATCCAAATCATCACAAAATACGAAATATGATATACTAGATATCCAAACAACATGGTATAAGGTGTTTAGCAAGTCTACAACAAGTTATACTATGACTAACACAATCAAGCATTTGACATCATACGAACAACATGCATATACACATCAAGAAGTGATCATCTCTAAGTTATTTTATGTCCTGTGTGTAATGTGATAACTACGGGCAGGTCAACACATAGAGACAAGATATAAAAGGAGTTTTGCACAAGAATTATCTTTAGAACACAACTACACTACATGTGGTATTTAGTACTTGTATTACACAACAAAAAGAATACAAGTTACTTGCCTTATAGTCGACGGCGAAAACGAAGCAAGAACAAGAATAAGGAACAGATTTCTGGGCACGAACACAAAATCACAAGAGGATCTCGAACAAGATGATCAAACAATGATCGGACGACTGAGATTCAACGATCAAGATCAAGGGTGATCGACAGCTCAAATTCCATGATCAAGGATAATCATGATCGGGATGATCAAAATGCATCAGATGGTCCAGATCAAGAGCAGATGAAGATGATGATGGGGCAACGGGATAGTGACGCGACGCGGCATTGGGATCGCTGCTGTTGCGCGATGCTCGGGAGGAGGCAGCATAGGGGAACACGGGGACGTTGACGCTGCTGGCTGCATCGGGGCTGGCAGGGGCACAGGGGCGCACGAGGCTGTGCTGTGTGGGCTTCGGGAGGAGAAGGGCAGAGGTCGCTGTTGACGAGGTGGGCTGTAGGGTGGCAGTGATGAGGGTCATGACGGCAGAGCGACGGCGGGAGGTCGCTACTGATGTCGTCTGCTTGTTGTTGGCATCGTGACAGGAGGAGGGTGCAGGGGGAAGGCGCGGTCGTCGAGGCTGGCTTGATGTCGGGGATGAGGATATGGATGGAGGTCGGAAGGGGTGAACGGGGGAGGTCGACGTGCAAACGGGAGGCTGTGGAGGTAGAGGGCAAACGGGAGAGAGAAGGAGGGAGGGGATGGGTAAAGACGGCTAGGGTTTAGAGATGAACAAGATGTGTAGTGATATATATATATATATATATATATATATATATATATATATATATATATAGGGTGAGTTAGGGTGATAATGGGTTTCGGGTTAAAAGCAACAAAACCCAATAGGGGGATAAATAGGGTTGGATGGGTACGGGTAGGGATAATGGTATAATGGGTATTGGGTTTATAGGGTAAAATCCAATAGGGAAAAGGAAAAATATATAAATGAAAATAGGATTTTTAATATATAATCAAAAGGTAATAACAATAAAAATAATAATACTATCAGTAGTAATAATACATTAATAATAATAATAATAACAGTAACAATTAATAATAATAATAATAATAACAATAACATTAATAATAATAACAACAACAACATGGTCATATACAAAATGGGATTATATTAAAATATGAAAATTATTTGAAAATACTACAAATGCGATTAATGAATAGAAAATAAATTTTTAATAAAAAATCAAGAATAATAATAATAATAATAATAATAATAATAATAATAATAATAATAATAATAATAATAATAATAGGGTTTGTATTACAATATAAAAATTATTGGAAAAATAGCTACAATTAAAATTACTGATTAGAAATAGACTCTAATAGGAGATCCAACAATAAATTTTAACAAAAAGAGTTTAAGAACGAAAAAATAATTTACAAGAAATTAAAATACCAAAAATACACAGAAAATATGTATTTGCGAAAACAGGGGTTACAAGATGTATTATGTGAATAAAATATATAGTAAAGTGAATTATGCAACGAATATTAAAAGTAAGTGGAATTATGTGATGAGAATGGTTGATAAAATAAAATCTGATTTGAAATAAGTTTGATGCACCTTGGAATTGTGTCGAGGAACTACTCGCCCACTATTTCCATGAAAATGGTGGGAACTACCTGCCTTAGCACAACTCCCAGGGTGAATTGGTGGATTGTTGATATGATAGTTGTATTGCGAGATGGAAATGAAAGTAAAGAAAATTTAAGATGATAATGAAAATAAAGTAAAGTAACTCCAAGCTATCGACCTGAGATGTGATGTTATACTACCCAAGTTCTACTTGGGGTGCGGTGATTATGACCTAGTTTATCTGGGGTGCGGTGATTATTACCCAAGCTATCGGCTTTGGGGTGCGATGTAATATTACCCAAACTATGTTCGGGGTGCGGAGTATAATTTGATGAGAATAAAAGTTAAAGTAAAATTGTAGTATGAGATGTAAATGAAAATGAAAGTAAGATATATTATTGATAAGAATGAGAAGTAACTAAAGTTGTATGATTGGATGAGAATGAATTATAAAGTACAGTATATGATAAAATGAGAAGAGCATTAAAATAAGTTGTATTATGAAATTAGAATGAAAAGAAGGTAAATTGTAATATGTAAAATGAGAATGATGGTTAATGTATTACGAGACGTGTGAGATGTGCCATGAGATGTGAATAAATACGATGTTATGAAATGTGTTATAATATAGGGATAAATGTTGTATTATGAGACTGAAGGAATGTGATGATCTGTGATGATAATGAATGAATGAGGATATGCGATGAAAACAAAAGAATGTGATAATATATGATTGAATAAATGTGAAGTTATGTGATGAGTATTTATATATGAAGATGGGTATGTTAGAATATGAGTCATGAGTATGTATATGAAAATGAATGGTAAATGAAGTATGTGGTTAAACAAGTATGAAAAATGAGGTAATTTCCTTATGTGATTATATATATGAAAATAAAGAAATGATGATATGAAGATATTTATAAAAAGGGAAGGAATATATATGTGAATTGATATAGTGTTATGTATCTGAGTATAAAGTGAAGGAATTATCTATGTGAATTAATATGATGTAGTGTATATGAGTATAACCATAAAAGAATCATGTATGTAAAATTAATGCGAATAACTCGAAGAAATTGTGGTATGGAAAAGAGTATGAGAAGTAAAGAAAGTGTGTATGTATGATATAATAGTATAAGAATGAATAGTAAAGAATTTGATATTAGTGTGAAGCACAAAGTAAAGAGTATTATGTGATAATAGTGAAGTGTATTATATGATGAATATGAGAATGAATTTCAAAACTAAAGATAAGTTCTGATATAAGTTTATATAAGTTGATATGTCATGTAAATGGTGGGAACTACCCGTCGAGGCACAAATTCAAGGTAATGATAGTAGATATAGATATGTAGATGGGTGCAGATTCAAAATGGTACTTTGGTATAAAGTCACTTTTATGATGTTTTTATATTCAGATTTCAGGTTGAACTTTATTAGCATGATATTCGTAAGTCCTTTCAATTTCCTTTATATAGTTTCATTCATTTGCTAAACTAGTAATTATATTCACACCAAATAGGGCTAACCCCTGTTGTTTTCTGGGGGTTAGGGGAGTCCTTCCCTGAGGGTGGACAACCCTAACTCTCTTGTAGGTTTGATAGCTGCGAGGTGAGCTAGTGTTGTAGTTTGGTAGTTACACTTTTGTTTGTAGTAAAATGGATTACATATATGTATTTATTATATGGAGAAATGGAGGTAGTTAATGAATTATTTTTTATTATGGTAGATTATGTGTATAACTGTAAGGTGTAAGGATATATATAGTGCTGGTGATGAAGTATGAAAGCCCGTACCCACCTCGTTGTGGAGTATTGGGTTCTGTGATTAATTTTTGAAAAGGTTTTTCTAAAGTTTTTCTAAAAATCATATATGTTTTCAAAAGAATTTTAGTTTTTAATTCACATCTTGCTTGTTATGAAATATTATGCCCCAAGAGCCGTTTATATTATTGTCTGTGTGATGTTGAATGATTTGACCTGAAGATGATTGAATTATATTACAGATACATTGATTTGTGGGATTGTTTGCAGATTTTCGTAAGGAAACTCTGCAAAAGAGCAAATATTTCAGGGAAAACTCTGCCGAAATTTTTAATAAAAATCTATGAATATTTTTCTAAGTGAGGAATGGTGTAAATAAGTAATAGATTAAGATAGTGAACATTTGAATAAGAAATAGTTAGAAGAAAAAAAATTGGGGTGTTACAGTTTTTCTTTTCTATTTCTTTTCCACAGACACATATCATATATATAGATGCAGAAAATCAACCCTAAGAGAGTAATAAGGCTATTGGGCTCACAATCTGACCTGAGTCAGATTCATGTGTAGGCCTTTGAACTTTAGTTGCCCATTTAATCTAATTAATTACCCAACCATATTAGGAGTCCGAGTCTTACTACGATTCCCAATTAAATTCATCTCATGAATTTAAATCCAATTTCGATTCATTTTAAGTGTGTGACTCTGTAGGTTCTCATTACATTAACAGTAACACTAAATCATATTCTAGTGTTACAAATAGTGAGTAGTATCTAGCAATACATCACTGCTACTCAAGTAACGAGAATGTCAATGATTTGACATAACCTATCTGTGACCAATGTTACCATGTAGTCTAGTCTTTTTGTTCAGATATCTAATTGACCACAAGGCATAGAGCGTGTTACCCTTGTATAGTTCAATTTTTTGTTTCTGATATCCGAGTATACTTACTAAAACAAATGAGCTCAATAGCTCATATTGACTCATTTGAGCATGGTCATGCATTTTACAGTCTCACTCAATCAAAATGCCCATAGATATTGCTCCTGTTATGTAAGAGGGATAAATTCTATCTAAGTCACTTACATCCCTCCGCATGTTTTGTAGTATATCCAATAGTCGACTTTACAATCACCTTATTACAGGCAACGTTTGATGATATTAAAATATATAACTTCTCATGTAAGGAACCGTAGTGACTTCAAGTCAAAAGACTACGAACACCATGGTCACTGTGAGAACCGCTTATGACACTCACGTAACGATCCATGCAGGGTTCTCATGGTGGGTCAGTCCAGTACATTGTTACTCTAATATTTACCCATGTGAAGACTTGATATCTCATCTCCATGACCTGTGAGATATGGTCATCAGTCCACGCACATACTAGTATATATATTTTATTATTTTCCTAATTCACAATAATACTTGATTAAGAACATTTAAGAATAGTGTTCTGATTATAACCAATAGGATCTCACAATCAATTTGTCATGCCCCGCTTCCCAAAAAGGAATACGGAATACGGATACGCGACAAAAGTCCAGCGAATGATTTTCATCATCCATAAGCTGTTCAAGAATCTTTCCCACATATCACAGAATAATCAGAGTCGGCAGCCAGAAAAGTATCAACCAACATGCATAATTGAAACAAGATACCAACAGATAAATACTTGAACCCAAATATAATAATCTCAAATAATCAAATTCTAAACGAGCCAAATATCCTGGGTCACATCGCCCAAATACAAATAAATATCCAAGTAATCAAGTACATTTTGTTCAAGTTCAAGCAACAAATAATAATAATAATAAAGCAGAAAATCCAGCACTAATACATCATCTCGCCAATACCATCTGGCAGCTGACCATCCTGATCTGCAATTAGTAATTTTGCAGGAGAAGGAAAAAGAAAAACAAGTACCCGTCAATTGCAAGTTACGGGCTACTTATAATGTTGGATACAAGTACATGGGGATAACTAAACAGATCTAATTATTAGCAGAAACAGATCTTGAATGGTATTTTAACATGTGTCAAGTGTCAAAGTCAAAGGGCATACAGACAGATATACAGATAGTGTCAAATATGGTGTCAAGTGATAATGTCAGACAGATAGCAGATAATCAGATGATCAGATAACAGATAGCCAGATACATATAACAGATTCAGATTCAAGTTTCAGATATAGATACAGATTCAGATTTTTATAAGTCTTATATTAATTACTAACTAGGTATCACTTCATGTGCCATCTTTTTATCACAAAAGAAAATCCTCTCAGCCATCAAGAAGAGACTAAGCAAGTCGGCTAAAGAATTGTGGGCAGAACAGCTTCCTAACGTACTGTGGAACTACCGCACTACAAAGAGAACACCCACAGGAGAGTCGCCCTTCAACCTCACCTACGGTTCCGAGGCCGTAATTCCCTTAGAAGTTGGTTTGTCATCCCCGCGCCTAATTGCATATAGTGAAGAGCAGAACGCCAGAGATCTCCGAGCCAATCTGGACCTTATAGATGAACTCTGCGAAAGAGCCTCGATTCGCCAAGAGAATTATCAGAGAAGAATCGAGCAGTCCTACAATAGAAGGGTCTGCCCCACAGATCTTAAAGAGGGGGACTTAGTCCTCAGGAAGCTAGCCATCTCATTCCCCAGCCAAAAGAGCAAGCTAGCCCCAAATTGGGAATGACCATACAAGGTCTCCAGGGTAGTCCGGCCAGGAGCATATCATCTTGAAGACCTCGAAGGTAGGAAGATACCAAGAACATGGAATGCCGACCATTTACTGAAGTACCAAGAGGGTGTTTGAACACCTCTCCGAGTACCATCAAATGTTAGGCTATTCTATCTTTTTTCATTATTCTTCCATTGTAATAATGGCCCGCAACTTAGAAGCAGCCGATTAGCAATAATTAATAAAGAACTTCTTTTGCATAATGACTCTCTTGTTATCGTGTTATCTCTCTGTTTAATACCCCAATTGTGTTTTCTTAAACGACGAGTTCAGAGTCCAAAACTTGGCTCGATTTCGCTTTGCAAACTTGCTCTTAAGCGAGTTAGAAGTGGTTCGCTATTCGGAAATGCTCCCACAACCGTTGAACTTTTCTTAAACGACGAGTTCGGAGTCTAACACTTAGCTCGATTCCGCTTCGCAAACTTTCTATTAAGCGAGTGAGAAGTGGTTCGCCATTCGGAACTGCTCCCACAACCGTTGAACTTCTCTTAAACGACGAGTTCGGAGTCCAACACTTGGCTTGATTCTGCTTTACAAACTTGCTCTTAAGCGAGTTAGAAGTGGTTTGCCATTCAGAACTGCTCCCACAACCATTGAACTTCTCTTAAACGACGAGTTCGGAGTCCAACACTTGGCTTGATTCTGCTTCGCAAACTTGCTCTTAAGAGAGTTAGAAGTGGTTCGCCATTCGGAACTTCTCCCACAACCGATGAACTTCTCTTAAACGACGAGTTCGGAGTCCAACACTTGGCTCGATTCCACTTCGCAAACTTGCTCTTAAGCGAGTTAGAAGTGGTTCGCCATTCGGAACTGCTCCCACAACCGTTGAACTTCTCTTAAGTGACGAGTTTGGAGTCCAAAACTTGGCTCGATTCCACTACGCAAACTTGCTCTTAAGCGAGTTAGAAGTAGTTCGCTATTCGGAACTGCTCCCATAACCGTTGAACTTCTCTTTAACGACGAGTTCGGAGTCCAAAAACTCGGCTTGATTCCGCTTCGCAAACTTGCTCCTACGCGAGTTAGAAGTGGTTCGCCATTCGGAACTGCTCCCACAACCGTTGGAACTTACTCAAATGATGAGTTCGGAGTTCAATACTTGGCTCAATTCCGCTTTGCAAACTTGCTCTTAAGAGAATTGGAGTGGTTCACCATTCGGAACTGCTCCCACAACTGTTAAACATCTCTAAAGCGACGTGTTCAGAATCCAAAACTTGGCTTGATTCTGCTTCGCAAACTTGCTATTAAGCAAGTTAGAAGTGGTTCTCCATCTGGAACTGATCCAACAACCATTAACGCTCTCAAAACCACAAGCTTGGAGCCCAACACATGATTCGACTCCGCTCCAAGTATGTGCCAAACAAATAATAAGTGCCAACGATATGTGCAAGTTCACAAAACAAATATCATTGCATTAAAGTTTGAGGGACAAATCTATTTACAAGACCAACTTCTCGTACTTATGATAAGATACAAAACTTAGAGAACAAAAAGAACAAAAAGAACAAAAACATAGACAACTGCTTCAATGCCACCTCGGGGCAAGGATGCTTCGGTTTAAAGACACCCGGGGACGGCGAACGCTGTATGGCCGAAGTCTAACCTCGGTGCTCGTCCCTAGACCGGCAAACTGAGATGCATCTTCAGCACTGCCTCTGACGGTAGCCTGAATGGATGCTCCGCTCGACGAAGTAACCACCCCACTTTCTGCATCACCGGGGATCCACCGAGCAACGGGCGAGCGAGTCGCAAGCTCGTAAAAGGAAATTCCTCTGTCGCTCTCTTCACGAGTACATGAGGTGCTTCTGACATTCACCCGTTCAGGTTGGGGCTTAAGGCAAGTGACCTCCAACCCAAGTTCGACGATTCGTACCTTCAGAGAGTCGTCCTTCACAGCTATCTTTAAGCAAGGAAGCCGAGCGAAGCCTGCAGCACCAGAGCTGTCGGCAATAATTCGACGGAGATGAGTAACCTCGATGCTCATATCGACAGTAACCCTCTTCAGCTCGTCTATCTCCGCCGTCACCTTGTTCATTGCTGCTGAAAACTCATCTCGCTCTGCCGTCAACTTGCCCATCACTGCTGTTAGTTCTTCTCTCTCCGCCGAAAGCTTGTCTCTTGCTACCGTCAATTCGTCCCTCTCAGCTGCCAGTTCGTCTCTCTCCATTGTCATCTTCGTCAAGGAATGGCGGAGTCGCCTAAGCCTTAGGCCGAGATTAAAGGCTGTTGACGAACCATCATCATCACCTTCGGGGGTTGTCTCCCTAAGCCTCTCTTCTAGCCTCCGAATCTCGATATCTCGACGACCTACAATTAGTTGCAGATGATTCCGCTCACGTTCCGCTCTGCGGAGCCCCAACTCAACTTCATAAAGGCGCTCTCGGCACCTAGCGAGGCATAACTTCGTCACCCCTAAGCCAGCCTCGGGATGAGTCTCCTCAGCTACATAAGGCGCTTCGACAAGCTGCGTCACCTCGACAAGCTAAAAATTCCAAGGCAAGACGACGAGAACACTTAGCAAAAATTTGCAAATTTGGTAAACACATAGCCAAAACTCCTGAACAAGGCAACGTGAACACTTAGAAAAATTTCAAAAATTTTGTGGGCACGTAGCCGAAGCTTATAGGCAGGGCGATGTGAACACTTAGCCAAATTTCAAAAAATTTTGTAAACACATTGCCAAAGATTCAAAGCAGAGCGATACGAACACTTAGTCAAATTCAAAGAAAAAGAGAGATTTCATTCATTCAAAAGTGCGGTGGCCAGTCCGGAATTAGGCGATACATCAAAAAACACAAAAGAAAAAGAAAAAGAAAAAAAAAGCTGAAGTCAGGGGGCGACCTCTTTCCCAGGGCGTCTGGAAGGGGCGAGGTCGGACTCCCCCGAAGGCACGACGATCGCTAAAGGGGTCACCTCGGATCCCTGACGCTCGCTAACGATCTCGACCTCGGCATCTGCATCTTCATCACCAACTTCCCCCTCAGACTCGTCATCAAAACCGTCGACGTGGTCGAGGAAGAGGCGCCACCCGGAGCAGTCGACCTTGGGGAAGCACTCGGTAACTTGCTCGATGGCACGAGCGTATGCCTTGGCCATATTGGCCGCGAGGAATCCTTAGGCCTTCTCCATGGTCGCAGCTATGGCTTCCTTCGCCGCCGCAACCTTAGCAGCTTCTACGGCCTCAGCCTGCTACTTTGCCGCCTCCTCCTTCTGCCGAAGCAGATCACCCTCGAGTTTCTTGACAAGGTCATCAAGGTACTCCAACCTCATCGTCTTCCCGTCCGCCTCGACCTTCAACTTTTCGAGCTCGTTCGAGCTTTCTCAGCCCGAGCTCTGTCGACCTTTTCTTCAGGTCCTTCTCGAGCTCGGTGATCTTCTCCATGAGATGGCCAAAGTGAACGGTTATCTGCAGCCAAAACACAAAGTTGAAAAAGTTAGCAAAATAAATGAGTAATCCGTCTAAAAGTACAAAACCAAAATACTCACCGACACTGCCGATCGAGTGATCTCGAGGGCATCGTCCCCCACGCCTCCGGCATCCATGGCGGCTCGATCCTTCGGCGTCGCCAAGTGCTTGACGGCCGAGGAAACCGTCCAACTTCCGAACTTGCCAGTCCAGAACAAAAATTTTCTTGTGTTCCTCGGTCAGGAACACTTCGGCCTCCGCCGTCAATGGGGCCGCCTCCATCCCGAGAGCAACCACCATCGGGAACTCGCCAGCCTCGACCGATGCCGAGGTCACTGCTGTTGCCACCCTCGGGGTCACCGTTGCCGAGTTCGCTGCCTTCTGAATGGCGCTGTCGACCGTTTTTGGCTTCGGAGCCATCACCTTCGTGGCGACCCTCTTTCGCTTTCGGGGTGCCTTGCTGCCGAGCACCGCCCGCTGAGCCAAAATTGCATCGTAATCCATAGTTTCTGGAACAAAAGAAAGTTTAGTTAAAACACAAGTTACAATCGAATTAGAAAAGAAAAACGAACAAAGAAAACCGCATACTAGGATCTATGCGGCAGAGCCCTTCCCTGAAGAGCACCTCCTCCGTCAGGTCTCTCCAAT
This sequence comes from Hemerocallis citrina, assembly GCA_017893485.1. Classification (NCBI taxonomy): domain Eukaryota; kingdom Viridiplantae; phylum Streptophyta; class Magnoliopsida; order Asparagales; family Asphodelaceae; genus Hemerocallis; species Hemerocallis citrina. The sequence continues at coordinate 69,140,984 of CM030366.1, forward strand.
CGAACTTCGGTCGGTCGATGAGAATTTGAACCATCTCTTCTTCATTTGGGTAGAGCACCGGAAGCTCCCTTACCCTCTTCGTCACTTCTTCAACCCAATTCGAGGGTATACACCACGGCTCGCAGCTCCGAACAATGAAGTAATTGTCCCGCCAGTGCTTTATTGAGTCGGTGCAGCTGACGAGCCGAGCACTGTGCCTCAGAGCCAAGTAATATCTAAACTCTGACTTGTGCTGCTGATGAAGTCGGTATAGCATCCGCAGCACCCTCAAGTCCGGCTCGATCTCAGCTGCCTGACAGTGGAGTGCGAACCCATTGATGACCCTCCACGCGTTTGGTATTAGCAGGATGGGGCTGACCCCAAACCACCTCAGCACTTGGACGGCAAAGGGGTGGAGTGGCAGACGCGCTCCGGCGATGAAGGCGTCGACCGGCCAGAAACACATGTTCACTGGCATCGGCGAGTTGGCCCTCACCCCGGGACCCGGCAACATCAGTTCGAACTCCTCGGGATCTGAAAGCACTCCCGGATCGCCACCAGGTCCTCCTCATTGAGAATCGAGACGGTGTCGTCCGCTTTCGAAGTCTCCCTCGCAGCGTTCTCCTCGAAACTCCACCCCCTCCCATATATAATACGTTTGACATGCTCCTCTAGAAGCTCCTGAACCCTATGGAGCCCCGTCAAGACACCTGGTAGTCTCTCGAACTCCCCCATTCGCTTCGGATCCTCCACTATGGTCTCCGTAACTACCGAATCACGACCCTCGCCTCTCTTGCTCATGTCGACGCTAGGAACCTTACTCAGAGACGGCTCGTCGCCAGCAGAGGGGGAGGGCTCCGAAGTCAGGGAGAAGGAAGACATTTTTTGACAAAAAATAAACTAAGTATAAGTTATCTTGAAGTGACAGTCGCGGTTGGAAAGTTCACCAAAAAACGGTCAACGATCGTCGGAAGCTCTCGATAGTAGAAATCACGGCCTCAGTAAAAATTTAGGGAAGTGAAGAAATGAGGGGGGGTTGAGTCTTATAGAAGCCTGGCGCACAAAAAGAGGATATTGGGCTCCAAAAACCCAACAGTCAAGCCCATTTACATGAAACGACAAAAAGTTGTACTGCCTCATTAATGACTAACGGTCAAAATCATCAGAAGTTCAACAGTCAAACGGCCAGCTGTCATCTCCAGGCTATCAACAGGTCACTTTAGACTTCGGCACACCTTGCTGAGCATTCTTGGCACCGACGCTCAAACGTTAGAAAAAACTCTCACTTTGGGCTACGGCACGCCTTGCCGAGCGTTCTTGTTACCGACGCTCAAACGTGAGAAAAAACTCTCGCTTTGGGCTTCAGCATGCCTTGTCGAGTGTTCTTGGCACCGACGCTCAAACGCGAGAAAAAACTCTCTCTTTGAACTTCGGCACACCTTACCGAGCGTTCTTGGCACCGACGCTCAAATGTGAGAAAAAACTCTTACTTTGGGCTTCGTCACGCCTTGCCGAGCGTTCTTGGTACCGACGCTCAAACGTGAGAAAAAACTCTCACTTTAGGCTTCGGCACGCCTTGCCGAGCGTTCTTGGCACCGACGCTCAAACGCGAGAAAAAACTCACTTTGGGCTTCGGCACGCCTTGCCGAGCGTTCTTGGCACCGACTCTCAAACGTGAGAAAAAACTCTCACTTTGGACTTCAGCATGCCTTGCCGAGCGTTCTTGGCACCGACGCTCAAACGTGAGAAAAAAACTCTCACTTTGGGCTTCGGCACGCCTTGCCGAGTGTTCTTGGCACCGACGCTCAAACGTGAGAAAAAACTCTCACTTTGGGCTTCGGCACGCCTTGCCAAGCGTTCTTGGCACCGACGCTCAAACGTGAGAAAAAAATTTCACTTTGGGCTTCGGCACGCCTTGCCGAGCGTTCTTGGTACCAACACTCAAACGTGAGAAAAAACTCTCACTTTGGGCTTTGGCACCAAGCATTCTTGGCAACGACGCTCAAACGTGAGAAAAAACTCTCACTTTGGACTTCGGCATGCCTTGCCGAACGTTCTTTGCACCGATGCTCAAACGTGAGAAAAAACTCTCACTTTGGACTTTGGCATACCTTGCCGAGCGTTCTTGGCACCGACGCTCAAACGTAAGAAAAAACTCTCACTTTGGGCTTTGACACGCCTTGCCGAGCGTTCTTGGCACCGATGCTCAAACGTGAGAAAAAACTCTCACTTTGGACTTCGGCACGCCTTGCCGAGCATTCTTGGCACCGACGCTCAAACGTGAGAAAAAACTCTCACTTTGGGCTTCGGCACGCCTTGCCGAGCGTTCTTTGCACCAACGCTCAAACGTGAGAAAAAACTCTCACTTTAGACTTCGGCACGCCTTGTCGAGCGTTCTTGGCACCGACGCTCAAACGTGAGAAAAAACTCTTACTTTGGGCTTTGGCACACCTTGCCGAGCGTTCTTGGCACCGACGCTCAGACGCGAGAAAAAACTCTCACTTTGGACTTCGGCACGCCTTGCCGAGTGTTCTTGGCACCGACGCTCAAATGTGAGAAAAAACTCACTTTGGACTTCGGCATGCCTTCCCGAGCGTTCTTGGCACCGATGCTCAAACGTGAGAAAAAACTCACTTTAGACTTCGGCACGCCTCGCCTAGCGTCCTTGGCACTGACGCTCAAACGTGAGAAAAAACTCTCACTTTGAACTTTGGCACGCCTTGCCGAGCATTCTTGGCACCGATGCTCAAATGTGAGAAAAACTTACTTTGGACTTCGGCACGCCTTCCCGAGCGTTCTTGGCACCGACGCTCAAACATGGGAAAATGGCTCGTTTGGACTTTGGCAAACATCGCCGAACCACTTTTGACACGTGTCACCACCCCGAGGTACCTCTGGAGCCTCAGCGAGGGACCCCGAACCTCCCTCGACTTTGGCCTTCTTCCTAACACACGTCGGCTCCTCGAGGTGATGGGTGGGGGTCGGCAACATGGCCGAAGCTGTTTGCCACCGACCCCCGGATAAGGGGAAAATCCACCTTTGTGCAACCATAGACATTAGATCTCCCCAAAATTCGCGCCCAAAGCCGATGGAGAGCTCAGATCGCGCCACGTCATAAATAGGATTAAAAAATCTATTTTTATTTATTTAATTCGAATTGTTTATTTAAAAATTACGGAAAATGGTTAAAAATTCAGAAAAATTAATTAAAAATTCTAAAAAATAATTATAAATTCGGAGAAATATTTTTGAGCCCCTTGGGTAAATAATTATTGCTTAGAATGATTAATTAGTGCCCTCGAAAAATAAAACACCGCTCCGCAAAATTGAATAGATGATCCAAAGAATAATTAAAAAATCAAGAAAAATCCCCAAAAAATCTAGAAGAGCTAAAAAACAATCTTGAGTGCACTACCAACTCAGAAAAACACCATAATGCCTCGTTTAAGCTTTGAAACCCCTCATTTGGACTCCGATACAACTCCGCACACCATTTAATCAGTAAAAATACTCCTCAAATGCTGATCAAACTCAATCTTCAGGAGTGGGGGGCTCGTGATATGGCTAAAAATAGGGTCAAATCCGAACCGTTCAAATCGGGCACGAATCTTAAAGCTCAGGGGTAAAATGGTAATTTCACCTACAAACGGGTCTGAAATGGGAACTGGGTCTTCCTCCAAAAGCCCAATAACCTATAAACGGATCTGTCTTAATGGGTACGGGTCCCAACCCGTAAGAAATCCAGTCCAACCGGATAGGAGAGGATTCAGATTTATGATTAGCCTTAATTAGCAGTCTTAACCACTTCTATCCATTTACATCGGGAAGTAGGGATTTAATCTTATCCTGAAACTGATTCCTAAGGCGGCTATAAATACCCCCTACCCCCTATTGTTACTAGGTAATCAATCTTTTGCCAATTAAAGCTCTTTCTTAATCATTCAGATTACAGACAAGAGCGTCGGAGGGTGCATCGCAGGGATCAACCCCGGTGTCTCACACTTTTTACAGGTCAACGGTGAGAGAATCTCGGTCAAACTCCAGTGAAGTCATTTAGGTTTGACTATTCAACTTCCCCTCAAATCCACAAATCTATCTGTTTGCCCTCACACCGATTTTAGCGGCAACAATTACTTTTGTATTTCTAGTGTATGAATTATGGATCTTCAATTTTGTAATGGATTATAATTCTTGTAGTGTATGAATTATGGATCTTCAATTTTGTAATGGATTATAATTCTTGTAGACTATAATTCTGTGTTGATTATGTAGCTCAAAATTTCATTGCTAGATGTCACCAGGGTTAAACTTGGAATAATTGTGATATGTAATAGTATACTACTATCTTACAGCCATGTCTCCATCTACCTTTTGCAAATCTCGTGTTTCGTATCCGTACATGTGCCTTATCTCGTGTTTCGTATCCGTAAATGTGCCTTGTCCCGTACGCATACCCATCTTTGTTCCTAGACACAAACTTCCTAACTAGCTTAATGACAAGATATCAATAAAGAAGTTTATCATGTGTTTTTGAACGAGGCCATAGCCACACACACACATCCCATAGTGCAAGCGGGGATATTTAAAATATTGTATTCAGTAGGGAATTTACAGCAAGTGGAAGCAACTCTCCTGAAATTGTTGACTCTTGTTAACTCCTAGTTTGGTGTGCACAAAACGTGTCTATAAATACTAATAAGTTTGAATTGAGTTATTAAGATTTTCGGGATCAAATAATTTCCATAAGAGATTCAAGAGAGATTCAAGAATATTCAAAGAAGGAAAGTAATAAAGAATGATTAAGAAATCAAGCAAATAAAGAAGATATTCAAAAAGAAAGAGTTGATTGAGAAATCCATCAAGACCAGCTGCTATCATTCCATATTTGTGAGATTTAAATTTGTGTAAAATTGATTGATTGATTGATTCGTTTATTTGGTAAGAATATAAAGTGGATTCAGCATGAACATCGCGATACCTGTTGACCGCACCTCATGACGGTCGACCGCATCGCAGTCGACTGCAACTCTCAGTTGCGTAAGAAGCAGTCGACCTTTCATCTCTCTACTTTACGTCAGAGAGCTGAACGGTCGACTGCACCAAGATTACGGTCGACCGCACTTTGCGCTGTTTACATTTTCGGAATGTATTGTTTCTAATTTTGATCGATACACTTTCCAATCCATTTAATTCGTCGAACCCACTGAGTATTCTTCACCAATTACTCCTGAGAAAAATCTTCTGAACTAATCTTTCAACAATCAATCTGAGTGTGTGATAATTTTTGATTCTTCGGTCAAAATCATTTAGGATCTTGAGTTTTTCTTTTCTTCCACTTCGGTGATATTGACGGGACTTGTGTTAGAAGTCATGTGGGTGTAATAGGTCTCTCGGTCTGAATCCGAGAAATACTGTACAAGGGTTTTGAGTATAGTGGAACGCTTGTGGCGGAGAATTGCTACAAGTAGGAGGTGTGAACGTAGACCTGGGGGTCGAACCACGTTACATTGCTGCGTCACTTGTGTTATCTGTGTTTGCTCTTCTTAACTCTTTTATTTACTCTGCACTTCATTTTAATTAATTTTTTAATTCTGCATTCACCCCCCTATGGTGATTTATAGTGGTATCAGAGCGATGTGCTTATCAAAAGCTTAAAAACTTAAGCAAAAGGTCCAAAGGCAGAAATCCGTCCTCCCGAAAACTTGTACTCATCGGAGCCATTCGTCTCCAATGGGATAAGCCTTACACACTCACCATTTTTTGATGAAAATTGCCATGAAATTTGGAAAGTTCGTATGTATCATTTTCTACAGATGCTTGGAGAAGAAGTATGGAATGTGTGCATCAATAAAACAGATATTCCAGTCAGCGACGGAAAGACAGCTTTCACAAAAGCGGAGCAGGCTCTCAAGACAGCAAATTCCAAAGCCATGATGGCTCTCTATGCAGGGTTGAATAACGAAGAACTAATGCGATACGGGCGAAACTGTAAGACAGCATACAAGATCTGGAACAACATGCTGAAGCGGCATGAGAGAACCGCTTCTGAGGTAAAAGCTAAAGTTAATTTATGTTTTTATAAGTTTGATGTATTTCGCATGTTGCCAGGGGAAAATATGGATCAAACGCTCGCCCGTTTCGATATTATTGCTCATGAACTTGAGATCCTAGGAAAGGGATTGGATGATGACCGAAAGGTCGAAAAACTCATAAGCTGTCTCACGCCAAAGTGGGATGTAAAGACTGCTGCAATAAGGGAGACCCTCGAAGAAAAGGGTTTCGACTACTACACATTCCAAGGAAAGCTGAAGACATATGAAATGGAAATGTCGGAAACCAAAAGATACAGACAAAACATCGGGATTGAACTAAAAACCAAAGAGAAAACCATTGCATTAAAAGCAGAAAAATTCCGACCATCAAAAGCAGATTCAGATCGCGAGGAGTCAGACGAGGACATTGCCCTATTGACCAAGCAATTTTGTAAGTATCTCAAACATAAAAAATATGGTAGGTACCAAGGAAAAAGGGAGAAGGATAAAAATGACGTGTGCTATAAGTGCAAGAAGCCTGGACACATTCGTGCAAATTGTCCCGTCTCACAAGACAGGAATAGGGACTACTATCGCTCAAACCCAGGTCTGAAAAAGAAGGCCCTGAAGGCAACATGGTTAGACTCCGATTCAAGTGAAGGAGAGCAAGGCTACGATGACGTCGGCTTCACGGCTCCTAGGAATGGTAAGGTGCAATCACCATCTCAAGAAGAGGTAATCGAAGAACCCACCTATGATGAGCTAGTAGACATGTGTATTGGTTAAAAAGACTATGCTAAGAAATTAAGTCGTGAACTTAGGCAATATAAACAAATTCCAAATGAAACACATGACTCTTGTATTGCAAAAAATCAAAAACTGAAAAATAAGAATGTCTTGATCTTGAAAAATTTTGAGTCATTTAGAAAAGATCATGATGCATTGCTAGAGGAAAATGAACTTTTAAAACAACGAATTCGAGAGTCCTTAGCAACACATGATGATCACTTAAGAGAAATTCATGAGAAATCTGTTTATATCACCAAACTCACCAATGATTTAAAAGAATGCAAAAGGAAATTTGATGAGGTAGTGGAAGGGTGTAATGAAGCTCTTGAACAAAATAAAATTCTTGATGCTACACTAGACACTATTCGTTGGAATACAAAAGACGATGAGATGACTAGGAAAAGATTATGTAAAAGAGTAACTGAGCTTGAAAAAATTGTAGAAAAATATGAAGGGCCCAGTTATCTTATTACAAAAAATTTAAGATCTTATCATGATAATCGAGGACTTGGATATGAAGAGCCAATACACCATCAAAAATGTAAATTATCATGTCATACACACTTGCACAATCTCCAACATAATCATAAACCAACTCAAAACTATGCAAGTGTGCATGACTCGAGACATAGTCGTATCACATGTCATTACTGCTGTAGATTAGGAAAAATAAACTTTGGTTCCTCAGACTCCATTAAGGATGTTCTTTTGGTAAGAGGTTTGAAACATAATCTAATTAGTGTCAGCCAATTATGTGATAAAGGTTACACAGTTACTTTTGACAAAAATACATGCACTGTACTAGATAGCAATAAATCTTGTTTACTTCTCGCTAACCGATGTAACAATGTTTATGTTATAAATTCTAATGAATTAGCACAAGAAAACATGAGGTGCTTCGTTGCAAGAAATGAGGATGGTTGGTTATGGCATAGAAGACTTGGACACACGGCCATGGACAATCTCAACAAACTTGTAACCAAGGAGCTTGTGAGGGGGATCCCTAAAATCAAATTTGAGAAAGATAAACCGTGTGAGTGATGCCAATTTGGTAAGTAAACTAAAAGTTCTCACAAACCCAAGAAAATGGTATCAACTTCTAGACCCCTTGAACTCTTATACATGGATCTTTTTGGACCATCACGGACACGTAGTAATGGAGGTGCACGATATGCCTTTGTAATTGTTGATGATTATAGTAGATTTACTTGGGTTGTCTTTTTGCCACAAAAAGATGACACATTGTATGTATTTCAAAAATTCTATCGAAGAGTGGAAAATGAGAAAAGTCTCACCATTGTCACTATTCGTAGTGATCATGGTGGAGAATTTCAAAACGAACTCTTCACCTCATTTTGTGATAAAAAGGGAATAAAACATGAGTTCGCTTGTCCTCGCACTCCCCAACAAAATGGGGTTGTTGAAAGGAAAAATCGATCTCTTCAAGAAATGGCTCGAACCATGCTTAGTGAAAAAGATTTACCTAAATCATTTTGGACGGAGGCTGCTAATACAGCATGTTATACAATTAACCAAGTAATCATTAGAAAATATCTTGAGAAAACTCCTTTTGAACTATATTATGGCAAAATTCCCAACTTAAGTAACTTTCGCGTCTTCTGATGTAAAGTTATTATTTAAATACTCTTGATAATTTGGGAAAATTTGATCGTAAAAGTGATGAAGGTGTATTCTTAGGATATTCTCTTAGTAGAAAAGCATATCGAGTATTTAATAAAAGAAGATGCACAGTTCAGGAATCCATTGATGTTATTTTTGATGAAACTAATTCCTACACCAAAGAAATATTGCATGTTGTTGATGATGATAAGACAGGTGTTCGGGTTGAAAAGAAACAGGTTCACATTGAAGAAGACCCAAATATAAATGCTCAAAATCAAAAATCGCATCAAGATGAAGATGCATCCAAATCGCAAATAGAAGAGATTCCTACACAACAAATTGATACCATGGAAGATGAACATGTACAACATCAAATTTCCACAAGTGAAACGCGTCCTGCATGGAAAATCATGACTAGATATCCACCAACTCTTATACGAAGCGATATGTCAAAAGGGGTAACCACTCGCACACAAGCTCAAAATTTTATGTGTTTTTCCGCTTTTGTTTCCATACTTGAACCTAAGAATATTAAGGAGGCCTTTCAAGATAATGACTAGATCATGGCAATATAAGAAGAACTTAATCAATTCGAACGGAATCAAGTATGGAGACTTGTTACTAGTCCTCATAATAGAACTATACTTGGAACTAAGTGGGCGTTTAGGAACAAGTTAGACGAATCTGGAACAATGACTAAAAATAAGACCCGTCTTGTTGCACAAGGTTATAACCAACAAGAAGGTGTAGATTTTGATGAAACTTTTGCACCTGTTGCACGGCTTGAAGCCATTCATATCTTACTTGCATTTGCTGCTTATATGGATTTTACTCTCTTTCACATGGATGTTAAAAGTGCATTTTAAAATGGTTTTATTTCGGAAGAAGTTTATGTTGCACAACCACCGGGATTCACTGATCCCACACACCCAAACCATGTAATCCGTCTTGATAAAGCATTGTATGGTTTGAAGCAAGCTCCTCGTGCTTGGTATGAACGACTAAGTTCATTTCTACTTCACATAGGTTTTTCTAAAGGAAAAGTAGACACTACATTATTTATAAAACATGTTTCTAAAGATATTTTAATCGTTCAAATTTATGTTGACGATATTATATTTGGATCCACTAATGAAAATCAATGCAAGGAATTCTCAAAGCAAATGCAGGATGAGTTCAAAATGAGCATGATGGGAGAACTAACTTATTTTCTTGGGCTTCAAATATTCCAAAGAAAGGATGGCATCTTTATAAATCAATCCAAGTACGTAAAGGAACTAGTCAAAAAGTTCGGACATGAAAATGCAAATGCTTACAAAATACCTATGGCCACTACTACTAAGCTTTCAAAAGATGAATCTGGTAACAATGTTGATATTCCTACTTATCGAGAATCGCATTTGATTTTCGTTAAGCATATCATTCAATATCTCAAAGGCACACTAAATACTGGACTTTGGTACCCGAAAAATAGAAACTTTTCTCTTGTAGGATTCTCTGATGCAGATTATGCCGGTAGCTTAACAGACAGAAAAAGCACTAGCGGTACATGTCACTTCTTGGACAACTGTCTTGTCTCATGAGCATCCAAGAAGCAAAACTCTGTAACTCTTTCAACTACCGAAGCTGAATATATTGCCGCAGGATCTTGCTATGCACAGGTACTATGGATGAAACACACTCTAGAGGACTATAAGATATTTTTTGATCACATTCCAATTAAATGTGATAACACTAGTACTGTTCATATGACAAAGAACTTTGATCAACACAGTCGCACTAAACACATTGATATTCAGTATCACTTTATTAAAGACCATTTTCAAAAAGGAGATATTATTCTTGAATATGTTTCTACTAATTCACAACTTGCTGATATTTTTACCAAACCTTTAGATGAAAAACGATTTCATTTTTTGAAAGGAGAACTAAATGTTATTGATATCTCAGCTTGAAATTTCATTTTGGTCGACTGGACGGGCAACTGTACGCCTGTGAAGGTGTACAGTCGACTGCGCGATCGACCAATTTACTCCCGGGAAAAATTTGTTTTATACACGACTTTCAAAATATTGGCTTTCAGTAGTAACGGTCGACCGTGCAGTCGACCGACTCATCCTCTGTTTTATGTTTTGGTCTTTACAAGATAAACGGTCGACCGTGCGGTCGATCGGTTTGCTCTCTGTGATTCATTGGGATTTTGAAATAGGAGTGCGGTTGACCGTGCGGTTGACCGGTTTGCTCTGTGGATTTTTTTTAACTAATTGGTTTTGCGGTCGACCGGTTCTCTTTCTGGTTACAAGTTGAAATTTTTTAAAAACTCTCTACTAATTTTTTCTATAACCTCAATTTCTTGAAATTCGTTCTTCTTATCCCTGTTTCGCATCTGTATTGGGAAAATCTCAAATCTATGATATCATGAAGAGCTCTCCCTGTGTATCAAAGAGTCTCGCTATCAATGGTATCATGTAAGTAGATTTTCCTTCGTTGTTTTTTTACAAATTCGTATCTCTCCAAACTTCATATCTCTTATTATGCTTAATGAAAGTTTCATTTCATATACAAATAGTTTTCCGGAGGAGTACTTTATATGTGTCTTTTGCCCCCTATTGGTGAATATTATGAATACATGAAAGTAAACATAAATCAATAGCTTTTATTTTTCATGAAATAATAGATTAAGGGGGAGTATTTACAAATCTCTCCTTACCTATGAAAATCCGTGTTACAGGAAGTACTCAATTGAGGGAGAGTATTCTTATGCCAAATTGTTTAATTTTTTTTACTTTCAATATTTAAATGGCTATTTTGTTCACACCAAAAGGGGGAAATTGTTAACTCCTAGTTTAGTGTGCACAAAACGTGTCTATAAATACTAATAAGTTTGAATTGAGTTATTCAGATTTTCGGGATCAAATAATTTCCATAAGAGATTCAAGAGAGATTCAAGAATATTCAAAGAAGGAAAGTAATAACGAATGCTTAAGAAATCAAGCAAAAGAATAAGATATTCAAAAATAAAGAGTTAATTGAGAAAGCCATCAAGACCAGCTGCTATCATTCCATATTTGTGAGATTTAAATCTGTGTAAAATTGATTGATTGATTGATTAGTTTATTTGGTAAGAATATAAAGTTGATTCGGCATGAACAGCACGATACCGGTCGACCACACCTCATGGCGGTTGACCGCATCGCAGTCGACTGCAACTCTCAGTTGCATAAGAAGCAGTCAAACTTTCATCTCTCTACTTTATGTCAGAGAGCTGAACGGTCGACTGCACCAAGATTACGGTTAACCGCACTTTGCACTGTTCACATTTTCGGAATGTATCGTTTCTAATTTTGATCGATACACTTCCCAATCTATTGAATTCGTCGAACCCACTGAGTATTCTTCACCAATTAATCCTGAGAAAAATTTTCTGAACTAATCTTTCAACAATCAATCCGAGTGTGTGTGATAATTTTTGTATTCTTCTGTCAGGATCATTTAGGATCTTGAGTTTTTCGTTTCTTCCACGTCGGTGAGATTGAAGGAACTTGTGTTAGAAGTCCTGTGGGTGTAATAGGTCTCTCGGCCTGAATCCGAGAATCACTGTACAAGAGTTTTGAGTATAGTGGAACGCTTGTGGCGGAGAATTGCTACAAGTAGGAGGTGTGGACGTAGATTTGGGGGTGAACCACGTTACATCGCTGCGTCACTTGTGTTATCTATGTTTGCTCTTCTTAACTCTTTATTTACTTTGCACTTCATTTTAATTAATTTTTTAGTTCTGCACAATCACCCTATTCACCCTCCCTAGAGTGATTTACAAAAACCACGCAAAGCTGAGTAGGAAATTTAGGGTGATAAGATCCTATATTTAAATAAGTTAAGGTGAACACAGTAGTCCAATGCCCTCTCTTCAATCTAACTCTAAACTATCTTGAACTCTAGATTATCCCTTTAAGTAATCATGTAAATGTATAACTTTGTATGTTTTTTTAGTTTATATTACATTTTTTTGTTCGGTAATTTTGATTGTTGTAAAAACTTTTTCCAAGTTGAAATGAATAATATATACAAAATTTTCCCTATAATTCTTTTTGTACATTTATTCTCTTTTTTCTTAGGGTAATATAAATTAAAAAATTTGAAAATTTGTGAGCCTGCCCGGGTCGGGTCGGGTTAACCCGAGTGGTTCGCGGGTTGGTTTGAGTTCTTGAAGACTCAACCTGGCCCGGGTTTAGACCCAACCTGTTCCTGGACAGTCCTGACTGTGGCAAACCCGCCAGGTTTGGGCCCGGACAGGCCCGCTCGGCCTCTCTGCCACCAATATATATATATATATATATATGGTAAATTTTTGATAACCTTACTGAGCTTTACTCCTTTGGTAGAAAACCCAACTCAAATTTATTTTTTTCAGAAAACCCTACTTAAGTTTGCTGCGTTAGGCAGTAAGGCCTACTCCGTTAACTTTTGGGTGTTTTTTTGGAAAAAATGCTGATCTTTCCACTTTTCAAAGATGGAAAATACCCTTATGCAATTTTGGGGTGTTATTGGAAAATTGGGAGATTAAGCGGGAATTTTGGAGGGATTTCATCATTTTTTAAGTTTTTTTATTTGTTTATAATTCCTTAATAATTCCTTAAAATTTCTTTAAAAATTCCTTAAAGTTCTTTCAATTTCTTAAAAAATTGAACAAAAAATCCTTCAAAATCCTTCAAAACTGTGGAATTACTTTATAAAAATAGCTCATAATGCTCATAGCATATTAAATAGAGCTCAAGATGCTTAGAAACAACAAAAACAGAGCTCATAATGCTCACAAACAACATAAACAAAGCTCATGATAGATGGAAACCGCATAAATAAAGCTCAAGATGCCTGGGAACAATATAAACAGAGCTCATAATGCTCACAAACAACATAATCAATATAAACATAGCTCAAGATACATGGAAACAACATAAATAGAGCTCAAGATACCTGGAAACAACATAAACAGAGCTCAAGATGCCTGGTAACAACATAAACAGAGCTCATAATGCTCACAAATAACATAATCAACATAAATAGAGCTCAGGATGCCTGGAAACAACATAAACAAAGCTCATAATGCTCAAAAAATCTCAAATTCAACTCTCTTACTCAGTTCGAATTTGTAATTAACCATTAGCATCGTTACTAGTATAAACTAAAAAAAATAGATAAAACACTTCTACTAAAAGTTAGTCAGAATTACAAATCCGGGTCGTGTTAATTGGCTGCTCCCATTGTTGATGCTCCAATAGCGAACTTCACCATCTCCATCACAGGAGCATATCAAATCCTCTTTATCAGGATCAAAATCTAGACATAACAGAATTGCAATGCACAATGAATGTTTGTAGTGAATAACTAGGCTGCAAAATAGAATGCTCGAGGTATAAATACATGCACAGAGTTACAAATAACACACACTTCCCAAGTGCTTGAAACATATTAATCCCCAAGTGCTTGAAATTTAACATAGAACATTGAAACATCTATTAAAGTAGAATAGCTACAAATAAACTCCATAAGAATCTCATTGTATTGTAATAAAAAATCAAGGAAGTAAATGTCAGGGAAATGTTAATGCTAAATGTTCTACAAAAAATTCTGAAATGTATGAATTTAATTGCTAGAATTCCATAAACATAACACACATTTCCATGTCTACTTAGTTTTCGTTACTCAAATCTTAGAAAAAATCATTCTATTATCGATAATACTTAACCTACATGCTTATTCAACCTACGTGCTCTCTCAAAGGGTACCAATTCAGATTCTTAAACTTTGCTATTGCAACATACAATAACTCGATTAACCTGAATTCTTAACCTACATGCTATCTCAAACAGTCTAAATTTAAATTCTTAAAACTTAACTACTGTAACATACATGAACACTATGGAGCCAATTCTGAAAACGTACTTTTGGCTAAACACGCCTTAAATTAAGTTTCATAAACATCTATTTCAATTCTAAAACCACTCTCCAAAAGCAATGCCAGTTGGAGCATTAACCAAAAACTAGTCCAAAAACTTTCCGGAAGGCACTAGTAGAGAAATGTATGGCTCCTTAGTTTACACCATTTTTTATTATTGTGAGGTCTAGTTTCAACTTTCAATCTAGCAAATTTTCTTCCAGTAAAAGACAATCACAATAGATATAGAATGTTTTCAAATTTGTATAAACACATGAAAGGAAGTCAAAAATTAAGATATATCTACAAAAAAACTTCCCAAGACATCAATATGTGGTTTGCACGGTCATATTTCAACTTCCTTTCATGTATCGGGACATGATTAAAAACATTCTCTTTTACCTATTTATGTTATTTTGTTTTATTTTAGTCCATTATCTCTTTTTTAATGTTTTTCAACGGAAGAACGTTGTTTGATTGAAACCTTTTCTTAGATTGGTACTACCTAACCAACCATAACAATAAGGATGTAAACCTTAGGGAGTTCTCATTTTTGGAAGTTTTAAGACTTATACTTAAAAGGTTCTTATACTAGAAGTAGTTCTCAACATCCTTACTATCAACATTTAAAGCTTAAAAGTTAATGTAACGGTTTTTACCTACTGGAGACCAATTTCAAACGTAGAAGTACATACTAGGTAAACATAAACTTTTTTGACTTTGGAAGTGAAGAAGATAGTCAGGAGGATCTGAAAGATCACAGAAGATTAATTAAAACTTTCTTGAGCTTGTAGTGATTGTCACAGTTCAGAAGAATTTGAAGAGATGGTTATGGGATCATGGACGATTGACTAGTGTAAAGCGGTGGAATACAAACATCAAAGGCATCTTCTCTTTAATATACCAATTTCAGTAATTTTTTATGATTTCCACAGAAACTTTAGGTCTAAAGCTATTCTCAGCAAATTTCAAATTCACGAGCACTTAACTTCATGCTTTCTTCAAAGTTCTATACACTACAAGAATATTCGACATTCATCCTATATTCCTACTAATTCGATGGGTAACCACTTAAATTCTTATAGGAAAGATAAAATTAGAACCCCATCATGCAGAAGTTCTAGCCATACTGATAAAAGTAAAACCGCTTTCTTTGGAAATGAGGAACTTTTGGCCAGATATACACTAACATTACTTCAAATAATAGGTAGTACAGAAAAAAATTAGTGTTCAAAAAAATAAAATGTTGAATCTCCAATAGATGGAGGCAATACAACTACAAAGTGTAAACAAATCTAAAAATAAATTGTATTAAAATAGTTATACTGAAGACTAACAAATTATTCTCGCAATTATAGACTTATAGTAGAATAAAAAGCTACAAACAGTGAAACACTACTAGCCTAAAAATTAGTCTAAAAGGCACAAGTAGAAAATTTTAAGACACCTTACCTTTACACCCTTTTTATCATATTAAGGTATCAACTTTCAATCTAACAACAAAAGATACAAAATGTCCTCAACAATGCTTAAATACATGAAAGGAAGTTGAGAATTAATGCTTGTAAAAATAAGGTAAGTTGATAATTGAGACATACCCACAAGAAGGTTGAGTGTGTTAGAAAACCTTTTTGCAACTTTATTGGAGTAAACTTCTGTATAAATGTTCTTTAGAATTGAAGGCAACTACTTGCTATTGGTAGCTAAGTCCCAAGGGAGAGATTTTATATCAGCATCGATTGGGGAGTTGAAGAGAGAGCTAATTAAGTCTATGGTGGAGGCGAGGATTAGAGGACTCCTTCGAATTCGCACAGTTTCCACCATTTTCCCTAATTTCGAATTATATGGGTTTGGATCGAGAAAGATGATGATGGAGAGTTGAAGAAAGAGGAATCTTGATCTGGTGGAGAGGATGTGGAGTCGGCGGCAGAGAAGATCTTGATCTGGTTGTTGCAAGCGCAGGCGATGAAGGCGGCGTCGAAGGAGAGAAAGGGAAAATGGTGGATTGCTGACGGGGTTGAGGAGAGAGAAAGGGGCAGGAGGGATTATTTTATATAGTCACCTTGGGGGTATTTTGGGTATTCCATGCTAAAGATAATGGTCTCAGGGACTCCTAACAGAAAACAAAGTTTGGTAGGGTTTTATGCCAAAAAAACTAGGTATGGTTTTCTGCCAAAGTAGTAAAACTCTGTTGGATTATCTAAAATATATATATTGGATGACTAGCCACCTCGGCTAGCTGTCTTTCCTCTATTAAAAAAAAGAAAAGAGAAAAAAAGGGAGGGGGGGATTTAAGCAATACCATGAGAAGAGATAGCTTCAAATTCATCATGAGGATCCAACACAAACAACAAAACAAAAACAAACCCAATCGCATGTCGCAGCGTACTCATGGATGAGCCGCGCCAGCTGCGCATACGACACCAGCTGCTACAAGCACAAATGACATCACATCACATCACATTACATCATCAGATTATAATCCTTGGAATGAGTGAGTAATTGAGTGAGAGAAAAATATGGAGACCTTCTTCTTCTTGTGTTGCCTTTGGGGGAGAGCGCGAACGGGATTGAGGGATTTGGGGTCGAACTGCATGAGGGAGCCTCGTCTGGATTTGCGCTCGGTGATCACCGACTTTTCAAAGGTGGTGGAGGGCAGGGGAGACTGGGCGCCGGTGGGTTTGATGGGGTAGGAAAAGGTGGTGGGGTAGGTTCAATGGAGATGAGATCCATTAGCAATGGATTGGAGGGGTCGGTGCCGGACATCGTCGAAAATTGAGTGATCTCCGGTGATCGGTGATACTAAAATTGTTTTCTTTATTATTATTATTATTATTATTATTATTATTATTATTATTATTATTATTATTATTATTATTATTATTATTATTATCATTATTATTATTATTATTTTCTTCTTTTTTGAGGGACGGTGACGTGAGTTGTGCAGAGTGATTGCGAGCATTGTAACACCACGCAAAATTGAGTTATGACAATTTTGTCCTCGTGTGTTACGCACGTGTATTTCGTACTGTTACGAGTAATAGTCGTAACGTATTTTCCTACATTTCAATTATTTACACATTTTCCGTCAACTCAAAACTCATTTTATCCTATTTTTTGCCAACTTAAACATTTATTTTAATCATTACGTTTTTACGTACATTGCAGGTGCTTTCAATACACGTGTCGATTACGTATATTTTTTCATTACGTGAAATATCCGTAACATTATCAAAATAAATATTTTTCGTATGTTATATTCCGATTATTTATAAACATTTTCCCATTACTCAAATCTATTTCGTATTTGAATATTTGTTTTTATGTGTGCATTGCGCGTAAAATTTTATGTAATTTAATCCCTAATTTTCCAAAGTGATGTACATTTTTATTCTCATTTTATTTGTGAAAAATGTATTATTTATTTTTTTATTAAAAACTCATAGGCCTAAAGTCCATTTTAAAGCCCACTAAGTAAATTTATTAAAAAGAGAAGCCCATGATTTTATTTTATACTTTAAATGTACACTTTTTAATCCTACACACTTGTCATGTAACAAACATATACAAATGGACTGATAACAAATAATTAAAAGAATGAGAAGTGTGTGCACGTTGGGTGCACGCGCACGTGTTGTGCACCCAAGAGTTGGCTAATTCATGAAGGAAGGAGAAGGGGTTTGTGAAGTGGTTTTGTGACTGGGTGATTAATTTGTGTGAATGGGTATTTATTTTGAGTAGTAAGTGTCCCTTCATTCACCCATTTAGCCCTATAAATATCTCTCTCATTCATGAACAATGTACACTAAATGAAACAAAAGAAAGAGAGGAGTTTTTGGTGTTGGCAAATTGCTAAGGGTAGAAGACTTGCTTTGGTTGGAGATTGGAGCAAATTCCTAATAATTTTAATTTCAATTTTTTGTATCATAAGGTGTGTGATTTCTTTTGCTTTATAGATATTGTCGTATGCGTGTCTAATTGTTCCATGATTAAAAATGTGGCATGTGTTGTTTAAATTTCTAATTTGATATGTTGCCAGTTGTATTGATAACTAGAAGTGAGATATGAAAATAAATGCATATTAGTTGAAAGATTTATTGTAAAATTGTCAGGATTAACAAATTGAAATTTTAGATTGAGTTGTTATAGTAGTATTGGGAGCATACTTCTCACACCCTGCTTCCCAAAAATATGGAACACAGGCATGGGACATTGTCCGAGCGAATGACTTGCGTTATCCATAAACTGTTTACCTATTCAACTCAGCAATAATAACAATACAAAACAATTGCGCAAGCAATAATAACAATCACACGAACAATAATACTTGGAATAAGATAATATGGAATAACCAAATATGATAATCTAACATCTGGAAGCAAATAACAATATCCGGGTCATAAGCCCAATACAATAATAAATCCAAACACAATGATAATAAATGTCAATATAATAAGTCCAATGCAATAATAATCAACTAGAAAGCAATAAATCTTTAGAAAGCTTGTTCTCCAATTCCAACTGGTAATTCTCCATGATCAACTGTGAACACTTCATTTAAAAAGAGGAGAAAAATTGTCCTTAGAGCAGGTCATGGACAACAAGTAGAGAAAGCAAGGAACAATAAAATAACGATATAACAATGAACTCAATGGATCAATAGGAATCAATAACATGGGACAATAGCAATAATCAATATCAATAGTAATAGATGCAATGGTCATAAACAATGGTTCACTATTCGATAACAATGTACAATGGTCGATGTCAATAATACTTAGACAATCATCGATATCAATAGAAACAATGATGTACAATATGCAATATCGATGTTGTGTCAATTCTTGAGTCTATTTATCATTTTAATCCTAACTAATGCACATACTACTGTGTCCTATATGTTCCATACCACAGGTTCGATGCATACAATCAATTTCGTTTAGACTTAAGTGGAAGATTCTATAGATCATATACACGGCACGATAACATTATTTGTAGCATTGGTGCACACTGGTCGACACAATAACAATAAAACAATACACGCTGAATTGGGATACTGTAGTCAGCAATCAACAATAAACCGATAACAATAACACTAGCCGACACATATTATTTTGAGAAACATGGCCCACACTTCCGAGTACAGTCACTATATCATCAACTAAATCTCCTAAACCCCAGCTTGTTAATTATTTAATTGATGCAACAATTCATTATGTAATTTAGAAACATCAGATGAACGATAGTAACAATAGGAGAACAATAGGATGATAACTTTGGATGGAACAAATAGAATGATGACAATTGCACATTAGGATCATGCAATGCAACATATACACTTCAATTCATGCAATACAATGATATATATATATACTTATATTAAGAAAATCTGGAAAACGAATTTCTGGACAGAAAGAGGTCACTATACAAAAATCAGTTTTTTCGCTGCTACAGAAATCAAAAACTGAAACCGTCAGAAATTCTGAAAACTAGACTTCCACACGATTCCAACACATATTTACAATACAAAATCCGGCAAAAGTAGCTAGGTCAAGTACATCATTCTTTACAAGTTACATGTTCATAAAAAAAATCACCATCAAGTTGTTATACCTTTAGAATTAGCGAAAACTCAATTATAAAATCATTAAAAATATCCGTTAGACTCCTAAACATGTTAACTAACATTCTAAAAATTATCATAGCATTATTCTAACATTAAATTAGCCTTTCAATAGTTTAAACATGGAAACAGACATGCATCTGAAATTCTAAAAATAAAACAGTAGTAAAATCATCATAACTTTTGCAATACAACTCGGAATTTAAAGATCTTAGATGTTCTGGAAACTAGAGACATAGAGCAACAACTCTTATTCAGAAAGTTATTTATTTTGAGATCAAATACTGGGTCGAAAATATTATACAATTTCCAAACAGCAAGTAACATACAGTTTTTTGATATTTTTCATGAAATAAAGCGATTAAATATGATGGGTTCTACTTCAACTAATCAATAAACTTCATAATCAGCTTGGTAGGTATAATAGCATGGTAAACAAGATTAAGAATACACACATACACAATTCTAACAACAACCAAACATCAATCGATCAATCAAACATACCACCTAGCAATTATTTCTACAATAGACTAATTGTGTTGTGATTATATGAATAACCCTATTATGAACACTACATGAATACATGAAAGATTCAATTGTTTGGAGTCAACGATGGCTCGAAGTCGAGGATATTTGGGTTAGCTCGTGTAAATCCTTAATATACTCAACGAAAAGAGGAGAACAATATACGATACGATGAACAATTGGATCTACTTGCAAGAATTTCAATAAAAACTTGAATTTGATATAAGATTCAATTTAAGAGGAAAAATGAGTTGCCTTATAGACGATTAATTCGAATCCCAAAGAATAATGGGATGAGAATCCCGGAGCAACGAACCCACGAAGAATATACGTGCAAACTACATGCACAAAGAAACACCAAGCAACAACAAGCAAAAGCGACAACAACAAAAGTTGACGTCGATGGGTCTGGCATCGAGCAGCGTCGACGAAGAGCGACAGCGGTGCGAATGGAGGCATCAAGCGGCGTTGAGGGTCTGCTGTCATCGAGGAAACAGAGGAGTAGTAGGGCATCAGGTGCTTGGGGTTCGGTTGCTGGGCGTCGCTGGTGGCTCGACGGAACTGAGGCGGCAGTTGATGGGTTTGGCGATGCTCAGGAGGATCACCGGAGATGCAGTCGGGGAAGAGAATGGTTTGGGTGGGAAGGTTAGAGGTCGGCAGATGGGTTTAGACGGGGAGAGATAAATCCAAGGAGAGAGAGAGACGGCTAGGTTTAGGGTTTTGTATTTTGTGTTTTTAGGGCTTGCAATAGGATTGTATTTATAGAGTGCAATTAGGTTGTTGGGTTGATGGGCTAGGATCCAATAATAATGGGTTTGGGTCTAGAAACAATTGCAATTGGGTTATGGGTTCAATAAGAGATGAATTTAAAGACAATAGGATTCAAATAAAATTACTCACAATCAAATAAAAATAGGATCGACAAGGAGATAGCTCAACAAGAAGAACAAGAGTAATTTATGAACAAAATTTAATTAAGTTGATCATGAAAAATATAGTATTTTATTCAAATGCAAAAATAAAATATTACAATGAAGGGGGAAAAAAAGAAAAGAACGAAAACGGTAGTTACAATGCTAGTATATCATGCTTAGATTAAATGAATTGAGTATAAATTCATACACAGTCATTAATTTATGCATAGAAAGTTGTTGTTTTATGTTTTAGTTGCAACATCTATTTAAAATTTCATAATTTTCTGATATCGTTTACAATTTTAATAAAATCCAAACTTAGGACTGGTTGGTAGTTGACTAGTTGCTGGAAATTTTTACACATTTTGGATTTTGATCATTTCAACATCTTGATGAAGTAATTTGAGAAAAGTCAAAACTAAGAAATTGAATTAGACTCATTAACCTTTTTTTGTAAAGTCTAAGAAATCAAATTTTCACAAAGAACTGAATTTATAATGAATTTTACAAGACTGAATAAGTGGCAGTATTTCAATATTTCGACCCTACGGTGGATTTCGAAGAATTCAGGATTATAGATACAATATTTTGGAGAAACTCATAACTAAGAAATTGTATTAGACTTGTATACCATTATTTTGATCTAAAGAACACATAGTTTCATGAAGTATATAATTTTCTATGATTTTTACAAGTAGCATGAGCTGTAGTTTTCTGATTTTGAACTTTCTGTTTTGCAAATGAATTTAGACAAAGTAATTAAAGATGATTCTAGGTGATTTTAACTACAAAGATATAGTAGACTATGTTATGAAACTAATAAATCTATCTTTTGAATAGAATTGAGATTTATAATTAAAATATAGATGAATATGAAATGGTATTATTAATATAAAAAAAATTGTATTTGGAAAATATTCTTGAAGAATAAATATATGTGAAAAGGAATTTTTCTTAATCAAAGAGACTTGATAATTTATTAAAATGAATTGTTGGCTGTGTGATCAACCAAGAAGTGTTTACTTCTTAGTTGATAACTAAGAATGAATGAAAGGATTTGAATGAAACATGAAAACATGAAATTGAGTACCCTTTAATGTTGAACATGAAAAGATGTTGATTCTAGAGGCTTAGTGAGACTCAAGTATTGGCAAAAGTAATGATAATGATTATTGATTTTGAGAAGTGGCTAATATGGGTTGTCGTTCTTGGTGTATGGTTTAAGACTGGTAAGAGGGTAAGTTAGCTCTATGTAGTATTATTTATTCATGTTTCAAACCTAAGGATAGGCACTAAGATAAGTTATAATAAAACTTGGGAAAACGTAAGTGAGTTGCCTCTATATAGTCTGACGCTGGACTCCAAGACTATAGGCCTAGTTTGACAGTGGACTCCGAAACTGTGGTTGCTTGCGCTGGAGACGAGCCTTAATTATATCTGGGACTATGATTGGTTTGACGGTGGACTCCAGGATCATGAATAGTCAGGCAGATAGGAGGCCGTTCTGCAGTGTATATGCATATACCGGGGCTAGATGGGCACTTGCGGGATGTTCGCACGACGAGAATTTCCGTATAGCTTGACGGTGGACTCCAGTGCTGAAATCCGTACTCGTGGGACTAAAACTTGATTTTGTTACCGAGTAGTTTTTCATGGCGAGGTATTAAACCCTTTAATGTGAAGTACGTAGGTGCTTGCCCTCGGACCTATGTAAAATGGGATGTATAGAATCCGAACAAGTATACATTAGTGTCATTGTAGTATAACATCTGCATTAGGCATTAAGTCATATCATACACTGACATGTTTTGGATAATCACTCTTTTACACCTTTTTTATGCATTCAAGTTTGTGGTTGCTAAAATAAGAGAATCGTTATATAATAGCATAGCGAGGATCGCTGTTTTATAAAATTGCGTCGGTTGTAAGCAACTGACATGCCCACAGTTTTTCAGTGCAGTGTTTGGATTGACAAAAAGACAAAAAGAAGATTTGATGCTAAAGATTATTTTCATGATTAAAGCTGTTGATGTTAGAGTTGTATATTTCATGTTGTATTCTTTTCATTTCCTCTGCATTGATGTAAAGAACTTATTGTAAATGAAAATTTTATTTCCATGTAAAATTATACGAAGTTGAAGTAAAAGATCCTGTTGTGCTACTAATTAGACATAAATGGAATTCGGAGTATTACAGAGTTGCATTAGAGCTTGGTTAGACAAGAAGGCAATGTTGGAAGCATGATCAGAGGTTCTCACAGTGTGATTGATTGAGAAGCATTGACTCTTACCCTGACATGCCCAGGTCGGCTAGCCACCAATGTAGTTACAACAGTCGAGAGGCTGTGGGCATCAAACAAGCTCTGAGGTTACCTCTGTGGCCATTACCGTCCTGAGTAGCAGGCGCTAGTCTACACAAAGTGGTATCAGAGCTGATTTCAATAAGTTATACAAAATTACAAGGACGACACATTAAGGGTGGACATTAGAAGTGTGAGTTCAATTTATAGAGATTTAAATGTAAGATGATTTACATTTGTGTTGCTCTATATGCTGATGTCTTCTCCTCCCTTTCCCTATTTGATGGCTGGAGTCATGAATGATGAAGTTATGGAACTTGCATTCATGATACTCCCTTCGTATACAATTGATGTAATATTGTATGCAAGCATATTTTTCCTAGGTATCAGAGTGGCGCAGTAAAAGCGTGGTGGGTTTGAACAAACATTCATGATGTCGTACACGTGGACACACTTCCCTCTTTAAAATTTTCTTCATGGATTTTCATCGCAATACTTTTTCCTCTTTTAAAAAAAGGATATATATATATATAATTATGTCACTTTGATATTTACTATTTCATCTACAACCCTTGGTCTTAAATCTTTTAAGTTTGACTTACTCGTTTTCTTTATTGATGTTTTATCCTCTTTGTGTTCATGGGCTCTACGTTACTTACTTAATTTTGCTATTTCTTTTACATATATATATATATATATATATATATATATATATATATATATATATATATATATACCACTTATTAAATTATTAGTGCTAACTATTTTTCAATTATTATGTTTTTCCAGTTATTTATCGAGTTAATTTACATTTTTTTATTCTCTTATTTCATTTTACTATTTATTCCTTCCTCAAAAAAAAAAATTGTAACTTTTACAAATGAAAATTTTATGACATAATTTTATACACATCATTGTAAAATTTTACTATTATACCTATATTATATTCTGTATTCTTTCAATTAAAATTCAACACCCATATATTTTTAGATTTTTATCCAACAGAATTTTCTTAAATTAATAATTCAATTTTATCTCGTAATACTGGTTCAGTTCATGATTTTAATCATTCTTCCGCTTATTACGTTGATAAATTTCGATAACTAAGTTTATTAATAAATTATCCATTAACTATGTTTCTATTTATTCTTCCAATTGCATTGTTGTCCAAACTATTTCACAATTAATGACTTAATATGTATTTTCCTTTACATCTAATACTTTATCTAATATTATTTTTGTATGAAAAATTTCTTTCAATCTATACTATCTTTTTTGGTCATGTTTCTTTTTTTTATTTTTCTAGTTTTCCTGTTTCGTTCCTATTAATTTTGATACTCATAGTTTTCTTGTATAAATTTACCTTATTTTTCACATTACATACTACATTATTTTTTGTGGTATTCACAATTTCTTATAGACAATAATGATATTTTTCTTTGGTGTGTACAAAATACAACTTTTACCCTAATAAGTTCTGAGGACAAAACTGTTCTTGGGGGGGGGGGGGGGGGGGTAACACCCTGCAAAATTGAGTTATGACAATTTTGTCCTAGTGTGTTATGCACGTGTATTTCGTACTGTTACGAGGAATAGTCGTAACGTATTTTCCTACATTTCAATTATTTACATATTTTCTGTCTCCTCAAAACTCATTTTATCCTATTTCTGGCCAACTTAAACATTTATTTTAATCTTTACGTTTTTACATACATTGCAGGTGCTTTCAATACACGTGTCGATTACGTATATTTTTCCATTATGTGAAATATCTGTAACATTATCAAAATAAATATTTTTCGTATGTTATATTCCGATTATTTATAAACATTTTCCCGTTACTCAAATCTATTTTGTATTTGAATATTTATTTTTATGCGTGCATTGCACATAAAATTTTATGTAATTTAATCCCTAAAATTTTTCAAAGTGATGTACATTTCTATTCTCATTTTATTTGTCACAAATGTATTATTTATTTTTTATTAAAATCCCATAGGCCTAAAGTCCATTTTAAAGCCCACTAAGTAAATTTATTAAAAATAGAAGCACAAGATTTTATTCTATACTTTAAATGTACACTTCTTAATCTTGCACACTTGTCATGTAACAAACATATACAAATGGACTAATAACAAATAATTAAAAGAATGAGAAGTGTGTGCACGTTGGGTTCACGTGCACGTGTTGTGCACCCAAGATTTGGCTAATTGATGAAGGAAGGAGAAGGGGTTTGTGAAGTGGTTTTGTGAGTGGGTGACTAATTTGAGTGAGTGGGTGATTAATTTGTGTGAATGGGTATTTATTTTGGGTAGTGGGTGTCCCTTCATTCACCCATTTAGCCCTATAAATACTTTTCTCGTTCATGAACAATGTACACTAAAAGAAACTAAAATAAGAGAGAAAAGAAATGAGAATGTGCTTTTGGTGTTTGTAAATTGCTAGAGGGAGAAGGCTTGCTTTGGTTGGAGCTTGGAGCAACATCCTAATAATTTCAATTTCAATTTTTGCATCATAAGGTAGGTGATTTCTTTTGCTTTCTAGATATTGTAGTATGCATGTCTAATTATTTCATGATTGAAAATGTGGCATGTGTTCTTTAAATATCTAATTTGATATGTTGCATGTTGTATTGATAACTAGAAGTGAGATACGAAAATAAATGATGTTAGTTGAACGATTTATTATAAAATTGTCATGATTAACAAATTGAAATTTTAGATTGAGTTGTTATAGTTGTATTAGTATATCATGCTTAGATTAAATGAATTGGGTATAAATTCGTACACAAAGTTGTTAATTTATGCATAGAAAGTTGTTGTTTTAAGTTTTAGTTGACTTCAGAAAATCATGTCTACTGGACTAGATAGAATCTAGAGCTAAAACTTTTATAGGAACATCTTGTGTATGTCAGGAACATCTTTGAAAATTTCATGATTTTTTGATTTCGTTTACTATTTTAATAAAATTCAAACTTAGGACTGGTTGGCAGTTGACTAGTTGCTGAAAATTTGTACACATTTCAGATTTTGATCATTTCAACATTTAGATGAAGTAATTTGAGAAAAGTCAAATCTAAAAAATTGAAGTGGATTCGTTAGCCTTTCTATAAAGTCTAAGAAATTAAATTTTCACAAACTTAATGAATTTTACAAGACTGAACAAGTGGTAGTATTTCAATATTTCCACCCTATTACGGATTTCGAAGAATTCAGGGTGATAGATACAAAGATTTTGGAGAAACTCATAACTAAGAAATTACAGTAGACTTGTACACCTTTATTTTGATCTAAAAAACACAAAGTTTCATGAAGTACATAATTTTCTATGATTTTTACAAGTAGCATGAGCTGCAATTTCTGATTTTGTACTTTCTATTTTGCAAATGAATTTAGATGAAGTAATTGAGGATGATTCTAGGTGATTTTAACTACAAAAATATATTAGACTCTGTTATGAAACTAATAAATCTATCTTTTGAATAGAATTGAGATTTACATTGAAATATGATGAATATGAAAGAGGTTTTTGTTAATCAAAGAGACTTGGTAATTTATTAAAATGAATTGCTGGTTGTGTGATCAACCAAGAACTGTTTACTTCATAGTTGGTAAATAAGAATTAATGAAAGGATTTGAATGAAACATGAATACATGAAATTGTGAATATGAGTTATAAGGGTATGAGTACCTCTTAATGTCGAACATGAAAAGATGTTAATTCTAGAAGCTTAGTGAGATCCAGCTACCGGCAAAAGTAATGATAATAATTATTGATTTTGAGAAGTGGCCAATATGGGCTGTCGTTCTCGGTGTATGGTTTAAGACCGGTAGGAGGGTAAGCTAGATTTAGGTAGTATTATTTATTCATGTTTCAAACCTAAGGATAGGCACTAAGAGAAGTTGTAATAAAACTTGGGCAAACGTAAGTGGGTTGCCTCTATATAGTCTGACGGTGGACTCCAGGACTATAGAACCATTGACAGTGAACTCCAAAATTGTGGTTGCTTTCTATGGAGACGAGCCTAAATTAAATCTGAGACTATAATTGGTTTGACGTTGGACTCCAGGATAATGAATAGTCGGGCGGATGAGAGGCCGTTCTGCAGTGTATATGCGTATACCAGGGCTAGATGGGCACTTGCGGGATGTTCGCACGATGAGAATTTCCGTATAGCTTGACGGTGGACTCCAGGGCTGGAATCCATACTCGTGTGATATCTAAAACTTTATTTTGTTATCTAGTAGTTTTTCATGGCGAGGGATTAATCCCTTTAATATGGAGTACGTAGGTGCTTGCCCTCGGACCTATGTAGAATGGGATGCATAGAATCCGAACAAGTATGCATTAGTTTTGTTGTAGTATAACCTCTGCATTAGACATTAAGTCATATCATACACTGACATTTTTAGGATAATCACTCTTTTACACTTTATTTATGCATTCAAGTTTGTGGTTGCTAAAGTAAGAGAATCGTTATATTATGGCATAGCGAGGTTCGTTGATTTATAACATTGCATCGGTTGTAAGCAACTGACGTGTCCACAGTTATTCAGTGCAGGGCTTGGATTGACAAAAAGAAAAAAGAAGAATTGATGCTAAAGATTATTTTCATGATTGAAGTTGTTGATGTTAGAGTTGTATATTTTATGTTGTATTTTTTTTTTTCCGCTGCGTTGATCTAAAGAACTTATTGTAAATGAAAAGTTTTAATTTCCTTGTAAAATTAAGTTGAAGTAAAATATCCTGTTGTGCTACGAATTACATGTAAATGGAATTCGGGGTGTTACAAGCATTTTGGAACGGGGAAGATTGATGACCTTTATTTTGGGCAGTGGAAGAGGAATGGAAGAAGCTGGCCACCTAAAGAGTTGGAATGGTGTTCAGTTTCAGACTTGGGTTTATGAAATGCAGCACGTGCACTGCATGTTTATTTTTCTCAGAAATGTAAATTAAGCTAACAAGGTTGAAGGTGTAAGATGATACATAGGTGTTTATTCCTAAACAAGCGGTGAGAAACTGCAAAATTTTCACTACATGCCCACTAACTGTTCCTACTAGGGTTTTCGACCTCCTCGCCTTCCTCAGTTATCCCCTCGAAGACGCCTCAGCTGTCGGGATCACCTCCCTTTTCTTTCACTTGTCCAAGGGGCCCCTTGCTACATTAGTTCGGTCAAAAGAACGTCGACATCATCATCGATCGTGGCGGCAAAAGAAACACATTGTCAAACAATGCCTTAGAAAAAATAGTGATAAAAGGAGTTAGAGATTCACGGGGAATGTAGGGGCTCAAGCCGTAGACCACAAATGACATATCCGTCAATCTGGCCTAATTTATGCTATTGCCGCCCTCGAATAGCCAATCAAACTCCATCCGCTCCTCCTTGGTGAGGTCCTCAAGTTTTGGGGCCTTTCTCGGAGGAAGCTCATTCGACCACACGGTGGGTATATCCCAGGGCTCGGGATTATAGACAATGAAATACTTCGACTTCCAGTCTTTTATAGAGTCCAGTTGGTTGTGCACCACGCGGAACTTATGGCGAGGAGAGATATACCATCAGTTCTGAAACCCCGGAAGAGCACTCAATCCCAAGCACATTCAGAAGTACTTGTGCCTCAGAGGGTCTTTCTTCGACTCATATTCTATGGTAACAGGGTAACATGTTCTGTTGGAGTTGTACTATTGTCTTCTTGTGGATATGATACTCTTACATGTGACTCGGCAGTTGGTTTGAACTCCTAACGGGGCTTGGACTAGGAATATCAAGTGACCGAGCATTGGGAAACTTAATTTACTCAATTTATAACTCCAATGTAATCTAACTATAATTTGGATCAAGTGTCCTAGCAATCATGAACCTTAGTGCATTATCATTATCTACGAGCACCCCATGAAATATTGTCCTTCGCCTTTCTTGGCCGCATAACGGGCTTTGATTTTGAGACTCCATTCTATCCCAATTAGTAACTTCAAATATCTTATCTACTAGTTGTGAGTATATAAAGTTATGGGGAGCCCAAATAATGAATGGTTCAACATAGCTATAACAATATCCTATCTTGGGATTTCAAATTATTTCACCCCCAAAATTTGACCAAATAGGTATATCGTAATCAATACCAATACATAAATGGACGAATATTCGAGTCATTAACTACTCACAAATATAACCTATGCAAACTACACAATATATGGTTATAGGAATACTTTCAAATGAAACCGTAAGTTGGAGCACGGAGAATACGCCATGGATGATGTTGTGAGATGGCCGGAGACAATGTTGGAGATTTATCAGATTGGGTGACTTGGATTTTGGAGTGGGATGAGAGGGAGGTAGGAGATGTGAAGTTTGAGAGTAAAGAGAAGTCGGATTTGTGCTCGAGGGTTTTAGGTTCGGGAGTGGAGGGAAAGAGAGATAAAGTGAAAGCAGAAGGAGAGAAGGGGGTAACTTTACATATGAAAATATTATTATACTGGTGATGTTGTTTCCAATAGCGTCATCAGCTTAATATTGCCATTATTTAGAATAGAAGCATCAGTTATAATATCCTTACAACTTTTCCCAAGTCAGAAACTTCTCATGCCAGAGAGTTCACAATTGATTGCGAAATGTACTGATATCGTTAATCCCGAGGGTGGCATGTGGAAGAAAAAAATTACACTTGCCGCGATGGAAAACAGCGGTATCAAAATAACATATGCTGTTGTCGCCAATAGCGTTTATGCTGACGTGTCCAAAACTGGATTAGTTTGGTAAATATTTTCGAAAGTGGGTTAGTTTGGTATATATTTTTAAAAAATGGGTCAATACAGAAAAACAATCTAAATTCATCCTCTGTTTTTTCTGATGAGTTCACTCTGACCAAAAGGCAGCTTGGTTGAAATGAGAATTGTCGATTCTGATCTTCATGCAGTTGGAGCGAGAAGACGACGAAGAAGAAGAAGAAGATGATGATGATGATGATGATGGGTAAGATTGAGGAGGAAGGATGGATATGATGAATTATGAGGTCGGCTGTGTGAAATGGAAACCATGATCAGAGAAGAATTAAAAAGGGATCAATCAAAATTTGGATATATAGATAGATGTTGGGTTGGTTTGAAAGTTAGGATTTGTTGCATTGATTAACCAAAAGGTGGAGTAGTTTATATATACAGAGATCAAAGTAAGCGGTAGGTGTAGGGTGTTTGTATTAATATAATCACAAATGCTACACATGCCTCAAAATTTATTTCAAACTTATCCCAATCACTAAAAGACAAATTCCCAACCACTAAAAGACAAACAAAAAATAATTAAAATATTACCCAAACCTTGTCTTTTACTGGTTGGAATATATTTGGGGTAATATTTGAGGTATGTCTAATATAATTGATATGGTTAATTATGAGAGAGAAAAAATAGTTATTGTGGCTGCTAATTTATGTGTAGGAGCAACCAGATGATATGAGTTCCTTTAAAAACAATGAAAAGCTGATCTTTTTGACTTTTGTCGGTATTGACTGCTTTCAACTGATGTTGACTTCTCGATCTGACTCGTTTGCGTCGTTGGATCTGATTCGTGTGGTAACGATCACCTTCATTGATATGCAAAAAGTCTGATACACCGGGGGTGACCCTGGCAACAGACCCTTCGATGCTCAAGTTAGAACTCAAGAAGAATATGAGAGAGTTTTTGTGGAGAAAATACTGATTACCTTGTTTTAGTGGAGGTAGGGGAGTATTTATAGTCACCTTGGGGTCAATTTCAAGATAATGATTTATCTCTACTTTCCGGTATTTTTAGATTGAATCAGTTATCTCTTCTTCAAGAAGAGATAAGAGTAGTTTAGGGGATTTGAGTTTTAAACTCTCCCCCAGATAAGAAATATGGTTTTTGAACGGTCCCTTGTAGATAATCATGAGTTTAAATTATTTTTAAATGATCTGGACTCATTTACATGGGGCTGTTATGACAACTCAATAAGACAGATCTATTTTTGGGTTATTGGGCTTGAAAGATGCGCAATTTCTATTCATTGACCCATTTATATGTGAAATTACCATTCTACCCCTGAGAGCTTTAAGATTCGTGCCCGATTTGAACAGTCCCGATTAGTTCTATTTGTACCCATATTACAAGCCCCCTACACCCGAAGACTGAGTTTCATAGCCTTTGAGGAGTAGCTTGCCCATTTTTAATAGTTTACAGAACTTATCGGAGTTCTCGGGAAAGTTTCGATCTTGCTCGAGGTGTAACGGTGTTATTCTAAGCTTTTAAAATACCCAAAATTATTTTTAGAATTTTCTGTATTTTTAGTGCCTTTTCCATACTTTTCTGAATTTATCCAATTTTCTAATCATTTTTCGAATTTTTATTCAATTTTCGAATTTAAATAATTAATTTTCAAAATTTTGAATTAATTATTCTAATTTAATAATTATATTTTCGGAATTTAAAATTATTTTCTGAATTAATAATTATTTTTAGAATTTTTAATTAATTATTTTTATTTTTAATCAATTTTTTTGAATTTTTAAATAAGGAAATTAATTAAAAATGAAATTACCTTGATGACGTGGCAAAATCTGGATCGTCGATCACGATCGAGCGCTGATTGGAATGAGAATTTTCCTCTTATTTCTCGATCGGGGGCAGCTTTGTTCGGCACGCACCACCGATCGATCACGATGGTTCGACATGCTGACAGATAGCAATGAACGTTGACTGGTCAACATTGACCATTGACCGGTCAATGTTGACCGCCAACTTTTTTTAGGGGGGCGAATCTCAACCGTTGATCAAGATTGAGCACGGATCTAGCGAAAAAAAAATTGTCATTTTCAGATCGAGGACACGTTTGTTTGGCGCGTTGCCGAACGCTGACAACGTTCGGCGTCGCGACATGTGGCAGTCAACATTTGATTGTTGACTCAGTCAACATTGATAGTTGACTTTTTTGGGCAGATCTTAGGTCGCGATCAAGAGCAAGGATGGATTGGGAGGAGAAAATTTTCACCATTTTTAGCTCGGAGACACGTTTGCTCAGTGTAGTACGTGCAGTACACGTGTTTTTTGATCGAATCTTGGCCATGATCACGATCTGGCACAGATTTTGAAAAGAATTTTACACTATTTTTAGTTTGGGGGCATGTTTGCTCTGCGTAGCACGTGTAGTACATGTGCTTTTCGGAGGCTCGGTGTAGCACGTGCGGTACACATGCTTTACCTTTTGATCGAATCTCAGCCGTTAATCACAATCTAGCACGGATTTTGAAGAGAATTTTGCACTATTTTCAGTTTGGGGGCACGTTTGCTTGGTGTAGCACGTGCAGTACACTTATTTTTTTGATCGAATCGGTCGTTGATCACGATCTGGCACACAGTTTTTGAAGAGAATTTTGCTTCATTTTTAATTTGGGGGCACGTTTGCTCGGCATAGCACACGCAGTGATTTTTTTTCGAATCTTGGCCGTTGATCACGATCTGGAAGAGAATTTTGCTCCATTTTCAGTTCGGAGGTACGTTTGCTCGGCGTAGCACATGCAGTACACGTGCTTTTTCGAAGATTGATGTAGCACGTGCGGTACACGTGCTTTTTCTTTTGATCGACTCTCAACCATTGATCACAATCTGGCACAAATTTTGAAGAGAATTTGGCACCATTTTTAGTTCGGGGGCACGTTTGCTCAGCGTAGCACGTGTAGTACTCGTGCTTTTTCGAAGCTCAGCGTAGTACGTGCGGTACATGTGCTTTTTCGAAGCTGATGATGTAGTGAAATCTGAAGTGTCAATCGTCCGAGCGCGAATCATAAGGAATCCGACCGTTTTTTTCTCTTTTGTTGCATCTTTTTTGTGTTCTTTAATAGCACATGCGGTGCACGTTTAATATGTAGCTCGGCTACAAAATAAGTTGCCGAAGATGGACTTTTTTGGAATCGAACCCGAGCACTTTGAGAAGGGGGATGAGTAACCTAACCACTTGACCAACTTGCTTTCTTGTAAAAGTTAGCTATCACACTTTATTTAACTTGGTGGCGCACTTTTGAGAGATCAACATGGTGTTGCAGTATAATAAACTTTTCTGGTGCTACAGAAGTATGATTGTAGCGTGTAACCCCTCGTTTCAAAGCTGACTCGAAGATCTACAATTTCCTTCAAAAGTCAGCAGAAGAATCACTCATCTTTAGGGTCAAAACAGGCCAACAATGTTTTTGCCTCCGTGAGGTTGAAAAGAGTCTGGGTGTCAGTAATCTACGAGAAGGTGTTTTGCCATTGCGGAGTTATGAAGGAGAGCTTGGCGAGGGGAGCTCGGCGACTGTTGGAGCTCGGCAAGGATTCGAGCTTGGCGAAGGAGGGGATTTCGGTGACTGTTGAAGCTCGGCAAGGATTCGAGCTCTAGCAGAGACGGGTCGGAGCTTGGCGAGGAGTTCTGACAAGTTCGACGAGGAGTTCGACAACTTAAGCAAGTTCGGCGAAAGTATAGGTGGTTCGGCAAGTTCGGCAAGTTCCAAATGTTAGAGGTGGTTCGGCTGCACGACACGTGTCTCGTTGACCGTTGACCGTCGACCGTTAACTGTTGACCTGTCAACGGTTTTTTGACATTTTCACGATCGGGGGCATGTTTGCTCGGCACGTGACTCCGAACTACCACAATGCTTCGGCGTGCTGGCACGTGATCGTTGCCCGTTGACCATTGACCGATCAACAGAGTTCTGCTCTATTTTCATTCGGGGGGGTGTTTGCTCGGCGCACGACTCCAAACTGCCTCAATGCTTCGGCGTGCCGACATGTGGCATTTTGACCATTGACTGTTGACTTGGTCAACTTTTTTGTTGGCCCGACGCAACTGTGTTGTAACTAGGTTTACCAGTGCTCCAGAGGCTCGATTGGAGCATGTGACCCTTATTTTGAAGGTGACTCGAAGATCTACCATTTCTCTTCAGGAGTCCAATGAAGAATTATCTGTCTTTAGGGTCAAAACAGGCCCGCAATATCTTTGTCTTTATAAGGTTGAGAAGAGCTTTGGTGTCCGGAATCAACGAAGAGGGGCTTCACTCCCATGGGCTAAGTAGATGAACTTCACCATGGAGGAGCTGTGAAAGAGGCATTCGAGAGGCAAGTTTGAGGAGCAACTCTAGGGGTGAGCTGAGCTCCAATCTCGTTTGGAAGAAGGCCGCTTGAGAGGCGAGCGGAATGAAAAGCATCACTAGGCTCTAGGAGAGAGTCGTTTGGGAGGAGAGTTTGAGGAGCAACTCTAGAGGTGAGTTGAGATTCAAACTTGTTTGGAAGAAGGCCGCTCGGAAAATGAGCAAGATGAAGAGCATCATCGGGCTCTAGGAGAGAGTCGTTCAGGGTTGTTTTGGGAGCACTTGAGTGGTGAGCCGAGCTCCACACACTTGCTCGGGGGCAAGAGGCTAGATCAGCCCTGTGAGACACAAATGGACTCCGAACCAGGAGACGACTAGTTTTGATAGCACTCGAATGGCGAGCCGAACCCTGCACACTTGCTCGGGAACATGTGGCTAGAGGGGCTCTATGAACCATGAGTGGACTCCGCACTTGTCTGTTGGACTGCTTAGTGAAGGGATGGTGTGGCTCGGGGGTGAACCATGTGTCTAATGTTGGATCCTGTAGGCGAGACAACAAACACTAGAGGGGGGGGGGTTGAATAGTGTTTATAAAAATTAAATTGCAGAATAGAGATTTTTCTTCTGTACAGTCGACTTAAGGAATAAACAAGTCGACTGAATTAACAAAATAAAAAAGTAATTTAAACAAGTCTGTGCAGTCGACTTAGAGTTGGAACAGTCGACTTAACAACCAGAAAACTATCAGAGTATACGAGTCTGACCAGTCGACTTATCAAGTACCCAGTCGACTGTCCAGACAAGTTACACAGTAACAACAACACAAGCTGAGAAAATATAAATGCAAGTTAGAGAGATACAACCACAGAGTGCACACGATGTATCCTGGTTCAGTCCCCCCGACCTACATAGTCCCCAAGCAACCCACTTGAGATTTCCAGTATTCTTGAAAAAGTTTACAAGAATACCCTACGGCATTCAGACAACAACCTTGTCTAACCCGTAGTCCTTTCTCTCAACCAGAGAAAGCAACCCACTCTTCTACCAAGGGTGACAAACCTGACTCTACACCCTAGAGTCCTACTCTCCAACCGAGAGGAAAAGAAAACAATAAAAATTGTTTACAATCAACCTATAGCCTTGTTTGTGATTGTGATATAGTACGTGGCTAAATGGTTGACTTCTATATTCAGTCCAAAACGAAATCAAATGTTATACTGGACTGAAGACAGAGAACCAAGTCTTAGTGAGTTGAAAGCTTTTGTCTCTTGAAAAATGTAAAAACTTAAGATCTCAAAGAAATGCTTGGAGTATTAGTGTCTTTAACAGTGGATTCTAACCTCTATTTATAGAGATAGATTCACTCGACGTTGGGAATCAGTTGTTCAACTGTCAACCAACGGATCTAAAAAAGATTTGAATTTGAAAAACGATTTTAAAAACAGAAAACTGTCAAACGCACTTGAACAGTCGACTGGGTTGCCATGATGAGTCGACTGGTCAGAGTTTGAATAAGATTACGCAGTTTTGTACCAACTCAGTTGACTGGAGCAAGTAGCAGTCGACTGGTACGCAACAGCTGATCTAGTTCAAACTGTTTTGACTTTTGGTTTTGAAAAATCACACATGTAAAAGAGTTATATGTGAGTGTATGTATGTGTGACAAGGCTGTACATCATTCTAAGACTCAAATAAAGCAAAATATTACATTTGTTTATAAGACATAAAAATATATGACACTTGAAGCATAGGTCTTGACTTGAGTCTTGAGTGAAGCCATTGTCTTTATCCAGAGCGTGTGCTTGTTCATTTGTTCAGCTGTATAGTAAGAAGGCTTTTGTGTATTCAACCTGCAATTATATAGTATAGCACAGATACATGTTGCAGTGTGTTGTAATCATCAAAATCAAGAATCAACATCTAACTCATTGTTTGCATCCGATGGACTTGTACAAGAATTTTGCGACTGAATATACTTAAAAATTATTGAAGAATAAAACTAAGCAGCTACTTTGATGCTAGCCTTTATTACATGTTGTGACCGTTATGATTGTCGGCCTTTAATACATGTTTGAAGCTAACTACTTGGGGAGGGCGTTAAGCGCCCCCATTGTACTTCATCGGGTGCTCGATGTTCCGAATGAAGAGACTCTGGTTCTCCCTAATGCAAGTGACGAGTTGCTCCTTAACTTGATGTAGGAGTGCCTTGTTCACCTGAAGACACTTGGCTTGATCCTCTTGGGAGAAGGGGATTTCTGCTAGTTCTTCTACAGGTTCAGAGCTGGCTTGTCCCCGGTTTTAGGGGAGTTCCATATCATTGAGGGGAGGACCAAGCCCCCATTGCGGCGATGTAACATGCTCGAGTAGCTTCTTGGCTTACTTTAGCTTCCCCTACCCCTACTGCTAGGGAACTTCATCTTCATGTGGTAGGCTAAGGCAACCGCGTGAAGGGATGCTAACCCCGGACGACCGAAGACGACATTTTAGCCAGACTTCATGTCAACAACTATGAAATCAAGTGCTTCCGTGCAGGTAGTTAGAGCTTTCCCCACAGTTACGTCAAGGGTGACTATCCCTCGATTAGAACTGAGGCTCCGGAGAATACATGGAAAGTGATCCCGATAGGCTTGAGGCAGTATTGCTTGAGCTTAAGGCCCTCGAATACATTTAGAAAGATGAGTTTTACCGAGCTCGGCACACCTCATGATTGACCAAACATATGCCGATTACTAGTGCGTCGCAGTGAGGTGTTTGAACACCTTCAAGGTCTTGGTCTGACAATGTGATCAGGACCCCCGAGTACTTGGGAGGGGGATATTATGCACCAAGTTTACTTCTCGGAGAAATGCTTTCCTAGAGGGGTTAGATGATTCCCCCATAGGTCACCCATGGATTGAATGGAATATCTCCATGCGCCCCGGTCTTAGGACTTGGCTGGTTTATCTGATCGCTTACTGGCTCCTCTTGGGGGAGGTTCAGTTTCGTTCCTTTGGGCAAACTTTGGGAGGTACCCCCGTTGGAGCAGAGCTTCTAGCTCGTCTTTGAGGGCTCGATAGTCATCAGTCAGATGCTTGTGATCTTTTTGAAACTTGCACCACTTGTTCTTATCTCTTCTTCCACTTGGGGCATTCTTCTTGGGTGGAGGTCGAAGGAGTCCCTCCTTGTCCACTTCCATGAGGATTGTAGAGATGTTGGCATTAACCGAAGTATACTTCTCAAATAGAGGCATTGGGGGTGGATGACGCTGACCTGTGGCATCCTTCTGGAACTTACTGGGTTCGTCTTCATTAGTGCTCTTCCGTTTGTTCCCGGATGAGGTCACCTTCTGTTCTTGAGGTCGAATAGCATCCTCCACTCGGATTTACTTCTCAACTCTTTGGAGGAGGTCGGAGAAGTCCCAGGGAGGTCTTTTGACAAGGGAGGCTTTGAGGTAATCATGATTTACATTATGCCGGAAGGCAGCCATGGCTATGGCTGAGTTGAGTGAGGGGATGGACCGAGACTCGGCTGCAAAGTGCCGAACATAACTTTTGAGGGCTCTCCGCCTCTTTGCTTCAAGTCAAGTAGGGAGGCACTTGTCTTTTCTGTCTTGCGGCTGGTGATGAAGTGCATGAAGAAGAGCTCCTCAAGTTGATCGAATGAGAAGATGAACCCTGGAGAGAGTCGAGAGAATCACTCCCATGCGGATCCCTTAAGGGTTGCTGGGAAAGTCTTGCAGAGTAGGGAGTCGGATGCTTGATGGATCATCATGAGGGTATTAAAACTCTCAATGTGGTCTGCCGGATTGGTTTCCCCATTGTATGACTCGAATGTTGGGATCTTGAAGTTAACATGGACAAGAGCCTTAATAATCTTCTTGGAGAAGGGGGGTCTGAAGGGATAATATCTTCTTTAATGTTTTTCTTCTTCCTGCTTCAGCAGTGCTAGACGATCTTCCATTTTTCGGAGGCATCGAAGGACGGCGTCCTTTTGCTGATCGGATCTTGTGAACTCATGATACTCTTCGCATTGCGGAGGAGTAGAGCGGTGAGGACTAGTTCATCGGGTCTTAGGAGGAATTATGTCAAGGTCCTGAAGAATTTCATCTTTGAACTCTCGGAGGTCAGCTCTGGTGACGGGTACTTCTTCCTCCCTCCTCTTTTAGGGGTTGTTCTGCTAGTTGGAGTTGAATGTCTCCTCTCTCGGAGTGGAGTTCTTCTATCGACCCTTGGGGAGCGGTGGCTTCTTCGCCCCCTAGGAGAAGGGGGTCTTCTTCGCTTTCTGGGACAGGGAGTTCTTCCATGCCCCCTTGGAAAGGAAGCTCTCTTCCAGAATGCGCCCTCCGAGGAGAGGACTCCTTGCGCCTACCTAATGTGAATGATGTGGTCTGCTTGAATGACCCCTACATTCGGACTCCTGCTGTCCGGAGTTTATGAGGCGGAGATCTTGTTGAGGTTGACGTGCCACGGGAGGTACGGTGGAGGGTGTAGAGGTATAGACCGACCCTCTGTTCTCTCCAATGTATTGTTCAGGGGGTAGATTTCTTAGGGAGCCCCCCGGTGCAAGTTCTTTGGAGGGGGGTTGAGTTGGCTATTCTGGATGAAGAGGTTGATCCACTTGAAGGGTAGGAAGGACGTCCTCATAAGGAGGAGGTGGAGGAAAATGGTTGGCTTATCGGCTTGAGGTCGCCGCCTTCCATTTTTCCTTGGGAGGCATGGCTGAAAACTGTTTTTACCGACGGAGTTTGGACGGATTGCTTTTTGAAGTTCTCATAGACGGCGTCAATCTATTGCTACTAATTTCTGTGTGGGAGCAAACAGAAGCTGACTTTTTTTTTTACTTTCGTAGGTATTGAATGCTTTCAAATGATGTTGACTTCTCGATCTAACTCGTTTGCGCCGTTGGATCAAATTCGTGAGGTGACGATCGCCTCCGCTGACCTGCAAAAATTCTGAAACACCAGACTTGACCCCGATGACAGACCCTCCGATGTTCAAGTCAGAACTCAAGAAGAATATGAGAGAGCATTTGTGGAGAAAATACCGATTACCTTGTTCTAGTGGAGGTAGAGGGGTATTTATAGTCACCTTGGGGGTCAGTTTCAAGATAATGATTTATCTCTACTTCCCGGTGTTTTTGGATTGAATCAATTATCTCTTCTTCATGAAGAGTTAAGAGTAGTTGAGGGAATTTGAGTTTTAAACTCTCCCCTATATAAGTGATATAGTTTTTGAATTGTCTTTTATAGATAATCATGAGTTTAAATCATTTTTAAATGATCTGGACTCATTTGCATGGGGCTGTTATGACAACCCAATAAGGCAGAACCATTTTTGGGTTATTGGACTTTAAAGATGCCCAATTTTCATTCATTGGCCCGTTCATATGTGAAATTACTATTTTATTCCTTAGAGTTTTAAGATTCATGCTTGATTTGAATGGTCCCGGTTTAGTTCTATTTTTATCTATATCAGTTATATATATCTGCGCACAGAGGGAAGAGTAGGTCGTGGCCCAGATTATCTCCGGTGAATCCCTTCTGGCCTACCGCAGTCCACTCTGCACCTACCAAAATCAACATTTTGGGAACACCCCACTATTTTTTTGTATTTGTTACTCGAGGGATTTAGTGAAATTTTATATGTTCTTCTAGCTAGGGCTGTTCTCGGACTGGTTGTGTAGATAACCAAAGTAGCATGCAAGTTATATCCACACATCCAGGCTTAGGATGGGCTATTATATAAAGTGTCGGTGTAGTCCAGCCCGAGCAAGATGCAGGAAGTTCCAGTTCTATTTACACCATAAACTATAAGAGCATCCACAGTGGTTAGAGCTATATTATACATATATGCATAATTTAAAATAGCTTTTCGATTGTTTCATGCATAGTAAAAAATAAAAGAATGCATAAACTAAAATAATAATAAAACAGACAAAACATGATGTTTCGTCCGTTAGAAAATAAGTAAAATTTAATCATTTTTTAAAAAGAGGAACGAAAAGTTTAATAATATTTTAAATGGATGTTTCGTCCTATTATTTTACAAATTGCAAAATAATGTTTCGGTCCGGATTTAATGGGTCATTATTTGTTTTTTTTCTTTTCTATTGGTATTAAATGACTCATTTATCCCTCTTTTTCTTCGATATATTTGGATGAAGAGTTGAGATCTTAATCTTCAAAGCCAAGAGATCAATCTCTTCCATATTTCATCTCTCTCAAATCTCTCTTCATCCAATCTGTTTGCTTCTTAATAATTTGATTGTTATCAAAAACTATATATATATATATATATATATATATATATATATATATAGGGAAAGGATCCGTTGCACACTACTTTGGTGCTCACCGCGTGAACACTACGCCTTCGGGCGTTCATATCGAAAATCCGAACCGTTCACATTGATCTACACATCTAAATTAGTCTAAATATGTAAAATCAAATCATTTGAAATTCATTTACCCATCCATCATGTGACTATAAAAACAATGAATTTCAGCCATACAATTTTGTAACACTTCAATGAATGGGCAAATGAATTCCAAATGATTTGATTTTACATATTTAGACTAATTTAGATGTGTAGATCAATGTGAACGGTTCGGATTTTCGATATGAACGCCCGAAGGCGTAGTGTTCACGCGGTGAGCACCAAAGTAGTGTGCAACGGATCCTTTCCCTATATATATATATATATATATATATATATATATATATATATATATATATATATATAGAGTCCCCTTCGGTTGCACACTACTTTTGGTGAGCACTCCCGAACTAGAGACCCTATGAAAAATCCGAACCACTCATATTGTTCTATATGCCTTAGATAGCCTAACAATAAAAAATCAAGTAATTTGAAGTTCATTTGCCCATCCATC
Source organism: Hemerocallis citrina (assembly GCA_017893485.1). Taxonomy (NCBI): domain Eukaryota; kingdom Viridiplantae; phylum Streptophyta; class Magnoliopsida; order Asparagales; family Asphodelaceae; genus Hemerocallis; species Hemerocallis citrina. Next base: position 69,182,646 of record CM030366.1, read on the forward strand.
ATGTTGTTAGAATTTTCAGCCATACAATTTTGTAATGATGTAAATCATGGGCAAATGAACTTCAAATCACTTGATTTTTTATTGTTAGGCTATCTAAGGCATATAGAACAGTATGAGCTGTTCAGATTTTTTATAGGGTCTCTAATTCGTGAGTGTTCACGGAGTGCTCACCAAAGTAGTGTGCAACCGAAGATTTCTCTCTCTCTATATATATATATCGGTTTATATTAGTCAATGTCTTCGATAAAAAGATCGGTTTGTATTAGTCAATGTCTTCGATAAAAAGATTTATCGGCCGCCATAACTCCCTCTTGAACTATGGCTCGCCAAAACTCACTCTTAGATAGACAATTTTTTTGAAGAATAGAGTAAGAGAATTGGGTTTTTGTTTCTTTTGCATTGAATTTGGTTTCAATGAGTGCCAATATATAGGAAAAAGTAGTCAAATATAGCCGTTATATTTTGGAAATAGCCGTTGGGCTTAAAACAATTGTTGGATCAAGAAATGAATGGTTTGGATGAGAGTAGGGGTAAAATTGTCATTTGCAATTTTTTTTTAAAATAAATGAATGGACGAAACATGAAACAACTCATTTTTCTTTCTTTGGTGTAATTAATTTTTTAAAAAAACTCTTCTTTTCATCTGACAAAACATCATGTTTCGTCCAATGATTTTAAAAAATATTTAAAAAATGCAGACGAAACAAGATCGTCTCTTATAATATGCATATGGCTATTTCCACATGCATATTTGTCTATTTACTGTAGCCGAAATGACAAAAAAATGCATTTTTTTCCTAACGACTGCAGAGCATTTTTGGGGAATTATGCATTTTATGCATAAATGCCTAACGACTGTGGATGCTCTAAGGTCTTCAGTTAATTAATACCAGGTATTTTACACGTATGATGCACGTTTGGATAAAAGAATTGAAGTTGAATGTACGATACACGTAATTTGGTAGTAATTAGCACGTGCGATGAATGCCTTAATCTTTTAAAAAATTAGAGCTGGACATGCGATACACATTTTTTTTAAAAAAATTAAGAAGGAAAAACTTTGATTTGTACGTGTGATGCACATGTTGATAAATAGATTTGGAGTTGCACGTGCGATGCACGTATTTGTTTAGTAATTAGCACATGCAATTAATGCCTTAATTTCTAAAAAAAATGGAGCCAAACGGGCGACATACGTATTTTTTAAAAAATTAAGAAGAAAAAAAAAACTTTGTTTTATACCTGATGCACATGTTGATAAATAGATTTGGAATTACACGTGCGATGCATGGGTTTGTTTGATGACAAAGTAGTGTCTTTTTATATATTTAAAATAAATAAAATAAAATAAAATAAAAAATTTTGATTTTTACGTGCGATGCACGTGTTCATAAATAGAGTTGGAGCTGCACTGCGATGCACGGATTTATTTGGTAACAAAGTAGTATGTGTTGTGTGACAAAAAAATATTTTGAAAATGTTTGTTTGTGAAAAACTCTCCGATATATTTATATAGAATTAGCATGGGCGTGCGTGGCCACCACCTTATTCCCAAAAAATAAAATTAAAAGTTAAAAATTAAAAATAAATCTACTTACTTTCTATAATATCAAGGTTTACAATATCCATAACTCATATACATTAGTCTCAATTTATGCACGTCGGTATCTCAACAATCTATGAATTCGCAATACTACTAATAATCATGGACAAATATCCAGTTATGCAGTAGTGCCATATTTGTAGATCATAAAGACGAGATAACAAAGCCTTTAACCGGCTGGGTTTGTAGCATAACTTCAGGCTGTTTCGAGCTTATTGGGATGCGCTACCAGTATTTTGGGGATTTTGGACTCAGGCCAGCTTGTGTTTTGAGTCTGGCCTCGGGGTTTGTTGCCTTTAGATGTTCTTGTTGTTTTCGTTGTCACTTTTTAGTTAGATTCTCTTATGTATTTCTATGTGTATGTCCTACTTTGTTTCCTTAATAGTTCATTAATGAAACGATGACATCGCCATCTTTTATCAAAAAACAAAGCCTTTAACCGGTGGCTTAATTCTGCCATTTCCTGATTGTCATCCCCAAATTTTGGCAGGTTAAGGTTAGCTTCTTAACGCGGCAAGCTGACCATCATGGCTCTTGCACCGTTACAACCCTCTATATGGGTTTGGGATTACTGACTTCATATAATTGATTTATTAACTAAACTAAGGACCTTAAATCATTTTAATGGAATGCTCAACAATTAATAAAAGGTCAATGTATATAATTGATTTTACTGACTAATAACATAGTTAACATCACCCTTTAAACAATAAAAAGAATTGTTAGTATCACCGTGGTCATTTGTGAATGTTTCCTCACTCGATTTGCTAGTCTTATTCTATCACCGTGGTCATTTGTGAATGTTTCCTCACTCGATTTGCTAGTCTTATTCTATAATTTGGAAAGTGTTAGGTTAACTACTCTAAAGTGTATAGTCCATTACTCCAAAAAAAATGCTAAACTCCATAGCTAATTTGTTTCTTTACATAAATGTAACTAGTAATTTACATATGCAGTGCAAGTCTTCATAAATATATATTTTCAAAAAAAATTCAGACATTGTCTGACATTGAACCTAAAATCTTTTTATATTAGTTATACATGCACATTGCACGTATTTATTTGATTACAATATATAATGTATGTATTTTTTTAGTGACAAACTCTCCTATTAAAATAGTAGAGAACTAAATGAAAAACAAATCAACTTTTAGACACTTTCTTGACTGAAAATTAATATTAACTGTCAGAATTCAATCACAGTTATGTACTAGAAAACACGTCTTCCAGTTTCATTCTAAATCTCTGCAGTCCTCGGATCCGGAAAGAGAACTGTATAGTTCATTATGCTCAACCTCTGGATAGTGCAAGGTCTACAATCACACCAATAAAAGTGTATTGACCCAGCTTGCCCTTGACAAAATGATCATATTGCTTCAGATAAATACAATAAATGCATGTTATTTTTGGAGAAAAGGAAGAAAATTAATTACTTTCCTCAACTGTTAGCTACATTACATTACATTTATGTTCAGACATCCTAAACCTTATTTTCGCTTCAGAACTCAAAAAACTATCAATAAAATGTTTGAGTTCTTCGTTCTCTAGTAGAAGACCTACTCGTCATCTCACTTAACCCAGCAAACCCACCTCTATCACTCTCTCTACCTCTACTACTTTCTCCTGTTAATTTCCTACACTGATTACTTGTATCTGAATACAAAATCGTGGGATCATCTCTCCCATAACATACAAACTCACCATCCCCGTCAAAACAACGATTCGAGTCATCAGAGAAGACCGAAGAACTGAAGCGACCTGAGTCCCCAAATCTGTACTCTGAATACTCCTCGGTGCTGGTGGAGTCCCTCGTGCTCTCTGTGCTAGTCGAACCTTCATCTGAGCAGCTGAGAAGGGAAGAGTTGTCGCTTGAAGAATCTGTTCTTGGAAAAGGAAGCCTCTCATTGAAATCATCTAATGATGACCGAAAAAATCCATAAGGAGGGAGATCGTGATGGCTCCTTTGTTGTGTTGAGGACCGCTGATTCCTCTTATTTGACTTCAGATGATCAAGTGGCATTGAGGTCCTAATCAAGCTGGGGGCTCGGGGAGAGCACCTATTCAGGACGATAGATTAGAAAATTAAAGGTGATTTAAATGGAAGTAAAACTAGCTTGCATGATGGGTACCTAGCATAAAGGAGCATATATGCATTTTCTGCTAAGACCCTTCCAACATCCACCGGCTTTACCTAGAAAATAAATAAAAATACATAAACAGCAAATAATTTGGTTATTAGTTCACTCAACAGAATCACATACGTTAACAATTTCATGATAATTTTAACAATAAATAAATAAATAAAATAAAAAATAAAAAAACAAACTAGATACATGCTGTGGAAATCTCCTACCATGCCACACACTAGAAGCTCAATTTCGACTTTCACAAATTCACAATACTGCATTGTCCAAGTTGGAACATACCATAAAGAAAAAAGTGATTTTACATCCATGTTCAAGCATAGTGATTTTACATCACTCCATGTTTAGGATATGAAGATCAACTTGAACGGTATGAATCATCAATGAGTGAAACAAGGTTCACTTATTTTCACTTATTCTATGCATCACTTACTAGATCATCTTCTCATATATATATATATATATATAGGGGCGTGATCGCCTAGGAACCGATCGCAAACCTTATTACATGGTCTGGAAAGTGCAAGCTCTGCAAGCCGTCCCAATTAGATAAAGCACGCATCGGGAGGGCATCAGAAGATTAATGTTTTCTCCTTTTTCTTTCCTTTTCCCACATGGCGAGATATCTCTCTCTCTCTCGTCATCGTGTCAAGGATGGTCAAATCAGTCGCGGTTGGCGGTGGTCAACGTAAGCAATGGTGGTTAGAAAGAGAGAGAAAGAGAGGGAGATCGGCGATGAAGGCGGCAACGGTGGAAGTGTGCATCTACGGAGAGCAAGAGGCGGTCACAGTGGCAGTAGGCGTCAGAGGATAGCGAAAGGCGGCGATGGTGGCAGTGGGTGTCGTGGGTGTCAGGGAAGGCGAGAAAGAAAGCGAGTGTGACAGCGGTGGCGGTGATAGCAGGCACTGGCACGGTCAGTTGTTGCCGGCGCCGGTGATGGTGGCATGCGGCCACGGTGGAGGATTTGAGGAAGTGCAAAGGGATGGAGAAGTGGTGATTTGGGGAGGAACAGGGAGTGCGCACGAGGAGAGAAGAAAGCGACAGTCTGAATTGAAAACTTTTGCCTCACGATTTGTGTCGACCCTAATCAGACGGTTTTGAGAGAGATGCGCTTTCCAGATCGCATAATAAGGTTTGCAATCGGTTCCTAGGCAATCATGCCCATACATATATAGAGAGAGAAAGTCATCTTCCGTTGTGCACCACCCATGGTGCACACGGCGTGTGCACTCGGCTTTCGGGCGTTCATATCGACGATCTGAACCGTTCACATTGATCTACACATCTAAACTAGTCTAAATATGTAAAATCAAGTCATTTGAAATTCATTTGCTCATCCATCATGTCATTATAAAAAAAATGATATTCTAGCCATACAATTTTGTAACACTTCAATGCATGAGCAAATAAATTTCAAATGACTTGATTTTACAAATTTAGACTAATTTAGAAGTGCAAATCAATGTGAACGGTTCAGATCGTCGATATGAATACCCGAAGGCTGAGTGCACATGCTGTGTGCACCATGGGTGGTGCACAACAGAAGGGGACTATATATATATATATATATACGAGATTTGCCCGTGGGCACGTACCTACGGCACGTCTTCGGAACGATACAAAACATGAATAGCCTGTAAACAGTAAAACAACAATTATGTAGCTCAAGTTTGAATAGTATGACAATAATTAGTTGTAAATAAAAGTCCATGTTTCCATTAGTATATGTTGAAAAATAATTATAAATGGGGGTATAAAATCTAACTTCTTAGAACTTTAAGTGTGGAGTTGAAGAGATATTTACTATTTTCAATATAACATGTGCAAAAAAAAAACATTAAAATTCTGAAAATCTAAATTTCTAAGTAAAATAAAGAATGGGAGAGAGAGAGAGAGAAATATGAAAAAGTGAACAGAGAAGAGAGAGATAAGAATAAAGTAATAAGTTTTTTTAGTTTTGGGGGGGGGGGGGGGAATTTGGTTTTGGGGTTTGAAATTTTGGAGGGAAAATATGTTTTGTGAGGCTTGATCTAGACCTTTGATTTTAGGGGGGATTGATTGTGAGCCACTTGATAGCTTTCTTTGTAATTTATTATATATATATATATATATATATATATGGAAAATGCTCCATTGAAAACGTACTGTAGCGTGGAAAACGTGAAAACAATCCTAGGCCGTTGTTGGAAACAACTAGGTTATAATGTATTATAACATAGGCCGTTGTTTCCAACGGCCTAGGTGGTTTTCACGTGTTTTCACAACATTTGCGTTTTCAATGGAGCATTTCCCTATATATATATATATATATATATATATATATATATATATATATATATATATATCTTATTTCTTAGTTAAAGATCCACAGATATGAAGGTCGTTTGCACGTCAGTTTGCACCAAAAGTCTATTCGCAATTTGAGGCCTAATCAGACGGTTGGCATTTGCTATGATGTTATTTTGTGTATATAATTTTTTTTAAAAAATTAAAAACCCCCAAAAGTAATAGTGTGTCTCGGTTAAGTGAGGCTTATACCTCAAATTGCGTCTTGCGCCTCAGGCTTTTTACCGAGTAGTGAAATTGAGAACGGACTTTTGGTGCGAATATTGCGGCTATTGCCAATAGCGGCAATAGTGCAAATGATGCCACTATTTCCACTGTATGCCGCTATTGGCTTTAGCGGTAATAGGCGTTCACACGCCACTTCGCACCAAAAGGCCGTTCTTAACCAAAGGGGCCCATATATATATATATATGTGTGTGTGTGTGTGTGTGTGTGTGTGTGTGTGTGTGTGTGTGTGTGTGTGTGTGTGTGTGTGTGGACTGTGGAGGATCGTAAATCTGAATAAAATAAAATAATTGATTCTGGATACCTAGGTGGATCCTACTTCCGCTCATTGGCTCCACAAGCATATCTTATATCAGATATGAATTCGATTTATAGCCACCCTATGCAAAAGTGAAGAGTTGACTAAATTCTCCGAGACCCTCAAGGGAAGGCTTAAAACTAATTAAATGCTCATGTCAGCGAAGTTTTATATAGAAAAAGAATTTCAAGAAGTTGCTCAATGGATGCATCATCTTACACATAATGACAAAGCTTTTAAACAAATGTTGAAAGAAAAATAAAATTATAACTGCAACTCACTGTATGAAAGTTAATAAATTTTGCAAGGAGACAGGATGTTTTGGTATCATCAATATGCTATCATGATATTGGAATTTGATTATGCTGTGAGAACTAGAACAAGCTACAAAATCACTATTCACTCATAATATGCCACAATTTCCAGTAAATGGATGGAACATGCAGCAATTTAATAGGCCAGTACCACAGGCGACATATAAATGCCATATAAAAAAGTGAACCCTTCCCTAGTAATAACAGTAAAATTGTTTTATTTTATAAAAAGATGTCATTCTCCTAATCAGAATGCAATAAGTATAACCAGGTGGTATGTTCCCCCACTCTTCACAATCAGTTTAATAATCGAAATTGCTCTATAGTGTCAGCATAATATTCAAAAATTGACATCACTGAAAGTTTATAGATTAGGTCATTGCACATAAATAAACTTAAAGAGTTACTCAGAAAAAAAAGGGCAATCTTTAATTAAGACCGAAGAGTTGAAAACATGAAGAATTTTTTTTTAAAAGGATGGATTTCCCATTAGGACACAATATAAATCTAAAAATCAATACAAAATTAAAAGTAGCAAGTATACACAACTTTAAAGAGATCAAAATGTACGGAGCATCAGCATACCTTGCTGTCATCAGTCTTGTACCATTTTCCTTGTGTATTCTTTACATAGCATACATAGTGACCAGAGAAGGCAGCATTCATGATATCCTGATGGACAACCACTGCATAGAGGGTGTACACAGCAGACTTGTCTGTGCCACTCATGTACGGTGCTAAGTCCAGAATCGCAGGAAACCGAACTGCTTTGTTGATTTTACCAAATTTGCCCGACTGTAAAACAAATGTAAGGGGATTAAAAGGTGCCGTAAGATTAGAGAAACAATGGCCTTTGAAACTTCGGAAAGTTACCTGAAATCTTTTTAAGGCAATTGTGAGAATATTAGGAGCCTCCAGTACAGTCAACTTCTTTTTTGCTCGCTCATATGATTTGCATCTACAAAGAAAAGGATGAAGGAACAGCTCAGTGACAGTTTAAAGCCGCGATAGTACAAATTGCAGATTACATGGCAGAGTAAAATTTGAAAGATATCAAATCAAAAATAAGTGGGGGTTAGTACAAGGAAAAAGAATCCTATAGAGATCAACAAACCTGTTGCATTGGTATCTGTTCTCCCCATCAAGAATTTCAGTAGCAGTAAACCTAGCAAGTGCATCTTCCAGTTTTCCAATATCACCATGTATTTCCACTGTAAGATCCATCATCCTTTCATGTCGCTCAGATGTTACTCGGCACTTGGTGCACTTAATCTGTATACACCAATCATCAATTACTAACCACATATCAAAAAGAAAATTAGAAAGAAATTCCTAACTAAGAAATGTCAAATAATAAAGCAAGTTTATAAGGTGTCATGATAAAACCTTCGAACGAAGGTAGCCGCCAAAGATCAATTGTATAAGTGTTGTTTCTTCAGCCAATTTTCCAACTGCATTCTCTCCAGCTTCCTTTAGACAAACAGACTGCATGGTGTCAATGGCATACCTGTAATGAATCACAAAACTCCTACATAAATAACATACATAAGAGCTTGAAACCAATGTAAGTAAAATGTGTTGTTCTAGTCAGTTGATGTTATCCAAACATGTAACATGGTGAATGGTATTGAAGAAGCATATTACAACCGAACTCCAGTTCAATGACAGGGCCCTAATATTTCAAAAGTAGGGATTTTTTAAACAAGTCCCTCGAATCAAGATATTCTCTGCAAGTCCGTTCACTTATTCCAATTAAGTTCCTCTAGTTAAGATCACCATTTGTACATTAAATCAATTGAAGTTAAGTTATTGCAATTAAATTTTGTGAAAGATGAACAAAACAGAAGTGCAAATATACTCTTGTTTTGAGGACTACATACAAAAAATCAAAAAGAACTTATGAGACATAAACCATGTATGGGTGAGGATTAACTTTTAGTTCGATTTGGATTTGAGTAGAAGGATAAAAGTACAAAGGACAAAACGGGAATCAAAAGGATTTCCGTTAACTTTAATGGAATATTGTTTTTGTAATAAGGGTATACTAACTACAAGGACCAATCTAATTAACACAAAAGGTCCAGGAACATAATAGCGAAATACACGTGATTTTGGGGGACTAATATGAATAGAACCTATACATTAAACCATAACTGCATAAAAAATCATTATATATTTTGAGAAACTGGGATAACTATATAAACTCAATAGTATGTTTACTATTTGAAATACTCGTTGAATCCATCATTCTTGTTGTTTTTAGTCATAACTTTTTAGTCCTTGAAAGTATCTTGCCAAGTATCCACTGAGCAGTATCCAAGTCAAGTATAGAACCATACTGGTTACAGATATCTTTATAAGATTACCAATGGTAACCCGTCCAAGTTGAATTCAATAAAGCTAAATTCAACTTCAAGAGTCAGAATTGAGGCTCGACATACCTTAGAAATTCATGCGCATCTTCTTGTCTTCCGGGACCAAGATTACTCCCAATGCTGTGTATGTGAGAGAGTATACCAATAGGGGACAGAGGAGACTGTCCTTGTCTTGCTTTCACAAGAAGACTAGCAAACTCACATGTAAAACACCAATCCATCTTCGAGCCTGTGAAGCAAAAGCAAATAATTTAATATTAGCAATATAAAACCATCCTGAAAGTAGAATATAGAAATAAAAATAATATTTTGTGTGTGTGTGTGTATTACAGAAACGTACATATCTTAGAATGGTGTCCCTGAAGAAGATATGAAGTCAGTGGCCGAGTAAATGCCAAGCACTGAAGCACCGCATTTGCATAACAGCTGCATAGATTTTACAAAAAACACATATTGAAACAGAGTAAATAAAGGCTGCATTGAGAAAACAATAATTAATTAAATAAATAATTAACGCTTACAAGCAAATGATGTCAGACCAAAAAGAATAGAGAAAATGGAAGGGCAGGTGACATGGGAGAAAATTTCCTCCTATGGCATAGGACCTCCCGTATCCTCAAAGAAACCAATACAAAGAACTCTTCGTAAAAGCTAGAGGTGCTTAAAATAAATAATGAATTAACCAAAATAAAACAGCAGCCACAAGAGAAAAGGCAAGAAATATCCAAATATCCAGTGCAATGCCTAAGGATTCTCAAAATATATATAATCAAATAAAGACACTTGCGCAGATATGACTAACCTATTGCCACAATTGGTAAGGCCACAAGGACGTAATTCTACTTTGTCGCAGTTGTAAAGTTTGACGAAAAGCTCATATGGAAAAAGCATCTGGTCAAAGTAGAAAAACTATGTAAGAGGATCTCACAATAGCAGAGCAAGAACTACACCAAGTAGCCGCTTCCATAAACTTCATTTTATGGAAAAAAAAAAGAGAGAAGCAATGTCAAAAAGATGGAGAACCTTGTATTTTTGTGAAATATCATTTCTAGGCCCAGACTGATGATGCTTCGATGTATGTGAAGGCTTCAATTGCTGCACAACTCTCCTAACAGATGTTTTCAAGTCATTTATACCATTTGATGCAGACACTATTGTCACAGATGATTTGTTAAGTAGTACAGGACCACTAACTTTCTTTGATGATGTATCACATGAAACATTATGCTTCCCACCACTTGACACAGATTCACTTTCCCCAGAAGTGAAAGAAGACACAGGTACTGAACCTTTAGACTTCAATAACCAAACATCAGCATTCTTTACATTTGCAACAGAACTTGAGGTTGCAGAGCACCAATGATTGGACTGACCAGTACTTTCCGATGAAGCAACCCTATCAGATTCTGCTTCCCTGTTGGATAAATCCTTATTTGCAGGTCTCACTTCAGATGGTAATGCATTGGAAGAAACTATAATAGAAGATCCAGCATTTAGAACACAGTCATCCTCAGATTCACCAGCATTGTGAAGAGGCCTGTCAATCTTACGGCTTTCTAATATAACAAAGCTTGGCTCAGAAAGACCACTTGAACTGCATTCAACATCTTCTACTTTATTTTTGCTCACCTTCTTGAAGTTGCTTGTGGAAGGTGAAGTATCTACAGAGAAGTTTGGACTGCCATGCTGGTCCTTTTCAAGGTTTTTCTCGCTATTATTAACTGCTATTATAGGGCTCTCAGGAGAAATACCGTCGAGGGAATTCTTCTCCAAATTCCCAGAGTGAAGATCATCACCCGCAGAAGCATCGCCAGATTTATCCATAGGCACAGAAAATGGAGAGGAGGTAGATGATGAAGATGATGAGGATGATGAAGACAATGACGATGATGATGATGAAGAGTGTACAAAGGAATTCGAAGAGCTCTCTGTGCCAAATGTATAAACATAGGGTTTCACTGAACTGTCACCCTCACTAGAGGCAATTGATGGCAAGTCAGATTCCAGTGATGATCTTGAAGAGGATTTCTCAGCTGGTTTAGGCTGAGCATTTGTTTTAATATCCATATTGTTCTCAGATATAGCAGGTTCATCAGTCAGTGAACCCTTCAGATTGTATGAACTTTCAGAACCACTGTACCGATCATCAATTCTTGGAGGATGGCACTCATCTTTGTGGCCTTGCCTCCAATGTATAATCTGGCATTTCCCAGAGCTGCAAAATTTCAGATAAGGATCAGATAAACATTTTGATAATCATGTAACATTCAAAAAACAAAACAAGACAAAACAAAATTATATCTATTCACATTATACCGAACAATATATATTCATTGATGTACTTTATCGAATCTCACCCACATCTTCACACTTATTAAACCAAATGCTCCATACTACTAAGCGATGTCATATTATGTTAAGCTTTGCAATCAATTACAAGAATATCGTGAATGCATTTGGTAGCATCAGTGCTGCAACAGAGTTACAGTTGCAGTGGCAACTCAAATCGATTTACAGTTGCAGCGGTAACTCAAATCGATAAGTCACTTGCATGTAGTAGTACAGTCGCAACTGCTTTGTTTGGCAGCTGTCGAAAAATGAGATTGTGAATGCAACTCTGACCCTACTTGCAGTGTGGGTGCTGCAATTGAGCCCCCTTTTGGCAACCAAGTTGCAAGATAGAGACAGGAATGCAATGTGAAAAGGAAAACCTAACCATTAAAATTGGCCTAATATTGCAACCCAGCTGCATCCAGGCCCAGTTGCAATGCATTACTGCCAAAAACACCCTATGACTAAAAGATATTCAGCAGTGATTCAAGGACTGCACACACTATAAACATATCACATGTTTCCAATTAAAAAACGTGCTAAGAGAAAAATATAATAAACGAATATTCATAACCCACAAGACATTTTACTTTTTACTTTCTAATTTTCTGTTCCCTCCATCTCATTTTCCCAAGACATTCAAGTAAAATCTTCCCAAAATATTTACTAAAGTTAGCAAACTCGACCAAAATGCTTCTCCTCTAAACATGCAAGCAATTTGGGATTGTGTAGACACATTATCTGAGTATTATTTATTTTATATTAATTTTTCAGTTTGCACAACTCATCCACATGATGCTCAATTTAGATACAAGTCTTCTCCCCTTTTACCTCCCCTTATACCTAATTCATTTTCTATTTTATTTAATTACTCTAAAAATAATAATTAAATATTTTTATTTTCTTTCATAATATGTAGAAGAATGGAATATGATAATATTTACGATGATGGACATTTTCTCTTCTCCCATTTGTTTTATTTTAATCAAATTCCAAATGAAAATCTAAGTATAGTAGTTAAAAAGGACAAACATAATGTATTTGATAATCAAAATGATGACCGTGCAAGGGATGATATCATAGGAGGCGATTTAAACAATTTATTGAGGAATGTATTCTTAGTCAAGACGAGGCTTTTGTTGTTTTATATCTAATATGCAAGTCAAGATAGTTTTTATATATGCAAGGGCCTATCTATTACAAAAAATAGTAAATTCGCAAGGCTGGACATCTTTTGCCGTCGTGAAGGAAAACGATTGGAGATTGTTGGTCTTACTAAAATCCAAAGGAACAGAGACTCCACAAAATATGGCAGTAAATCTTACTTGAAGATTGCTTTGAAAAGTTTCTTTGATATATTTCCTAGTGAGTCGCAATTTGTTGCATTCAGAGCATAATATTGATTTGTCAAAGGTCAATAAGGTGTGGTTTCTTCCTATTAATCGCACTTGGTGAAAGCAATAAGGATCGAATACTTTTTGCCGACCAATGTTATTTCAGTCAAATAAATTATCCAGGTACTGGAACTTGAGAAGACTGTTAAAGATAGGAGTCTTCCATTTCTTTAGAAGAATATTTGCAATCTATTTTCGAGAAACAACAAAAATATAGTGCATATGATACAGTCAACTTTTTCAAGTACTGCAAAATAGCGCAGGAAGAGTATTCAAATTTTCACAATGGATGAGAGACTCTTAGAATGTCTTCTGGTATGCGGCACCTTGTTTTGATTGGTATAGGACGTATAGTGATTTCAATGTTTATTATACCACATACAAGACAAATGCTTATGATATGCCTTTCAAAAATTTTGATAACAATTATGGAAAAAAATATTGTTTGGATGTACCCTAATTTGTAATGAAGCTACATGCTCCTTCTGCTAGTTGAAGGAAGATTTTGCAAATTTTCTTAGTCAATTCAAAATTATTTTTTATACAAGTTAACTAATTACAATGACATTCAATTTTGCAAACCATTTTCTATGCCTAATGAAGAAACCAAACAATATGGACCGATCAAGATCCATGGCTAAGGCAATCAAGAAAGAGCATGCCATAGCAAAGCATAGCTTTTGCATTTGGCAAATTACCACAAAATATTGTGGAAACTTAATGGCAACTTTTAACGGAAAAATATTCAAAACAGATTGCAGAGATTTATTGGTTGTACAAAATAGATACAATGAAAAATTTGAAATATGAAACATGAATAGAATAAAGTTCCTAGATAAATATAATATGTGCAACAACATATTATGGGTTTATATGGAAATCAACCACTTATGCGTCCCGCCTTATTTTTGTGGTTTCTCCATTAGTAGAATTACTACAGGTAAATACGAGAGTACATATGCATTTGTGAAACCATATCTTGGTACACAAACATGCTTACGTGAATTTTTTAAGCAGGAAATAATTTTTAGTATGTCCACTAATTTTATTTTATGTTCATATTTAAATTACTAATTTCTATTTGTAGGTGGGAATCGCAATTGAAATATTGAGCATAGACAAGAACATGTCATGTTAGAAGTTTACAATGGTAAGTGAACGGGTGCAACAAAACAAGGAACACTATTTCACCATTGGAAGAGTGAACCTATAAACTTTTGACACCTTTTGCATCCAAAAAGATTCAAAATGAGCTTGGACAAGCAATCCAATTTTCAATTGTCCAAGAGAAAAGGCAATGAATTCACTTTGCAAGATTATAAGGTAGTAAAAAATATGGAGAATAGCGCCTTGGGATGCCTAAAAATAATACTTTGCATGCATATTCTATGCATATTTTCCACGAGGATTGTTATAACATGCCTCATGATTATTTTCCATCATAATGGAGGAGATTTTGAGATGGAAATAGATGAAAATTAGGTGAGGAGGAAATCAAGCAAAACATCTCTTGTTCAGCACCCTCCACTCCACCATCAAAAATAAAAGGTCGACCAAAGAAACTTGAAAGAAAGGGGATAATTCAGGAAACAACGGTCTTGTACATTTTGCAAGCGTGTTGCCCATTATGTCACCACATGTTTAGAAAAAAAACATTGGTGATCATTTAGATTATGCTCCAAGGAAGATAAAGATGAACAGGGGTGTATTGAATTGAGATTTCAAAAGATTTCAAAAGAATTGAGAATCCCAATATTTAAGAGATTTATGAAGAAATCACCTAAAACTTTGACTGGGATTTATAAGGATTTTAAAATAGTTTGATGAAATTCTTATTTTGAATTTGATGGAATTCGAAGGAATTCTATGACAATAGACTTTATAATTAGTTCATTTCCTATACAAGATTGTCATTCTCATAAGAGTATTACGAATAAACATCAAGGCACCTCGCAAGTCATAAAAATATCATTCTCATAAGATTTTTCTGAAGTACTAGAAGGACACCCACATAAACAAAAGTAACAACAAAAAAGAAAGAGCCCTACATAAGAGAGTTGTTGATGAGTCCATCAACTCAATACTCGCTGTTTTAACATTTTGAAATAGCATAAAATAATAATAACTAATAACACCCGGTAATTAAAGTCATGGAACAAAAGATCTATAAGGAGCACCAACTCTCTCGTTAGCCATCATAACTCTACCACATCTCCTTATCAACACCACAGGTCTTCCAGTTAACAGTTTCACTATATAGGCCACATCATACAAACCATGGAACGTTATCCACTTCGTCCTGTACCTGCAACGAGAAACCAATTTATGCCATAGCAAATTTGAGAATATTTTTGAATCAACTCCATCGCGTTGATTTTGGTTGAAATTGATTCCATTGTCTTTCAGGAGGCGGATGGAGGCCTCTGCGTGGGGATCGGTGGTTGGGTTGAATTAAGGGATCGGAGTCGGAAGGTAGAGGAAAGTGGGGTAGCAGCGGAGGAGGGTGTCGGGAGGTAGAGGAGAGGAGGAAGGGGGATTAGAGGGTTTGGGTTTATTGGGGGATAATTTGGGGCATATGTACAAGAAACAAAACCATATTCACCAATGGCTTGGAAGTTTCTACAGAGAAGACGAGAATTGTAAAGGCTTTTGGTATTTATACCTCAGACCCTAGATTCCATCTAAATCCTTCAAATTCTCAATTCTACCAAAATCAACAACTTTTTGAATACACCGAGAATTGAATGGGGTCATTTAAAATCTCAATTGAATACACCGAGAATTGAATAGAATTACTTAAAGTCTCAATTGAATACACTGTGACTTTTATAAACTCCTTTAAAATCCTAATAGAATACACTAGGATTTTCACATTCTTTTAAATTCTTTTCAAATTCCAATCTAATACACCCCTGGAAGAAAGGAAGAGCTTCGAAAGACAATGGTTAAAATCCTTTTTTTCTTCATCTTTTTTCCCCTCTTTTCGCTTGAGTTATATCATATGGCAACTCCATGGAAATTTCAATGACAAGGGTACTTGTGATCTTTATCACTTAGTTTCTTTTTCATAATGCTCTTATGTACTAAGCCATTGGGTGAATGGTGGTTGGAAGTTTTTGAAGACTTTAGTCATATAAGACAAGTACATCTTAGGATTTGATGTTATTATTATTGAACTATTTTACTTAATTTATTTGGATTATCTTAGACCCTATGGATCTAGATAATGATTTGAAGAGACAAACTAGTCTATGTGATTAAAGAGTATACAAGCTTCATCAATGTGGCTTTACATGTATTTCATATGCTTTTCATATCTAGTTGAATGATTATGATGCATTTGTTTTAAAATGATTTTTGGGATGTCAATAAACATCCAATCTGAGATCTACATTATAATAGATAATCTTATGATAATCATCTATCCAGATCATATATCTCCCATATTTCCTCATCAACACTTTTTTGAAAGTAAATCTCAATCGTAATCCCCATTCAAACCACTCAATACAAGAAAAAAGGGTAAAATTCAGGAAAGGGTGGCAGCATCTGCGAAGGAAAGGAAACAGTGGTCTAAATAGGAAGTAGTAAGGAACAATCGTTGTGGAAGAGTGGTAGTTTGGGAAATGAAGGCAATGCGGATGGTGTTGACTGTTGAGCCCCGGTGGTGGTTTGGAAGGTGAGGGTAGCGGTGTTTGGTGGTGGGCCCGAGGGAAAGGAGGTGAATTACAATGATGGCATGGTTAGGAAGGAGTAGCAAGTGTGACGAGAAAAGGAGAGGAAACGAATTATTTGTTGTCACTCTCTAGCAGAGTTAATTGAGGATAAATTTGGAATGAAAATTATTGTTATTTCTTGGAAAATATACAACCAATAAACAAATAGAAAAGTCACTGTGTAAGGTACTCGTTAGGAATGCCAATTCATAGTGGCCTTCCATGGCCCACTAAAACAAAATTTTCACCTCCCAAATTCATATTCCACACCATTCAATTTAATCTTCATATTATAAAACATAGAATGAGGTAAAAACACTGTGTTTGAACATGTTTGCCGATTCATCATGTGGTTGCAAATGAAGGGTTTTCATTACTAAAATAATTTCAACTATATATTTTTTGAAGAACATGTCCAACCTTGATGATATTTTATGCTTTATGACATGTAGAACATTCTTAACGGTGTGAGCCATGCATTTGAGAAGAGGAGATAGCATTTTTAGGTAGTGAAGAGAAGAAAATTTCCTCTTATCCCATTGGATAACCCGCTTTCTCTCAAAAATAAGAATACATCTAGATAATATAACCAACCTATAAGCCTTCCCATTCAACTTCCTGGGTAATACAGTCAAATAGTACCCTGAAACATCTCTCCACTTCAAACCCATCACTCTAGTGTGATGCGAAACACCCCCAGCTAACCAATAAACTAGTTCAACCTAAGTTTCCTATACAGTTAGTTGTTGGGTGACATCAATGTGAACTACATACCTTGGCATACCATCAAATTTGTAACCATTATGTAGGTAAAAGCCGAACTTTATAACGAGGATTTTCTATGTACTACATTCCCAATTGAGCTAATACTTTGTACGTAAAGCATAAAATTACTACCACATTAGAAAGAACCGACCAAAAAATTCCTAGCTCACACACAAGCAACACGAATTGATCAAATTAATCAACTCTGTTGCATATTACCACAAATAACCCTACCACGTATCCCCAATCAAATTAGGGCATCCAATCCAACAATACCCAAAGGAGGAAAACACTGTTTCCCAAACCCTAATCTCATCAATTCACATAAAATTGGCAAATCAAACCCTAATTACTGGCCAAATCAACAAAATTCAGTAATTGGACAAGAAATTTGAAAGAAAAAAAAAGAACATACCAGTATCTAACCGCCTTGCATCTCTTGCACCTCGACGTCGTATGCCTAAAGCAAACCGCACACTCCGGCGGTAACACCTTCGTCGCCGGAGTCGAAGCAATCACCGGAGGCTTCGCTCCTCCTACGTCACTGTACAATTCTGTCGTTGGAATAGGCGTCGGAGGAGGAGGGGGGGAGACGGCGTAGGCGAGCGATTCCGCCTCGATTCGGGCGGACTCTTGAGCGGCGAACCAGGCGAGACGCTTGACCTCCTTCCGCCTCAGCGCCGCCAACCTCCATCTCCGGCGAGCCCAGAGGTAGAGCAGGGCGGCGATCAGGACTGCGGCCGCTGAAAAACCTAGATCCGTACGTTCGCCGGGCATCTATATGTACTCCACGAGGTTGCATATAATCTCCACGATAGCATCCCTTAGTCGCCGGTGACGGCGAATTATGGGGAAGGAAGGAAAAGGGAAAAAAAAAAAGGGGAGGAGAGAGAGGAATAATCGTCTCAACACGAAAGGAAATAAGAGAGGTGTACAAAATGGACTTTCGGTTTGGTGTCACTAAGGATCTGTATTTAGTAATCCGGTTCCGGGTTTACAGCGCGTGGGCAGGACGATACTTGTTCAATGACCTGAACCCGAACCCGAATTCTTTGTAGTATTGGAAACCCGTCCCAGTCCGTTGATTTAAAAAGTCCATTTAGAAAACCGGATCGGATCTATAATTTATAGGGGTGTTGTTATTTGGATTCAAACATGGCTTGAGTTACTTGGTGAGAAATTGTTGCTTATTTTATATGTAAATTACAACTATTCTAAAAGTTTAGTATTAAATATTGTGAGCAATAGGTTTGGAGTTAAAACGCTCTATTTGCATTAATCTCTTGTTATATGTGATAAGTATATGTATATGTATCAGTATGCATGTGTAAGTACATAGGTTTTTTGTTCAAAAGAGAAGATGAAGTATGAGCGAGTACATGGTTACATTCTAATTCATGCAAAAAAAAAAAGAAGTTGTAAATTGATCCTTAATGTAAATTATAACTAAAATTATTTATACATTAATTGATAATTAATGAAGGTATATTTAACTTCCATATATATTCTCAATAATTAACCTCTAAATGACTAAAATAAGCAATAAATTAATTAGCAGAAGAAAATATTTTATTTGAAAGTTTGTGCCCAGCAATCATAAATAGATCATAAATAGTAATCCAAACCAAACCCCTTAGAGCATCCACAGTCGTTCTTGCCAAATTTTGGATAAATAGCAATTAGATAATAGGAAAAAAAGAATGTTGCTGCAGTCGTTGAAAGCTAAAATATAGCCGGACGGGAGATTATTACTCGTCCATTAAGAATGACGGAGTATAATCGTCCGTCCCAAAATTATTTTTTTTAAAAATTTTTTTATGCACTAGAAGACAAAAAAAATAAAAAAAATAAAAAAAAAATCAACAACTAGCTTGGGACGGGAGATAATCTCCCGTCATTTTCAAATGACGTGTGCAAAAAGTTGCTTTTTAAATTTTTTTTTTATGCACTAAACGACAAAATATATATATATATATATATATATATATATATATATATATATATATATATATATATATATATATATATTCAAAAGATGGCCTGGGACGGGAGATAATCTGCCGTCATTTTCAAAAGACGGTGTATAATCTCCCGTCGGCCAATTGGGTCGTTTTTTGAATTTTTTTTTTTTAAATTGGCTCGGACGGGATATAATCTACCGTCAATCTCCTTGGACGGTGTATAATAGGCCGTTGGTTGACTTTGTTTATTTATTATTTTTTTAAAAAAAAAAATCGTTCGGACGGGATATAATCTCCCGTCAATTGGTTTGGACGGAAGATAATAGTTCGTTAGCTATATTTTGCATTTGGCCAGATTGTCTGCTATATTTGGCACGGCACTATTCATCGTACACCCAAATTTTGAGTATTTGGACGACGACTGCGGCTTGTTTTTTTTGATATTTTTCCAAATTTTGGGTATTTAGCCCACGACTGTGGATGCTCTTATAACTAAGAAGTTGGACGGTTCTAGATTGAATTTGGGTACAAAAACAAAACCCAACGGGTTTGGGTGAGTTTTGTGTTTGGACACCCATACACAATCCGATTTAGTTAAGATGCTCCTTACTTGCGGTGATTCAAGTACCCGCGGAGTAAGAGAACCGAAGTGACGTGTCGGGCTGGTTCCATTCCCACGCCGGCTGGACCGTCAAACACATCACCAAAGAATCGGAAACGGACGGTGATGATGAAGCCTGGCCCTTTTTTTCCTTATACTTCCGTACATTTATTATGGAATATGTGACATCAGCGATTTGACAGGGTGAGTTTGCTTAGGTATTTTTGGGAGGATATCCACATATGATTTTCTATGAGTGAACTTAAATTGAACAGTTGAATTGGACAGTCCTGATGATGTGGACGGTCGAAAAGTGTCCGTATATAAATGAACAACATAGGGGTGATGAAGATGAGAAATGTGGCGTGTGCATTCTGCGGCGTCAGAATGACGTGTAAAGTCACGCTGCCGATTTATAAACCATAAACTATGGAGCAGATGAAAAGGATTAGAAAATGTAGATGACATGACACCATTGAGGGGAACAAAAGGCCTAGCCAAAGACCTTGGGCTAAAATTAGTGTCACGGTGTCCTAAATTATTTAGGCCCAATACATTTTCCTTCAGTTTTATGTCTGACATAAAAATGGACAATATTTTTCGACGAAAAAATATTTTTTTGTTGTTTAATGACAATTCATTTGATAATCTACTTTACTTTGTTCACAGAATCTAGTAGTTTATGGCTACAGTAAATGTGTTTGTCTTTATTGCAAGCAAATAGGCTAGGACATTCTCTGTTTCTCACTCTTTAATGAATAATAATTTAAAATGTAATGTCTTAAAATGTTAACAACTTTTAAGGTGCCACATACACCAAAATCTTATAATCTTCTTGTTGGTTTCCTATTTGATTAAAAGATTTATCGGTGCATGTTATTAACAAATATTAATTTTACAGATTACTTCCTCAGAGCATCTATAGCGGTTTTTTATAATTGGCAAATTGCCATTTTATAACAAACGAGCGCTGCAACGGTTTTCATTTTGCCAATTTATAGCAAATTCGCTATACTTGTTTCTCAAATTTGAGAAATGAAATACTCATTTTCAAATTATAAATGACGGGATATCATATACCGTCGCTCCGATTTTAAGATATTTTAATCCCGTCAGACGGAAAAATATATACCGTCCCTCCGATTTTTTTTTTAAAATTTTAAAACCCCTCAGACGGGATATGTTATCCCGTCTGAATCGTCCCAGGAGTTTACCAATTTTTTTTAAAATTTTTTTTTTAAATGAACGGTGAAGATTCATCCGATCGGAAAAAAAAAAGAAAAAGAAAATTCTCGGACCGGATATGTTATCTCGTCCTTGAATTCTGGGATTAGTTAGGTGGTGGTAAGTTTAAGTTTATTAATTAGATTTAGTTAGTTAATTAATTAGGTTTAGGTATTAAGATATTATTTATTTTATTTAATTAATATATTTTAATAGTTAATCAGCAATTAATTTTTTTTTTTTAAATCGAGAGAGACGGTATATGTTATACCGTCTCATGCGCGACGGTATATGTTATATCGTCCCACGCAATTTTTTTAAAAAAACACAGAATATAGAAAATAACCACTGCAGTCTTCGTCGCTATTTGCTATTACCGTAGTAGTCATTTTTGGCAAAATAGAAACACTGTTGTGGATGCTCTCACATGGCACTATTTGCATATTCATTCTCAACCTATTGGTTGTTAGATTATTTTCCCCCTTCTTTTGGCCTTGAAGGCTTTGAAGTCACGTGGCTAATCAGCATGGATGTCCAAAATGGCTGGGAATCATAAGAACATCTCATCCTCCAAGAATAGCGAAATTACCTACATGGTTTGCAATGTTACGAGCTTCTATTATTTTCTCTTCTACTAACATAAGCCACTTTAAAAAGGAGATTTTTTGGTTTTTTTTTTTTATCATATGGATAGAGCCAAACGGCTTCATCCGACACACACACTATATATACTAGTATCATGCACGTGTGATGCACGTGGAGGAAGAAGGGAAAAGACAAAAAAAAAAAAACTAATTCCCAAACTGATCCACTGACGAAAATATGTACCAAACTGGGCCACTTTCGCACGTGCACGCGGGGAAGAAGGAAAAGGACAAAAAAAGGAAAATAATTTCCAAACTGATCAACTACTGAAAATATTTACCAAACTGGTCCACTTTCGAAAATATTTACCAAAATGGGTCACCTGGCTTCAAAATGACAAAAAAAAAAAAAAAAAAAAAAATCAATGACAAATACCACTAGGGCCTTCTCCCATTATAATAGTAGAGATATACTAGGTATGCCCGTGTGCACGTGCCTGCGGCACATATTCAGAACGATACAGCATATGAAAAATCATGTAAACGGTAAAGGGATGATTTATATAGATGTTTATTTGCTAGTATACATTGATGTATTGATGTACTCTGAAGTAGGATTATGGGGTGACGTTGATGTTTTTTGGTTTGTATATTGCAAGATCATTTGTCAGCAACTCAGGATTCAAAAATAATACTGTAAATCTACAAAAGTAGTGGATCGGAAATTCCTTTCTATGTGTGACTTGAGCATAAGAGATTTCTTTTTTGATTTAGAGTCTGACATAATTAGCAATTCATTTTCTAATACGGTTGACGCCTCAAACTGCATGGGCTAGGTCCCCCTTGTTTGTTTTTTATGTAGTTCACCATGTATGAATTTAAAAGAAAAAAATTTGTTGTGATGTATATGTGAAGTGAAATTACAGCAAAGCAGATCAAGATACAATTTTGCAGCTACTAAAACCCGAAATATAGGGATTAAGCATGCATTTGTCCACAAAAATACGATCAAGCTAGTCAGTTAAAGAATTTGCAACGATCTTTAAAAGCAGCAAATGCCCAAATATTCAAAAAAAAAAAAACATAATCCGAAATTGCATAATTAAAAAAACATTCTAATCAAAATTAACTCAGTGAAGCATTCTAATCTATAACAATTGCTAAGTGAAGTATTCTACAATCAGAGTAAATATGGTAATTCAAAAACAATTAAATGGAAGTGAATGTTATTGAGTTACGAAAGATAATCCTTAAAAAAAAAAAAATAAAAAAAAATAAAAAAAAAATAAAGACATATTCCGAAATTGCATAACCAAAATGGAAGTGAATGTTCCTTTTTTTTTTGGACATACCTCGATAAAAAAAAAAGAGAAGAAAGAGAGAAAGAATTATGAAAAAGGAGAAAAGAGGGGGAAGAGAGAGAGAGAGAGTGAGTAATAAATGAATGAGTTGTTTTGTTTTGTGGGGGAAAAACTGAGTTTTGGGGTTCAAATTTTGGGAGGGAAAATGTCTTTTGTGAGGTTAGATTTGGACCATTGATTTACTTCTAAATGAATGAGAGTCACTTGATAGCTTTTTTTGTGTTTTACTATATATACTAGGTTTGCCCGTTGACACGTGCCTACGGCACGTCTTCGGAACGGTGCACCTTGTTTGATCATATAAAATAGTTTTGGAGGCCCAGCAAATTAATTGAAGTAGCAAACATAGAGCAAAAAACATATTATATGATTTTTTTAATTTTTTGAATTATTTTTAAAGTTTTCAAATTTTTAATTTTTTTAGTTTTTAAATTTTTTATTTTTTAAATTTTTTTTAAATTTGTATCTTCTTAATTTTTTGAATAGAAGAGTGAGGGAGAGAGAGAAAAAAAAAAAATTAAATAAACATAAGAGTTGTTTTGGGAGGGAGATTTGAATTTGAATTTTTGGGGGAAAATTTTTGGGGGGAGAATATGTTTTGTGAGGTTAGATCTAGGCCTTTGATTTTTTGGGGATTGAAGAAGAGCCACTTGATAGTTTTCTTTGTGTTTTATTATATATACTAGATTTGCCCGTGGGCACGTACCTACGGCACGTCTTCGAAACGATACAACACACGAAAAACCCTGTAAACAGTAAAACAACAATTATGTAGTTCAAGTTTAAATAGTATGATAATAATTAGTTGTAAATAAAAGTCCATGTTTCTATTAGTATATGTTGAAATCCAACTTCATAGAACTTTAAGGATTGAAAATTAAGAAATTTAACTGTTGAAGAGATATTTGCTATTTTCAATATAACATGTGCAATAAAAAAACATAAAAATTCTGAAAATTTTACAAACCTGAAATCTTAAAATCTAAATTTTTAAGTAAATAAAGAAAGAATGGGAGAGAGAAAGGGAGAGAGAAAAAGAGAAAAATATGAAAAAGTGAAGAGAGAAGAGAGAAGAGAGAAGAGAGAGATAGTAATAAAGTAATGAGTTTTTTAGTTTTGGGGGGAAAAATTTAATTTTGGGGTTTGAAATTTTGGGCTGGAAAATATGTTTTGGGAGAATCAATCTAGGCCATTGATTTTAGGGGAGATTGAATGAGAGCGACTTGATAGCTTTCTTTGTAATTTATTATATATATATATATAATATTATAATGGGAGAAGGCCTTAGTGTCATTTGTAAATGTTTTGTCAATCTACCAACCTGTGTAACACACGTGCATAACTATTATAAAGGAGGTCCTAGGTTCAAATCATGACTACGTCTAAATTTTTATTTTAAAAAACTATATTTATTAGAACGTGCATCGCACGTGTAAACTACTAGTATAATGGGAGAGTTGGAGTTGTAATGTTGTCAACATACAAACCCGTGCGTTGCACGTACAACTCTAACTCTCCGATTAATTACAACAAAAACAAATAAATAAAAAAAATTCCACATATTTAAAACGTGCAATGCATGTGCAAAATAATTTTACAATATTTTTTAACACTAAACATACACATATGTTGCACATACAACTCAAATCTACCTATAAACGTGCATTGCACGTAAAAATTATAGTTTTTTCTTCAAAATATTTTTATCAAGTACATGTAATGCACGTCCAACTCCAAAACTATTTCTTAACACATAAATCGCACGTGACAATCCTCCAATTCTTATCAAAACGTGCATCGCACGTGAAAAATACTAGTCCTTAATGTTGTATCTATTACTGTTTTTCCTTCTTAATGTTGTATCTATTACTGTTTTTGTTGTTTATAGATATATTGATACAACATTAAGAAGGGTAAACAGTAATAGATACAACATTATGAAGGATTTAAGGATTTCTATCCTTCATAATGTTGTATCTATTACTGTTTATCCTTCTTAATGTTGTATCAATACATATATATATATATATATATATATATATATATATATATATAAACAACAAAAACAGTAATAGATACAACATTAAGAAGGATGTGCTAAACGACACATCAGGATCTTCCCCCACACCCAAAATAAGGATACAACAAAAAGTACACATAACACTTCATCTCGAGCAGAGGAAAACATTCAGTATAGAGGTAGAAACAACAACATAACAAGCATCCATAGAAGATGAAAAGATAGTTGGGCAGCAGCTCAAAACAGGTGTTGTTGGAAATCTAGTACCTAAATTAATAGATAAACTAGACACAAATTATAAAAAACCTCGCAAGTGCACGAATCGAATCGTAGTAATAGCAAGGGTCGATCTCACAGAGATTGTAGACTTCAACTAACTAATCAATAGAAAATAATAAAAATCATAATGAGTTGTTTTAAAAGTCTAAAAGGAATAAAAAGATTAAAACTAAGAAGGAATTGTTGAATCACAAATATCTCTTGAATAGTTGGGTTGTTGATCTCCACCAATAGTTAGTAATGCCAAGTTGCCTTCTGAATCTACTTCTAATTACTCATGTTTGTTCACTTCAAGGGCATGGTATCTACTCCTTAAAGTATTGTTTCCCTAAGCCAAGAATTAGGCATGGTATCTACTCTAATTCGTTTCTTCCCCTAAGTATTTTAGCATGGTATCTACTAAGTTATACTTAGAGAAAACATAAGAACAGTGGAAACGAACAAACACTTAAAGTTCTAGAAATTGGTATCAGATCTAGATCCTCTAAGTTGATTGAACCAAGAACCCCTAAAGATTCCTTTGTTACAAATTATGAGCACGAGATTCGGTCGTCTCAATATGCTTCATATAACAGATTTAGATAAATGATAACATAAACTTGATATTCTCACGTGCTGTATGTCAGTCGACTGGCTCTCACCTCAGTCGACTGCTCTCAGACTTCAAGATCCAAGTTTGATGATCATTAATCTATGTCAATTCAACCAGATTCAATCAATAAGTAATTAGAAGATCTTAGAAGAATATAGCACTACATAACTACGGTTTCGATCTACCCAACTATGAAATTAGTTCCACATAATAATAACTTTATTGCTTAACAAGTTTGAATACATGATCAACATAAAAAAAATAAAAAGAGAAGAAGAAATAAACTAATGGATTCCGATAATATGGTCGACTGGCTGTCACACAGTCGACTGCCTTCTGTTTGCTGGATCTTCTCTCTCCTTCTTCGATGTTGATGGAGTGATGTTCTCGATGCTTGTTCAGGAACTTGGTGATTGAGTCGCTTCCCAGAGATATATCTGATTGTTGATGGAGTCGTTCTCTTCTGATATTTATAGAGTACGGCTGAGAATTAGGGTTTCCACTTTTTCAGGAAGGTCCTTCTTTATTTGATTTGATGATTAATATCTTTCTCTTTTCTCCTTTCCTTCCTTATCTGTTTACCACGTCCACTTGGAAACCCCCAGTCTCTAGATTTGATTTGCATAAATCTGGATTCAAATAGATGTGAAATTAGATGCAGGTGAATCTTCGAATATCTGATTTGTGTACTCCGCCGCCTATCAGTCGACTGTCCTTGGGAGTAAGTCGACTGTGTCAAGACTTCAGTATTTTCATGATTCATCCGCCCAGTCGACTGATGTTTTGGGAACAGTCGACTTGGTCGAGCAGCTGTGTAAAACTTGATTTCCTCTGTCCAGTCGCCTGTTATCATGACCAGTCGACTGCCTCTTCAGTTTCCTGTGTATCATCCTGAATTTGCTTCGTTTTGCTGTTTATAGGCTGTTTCCTGCAGAGAAAGAGAAAAGAAGCATAAATACCACATATAGAGCTTTTAAATGTCTAATTATATTAAGATTATTGCTCTTAAAAAGTGAATAATAATGTGTTCATCAAATACCCCCACACTTAGCTTTTGCTTGTCCTCAAGCAAAAAGTGAATTTATGAACAAGGGAGTAATAATCAGAATAAGCTCAACCATCAAGATTTCTTATTATGTGGACATCAAAATGAAAAATATAAAACTACAAACAATTTCAGATAAAGTAAAATTAAACATACCCACTTTCTTTAGTGCAATTGTCTATTCATAAATCCCAAACTTAATCATATTTGTCATGCGATTAATGTAGTTACAGTATGCATCTACTCAGTCTGTGATTATCCCTTTTTTCTACTACAAATCCAGTAGTAAACTAGAGTTTTTTTTTTTTTTTCTTTCTTTTTTTTTTTTTTTTTTTTTTTTTTTTTTTATAGTCTCTTCTTTAAAGTTGTCACTTGTCTTTTGACGCGAATGCGAAACATTTGTGATGTATCCACCCGGTTACTCAACAAGTCACAAACATTAAAGTGCTTTGCATACTCATATTTCAAGTTGCCGTTTGACGTAAAGGTAAACATTGGTGATGAATACCCCTAGTTACTAAGCCCTCAAAACATTAGAGTAGACTGACTTATTCAAATATATATATATATATATATTGTATCACTCTATTTACTTAAACTCGATTTAGGACTAGATCTAAAGGGAATAATTATCAGAAAAAAAAGCATCACATTTGTTTATTATGTATAATCGCATGACTCGCACAATTTTGTAGGGAATTATGAAACTCAACAATCCTAAAGTAAATAAGTATCCTTACTCTTACTTTATAAGAAATTGTTTACCCTAAAAAAAAAAATCAAAAGATTCTAAATGTAACTAACTAATACCCCCACACTTAGATGGAACATTGTCCTCAATGTTCGCACAAAACATAAGATATAGGCATGTGTTACCATCTAGTAAGGAGAGACTGAAAAATAAAAATAAAAATGAATAATAATGAATAAAATAAAGGGAAAGTGTAAATACTCCCCTGAAAGTTGGGTTGCCTCCCAATAAGCGCTGTGTTTCATGTCTTCAGCTAGACATGATGAGTTCATGCAATGTATTGAATGGTTTGAAGATCTACATCTTCCTCTTGCGGTTCTAGACTCATCTCTATGTATGGCTTCGCCCTGTGTCCGTTCACCTTGAATGTTTGATTTCGTTCTTCGCTGTGAACTTCCAATGCACCATGTGGAAAGACTTTTGTGACGATATATGGTCCATACCATCTTGACTTGAGCTTGCCTGGAAAGAGTCTTAATCTTGAGTTGTAGATCAATACCTTTTGTCCTTCATAAAACTCCTTCCGTGCTAGCTGCTTATCATGGTACAACTTGGTCCTTTCCTTGTATAGCTTGGCATTTTCATATGCATCGTGCCTCAATTCTTCAAGCTCATTTAGTTGCAATCGCCTTTTGTCACCTGCCTGTTTCATATCAAAATTGAACTTTTTAATGGCCCAATAAGCTTTATGTTCCAATTCTACCGGCAGATGACATGCTTTTCCAAAGACCAAACGGTATGGTGACATGCCAATAGGTGTCTTGAAAGCGGTTCTATAGGCCCATAATGCATCGTTCAAGCGCAGTGACCAATCCCTTCTGCTTGGGTTGACTGTTTTTTCCAAGATGCTCTTTATCTCTCTATTGCTAATCTCCACCTGCCCACTGGTTTGAGGATGATATGGAGTACCCACTCTATGTGTAATCCCATATTTCTTCATCAAAGAAGCAAATGGATGGTTATTAAAGTGGCTCCCTCCATCACTTATTATTGCTCGTGGTGTACCAAACCTAGTGAAAATGTTCTCCTGCAAAAACTTGACAACAACTTTGTGATCATTAGTTCGTGAGGGGACAGCCTCGACCCATTTAGACACATAATCCACACCAACAAGTATATATAAATAACCAAATGAGTTAGGAAATGGACCCATGAAGTCGATTCCCCAAACATCGAAGAGCTCGATTACTTGTATGTTGTGTAGTGGCATTTGGTTTCTAGAAGAGATGTTGCCTGTCCTTTGGCATTTGTCGCAAGTCCTGCAAAAAGAAAAAGCATCTTTGAATACTTTAGGCCAATAAAAACCAGATTGCAATACCTTAAGTGCTGTTCTCTTTGGCCCAAAATGTCCTCCACATGCATATTGGTGGCAATGTTGTAGAATACTCCTTTGTTCCTCGTCTGCCACACATCTTCTTATAATTTGATCAGAGCAAAATTTGAATAAATAAGGATCATCCCAATAATAGTGTTTGCTCAGATCCACCAATCTTTTCCTTTCCTGATGTGTCATACCTGGAGGAAAAACATGAGCAGTTAGAAAATTGACAATATCAGCAAACCAGGGGAGTTGTTCAGAGAGATAAGTCGACTGGTCGAGGGACCAGTCGACTGCCCCGAGAGTGTGAATATTTATTGCAAATAACTGTTCATCTGGGAAATTTTTATTCAGCGGGGGCACATTTCTCTCTTCCTCGTGCAGTAATCTGGACATGTGATCTGCCGCAACATTGTCACTTCCTTTCTTGTCTCTAATCTCAAGATCGAATTCTTGAAGCAACAACACCCATCTGATCAACCTAGGCTTAGCTTCCTTTTTAGCAAACAAATATCTCAAGGCAGCATGGTCAGTGAAAACAATTACTTTAGAACCAATTAAATATGATCTAAACTTCTCTACAGCAAATATAACAGCTAACATTTCTTTTTCAGTAGTGGAATAATTTAGCTGTGCATCGTTTAGAGTTCGAGAAGCATAGTAAATAACATGGGATTTCTTATTGATTCTTTGGCCTAAAACAGCCCCTAAGGCATAATCACTTGCATCACACATGAGCTCAAAAGGATGGCTCCAATCTGGTGCCATGACAATAGGTGCAGAAATGAGAAGAGTTTTTAATGTATTAAAAGCATTTGTACATTCTTTTGTCCATATAAACTCAACATCCTTGGCTAATAAGTCACAAAGGGGTTTGGAGATTTTTGAAAAGTCTTTTATAAATCGTCTATAAAAACCTGCGTGTCCTAGAAAACTTCTAACACCCTTAACTGTAGTGGGAGGGGGTAGTTTCGATATTATATCTATTTTGGCTTTGTCTACCTCTATGCCTCTTTTGGACACCACATGTCCCAACACAATACCTTGTTGTACCATAAAATGGCACTTCTCCCAATTCAGCACTAAATTGCATTCTTCACATCTTTTAAGCACCAGCTGCAAATGGTTAAGGCATTCATCAAAACAAGATCCAAAAACACTAAAATCATCCATAAATACCTCGATGAACCTCTCCACCATGTCTGAAAATATGCTCATCATGCATCTTTGAAATGTAGCTGGAGCATTGCACAATCCAAACGGCATCCTCCTGTAAGCAAAAGTACCAAATGGGCATGTAAAAGTGGTCTTTTCTTGATCTTCTGGAGCAATAGCAATTTGATTATAGCCACTATAACCATCTAAAAAACAATAATGACTATATCCTGCTAATCTTTCTAACATTTGATCAATAAAAGGAAGAGGGAAGTGATCTTTCCTGGTTTCAGTGTTCAGTTTCCTATAATCAATGCATACCCTCCAACCTGTGGTTACTCTTGTTGGGATAAGTTCATTCTCTTCATTTGTTACCATTGTAACTCCACTTTTCTTAGGAACTACATGTATAGGACTTACCCATTTGCTATCTGAGATAGGATAGATAATGCCAACATCTAGTAGCTTCAAAATTTCTGCTCTTACCACTTCCTTCATGTTGGGGTTGAGCCTTCTCTGTGCCTCTCTGCTAGGTTTTGCATCGTTCTCAAGCAATATCCTATGCATGCATTTGGATGGACTTATTCCCTTGATGTCTGCAATGGTCCATCCTATTGCATTTTTGTGTTCTCGCAATACCTTCAGCAGCTTTTCTTCTTCCTGTGCAGTTAAGTTGGCAGCAATTATTACTGGTAGCGTCTGGTTCTCACCTAAGAAGGCATGTTTCAAATGATCGGGCAGCTGCTTGAGTTCTATGTCTGGGCGCTTCTGTACAGTCGACTGATCCATGTCAGCAGTCGACTTATCCTGTGTTTCTTGGTTCAGTCGACTGGTTAGAAGACCAGTCGACTTGCTTTGTGCACCAGGCGCCTGATCTGTAGAAAAACAAAGATTATCGGACACAAATTTTTCAAATATAGGACCAAGTTTACCTGGGTCTGACTGTGGAGTTTCAAGTTGATGTACTGTCTCTGCAATCTCCCAGTCATCGTACTCCTGTTCAACATGAGATAAAGTTAGAGATTGAGTGATTGTGGCTTGTAGTGGTTCAACGCTATGTACCTGAAATGTTTGATCAACAATCTCCTGCACCACATCAATATTATAGCATTCATGATCATCTTGTGGTAATTTTAGTGTATCAAACATTTTAAATTCCACTTTTTCTCCGTTTATCTTCATACTTATAATGCCTTTTTTAACACAAATTTTTATATCAGCTGTACTCATAAAGGGCCTACCTAATATGATCGGTAGAGATGATGACATTGAAGATTCCTCCATATCTAACACAACAAAATCAGCAGGCAAAATAAAATCATTTACCTGAACTAGGACATCTTCTAAAATACCTCTAGGTCTTTTGATGCTGCGATCAGCCAATTGCAAAGTGATGGATGTTGGCTTGAGTTCCCCCAATCCAAGCTTTTCGTAAACAGAATAAGGAAGAAGGTTGATGCTTGCCCCCAAGTCTAACAGTGCTTTTTCAAAGAAGTGCTCACCAACTTTGCAAGGAATGGTGAAACTACCTGGATCCTTCAGTTTAGGTGGTAGTTTTCTTAATAATACAGCGCTCACTTCTTCTGTCAAAGCCACATCCTCCTTAACCTGAAATGTTCTTTTGTGAGTACAACAGTCTTTCAAAAATTTGGCATAAGAAGGAATTTGTTTAATAGCATCAAGTAGGAGAATATTAATTTCTACCTTTTTGAGAGTTTCAAAGACGTCAAATAAATGTTGTTCTTTCTTTTTATTGACTAACCTTTGAGGGAATGGTGGTGGAACTGTCCCTACTTTTTCACTTACCTTACTTGAACCCAAAGCTTTTGATGGTTGTTTTTCTGATTTGTCTGTGCAGTCGACTGTCTTGTAAGAACAGTCGACTGGTTTACTGACTGGCTTGTCTGTGTGTGTTCCAACCATGTTGTCAATTATCTTACCATTTCTTAGGGTTGTGACTGCTTGGAGCTGTTCTTGACCTCCTGGGTTTGGTATGGTTTGTGAAGGGAGTTCACCTGCCTTTCTTTCGCTTAGCTCCTTTGCAATCTGACCAATTTGGGTTTCCAACTTCTGAATTGCTTGTCCTTGTTGGTTGCTTGTTTGATGTTGTTGTTGGAGCAATTGAAGAACAGTGGTTTCAAAATCCAACTTCTTCTGTTCTGGAGCTGGTCTTTTAAACCCACTTCCCGTCTGAGGGTTCCTTGTATGTCCTTGTGTGAATTGATTCCCTTGATTATTTTGATTATTGCTCCATGAGAAGTTTGGATGATTCCTCCATCCTGGGTTATATGTGTTCGAGTATGGATTGTTCTTTGGTGGAAATACTCCTCGACCCACATAGTTTGCATGCTCCTGATCTGTGAAAGTAGACATGGGACATGTATCAGTTGTGTGATCTAAATGAGAACAAATTGCACACATTTCATTTGTTTGATTTTTAACTCCACCCATTGT
Organism: Hemerocallis citrina; assembly: GCA_017893485.1. Taxonomy (NCBI): domain Eukaryota; kingdom Viridiplantae; phylum Streptophyta; class Magnoliopsida; order Asparagales; family Asphodelaceae; genus Hemerocallis; species Hemerocallis citrina. The sequence goes on from CM030366.1 coordinate 69,215,503, forward strand.
CGACATTGCATTAACAAGCATATCAATTTTTTTATTCATGTTTGCCATTTCTAATTGAATGTTATTATTAGAGATCTCGTAAACTCCCTGTTTTTTCGTAGGTCCCCTTCTTGTTGAGAATTGTTGGGAGTTCTCGCTGAGTTCTTCAAAAAGTTCAATGGCTTCTTCTCCACTTTTCCTCATCAAAATTCCGTTGCAAGCTGCATCCACAATTGCCTTATTAGTATCATTTAAACCTTCATAAAAAGCTTGTACCTGATCATCCTTAGGCAGATTGTGAGTAGGACACTTGAGAAGCTTGCTCTTGAAATCCTTCCATGCTTCGAAGAATAGATCTCCATCTTTTTGTTGGAAGAGTTGAATCTCCCTTTTTAGCTGTTTGGTTTTCTGGGCTGGAAAGAACTCTTTCAAAAATTTCGTTGCCAATTGCTCCCATGAATTAATTGATCCTGGTTCCAAAGAATTATACCACAACTTAGCATTAAGTTTTAAAGAAAAAGGAAACAAGATTAACCTGATTTGTTCAGCGGTAAGCCCTTGGACGCTTTGTGTCCTGCAAAGATCGAAAAAGTCTTGCAGATGAAGATGAGGCTCTTCATCTGGTCTGCCACTAAAGTGGGGAACCATACTAAGTAAATGAGGAGATAGGTGCATGTTCCCTGTGGCATTAGGTTGAAAAGAGATGCAGGAAGGTTGCTCAATATTCTTAGGAGTGAATTTGTCCTGCATTGGTACGCGATTGGGTGTTTCTTCTGCCATTGCTGTATGTGTACTAGGTCTCTGATCAGTCGACTGGTTCGTGTGGGCAGTCGACTGGTGTGCTGCAAATAACTTACCTAGTCTGTGCAAAGTGCGTTCTGTTTCCGCGTCAATTGGTAGTAGTTCTGGTCGAAGTGATCGTCTACCGTGCATTCACCGAAGTCCTGTAACCTAAAAGAAAAATTATTAATAAAAGAAAAGAAAAACTAATAAAATTCTACTGACTTGTAAGTTAAAATACTAAACAATCCCCGGCAGCGGCGCCAAAAACTTGTTGTTGGAAATCTAGTACCTAAATTAATAGATAAACTAGACACAAATTATAAAAAACCTCGCAAGTGCACGAATCGAATCGTAGTAATAGCAAGGGTCGATCCCACAGAGATTGTAGACTTCAACTAACTAATCAATAGAAAATAATAAAAATCATAATGAGTTGTTTTAAAAGTCTAAAAGGAATAAAAAGATTAAAACTAAGAAGGAATTGTTGAATCACAAATATCTCTTGAATAGTTGGGTTGTTGATCTCCACCAATAGTTAGTAATGCCAAGTTGCCTTCTGAATCTACTTCTAATTACTCATGTTTGTTCACTTCAAGGGCATGGTATCTACTCCTTAAAGTATTGTTTCCCTAAGCCAAGAATTAGGCATGGTATCTACTCTAATTCGTTTCTTCCCCTAAGTATTTTAGCATGGTATCTACTAAGTTATACTTAGAGAAAACATAAGAACAGTGGAAACGAACAAACACTTAAAGTTCTAGAAATTGGTATCAGATCTAGATCCTCTAAGTTGATTGAACCAAGAACCCCTAAAGATTCCTTTGTTACAAATTATGAGCACGAGATTCGGTCGTCTCAATATGCTTCATATAACAGATTTAGATAAATGATAACATAAACTTGATATTCTCACGTGCTGTATGTCAGTCGACTGGCTCTCACCTCAGTCGACTGCTCTCAGACTTCAAGATCCAAGTTTGATGATCATTAATCTATGTCAATTCAACCAGATTCAATCAATAAGTAATTAGAAGATCTCAGAAGAATATAGAACTACATAACTACGGTTTCGATCTACCCAACTATAAAATTAGTTCCACATAATAATAACTTTATTGCTTAACAAGTTTGAATACATGATCAACATAAAAAAAATAAAAAGAGAAGAAGAAATAAACTAATGGATTCCGGCAATATGGTCGACTGGCTGTCACACAGTCGACTGCCTTCTGTTTGCTGGATCTTCTCTCTCCTTCTTCGATGTTGATGGAGTGATGTTCTCGATGCTTGTTCAGGAACTTGGTGATTGAGTCGCTTCCCAGAGATATATCTGATCGTTGATGGAGTCGTTCTCTTCTGATATTTATAGAGTACGGCTGAGAATTAGGGTTTCCACTTTTTCAGGAAGGTCCTTATTTATTTGATTTGATGATTAATATCTTTCTCTTTTCTCCTTTCCTTCCTTATCTGTTTACCACGTCCACTTGGAAACCCCCAGTCTCTAGATTTGATTTGCATAAATCTGGATTCAAATAGATGTGAAATTAGATGCAGGTGAATCTTCGAATATCTGATTTGTGTACTCCGCCGCCTATCAGTCGACTGTCCTTGGGAGTAAGTCGACTGTGTCAAGACTTCAGTATTTTCATGATTCATCCGCCCAGTCGACTGATGTTTTGGGAACAGTCGACTTGGTCGAGCAGCTGTGTAAAACTTGATTTCCTCTGTCCAGTCGCCTGTTATCATGACCAGTCGACTGCCTCTTCAGTTTCCTGTGTATCATCCTGAATTTGCTTCGTTTTGCTGTTTATAGGCTGTTTCCTGCAGAGAAAGAGAAAAGAAGCATAAATACCACATATAGAGCTTTTAAATGTCTAATTATATTAAGATTATTGCTCTTAAAAAGTGAATAATAATGTGTTCATCAACAGGTAGGAGAGAAGGAGACAACAGTAGAAACACACTCCTTCCACCACCTATAAAAATAGCTCACAAATTGAAAACTTGCAACAACAAAAGTACAAGAATGTAGAGTTGCAAAAGCAACCAAAATAGAAATCAAAGAAACCACCAATAAAGGCCAAGAAGCTGTCTTGATCAACTTTGCAAAAAATACACAAGATATTAGAAAATAGTAAACGCTAAAAATAATTATTAATACCTTGAAGAATGTGGGACTCCACAAAAGCATCAAGAGGTGATAACCTAAGCTCAACAAGATTAGAAGCGGAAATGATATGTAACCAAAGATAAGTGAAATAAAGGAGGTCTTCGATCAACTTATCAAATAGAATGAAGTTTATTAGTAAATATTCAACTGTTGCGCTCCAACCAAATAATCAAAATCATAGTCATCATAGTAAAGTCCCAAGTTAATATAATAGAACGTTTGATTCTTTTATCGCGCTAAGAATTCCACCAAGTGGACATTGAACATGACTTACCTCTAATGGACCAAGCGCCTTTACAAATAAACTACATAGGTTGTATAAAATAACAATGAATAAATAAGTGATTAGCTGTTTCAAAATGAGAGTGACAGATAACACATTTTTGACAAAGGCAAGATTCATGTTGTTAAGATTCTTCACCGTTAATAGTTTATTGTGCACAATCAACCAAACTAGGGTCTTAGCCTTGAGGGGGGCAATTTTTTGTCAAATATGTTTATAAAAGGGGGAAATGACCACCACTATTAAGAAATGTATAGAAGGATTTTATAGTGTAAGTACTAGCATTGGACCACCTACAACGAATATCATCACGTGCCTGCCATGGTACGAGTCCAATGAAAAGTAATCGAATATATTGAGAGTTAAGATCTAAGGATAAAATCCTTCTAAAGGAGATATTTCAATCTCTCTGGTTATCGTGAATAGAGAGATAAGAAGCCACCATAGCTAAAGGATTGGAAGCCAACTGGAATCAAGTGGGAAAACGTATCGCAAGTTTGTTGTTGTAACACCCCACAAAATTGAGTTATAAAAATTTTGCTCCACGTATGTTACGCACATGTATTTTGTACCGTTACGGGTAATATCCGTAACGTATTTTAATATAAATATCCTACATATTTTTGTACTTCGATTAATTATAATTTTTCTGTCCTCTCAAAATTCATTTTTATCCTATTTTTAGCCAACTCAAATATAAATCCTAAGCTTTGAGTTTTTACGTGCATTGCACGTGTTTTCAATGTACATGTCGATTACGTATATTTTACCGTTACGAATAATATCCGTAACATATTTTAATATATAAATATCCTACATATTTTTGTACTTTGATTATTTATATATTGTTCCATCCTCTCTAAATTCATTTTATCCTATTCTGAGCCAACTCAAATATAATTCCTAATCTTTGTGTTTTTTGCGTGCATTGCACGTGCTTTCAATGCACGTGTCGATTACATATATTTTATCGTTACATGTAATATCCGTAACATTGTTAATATAAATGTTCTACGTATTTTGTATTTTGATTGTTTATGAATATTTTTCGTTCACTCGAATTTATTTTGTATTTGAATATTTATTGATACGTGTGACGCACATGCTTGCATGCATGTGTTAGTTGTATTCTTTTTCAAAATAAAATTTATGAAGTGCGTATGTTTATTTTTATTTGTGCATAAAAACTTTTATTATTAATTTAAACTAGTTTATTAAATTTATATTAATTGGAGTAACATATGTTATTTTAATTAATTAAAATTCCAAATTTTGGTGTGCATGTTACATGCACACACAAACACATAGCAAGCACGTGCACGTGTTTTCTCACTCCACCCAAATTGGCCGGCCAAGCAGCATTGGAGGAAACAAACTTTGACTTGGGTTTAGGATTAGGGGGTGATTAAAATGGAATTAGTGGGTATTTTATTAAAACTTCCCCATAATTTCCTTTATAAAACCCCTCCCAATTCCGACCATTCATTGAGTGAATAGCAAAAAATATTAATTTTTCATTTTTGGATTTTTCAAAAGAACCTTGATGTGGTTATTTTGGAGCTTTCATCTTCAACCTTGCTGTTGATTGGAGCTCGGATTTTGAGGAGGAGGTTTGGGGATTATTTTTTCGGAGTTCTAATTGCTAGAGAATACTTCAAAAAAGTGGGTGTTTCTTTAATTTCTATTTTTTTTATGCCATGATAATACAAGAATTCATGTTAAGTGTAATCTAAAATCTTTTAGATAGTGAATAAATTGTAGAATCGAATGCATTGTTAATTTTGATTAAACTAGATGGAATTATATAAAAGGAATTTTGTCATTATGTATTAGATTGTTAAATTTCATTAAATTGTTGATTCTTGGTTTTGATGACTACAACACAACAAAGTTGTGCTATCACTTATATATTGCAGGGTATATCAAAGACAATACCATGGTGCAATACACAAAGGCAAAGTTTCAATGAAGCTTTCAAAGAGAATTGATCAAACTACAAAGTTCTATGTTCAAGCCACATTGATCAAGCAAACTTCAAGAGATAAAGACAATGGCTCAAGCTCAAGTCAAAGACTCAAGTTCAAGACAAGATTCAAGTGCTTCAAATGTTTTGTATAAAGTTTCTTGTAACAATTGTAATTTTTATTCTTTGAGTCTTAGAAATGTTGTAATTGCCTTGTCACACACACACTCACATATATCTTTTAATATTTGAGTGTTTTACATGGGTTAAAAGGTCGAAACAAGCTTGAATAAGATCAGTTGTTGAGTACCAGTCGATCATTCTTCGGAACCAGTCTACTGTCCTAGTACGAAACTGTCTGAACTCATTCAAACTCTGACCAGTCGACTCAATATGGCAACCCAGTCGACTGTTCGAGTCGTTTCGACAGTTTTCTAATTTCAAAACTTGTTTTTCAAATTCAAAACAATTTCTATCCATTTTCATTCAGTTTTAAGAACTGTTCTTCAACGTTCCTATGATTCCTCTCTATAAATAGAGCATAGGAATCACCATGAAAAGGCTCCAAGCATTTTCTAAAGTTTTAAAGCTTTTGTTTTTAAAGAGAACAAGTTTCCTAAGAAGCATTCATAATCTCTAAGTCTTGGTTATCTGAAAATCAGTCTAGTATAACATTGAATTCATTTTCGACTGATTTTAGAAGTTGACCTATTAGCCTCTATACAAAATCACAATCACAAACAAGGCTATAGGTTGTTGTAACTCTTTTGTTGTTGTTTTTTCACTTTCGGGTTGTGAGAGTGGTCCTCTCGGTAGGAGAGTAGGGCTCTTGGTTGTAGAGTCAGGTTTTCACTCTAGGTTGTAGAGTGGGTGTGCTCTCTCTAGTGGTGAGAGAGGTCTACGAGTTTGGCAAGGTTGTTGTCGAACACCGTAGGGTATTCTTGTATTTTCTTCAAGAATAGTGAAAAATCTCAAGTGGGTTGCTTGGGGACTAGAAGTAGGTTGGGAGGAACGAACCAGGATACATCACTGTGTACTCTGTGGTTGACTCTATCAGTGGTTGTATTTTTTTCACTTGCATTTCAATTTTTCTGTGTTTTATTCGAAAACTTGTCTGGCAAGTCGACTGAGTCTCCTTTATAAGTCGACTGATCAGACTTGTATAAAATACTCTTCGAACACTTGTCTGGTAAGTCGACTGAGTTTCCGCTATAAGTCGACTGATCAGACTTGTATAAAATACTCTTCTTATCTGACGCCCCAGTCGACTGTATTCTCTTTTTAAGTCGACAGGACAGAACGAAAAGTTTAATTTCTTAATTAATTTTTGTACAACACTATTCCCCCCTCCCCCCTCCTCCTCTAGTGTTATTTTGCCTTGCCTACAAGATCCAACATAAGTTGCTAATGTGATAATATCATGTTTGTTAGCCAAATTTTCTAAATAGGAATGAACACATTATATTGAGAAGTTGGATGAGATGTAGTCTTTGAATTGCATTGTTGTAGTGTTAGAATTGAATTAATGTGATGTCTCATATTAATAATTAACTCAAATAATTATGAATGTGCTGAATATCGAAAATTTTATGTTATTATTCCTTGTAGTATATAGCATAATTTTATAAGTTAAGAATTTTGTGTCGGTGTTGAATTAATGAATTAGGGTAGAGAACAGTAAGCATGTTCTCTAATTGCTGAGAGAATTTGATAGTAAGTGAGGCTAGGGAGCTTGGTTAGTCGGTTTGGATTTCACGTTGTGTGTAGCAGTGTAGGTTGCGGGTTCGAGCCTTGTGAACTCCTTTTCTTTTTTTGAAATTCTTTTAGAATTCTAAACCAGTATACAGAGAGTTAAAGAACATATTTGGTGAAGATTTAACACCAACAGAGTGTAGCGCCCCGAATTTCCAATAATTAAAAATTAGAAAATACGTGGTATAAATCCAGAATCAACCTTAATGTAATAGTAAACATAGTAAAACACAGAAAATTTTAACTTTTATTACATCAATTATTTACATAGCAGCGAAAAATTTAACACCTTGAATTACATTTTCTTTCTATTACACTCCATTCTTTTACAATTTGCATAAACCATATTATCATTCTACCACATGCATCCAATCCTAATCTAACGGTACCTATTTGTAAAATATGAGGCTAAAGATAACTCTAACCCCCAAAACTATAGGGGTCAGCCATAACAGTATAAGTGACGTTAAAATAAATACAATTTTAAATGAAGTAGTCAATACATTCCCACAGTATTAACAAACGGAATACGAAATAACGATAAATAAAGCATAAAACAACAAGTGAAACTAGCTTAAGTGTCAAGTGTAGGAAAACGGAAAAACATCATGCATAATACAAGTCAAGAAAATACAAATGCGGTATGATGACTCTCTAATGCATACTTATCGGATTCTATGCATTCCATACTGCATAGGTCCAGTGTAAGCCCTTATCGTTCTCCACTTTATAGGGTTTAATCCCTCGTTATGCAACTAATCCTACTACGGTGATAGAAACAAGATCTAGAATACTCCGTGAATAGGCCTAACGACCCTCGACGTGCTAGCACATGTAAGCATAGATCTAACTCTGGAGAATCACCTCCCTGCCGTGTACCCCACGAAAAGTCCTGCCGGCAGATACACAGTACATTCCGCGAATAGGCTTGCCGACCCTCGACGCGCGAATGCACCGTATGTTCCGTGAATAGGCCTGCCGACCCTCGACACGTGAACATACCAACTGTTCTCTAGACATTCCATGAATAGGTCTGCCGACCCTTGACATGCGAATATACTAGAGACACAACAACACACAGTCCTGGAATACATCTATTGGATTAACAACAGAGCCCATACTTACGTTTTCCAAGTTCTGTCACATCTCCACTAGTGCTTGTCCTTAGGCTAATTATTATTAATTAAAATACAACCCTCCCTAGAGTTGGTGTACCCTACCGGACTTAATTCCACCAAAACAACACCACGGCCCCAACTGGCCAAGATCCACAAAATCTCATCTGCCGGTTTACAGGAATCCCACGCAACCTCTAGAGACTCACAACTCGAATATCAACACAAATATTTCATTAAAACTCTTGATTCCATTATCAATTTGATCATATTAAGAAAACTTCTTTAAATCAAACAAATCCATATTTACCTGAATACTCATAAATTTCCTGAAATAAAATATGAGATTAAATCTCTTAAATAACTGAGTTTCACATTTTGAAGTCATAGAAAAAAAATCACAAAACATCAATCTCTTGAATTCCGTATATATTTCGCTTTCTAAAGCCGTAGAAATACGTGTTAAACTCTATTATAAATCAAAATATAACTCTCTGTAAAATACAGTTATCTGTAACAAAAACTTCAGCTAAAACAGTAGTTCAATAATCCATAAGTTCGAAAAAATAATTGTTCGAGAAACCGGTACGAAAACTCCACAAAACAACACAAACAGCAGGTGTCGGTCGACCGACATTTTAGTTCAAAAAAGTCACAGTCGACTGGCACATATAAATGCCCAAACCCCATACATGACAGTCGATCGACATCCTAGTTCAAAAACAGGACATTTGACCGACATGTCAAAAACAACAACTTTAAAATTAGTGCACCTCACAACTGACACGTAGTTTAAAGTCTCCAAATGCATGAATTTAAAGATTAAAACCCTGAGATAATCAAATACGACTTGTCCAACATAATAGAGTTCATAAATCAAACCAAACTCTCAACAATTTCCTAAAAAGAGCAATTTCCAACTAAACTCTTCAAAATCAGGAAATGTATATATATATATATATATATATATATATATATATATATATATATCTATATATATATATATATATATATATCTGTGTGTGTGTGTGTGTGTGTGTGTGTGTGTGTGTGTCAGTAAAATCATCAAGAATCATTGTATATGAGTATTATATTGTTCATTTCAATCTCAGTTCCAGTATAAATCCCAATCCAATTGAAAACTTCACAAAAATCCAAAACCCAAGTTTCGGCCTGTACATCATCAGACCCGAAATCAAAAATCCAATTTTCAACACATAAAGAATTGATCTTTGATCCCCAAACCTCTCTTGCAATTCATTAGACCATACCCAACTAATTAGATCGATTTGTCTTGATTATACTTCTCTACAACAATTATTTGGTCAAGTTCTATCCATCGAAAACATCAAAGAGATCATATAATTTCAAAACAAGGAATTACCCTTCTTTATCTACATTCACGCATTAAAACTCATACAAACCTCAATCTACATGATCGATTAGCAAGAATATAACACATTCATGAGTACTACTAACCCTCTAACATCTTAAAATCATGTATACAGTAAGTTTTTTATTCATCAATTGCATATTGTTCATGAAAAGTCCTATTTTTAATTACTCATTCATCATTTTAATCACTATATCAACATACGATTTTCTAGCATGCATCCTACTAGACAAATTTTCACATTCATCATGCATAGAACAACAAAAATTAAAAACATGTCACTCACCTCAATGAAGGAATCAATCGAATTAATAAAGAATAAGACAAAGTCATTCCTTTTGCAATAATCCCAGAACCTATCTTCGAAGCTACAAGAAATCAATAAAAATACTCCTTTGTTTTGTGCAGAAAAGAGCAAAGCAGAAAAGAACGGCTGCTACGTGCTGCCTAATAGGCCGAAATCAGTTTTTCTAGGGTTGGAGAAGATTTTACAAAATATTCCTTTTTAGGGATAGAATCTTTATATGTTTAAATCCATCATATTAGGAAATTTGATAACCAAATAAGGTGAGACTCTCCTAATGCTGGCCGATCTCACATGCAGCCCAAAAAACCGATTTTTTGAAAGTTTGCCTCTAAGTGGCACTTTTGAAAAAGACCCCTCATTTAGCAATAATTGCAAAAATACCTATAATGACTTATAAAAATCCAGAAAATTTTGAAATTATTATTCACTAAAAAATATTACATCATCAAAATAAATTATTGACTTTTGTGTTTTCCCAAAAATTTATATTTGCACGTGTTTTGCACGTGCAAAATGGCAAATCTCAGAAATATTTATTAAATCACAAAAAATCACTTTAATTCATTTATTAATCTTAAAAAATTATTTAAAATTCTAGGGTGTTACATCACTCCCTCCTTAGAATAGTTCTGTCCTCAGAATTATCGCTAATAGGGACAAAACAAATACAAGCAAAATAAGAAAAACAAAAGTTACATAAAAAGTTAAGGAAAATCCTTTTGCATGCAATCCTCCAGCTCCCAAGTAGCTTCCTCGAACAGCTGGTTCTTTCACAATACTTTGACCATAGGTATCACCTTATTCCTCAACACCTTCTCCCAACAGTCGAAAATCTCTACAGGCTGCTCCTTGTAACTCAAGTTCAGTTGTAGTCCTTTGGGCACTTCCGCCAATTGATGACTTTGATATGGTACATACCTCCTCAACATTGACAGATGGAACACATCATGCACTTGTGTCAATTCCTCCGGTAGCTCCAACTTATATGCTGTCTTACCATTCTGCCTCAAAATCCTGTATGGCCCAATGTACCTTGGCACCTATAACCCCTATTCCCGCTAATAAGTATTTTCCGTGTATTTTCTATAATTCGATTCTTATAAATTTATTTTGTGCTAAATTCATTTCATATCTTTTATTAAAGTATTTTCTAATCGAAAATTTTATTCATTTCGAATAATGGTGTATTTTGATCTCATTTTCTATATCTTATTGATCGACTATTAGAGCCTAAAACAAATATATTATTATTATTGGAATATTTTAATAAAATCGTTAAATCCGAATATTATTTTGTTGTAGAATTTTTTTATTATTATGATTATAATTATTATTTGTTATTTCTTGATTATTTATTAAAATTCATTTATTGAATTATTTTATTATTGTACTTGATCTATTTTTCTTAGTAAATTCTAATTTATTTTCAAGCCCAATTTATATTCCTTTCATTTGTATTGTTTACTTATCTATTTGGATTCTAACCCATAACCCATCTCTTATAAGATCCTACCCGAAACCCAATATCCAAACCTATTTACCCATCAACCCACAACCTAACTTACCTGATAAATATAATAACCTATTCTACCCTAAACCTAGCTCCCACCACACAGCAGTCAACCTCCATACTGTGTAAACCTAGACCCCTACTGTTCATCCCCCTCCTTCCCTGTCTCTCCCTCTCCTTATCCCGCAATCCTTCTCCCTCTTCGTCTTCCCCTTCAATAGCACCCCACCGACGCTCCTCGCCTCTCCCCATCACTGCATAAACCACTGTTGCCCTGTCCTCCTCCACCTGCATCGCGAACCCAACACCTCCATCGCTCCACCGAAACCCTGCCGCCATTATCGCTACCTTCTGTTGAACTCCTCCCAGTGCTGCCATTCCTCCCATCCTCGTCAACTCACCCTCCTCCTATCATCGCCAGCGATGCCCAGACCTTCTCCCCCGCTCTCATTGATGTTTCCTGCCCAAAAAGAGCACTCCCGATCGATGCCAGCACCAGCCGCTGTCCACCGCTGTTCGCCGCCTCTGCTGCGCCTCTTTTCCCTCGATAGCAGCCACCCGAGACCACTAGTCGACCACCACCGCTCGCCAGTCGCGCCTTCAGTCGCTGCGCTGCCATAGTCGCTTGCAATTGTGTTGTTTGTTGTTTGGTTGGAAGGATCGTAGAACGGCTATTTGTTATTTTGAGTCATGATGTGTGTTGTTGATCTTGATCTTGATCATCTATTTTGATCTCGGCCGTTGATCTTTGACCTTTGATCATCTTGATCTTGATCTTGATCTCAGCCGTTCGTTCGATCTTGCTGTTACTCCTTTGCCAATCCTTGCTATGTTGTTTTGGGTTGTGCACGTAGTGTGCATGTGTTATTGCGGGTTCGTGTTCGTTGCTCCGGGATCCTTATCCAGTTATTCTTGGTATTCAATTTCATCGTCTAAAAGGCAAGTCATTGTCCCCTTGAATTGAACATCGTATCAAATTTAAGTTTTATTGAAATTCTTACAAGTAGATCCTATTCGTTATCGTATCATTATATTGATTATCCTTCGTTGGGCCTATTAAGGGTATACACGAACTAACCCCAATATTCTTCATATCGTGCCACTTTGACTCCAAAAAGATTAAATCTTGCATACATCATATAGTATTGACGATAGAAAATTTTCATGCATCTCATAACACGATTAATTATTGCAGAGACAATTGCTAGGTTGTATGTTGTTTGATCGATTGATGTTGGATGTTGTTAGAATTGATGTATGTGTCCTTAATCTTATTTACAATGTTTTTATACCCTTCATGCTGATTGAGATGTTTATCGACTAGTAGAATTGATACCCATCCTGTTTAATTAACTTATTTCATGAAAACTATCCAAAACCCAGTATATTGCTTGTTGGCTGTATGTTGACTGCTATTTTCGACACAGTAAATGATCCTAAAATACATTACTTTCTGAATATAAATTGTAGCCTTATCTTTCTAGTTTTTAGAAAATCTTGAATTTCTAAATTCCGAGTTGTGTATCAAAAGTTATGCCCGTTTTACTACAGCTGTGTTTTTACATTCAGATTTTCAGATTCTTGTACGTTTCATGTTTAAACAGTAAAAAGGCTGATCAAATGATAAAAATTTACTCTGATAATTTCCATATTGTTGCTTAACATATTTAGGAATCTAGAAAATATTTTTAATGAATTTATTATTGAAATTTTTTTTATTCGAAAATTTTAACAACATGATGTCGAAATTCTACATAAACATGAAATCTGTAAAGAATGGTGTAATTGAACTAGGTACTGTTGTTGGATTTTGAACATTAAATATGCATTGGAACCGTGTGGAAGTCTAGTTTCTAGAATTTCTAACGGATTCAGTTTTTGAGTTCTTAAACAACGAGAAATTATGTTTTAGTACATACTACTCTTTCTGTTCAGAATTTTACTTTTCAGTTTTCATGAATTAATTATTCCTATATTGTAGTCTTGCATGATTTAGAATGTGTATGTTGCATTGCATGATCCTAGTATCCTATTTTCATCATTTTCATTGTCCTATTCTAGTTATTATCTCATTGTTACTTTATTGTTACAATCGTTCATTGAAATGTCCCTTAATTGCATATTGTATTGTTGCATCGATAAAATAATTAACAAGCCAGGGTTTAAGGGATTGACTTTAGTAGTGGACAATAAAGTGACTGTACTCGGAGAAGGAGCTCGTGTTTCCCTAAATATTTTATTGGCTATTGTTTTGTCGATTGATTGTGGCTTACGACGGTAACCCAATCTATCGTGTATTGTATCATTGCCGAATTATCGTATCGTACATTGAATATTGAATCATGACTATTGAATATTGATTATCGTTGCCGAGTACATAATTTATAAAATCTGCCACTAAGTCTAAACGTAACTTGTTTGTATGTAGTAACCATGTGGTAAATGAATGGGACGCATGAAGTACTCCATTAGTTAGGATTAAATGATTAATAGACTTAAGAATTGACACGGCATCGACACTGCATATTGTTCATTATTGTTTCTATTGATATCGAATATTGGCTAAGTATTATTGATATTGATCATTGAATATTGTTATCGAATAGTAAATCATTGTTTACAACTATTGCATCGTTTATCATGATATTGATTATTGCTATTGTCCCATGTTATTGATTCCTATCGATCTATTGAAATCATTGTGATATTGTTATTCCATTGTTCCCTGCTTTCTCTACTTGCTGTCGACGACTTGCTTTAAGGAATAATTTTCTCATCTTTTTAGATGAAGTTTTTACAGGTGTTGATGGATAATTGCCTGATGGATTGGAAGAACAACATTGGTGAAGGAATTGATAGCATCGCCGCTTAATAAATTATTGTTTGGTCATGAAGACTTAATTATTGGACTATTATTATTTCATTTTATTGTGGGCTTTTGACCCGAATATTGCTATTATTTGTTTCCAGATGTTGGATTATTATTGTATTTGGATATTTCATATTATTTCATTCTAAGTATTATTGTTCATGAGATTATTATTATTGCCTGTGCAATTGTTCTGTTTTGATTATATTATTGAGTTGATCGGATAAACAGCTTATGGGTGACGTTAGTCATTTACTGGGTTATTGTCATATGGTCGTATTCCATATTTTTGGGAAGCGGGGCGTGACAGTGCCAACTTTCCTCCCTTTCCAAACTTGATTACTCCCTTAGTCGGATACACTTTGAGGAAAATTGCATCCCCAACCTCAAACGTCAAGTCCCTTCGTCGAGTATCTGCATAACTCTTCTGCTGACTCTGAGCCTCGACCAACCTTTTACGAACCAGTTCGATCTTCTCTGATGTCTGCTGCACAATCTCCGGCCCAAACATCTACCTATCTCTAACTTCGTACCAACAGACGGGTGTCATGCACTTCCTCCCGTACAAAGATTCATACGATGCCATGCCGATACTTGCATGGTAACTGTTGTTATAAGCAAACTCAACCAATGCCAAGTACCTCTCCCAACTGCCACCAAAATCCATAACACAAGCCCTCAGCATATCCTCCAATACCCAATTCACCCTTTCGGTCTATCCATCGGTCTGCGGATGGAAAGCATTACTAAAGTCGATTCTGGTACCCAAAGCTGCTTGCAAACCCTTCCAAAACCTCGATGTGAACCTCACATCCCTGTCGGAAACAATCAACACAGGAACCCCATGAAAGTCTCATAATCTCACCAATGTACAGCTCTGCCTGTTTCTCCAATGACCAAGTAATCTTTATAGACAGAAAGTGAGCTGACTTGGTCAAACGGTCAACGATAACCCAAATTGAGTCGTTGCCCTTCGGACTCCTCGGCAACCCAGTGATGAAATCCATGCTGATATTCTCTCACTTCCATTTCGGAATAGACAATGGTTGTAACAAGCCCCTAGGTTTCTGATTTTCTACTTTGATCTGTTGGCAAGTCAGACACCTTGCCCAAAAGTATGCCCCATCTATTTTCATCCTCGTCCACCAAAAATGTTGTAATACCCTGATTTTCCAAATATATGAAAGATTATTTATTTTTATATAGGGTGTGCTTGTGTAATATGTTGACTATTATTTTCAACATGATGAATAAGGACATTGTTTTTATAAAGTATTTTCCCTAAAGCCCAAATGTTAGTTTACTTATTTTTCTTTTAATATTTATTTTGGCCCAATTGATTTTAAGCCCATGAAATTAATCTTTTATTTTCTACAACTTGTATGTGTAACATTTCTTTTAAAAAGACTTATTATTTTATGCATAAGTTCTTGTACAGGTGATTTGTGCATGCACGTGCATTTCACATACACGTGCATTGAGCACACTTTTGGCCGGATTGTGGTGAAGTGGGTGTGAGATCATGGGCAGTTATTATGAGGTGTGGGTAGTTTCACAACTCCCTAGTCCATCCTAGCCCTTGATTCTACAACTCCCTAGTGCATCCTAGCCCTCCATCTCACTCAAATTTGTGTATAAATACCCCCTCTCATTCTTTATTTCTTTTACACTAGAATCATATTGTAAGAGAGGTATTTTGTGAGTTGTGTGTGTGTGTTTTTCTGTGGAGGCCGAGTAGCATTCTGAAGACTTCGGTGTGGAGCAAGGAGCGAGGAGTCGTTCACTACATTAAGGAACTTTTGCTGGATTTCGATTGTTTCGTCAAATAAGGTGGGTGTTTCTCAGGACTTCTAATGTAGGAATTATACCATGATTATGATATCTATTACCATGTTTCTGAAAAGTAAGTTCAACGTATTAGAATTTGCCTGAGTGTGTATAATGATAATTGTGGAGGACAATTAGTGAAATAATGACACTACAAACAATGATGAATTGGGTCTGTACAGTCGACTGTCGTGTAGATAAGTCGACTGGTTCGAGACTTCTGTTACATGATTTGTTAGAAAGCTTCATGACATATATGTGTATTATTAAAATGAAGTAGTAAGACTAAACTCATATCCTTCATGATGTACATGGCTAAGTAGACATGGGCATGTGGAAAAAGAACTAGGGGATAATTAATAAAACTGAGAATGACTGGTGCAGTCGACTGATGTTAAGAACAGTCGACCGATGCATTGATTAAACTATGAGTATGCCTGTAATTCCATGAAATGAGATATGTTTTCATCGTGATTGTTCTAGTGTAATTGAGAATCATGTTTTAACTCTGCACGAAAGTTATGAATAAGTGTGAATGCATGTTTAAAATATTTCCTCGAAGAAAAGATAATGTTAGTAACTTGAAATTACATGCTGCGATGTTACTGAACAAGTAAGAAGTGTTGTGCTTATGAAACATGAATGTATGTATATTGTGATTTAACATCATGATGCAAGTGTATGTAAGAACTGTAAGAAAGATAATCCCTTAATTTGAAATATGAATCTGACCAGTCGACTGAATGCGCGTAGCAAGTCGACTGAGCTGAACCTGATAATGTACTGTTAAAAATCCCAGAACAGACGACTGGTGGATGAACAGTCGACTGTTACATGGATAACATTTTGAACATGAAAAGTTGCGGAACAGCCGACTGGCCGTGTGCAGCAGTCGACTCTCCCGAGTGTTTATGATGAACTTGTATTGACTGTACGAGTCGACTGGTATCCTTCCAAGTCGACTGTACAGAGTAGATTTTGATATGTTAGAGATTCCAGTTTTGATTATTGCTGAAAGTTGTGAACTTTATGATTGATGTCAATGAACTCTTATGGCTGTATAAATTTATATGAAAAGAATCATAGATGTGAGTTGAGAATTAAATGAACATTAAAGACTAAGATCATGATAAGAAAGTCTGTGAGACTCTAAAATGAATTATGAGCTGAAAATGCTCAATTGGAAATTGAAACGAAGAGTAGCTAAGTCTCTCGCGGCAGTAAAATGAATGAAATGAAATGATATTGAAAAGAAGACCAAGGTTGGTCATGTATTGAAATGAAATGATAAGTCCGGTTTGGTGGAGAGGCTAACTCTAGAGCTTTGATTTTTATTCATGATTCTAATGATTTTAGTACATAGTGAAGAGGTGATGAAAGTGAGAGAAAAATATAAGTATGAGAACTAGAGTTTACGGTGCGGGTGTGTGAGCCGCAGAATGCATGCTTGATGAGTCAAGACATGGCGCGGGCACAACTCAGAATGACCGGACTTTAGCCATGCTTGTGGGATGTTTGGTGACAGCAAGAGGATCGTGTTCAGGGAGGAGGCTGAATTGCCGCAGAATGCATGTTTGATGAGTCAAGACATGACGTGGGGTTCCCCTCCAGGGTCCAGGATACGTGCTTATACTCATAGATCCTCTAGGATACTCACTGTAATCACAGAAGTAGAGTAAGTCATGGCGAGGGATTGAACCCTACAAAGATGAAGAACGGTTAAGAGGTTTGCCCTCGGACCTATGTAGTATGGGATGCATAGAATCCGAACAAGTGTGCATTAGTATCATGTAAATTAAGTAATTGCATTAAGGACTAAGTGCACGATCACGACACGACATCATTAAGATTTTCCCCTTTACTTTAATTGTTATGTGAACAAGTTTGTGATCTGTTAAGAAATGAGATTCATTATACTGTTTCTGGCATAGAGAGGATGGCCATGTATAATTATCGTTGGTTGAATAAACTGACGTACCCACAGTTTTGTATGAAGGATAAATTACATGTAAAGAGGAATGGATGCATAAAGATTTTATCATGTTGTTGTACATTTATATAAATGTTGTATATTTTTACTTCCGCTGTGCAAATGTAAATGTAATGAATGATGTAAACTCTGATGTAAAGTGAAAAGTTTAAATTCCTTGTAAAGTTGTACTGAAGAAAGCGAAAAGATCTTGTAGAACATCTCGAATTCAGTGTATTTGGGATTCGGGGTGTTACAGAGTGGTATCAGAGCCACGCTTTCTACGCTTTCCTGTTGGTACAAAATTTATAAGCAACGACACCCTAGAAGTGGACATTAGAGTGTGTGTCTGAGTTTGGAGATTTAAATGTAAGTGACTTACATTTGTGTTGCTCTATGACTTATGCTTCTTCCTCTCTATTCTAAGATGGCTGATCACTTCGACCCTGCTGGAGGCGATGACTGGCATATCATTGAAGAAGAGTACCATCCTGGACAGGCTGATTCTGAGGACGAGTATCATCCTGGGCAAGCAGATTCTAATGAGGAGTGGCCTGAATCTCGAGAGATTACCCCACCTCCAGACTCGTCTGACGATTCTTCTTCCGATGAAGAAGAGGGACCAGCTCTGAGTAGCACTGTGGCTTCTCTTCAGAGGCAGGTGGAGACCCTGAAAGATAGAGTTGGAGTATTGGAAGCTCAACTGGCGAAGCGAAAGGACGACTTCTCTGTTCTCAGTCACCGGGTATGGGAACTTGAGGAGAGAAAGAACTTGGCAGATGTGCTGAAGGATGAAGTTGATGAACTACGGGAAGAACTTCGAGCAGCGAAGAGGACCCGTAGGAGTTAGATTGTTGTAGCTTCTATTTTCTTCCATTCTGATGTTAAAAGCGTTTTTAATTCGAATGTATAAACTTTGGAATTCAATGAAATGCAAGTTGGTTTAAATTCTTGTCTTATACTTCGAATTTAATGGATCTTTTGCATCAGAATATGTCGAGAAGAGGAGCTAGGAGTGGGGAAGATTTGGATCTGGAGACCGAGCTTGCTAGGGTCTACCAGACGCTTAATGCAGTGGCTGTGAACCAAGGAAGGGGGCCGGTGAATCCAGTGCCCGAGGCGATTAAGCTAGTGGAATCGTTCAAGAGAATGAAACCACCTGTATTCGAGGAAAAGTCAGACCCAGATGCGGCTGACAACTGGATTCGGCAAGTGGAGACAATCTTTGAGGTGTTGGAGACACCGGAAGGCAGCAAGGTCAAGTTAGCGACTTTGCAATTGGAGAAGGATGCGGCTGTTTGGTGGCAGTCGATGAAGAGGACCATGGGAGGTTTGGTGCTTGGCTGGGAGGAATTTCTGGAAGAATTCCGCAGTCATTATTTTCCCTCCGATGTTCAGGAGAAGAAGGCCATGGAGTTTCTGTCACTTCAGCAAGGCAGCATGTCAGTAAGGGAGTATGAGACTAAGTTTACTCAGCTCTCCAGGTATGCTCCAGAACTAGTGATGGATGAAGCGAAGAAGGCTCGTAAGTTCGAGCATGGGCTGAGACCAAGCTTGAGATCCCGGATGATACCTCTTGGTATCAGGCGATTTGACAAGTTGGTCAAGAGGGCGGCAGCGATGGAGGCGGATATGGAGCAGTTCCATGTTGTTCAGAACCAGAGGAACAACTGGCAGTCCGGAAAGAGGCCCGCCAATCCTGGGAGTTTCAAGGGCCAACCATCTGCACAGAGGTTCAAACCGACAGGGGCGAACGCTGTCAGTGTAACTGGAGGACCTGGGAACAATGTGGTGAGACCTTCTGCAGTCACTTGCTACAACTGTGGTGAAGTGGGACATTACCAATCTCGATGTCTCAAACCACGGGCTGGCAATTACAATGTGCCAATACAGCAGACTGGGAAGAGGCCGTACCAACCAGGGCGAGTATTTGCCTTGACGGAAGCTGATGCTGATAAGGCAGATCAGGTCATCTCTGGTACGAGGGCTGGTGTTTAGTGGTTTTTGTCATTTCTTCTTCCCGTTCATATTGTGAAACTGTTATATAATGGTATGTATTATGTAACAGGCGAACTATATCTTAATGGAATGAAAGCCGTTATGTTGTTCGATACTGGATCATCTCATACATTTTTGTCTCCTAAATTTGCTAAAGTGTTGGGAGTTGAACCGAAGATTTTCCCAGGCAAGATCTTAGCAGTAGCTACTCCATCAGGGGAAACTTTGACCACTGATCGGTATTATGCTGATTGCGAGATTGTGATTGGAGATAGAATCTTTGGCATTGATCTGATCGAGCTGACTATCTTGGGAGTCAATGTTATCATTGGCATTGATTGGATGTCGGTGTACAGTGCAAACATCGAGTGCAAGACCAAGACGGTAACGGTGAAGGCTCCAGGTGGACCTGAAGTCACGTTCCAAGGGAAGCAAAAGTGTTCTAAGCTGGTGGCAACTATCCGCAAGGAAGAGACTCCTGTGGAATTGCAAGGGATTCCTGTGGTTCGGGACTATCCAACTGTGTTCTTGGAAGATTTTCCTGGGTTACCTCCGCATCGTGATGTAGAGTTCAGCATCACTGTTCAACCGGAAAGTGCACCCATTTCTAAGGCACCATATAGGATGGCTCTAGTGGAACAGGATGAGGTGAAACGGCAGATTGAGGAACAGTTGGAGAAAGGCTTTATTCAACCTAGTGCGTCACCTTGGGGAGCACCAGTGCTTTTGGTAAAGAAGAAGGATGGATCGATGAGAATGTGTATCGATTACCGGGAGCTGAATAAGGTCACTGTTCAGAATAAGTATCCGATTCCTCGAATTGATGATTTGTTCGATCGTCTACAAGGAGCAGCTGTATTCTCCAAAATAGATCTTCGATCAGGATATCACCAAGTGCGAGTGAAAGCTGAAGATGTGCACAAAACTGCATTTAGAACTCGGCATGGGCATTACGAATTCTTAGTTATGCCATTCGGAGTGACGAATGCACCCGCGATCTTCTTAGATTTAATGAACAGAGTTCTGAGGCCGTTCATTGATTCTTTTGTCGTGGTGTTTATCGACGATATTCTCGTGTACTCCAAGTTAGAGGAGGAGCACACCGAGCATCTAGCAGTAGTTTTGCAGAAGCTGGAAGAGCAGAAGTTGTATGCCAAGTTATCCAAGTGTGATTTCTGGAAATCTGAAGTGGCATTCCTAGGTTACATCCTTTCTAAGGAGGGAGTGGCAACTGACCCTCAGAAGATAGAGGCAGTGAGAGATTGGGCTAGGCCTACTACAGTGAAGGAAGTCAGAAGTTTTCTTGGAATGACTGGATACTATCGGAGATTCATTCAAGGTTATGCTCAGATAGCTGTACCGCTTACTGGACTGACCAAGAAGAATGTGAGCTTCAAGTGGACCGAGCAATGTGAGGCGAGCTTTCAGGAGTTGAAAGAGAAGCTGACTACTGCACCTATTTTGGCTTTGCCTAGAGCAGGTGTCGAGTATGATGTTTATAGCGATGCTTCACATCGTGGGCTTGGTTGTGTCTTAATGCAAGAAGAAAGAGTAATAGCTTATGGGTCTAGGAAACTACGACCGCATGAGAAGAATTACCCGACTCATGACCTGGAGTTGGCTGCGATTATCTTTGCCTTGAAGCAATGGAGGCACTATGTGTACGGTGAGAAGTTAAACATGTACACGGACCACAAGAGCTTGAAGTATATATATCAGCAAAGGGATCTCAATCTGAGGCAGCGGAGATGGTTGGAAGTGCTCGAGGATATGCGACCTGAGATCAAGTATCATCCTGGAAAGGCTAATGTTGTTGCTGATGCACTTAGTCGCAAGAGCAGTTTGGCCAGTTTGATTACAACTCAGAGGCATTTGATTGAGGAGTTGGATCGAGCAGGTATTGAGATTGTCTTGCAAGGATTGGGAGCATCTTTGGCTCAGTTGAGGCTTCAGCCTACTCTGAATGCAAGGATCATTGCAAGTCAAGAGGTTGATGCTGATATCTTGGAGATGAAGGAGCAGGTTAGTGCTGACAGGTTGCCCGGATTTCAAACCAGGGATGGAGTGCTGTGGTTCGGAGATAGACTGTGTGTTCCAAATCAGGCGGACCTGAAAGAGAGTATTCTTCAGGAGGCGCATGCTACTCTTTTGTCGGTACATCCTGGGAGTACTAAGATGTACAAGGACATCAAATAGCATTTCTGGTGGTCAGGTTTGAAGCGGAATGTGGCTGAATTTGTCGCGAAGTGTGAGGTTTGTCAGCAAGTCAAAGCCGAAAATCAGAGACCCGGAGGTCTATTACAGCCGTTACCTATTCCGGAATGGAAGTGGGATAACATCAGTATGGATTTCATCACGGGATTGCTTAAGAGTTCTAAAGGCAATGATGCGATTTGGGTTATAGTCGATTGACTGACCAAGTCCGCTCACTTTTTGGCGATGAAACTCACTTCTTCGATGGACAAGTTGGCTGAGTTGTATGATGGTGAGATTGTCCGACTTCATGGTGTTCCCTCAACTATTGTGTCTGATCGAGATGCGCGTTTACTTCGCATTTCTGGAGGAGTCTTCAGACAGCTTTGGGTACCAAGACAGATTTCAGCACTGCTTTTCATCCGCAAACCGATGGGCAGACCGAGAGAGTCAACCGTATTCTTGAGGATATGCTTCGGTGTTGTATACTAGACTTTGGGGGCAGTTGGGAAAGGCATTTACCTTTGGTAGAGTTCGCCTACAACAACAGTTTTCAGGCTAGCATCGGGATGGCGCCGTACGAAGCTTTGTATGGCAGGAAGTGCAGGACTCCTGTTTGCTGGTATGAAGTTGGGGAGCGTCAGTTGTTTGGTCCTGAGCTTGTACAGCAGACTTCTGAGAAGATTGATCTGATCAGGAAGAGGTTGGTAGAAGCTCAGAGCAAGCAGAAAAGCTATGCAGACAACCGGAGAAGGGACCTTGAGTTTGAGGTTGGTGACTTCGTCTTTCTGAAGGTATCACCCAGTAAAGGTGTGGTTCGTTTTGGCAAAGGCGGGAAGTTAGCCCCGAGGTTTATAGGCCCGTATAAGATATTGAAAAGGATCGGAAAAACTGCTTATCGGCTTGAATTACCGGAAGAGTTGTCTCAGGTGCACAATGTCTTCCATGTGTCTATGCTGAGAGGTTATATTCCAGATCCGAGTCATCATTTGCCTGAAGTACCGGAAGGTTTGCAGTTGGATCTGAATTACATCGAGTCTTCTGTTGAGATTGTTGACCGTAGGGAGAAAGTCTTGAGAAATAAGACGATACCGATGGTCAAGGTAGTCTGGAGAAACCATTTGGTTGAAGAGGCTACTTGGGAATCTGAGGAGAAGATGTTGAAGGATTATCCTGAGCTTTTTGCTTGATTGTATTTTTGTATTCTTTTGTTCTTGTGTTGTGTTGTATCTTTGTTTTCTCGCTCTTAGCTGTAGTTCCGGGGACGGAACTATTCTAAGGAGGGAGTGATGTAATACCCTGATTTTCCAAATATATGAAAGATTATTTAATTTTATATAGGGTGTGCTTGTGTAATATGTTGACTATTATTTTCAACATGATGAATAAGGACATTGTTTTTATAAAGTATTTTCCCTAAAGCCCAAATGTTAGTTTACTTATTTTTCTTTTAATATTTATTTTGGCCCAATTGATTTTAAGCCCATGAAATTAATCTTTTATTTTCTACAACTTGTATGTGTAACATTTCTTTTAAAAAGACTTATTATTTTATGCATAAGTTCTTGTACGGGTGATTTGTGCATGCACGTGCATTTCACATACACGTGCATTGAGCACACTTTTGGCCGGATTGTGGTGAAGTGGGTGTGAGATCATGGGCAGTTATTATGAGGTGTGGGTAGTTTCACAACTCCCTAGTCCATCCTAGCCCTTGATTCTACAACTCCCTAGTGCATCCTAGCCCTCCATCTCACTCAAATTTGTGTATAAATACCCCCTCTCATTCTTTATTTCTTTTACACTAGAATCATATTGTAAGAGAGGTATTTTGTGAGTTGTGTGTGTGTGTGTTTTTCTGTGGAGGCCGAGTAGCATTCTGAAGACTTCGGTGTGGAGCAAGGAGCGAGGAGTCGTTCACTACATTAAGGAACTTTTGCTGGATTTCGATTGTTTCGTCAAATAAGGTGGGTGTTTCTCAGGACTTCTAATGTAGGAATTATACCATGATTATGATATCTATTACCATGTTTCTGAAAAGTAAGTTCAACGTATTAGAATTTTCCTGAGTGTGTATAATGATAATTGTGGACGACAATTAGTGAAATAATGACACTACAAACAATGATGAATTGGGTCTGTACAGTCGACTGTCGTGTAGATAAGTCGACTGGTTCGAGACTTCTGTTACATGATTTGTTAGAAAGCTTCATGACATATATGTGTATTATTAAAATGAAGTAGTAAGACTAAACTCATATCCTTCATGATGTACATGGCTAAGTAGACATGTGCATGTGGAAAAAGAACTAGGGGATAATTAATAAAACTGAGAATGACTGGTGCAGTCGACTGATGTTAAGAACAGTCGACCGATGCATTGATTAAACTATGAGTATGCCTGTAATTCCATGAAATGAGATATGTTTTCATCGTGATTGTTCTAGTGTAATTGAGAATCATGTTTTAACTCTGCACGAAAGTTATGAATAAGTGTGAATGCATGTTTAAAATATTTCCTCGAAGAAAAGATAATGTTAGTAACTTGAAATTCCATGCTGCGATGTTACTGAACAAGTAAGAAGTGTTGTGCTTATGAAACATGAATGTATGTATATTGTGATTTAACATCATGATGCAAGTGTATGTAAGAACTGTAAGAAAGATAATCCCTTAATTTGAAATATGAATCTGACCAGTCGACTGAATGCGCGTAGCAAGTCGACTGAGCTGAACCTGATAATGTACTGTTAAAAATCCCAGAACAGACGACTGGTGGATGAACAGTCGACTGTTACATGGATAACATTTTGAACATGAAAAGTTGCGGGACAGCCGACTGGCCGTGTGCAGCAGTCGACTCTCCCGAGTGTTTATGATGAACTTGTATTGACTATACGAGTCGACTGGTATCCTTCCAAGTCGACTGTACAGAGTAGATTTTGATATGTTAGAGATTCCAGTTTTGATTATTGCTGAAAGTTGTGAACTTTATGATTGATGTCAATGAACTCTTATGGCTGTATGAATTTATATGAAAAGAATCATAGATGTGAGTTGAGAATTAAATGAACATGAAAGGCTAAGATCACGATAAGAAAGTCTGTGAGACTCTAAAATGAATTATGAGCTGAAATTGCTCAATTGGAAATTGTGAATTGGAAATTGAAACGAAGAGTAGCTAAGTCTCCCCCGGCAGTAAAATGAATGAAATGAAATGATATTGAAAAGAAGACCAAGGTTGGTCATGTATTGAAATGAAATGATAAGTCCGGTTTGGTGGAGAGGCTAACTCTAGAGCTTTGATTTTTATTCATGATTCTAATGATTTTAGTACATAGTGAAGAGGTGATGAAAGTGAGAGAAAAACATAAGTATGAGAACTAGAGTTTACGGTGCGGGTGTGTGAGTCGCAGAATGCATGCTTGATGAGTCAAGACATGGCACGGGCACAACTCAAAATGACCGGACTTTAGCCACGCTTGTAGGATGTTTGGTGACTGCAAGAGGATCGTGTTCAGGGAGGAGGCTGAATTGCCCAGAATGCATGCTTGATGAGTCAAGACATGGCGTGGGGTTCTCCTCCAGGGTCCAGGATACGTGCTTGTACTCATAGATCCTCTAGGATACTCACTGTAATCACAGAAGTAGAGTAAGTCATGGCGAGGGATTGAACCCTACAAAGATGAAGAACGGTTAAGAGGCTTGCCCTCGGACCTATGTAGTATGGGATGCATAGAATCCGAACAAGTGTGCATTAGTATCATGTAAATTAAGTAATTGCATTAAGGACTAAGTGCACGATCACGACACGACATCATTAAGATTTTCCCCTTTACTTTAATTGTTATGTGAACAAGTTTGTGATCTGTTAAGAAATGAGATTCGTTATACTGTTTCTGGCATAGAGAGGATGGCCATGTATAATTATCGTCGGTTGAATAAACTGACGTACCCACAGTTTTGTATGCAGGATAAATTACATGTAAAGAGGAATGGATGCATAAAGATTTTATCATGTTGTTGTATATTTTTGTAAATGTTGTATATTTTTACTTCCGCTGTGCAAATGTAAATGTAATGAATGATGTAAACTCTGATGTAAAGTGAAAAGTTTAAATTCCTTGTAAAGTTGTACTGAAGAAAGCGAAAAGATCCTGTAGAACATCTCGAATTCAGTGTATTTGGGATTCGGGGCGTTACAAATGTTGTTTGATATCCCTGTACATCTTCATGCCTCCAGGATGTACTGAAAACAAGGTATTGTGTGCTTCATGCAAGATACCCTCCCTCAAATCTACATTCTCTGGTACACACAATCTCTCACCTATCCACACAACTCCATCTCGGACGTGGAACTCTGACAACTTGTCATTGGAAATTTGCTATAACATCCTCTGAATATCTGCATCTGATTTCTGACCCTCCATCATCTGCTCCCTCAAAGAGGGTTGAACCCTCAACTGAGCCAAGGATGCTCCCAAACCTTGCAGTGAACCTCAATACCTGCCTGGTCTAACTCTGCTACCAACTCTCTCTGGGTAGTGATCAAACTCGACAGACTGCTCTTCCGACTAAGTCCATCGGCCACCACATTCGCCTTGCCTGGATGGTATTTGATCTCAGGACGAATATCTTCCAACACTTCCAACCACATTCTCTGCCGAAGATTTAGATCCCTCTGCTGGTAAATGTACTACAAGCTTTTGTGATCGGTGAACATGTTGACCTTCTCTCCATATACATAATGCCTCAACTGCTTCAAGGTAAAGATAATAGCTACCAATTCCAGATTGTGCGTCGGATGGTTCGTCTCATTCGGATGCAACTTCCTCGAACCATATGCAATAACCTTCCCTTCTGCATCAAGACGCACCTCAATCCCCTGAGTGATGCATCACTGTAGATATCATAGTCCTTCCTAGCTTGCGGCAAAGCTAGGATAGACGTAGTCATCAACCTCTCCTTTAGCTCTAGGAAACGCACCTCACACTTATCATTCTAAGTGAAGGCCACATTCTTCCGAATCAGCCCCGTCAAAGGAACTACAATCTGTGCATAGCCCTGAATGAACCGTCTGTAATACCTAGCCAATCCTAAGAAACTCTTGACCTCCTTCACTGTCGTCGGCCTGAGCCAATTCTTCACTGCTTCGACCTTCTGAGGATCGGTGGCCACTCCCTTCTTAGAAACGATATGACCAAGGAAAGCCACCTCGAACTTCCAAAACTCACACTTCGACAATTTGGCATACAAGTTATGCTCCTGTAACTTCTTCAATACCTCTGCCAAGTATTTAGAGTGCTCTTCCTCTCAATTTGAATATACCAGAATATCAATGAATACCACCACAAAGGAATCAATAAACGGTTGCAAGATCCGGTTCATCATGTCCATAAATATTGCCGACACATTCGTCACTCCGAATGGCATCACCAAAAACTCATAGAGTCCATGACGAGTTTCGAAAGCTGTCTTGGTCACATCTTCCTCCTTAAATCGGACCTGATGATACCTTGATCGCAGATCAATCTTCGAAAATATAGCTGCTCCCCGAAGCCTATCAAACAGATCATCAATTCGTGGAAGTGGATACTTATTCTGAATGGTCACTCTGTGCAACTCCCGGTAGTCAATACACATCCTCATTGATCCATTATTCTTCTTCACTCACAACACTGGCGCACCTCACGGTGAAGTACTCGACCTGATGAATCCCTTACTCAGCAATTCCTCAATCTGCTTCTTAACTTCATCTTGCTTTATAGGTGCCATCCTGTATGGAGCCTTAGAAATCAGAGCACTTCCCGGCTGAATATTGATGGAGAACTCAACATCATGCTGTGGCGGTACCCTAGTAGTTCCTCCAAGAATACCGAAGGAAAATTCCTGACAACTGGAATGCTTCTGACTTCATCCGGAAACATCAACTTAGATACCATTGCAGCCACTTTCTGGTTCTTCTTCTTCCCCTGAAAAGTCACTGGGGGTCCTCCCGGTGCCTTCACTAACACCTCTTTATTCTTGCATTCAATTGTGGCATCATATATTGACATCCAATCAATGCCCACGATCACATCAACACCCAAGAATTGCAGTTCGATGAGATCAATGCCGAATAATCTCTCACCAATCTTGATATCACAGCCCTCGTAATACCTATCAGCAATCAGTTCCTCTCTTGATGGTGTTGCTACTGACAAGACTCTGTCTGGAAATATCTTAGGTTCCACACCTAAAACTTTAGCAAAATTTGGCGATACAATTGTATGCGAAGAACCAGTACCAAATAAAACCTTGGCTTTTATTCCATTAATCAAGACAAATTCTGTTACATGAAGAATGATACTCAAATTTTGAATTTATTCTCAAACAAAGTTTTATTTAATACATCAAATAAATGAATTTAAAATTCTAGCATACCCTGGATCACATCTTCTGTGTTACCTGCATCCTCCTCAGTTAATGCGAAAAACACCCCCCCCCCCCCGTCTCTAGAATTTGCTTCCGCTTGCACCTTCCTTCTTCAACTGCAGACAGTTTGGACTGATATGACCTTCACGACCACACTGATAACAAGACCGACACCTTAGGTGGTTTTGTGCATGCTGACTGATAGTGGCCTGCCTTTCCACAGTTGAAACAAGTCACGTCTTGAATTACGGGTGCCTTCTGCTCTGGCCTACTGAACTTGCCCTGTTCTTTGGGAATTTCTTCCCATTCTGACTTACTGCTGGCCTATTGTTCCTGTTTCAGGTCTCCTGCTTCTTCTAGAACTGATCCATATCTTCTTCTATAATTGCTGCTCTCCTAACCAGCTTATCAAACCTTCTGATGCCTAACGGTATCATCCGCGACCTCAGATTCAGCCTCAAGCCCTGCTCAAATTTCTTGGCCTTCTTCTCCTGAATGTCCAGAGGAAAGAAGCGATCCCTGAATTCCTCAAGAAAAGCCTCCCACGTCACCTGTTCATCCTCAAAAGTCTTCTTTACTGACTGCCACCAGACGTCGACATCCTTCTCTAACTGCATTGTAGCCAATTTCACTTTGTTGGCTGTTGGGATTTCTATAACTTTGAAGACTACCTCCATCTGTCTGATCCAATCATCAGCCTCATTTGGATCATACTTTCCTTCGAAAATAGGTGACTTCATCAGCTTGAAGGACTCCACCGGCTTAATTGGATCAGCATTGACAAGCACTGGTCCAGCTCCTTGATTCTGATTCCGAGTCATGTTGGCTGCCATGAATGCGTTCAAGGTCTGATACACCCTGGCAATTTCTGTCTCTAGATCAAGTAGGTCCCCTTGGGAACCCTCAGCCCCATCATTAGCACCGCCATTCCTTGTCCTGAGTCCTGTCATTATACTGAATACTGCAAAATTAGGGAAAAGCTACAGCATCACACCATAATTCATATTCACACCAATTTCCTTTTGCAAAAAAATTTTCCTACTCATGCACAAACCATTTCACTAGTTTTAATTCCATGTGATACTCACACTCTAATGTCCACACCTAGGTACTCACGCTCTAATTTCCACCTAGATTTATTCTTATACCATGTTTAACATTACTATTGAAGCATGCTATGATACCAACTCTATAGCGCCCCGAATTTTCAATAATTAAAAATTAGAAAATACGTGGTACAAATCCAGAATCAACATTATTGTAATAGTAAACATAGAAAAACACAGAAAATTATAACTTTTATTACATCAATTCTTTACATAGCACAGCAGAAAATTTAACACCTTGAATTACATTTTCTTTCTTTTACAATTTGCATAAGCCATATTATCATTCTACCACATGCATCCATCCCAAGCTAACGGTAAATACCTATAAAACATGAGGCTAGAGATAATCCTAACCCCCAAAACTAAAGGGGTTATCCATAACGGTGTGAGTGACATTAAAGAAATACAATTTTAAATGAAGTAGTCAACACATTCCCGCAGTAGTAACAAACAAAATATGAAATAACGATAAATAAAGCATAAAACAACAAGTGAAGCTAGGCTAAGTGTCAAGTGTAGGAAAACAGAAAAACATCATGCATAATACAAGTCAGAAAAACACAAATGCGGTATGATGACTCTCTAATGCATACTTGTCGGATTCTATGCATTCCATACTGCATAGGTCCGGTGCAAGCTCTTATCGTTCTCCACTTTATAGGGTTTAATCCATCGTTATGCAACTAATCCTACTACAGTGATAGAAACAAGATCTAGAATACTCCGCGAATAGGCCTAACGATCCTCGATGCACAAGCATCATGTAAGCATAGCTCTAACTTCAGAGAATCACCTCCCTGCCGTGTACCCCATGAATATGCTTGCCGACCCTCGACGTGCAGATACATAGTATATTCTGCCAATAGGCCTGCCGACCCTAGACGCGCGAATGCACCGTATGTTCTGTGAATAGGCCTGCCGACCTTCGACATGCGAACATACCAACTGTCCTCTAGACATTCCGTGAATAGGTCTGCCGACCCTCGACACGCAAATATACTAGAGACACAACAACACACAATCCTAGAATACATCCGTTGGACTAACAACAGAGCCCATACTTACGTTTCCCAAGTTCTATCACATCTCCACTAGTGCTTGTCCTTATCTGGATTATTAATAATTAAAATACAATTTCCCCTCCCTAGAGTTTGTGTACCCTGCCGGACTTAATTCCATCAAAACAACACCAAGGCCTCAACTGGCCAAGATCCAAAAAATCTCATCTGCCAGTTTACAAGAATTCCACGCAACCTCTAGAAACTCACAACTCGAATATCGACACAAATCTTTCATTAAAACTCTTGATTTCATTATCAATTCGATCATATTAAGAAAACTTCTTTAAATCAAACAAATCCATATTTATCTGAATACTCACGAATTTCCTGAAATAAAATATGAGATTAAATCCCTTTAATAACCGAGTTTCACATTTTGAAGTCATAGAAAAAAAAATCACAAAACATCAATCTCTTGAAACCCGTATATATTTCGCTTTCTAAATCCGTAGAAATACGAGTTAAACTCTATTATAAATCAAAATATAACTCTCTGTAAAATACAGTAATCTGCAGTAAAAACTTCATCTAAAACAGTAGTTCAATAATCCATAAGTTTGAAGAAATAATCGTTCGAGAAAACAGTACGAAAACTCAACAAAACAACACAGACAGCAGGTGTCGGTCGACTGACATTTTAGTTCAAAAAAGTCACATTCGACCGGCACATATAAATGCCAAAACCCCATGCATGAAATTCGACGACATCCTAGTTCAAAAACAGGACAGTGGACCGACATGTCAAAAACAGCCACTTTAAAAATCGTGCACCTCACAATTGACACGTAGTAAAGTCTCCAAATGCATGAATTTAAAGATTAAAACCCTAAGATAATCAAATACAATTGTCCAACATAATAGAGTTTATAAATCAAATCAAACTCTCAACAATTTCATAAAAAGTGCAATTTCCAACTAAACTCTTCAAAATCTGGAAACATACATACATATATATATGTATGTATGTATGTGTGTATGTGTGTGTGTATGTGTCAGTAAAATCATCAAGAATCATTTTATATGAGTAGTATATTGTTCAATTCAATCTTAGTTACAGTATAAATCCCAATCCAATCGAAAACATCACAAAATTCCAAAACCCAAGTTTCGGCTTGTACATCATCAGACCCGAAATCAAAAATCCAATTTTCAACACATAAAGACTTGATCTTTGATCCCAAAACCTCTATTGCAATTCAATAAGACCATACCCAACTAATTAGATCAATTTGTTTTGATTATACGCCTCAACAACAATTATTTGGTCAAGTTCTATCCATCAAAAACATCAAAGAGATCATATAATTTCAAAACAGGGAATAACCCTTCTTTATCTACATTCACGCATTAAAAATCATACAAACCTCAATCTACATGATCGATCAGCAAGAATATAAGAAGAACAACACTTTCATGAGTACCACTAACCCTCTAACATCTTAAAATCATCTATACAGTAATTTTATTCATCAATTGCATATTGTTCATGAAAAACCCTATTTTTAATTACTCATTCATCAATTTAATCACTATATCAACATACGATCTTATAGCATGCATCCTACTAGACAAATCTTCACATTCATCATGCATATTACAACAAAAAATAAAATATGTCACTCACCTCAATGAAGGAATCAACCGAATTGATAAAGAATAAGAAAAAGCCCTTCCTTTTGTTATAATCCCAGATCCTAGCTTCGAAACTCCGTGAAATCAATAAAAATCCCCCTTTGTTTTGTGCAGAAAAGAACAGCTGCTACTTGCTGCCTATATAGGTCGAAATTAGTTTTTCTAGGGTTGGAGAAGAATTTGCAAAATATCCCTTTTTAGAGATAGTATCTTTATATGTTTAAATCCATCAAATTAGGCAATTTGATAACCAAATAAGGTGAGATTCAAATCCCCAAAATTTCTCCTAATGCTAGCCGGCCTCACATGCAGCCCCAAAAGCTGATTTTTTGAAAGTTTGCCTCTAAGTGGCACTTTTGCAAAATGACCCCTAATTCAGCAATAATTGCGAAAATACCCATAATGACTTATAAAAATCCAGAAAATTTTAAAATTATTATTCACTAACAAATTTTACATCCTCCAAATAAATTATTGACTTTTGTGTTTTCCCAAAAATTTATATTTTCACGTGTTTTGCACGTGCAAAAAGGCAAATCTCAGAAATATTTATTAAATCGCCCAAAAATCACTTTAATTCATTTATTAATCTCAAAACTATTATTTAAAATTCTAGGGTGTTACACAAAGAGTTGGGTTCTTGGTTGTTGGGTGCGATTTGGGGCTCTGCCTATGCTTTGCTCGAGTTCGATTCTTGATAGGGCCATTTCTTTGGGATTTTCATTATTTTTTTATAAATGCAAGTATTTTTATGAGAAAAATGTTTTAAATTAATATAAATATTATTGGAATATTTTGAAATAATTATAAACACAACTAAGTTTAACTTGTGGTTAAAATACTTTTTTTTAAGAAATGCTTCTATTGATTATTTGGATTTATTCCACAATCGTTTCATTTAAAGCAAAGAAAATTTGGAATATTTTGAGATAGTTATATAAAATTTACAGAATTAATTGGTATTAGAAATGGTGTTGTAAATTGTTAATATGAGAAATAAATTAGAAGTTATTTTTTGGCAAAGCTTTATCAATGTGAAAATCTTATTGAAATATTTTAACCTAATGGGTAAGAAGTGGCCTGGTGGTTGAGATTGGTGAATTGAAAAAAATAAATAACTGAATGAGAGATTTATAGATGAATGAATGAAATTTATATTTTTGAGGTTATGAATAACTTGGGATATCTCTGAATGTTAGATTTATGGATTCTAGAGGCTGGGTGAGACCCAGAATTGCCGGCAATATTGATAAATGAAAATGTGAGAAGTGGTCAGTGTAGGCTAGCATTCTCAGTGGTTGTTTTAAGTCCAGTAGGGTAAACTAGCTCTAGGTCATAATAATTATAACTGAACTAAGGATAAGTACTACGAAAGGAAATGTGATGAAAGTTGGGCAAACGTGAGCGGGGCTCTATATAGTCGGGCGGATTTATTTTGGGACTATAGTTATAGTCGGGTGGATGTATTTTGGGACTGGGCTCTACATGGTCGGGCGGATGTATTCCGGGACTATGGTTACAGTCGAGCGGATGTATTATGGGACTGCGACGAGATGAGTCTCAATTATTTCTAGGACTATGAATGATCTGGTGGAAGTACTCCGGGATTATGAATAGTCGGGTGGAAGGGAGAAATATCTCTAGTGTTCTGAGCTAGAGCAATGCTTACGGGATGTTTGCGCGATGAGGTATCTATAGGGTCAGGCAGATGTATTCCAGGACTGGAGCCAATATTCGTAGAATGTGTAAATCTTGTCTTTGTCACGGTTGTATATTTGCATAACGAGGGATTGAACCATATAATGAGAAGTACGTTAAGAGTTTGCCATCGAACCTATGTAGTATGAGAACAAGTGTGTATTATTGTTGCATCGTAAGTATAAGTGTCTGCATTAGTCACTAGGTTCATACCATACACTGACATATCTAGGATAGTCACATTTCACGTTCTTGTTTGCATTCAACTTGTGTTTGCTAAATTAAAGAATCGTTGTATTATAGCATTGCGTCAGTTGTATGCAACTGACGTGCCCGCAGTTTTCAAGTTGCGGGACTCGGATTAGCAAGCGACGTGGAGATGAGTTTGATACTGATGGATATTGACAGATAGAAATTATTGGATGTTATAATTAAAGTGTATTTCTTTTATGTAATTTTCCGCTGTGTGTTGTAATTAAAGACATTGTAATGAAAAGTTTTAAATCTTGTATTTTTGTACGTAATTGAAGTAGAGATCCTGTTTGTGCTACGAATTACCTATGTTTGGAATTCGAGGTGTTACAGTTATTGCCAATCCAGTAATCAGCGCAAAATCTGACGGTTGACACGTCACCACAATTATTTTTCAATCCACACTTAAAGGGTTCTACAGCTTTTCAGACACCTTTCCAGAAGGAAGAAATCAGAATAGCAAGTTTGTGCTGCAAGTCCCACACTTTATTACTCCTATGATATGTGTTCTTCACCATCCTGATCCAAGCTAGATTCCCATTTCAAAACCTTCCACAAACATTTACCAAGCAAAGCTAAATTCAGATATCTCAAATTGATAATACCAAGACCGCTTTCTTTTTTGGACATGCATAACTTATTCCAATTGCACAGATGTTTTCCCAGAGAAGTAAAAGAAGAACCCAATCAGAGGAAGTTTCTTATGATTTTATTGATCCGTTTAATAACCCAAGACGAAACGTAGAAGAACATCATATAGAGAGGCATATATGCGAGAAGGGAATTAATCAGAATTAGTCTACCACCAAGATATATTGACATTAAAAAAAGAGAAATTGACTAGCAAGTTATGACCTTCATGAATAAGGTGACAAAGACGCCATGAGATCGCTTCAAGATATGGTGTATTCATCAAATTTACAATCAAAAGGGCTATAATTTCTGATTTCCCACTTCTGCAAATAATCAGAGGTGGGTGGTGGGGGCCCCACCTCAAAATTGTAGAAGTGGGCTGCAATTTCCAAAGGGGTAGTGCAATTTTTGAGCTGCATGTTCACAAAAAATTTGCAGTCCAAATGCCCCCTTATAGGAAAATCATGCATTGATTGTAGTTGTATATATAAGGATTATAGTGAGAAATGTTGAGTTTTTCCAAAACCGATCACCATGAACAACCAAACAAGTAGACCGCATCAAGCACACAAAAGCGTACAAGATTTATCACAATTTAGTGAACCTAATCTGGGGATAAATAACCGAGATATTATTTAACTAGAGAATATACAAGAGTTACAATCACTCTCACCAAAAATCAATTTACCTCTCAAGCCTCAATAGAAGATACTATGCTGTTTAAAATAGAGAACACTCTCAGATGCAATATTATTTCTCAATGGAGGCCATTACACTTCTATATAGAGATCTAGATAAACCCTAAGTTTATTGTCTTGATCCAACACCATTGGATATACCCTGAAGAGCAAGTCATACGATAGAGCCGTATAATCTTACTTGGAGAAGAAATTGTGCTCAAACAATTCCACCAAGACCAGACCCAAATAGCTGCTGCCACCACTTGTGGTCGACTGCTCCCAACAGCAGTAGAGCACACTTTGCTTGGTTGCAGTCGACTGTCACCATCTTGCCAGCCAGAAACAACAACTCCTTATCTGCTCTGTCTTCACTTCGAACCACTTCTCGCTTTACTCTATTCACTTCACATCGAACCTAGTATGCAAGACATAAATTCAACAATCTTCATACTTAGGCTTCCACACCTGTGTGATTAACTACCTATTGACCTTTTCCTTTCTCTTCTTGCAAACAACAAATTTTAGAGACTTCTTTTTTCAGTCGAATTTACCTCCACATGTTATTTCTCCAATCGTATGCCCTCTCAAGGGCATGCCCCAATAAGCATCAACACGAAGGTGTCACCCTCCGCACTAACTCCACCTACATCGAGGCATTCTCCACCTCTCGATGATATTCGAACATCGTGATCTCGCTTCAGTGATTATAGTGACAGGGAACTAGATGATGCTTTAGGAAGGCTGGGATTCAAATCACTTGTACAAGATTTTCGTTCCTACAAAGCTTGTAGAGTTTGTATTCATGCCCCCTCCTTACCTTCATCACCTTACGACGACCTTTCCAAATAGATAGAACTCCGTCTTGAGCTGTGTACCTGCAATTTCGTGCTTCTAGAGTTCCCTATGATATTAGGTTGTTAGGAAATCTTGGATTGAATCTATTAAGTTTAACGACATGAGTCAATTAACAAACCACCAAGCAAATGCTAGATCACACCAATCACATAAAGGACACAAGAATTGTCCCAGTTGGGGCTTTCGCTTTAATCCGGGGGAGGAAAACTGAGATATTATTCAACTAGAGAAGATACAAGAGTTACAACTCTCACCACGACCTTCTCTCAAGCCTAACTAGAACTACTAGTTGTTTACAATGGAGAATCTCTCACCTCTTAGATGAAGAACTTTCTTCTTCTATTCAGCACTCAATAGAACCATATAATTCTTTGAGTCATTACATTGATTATATAGAGATCTAGAGAAACCATAGTTTGATACAGTAGATACATTAACCATTCGATGAATACTTAAGAGATAACCATGCGTTGAGAGCCATACGATCTATCTAGAAGACGAAGTTGGGCATCACACGAATCCCAAGACCAGGCCCAATTTTTGCCCGCTTGCGTGTTGCGGTCGACTGCATACGAATGCCATCGACCGCAATCTCCAAGAACCAAACTAGAGGCTTAGATAGTCGACTGCCCAAGCATGTAGTCGCCGGTCCATCTGCACTGCTTGTTGTTTGTAACCCTCGTTCCCGCCAATATATATTTTCTGTGTATTTTCGGTATTTCGATTTGTTATAAATTATTTTTTTGCTTTTAAATTCTTTTTGTTAAGTTTATTGTTGGATTCCCTAATAAAGTTAATTTTATTCGTTAATGGTATTTTTCGCTATCTTCAGTCGACTAAATATTTTAGTACAAGTCTATTTTTATTCTGTAAGTTATTTAACCCAAATATTATTATTATTATTATTATTATTATTATTATTATTATTATTATTATTATTATGTTTGTTATGATTTCTATGATTTATATTATTATTGGAGTATGAAGTTTACGTACGTTATTTGATTTAATTAATTATTATACATTACTGTTCATCATATTTTAGCCCAAATCAAACCCGATTTTATTTATTCTGTAAATCCGTATATTCTATTGTGTTTATTAGTATTTGAGTATTAACTTAATGTATACTATTTGATTCGTTGTACTATTGTATTACTATTTATTTATTCATTTAATCATTTATTTTTAATATAAACCCAAACCCTATAGCTCTCTTATTGGATCTTAAATCCATTAACCCATTCTCCTATTCTACCCTATATAACCCCCCCTAAATCCTACCCCCTACTGTTTTAACCTAACTACCCAACTGCCTCTTCTAAAATCACCCCCAAGCCTGTTCATCTCCTCACGCCCTCATCCTCCTGTCGAGCCATCATCATCGTCACCTCCTCTGTGCACCTCCGAGCGCCTCCCACTCAAGCCACTGCCAGCCATGCCTCCCATCGTCTTCCACCTCAGCCGCCTACTTCCCTTCTTCCCTTCCCTATTTTTGCTTCGAAACCTAACACCCTGAACGCCCTTCATCTTCCGCTCTCAGTCTCCGCCATCATCCCCGCTCCTCATCCCTTGTCATCACCATCCCATAACCAGCTCCTCATCTCCATCTCGTCAGCCTCATCGACCTCCTGCCTCCTCACCTCGTCCCAGTCTCCTCCGCCAGCCCGTCGCTCTCTGCGCATCTCCCTCATCTCCTCGATGCCTGCGTCAACCCCTATTCTCTTCGTCAACCACCTAGTCACCCTCGTCGATGTCCCTTGTGCTCATCGTCCATCTCCATCCCGTCGACTGCACCATCCCGTCGACCCTGCCATTCGCAGCAGCCACCTTCCTGTGCATCGCTACTCTCCCCTGAGACGCTGCTGCTCACCATTGCAGCCCCAACCACCCAAGTCCTTCCATCGTCGTGCCGTCAGAGCCAAGGACGTTGTTGCTGTTTGGCTGCAATCTAGCTGTTTGCTGTATTAGAGATCAGCAGTCGCTATTTGCTATTTTGGAGATCCCGTGTTTGCTGTTTTGCTGCCGGTGTGGATTCTTGTTGTTCTTGCTGTTCTTGTGCACGTAGTGTGCGCGTATTGCCGCTTGTTGTTGTCCGTGTTTGCGTGTATTGCCCGGGATCCTAGTCCCGTTATTCAAATTCTTATCAGAATCATCATCTCCTAAGAAAAGTATCTTATACGAATTTTCTTGTTTCCCCGTACAAGCAATTTTTTGAATTATCGTAAGTAGATTATTCGGTGTGACTCGTTCTTTATATTTGCACATTGATGATCTTGGTCCTACTCATTTGGTTCGTTCTATCCACTCCGTAATCATAAATGATCACAAAACATTTCGTCATCACACCCATTACACAAACATAGATTAGATCTACATATATTTCTATATGAATGCATGTTCATGAATCACTATGAGTTGTTGATGTTTTGTTCGTATGTTTGACATGTTAGTTGTGTTTACCTATTCATGGATTTGAGAATAAACATGCCATGTTGATTTGAATGTTCATTAGATTCTGATTTGCATTATACACTAAATTGGATCCATCGTAGTTGTTATAGATGTTACAATTCATGCAAAAGAAATCTCTTTTATTGCTGACCTTATTTGGCACGATAACTTAGACCCTGTTAATGCCAGAATAATAATTAAGTTTGTGAATATGAAAATAGGCCTCTGTTTCTAGTTTCCAGAACTTTTGACGAATCTGAAATCCAATCTGTAACTTGTGAAATATCACACTTTTAATACTGTTGTGTCGCAATTTCTATATTTATGATTACAAGATTTTTGGCATGAATTACTGATTAAAATAGATGCTAACAGTAAACATTAGACTTGATATTAATCCGAACATGACTAGACATGATTAGGAATCACCTTAATTTTTTTAGAATTATTTGATAATTTTTCTGAGTTAATATATTTATGCGAACATTATTATATCATTGCTGCCTACTTGCCTATTCAGTGAATAACCTCAGTTTTGACCTGATTCTATTTTTCATTGATTAAAACTTATTGAATGAGAATTGTAGCTCCATGTGTCTATTTTCTAGAACATTCGACAGATTTGAATTCCGATTTAAAATCTGCTAAATATCTGACTTTTGGTACTGCTAGGTCTGGATTTCCAGATTCACAAATTTTATGTGTATCATCCTGATTTATTAATAAACAGAACATGTTTACAGTAAAATTAAAATGTGAAATAAATTTGGCTGAGACTAGACATGCATATGTATCATCCTAAATTTTTGTGGAATTATTTGATGAGTATTCAGACCTGATACATATATGTGAACACAATCTATAACCTGCTGTCTGAACACAAAATCTATAAAGAATAAGAATTTGAACCTAGTTTATGTGATTTTTATATATCGTGTGTATATGCGCTGGAACCGGCAGAGAGTTTAGTTTTTAGAAATTCTGATGGATCCAGTTTTGCTTTTCTGTAGCAGTGGGAATTCCAGTTTTGGTGCAGCAACGTCTTACTATCCAGAATTTGAGTTCTTATTGTTTCGTTGTTTATAATATTTTTATGATACCCGAACATGTTTTTCGCCCAGTATGAACCTATTTCCTGTCCCTGTCATGTTTACCCATCCCTGATTGTGCACATTCATGTCTGTTTGTTAAAAAGAATAAGTAATTAAGCCAGGGTTAAGGGAAAGATTTAGTAGTGGACAATATAGAACAGTGTACTTGGAAGGGAGCCAGTGTTTCCCATATATTTGCATGAATACAAGATTACATGATTCATGAGTATGTTTATCCGTTTCGGTTTATCTGTTTTGCCTAACTGTATTCTTCCCTATTGGAAGGTGTACTCGGAAGGAGATCCATAGGTCTCATCTGTTTACATCAATACATGATTACATGATTCATGAGTCTGTTTATCTGATTCAGTTTATCTGTTTAACCTGAGTACATGGCCCTATAGAATCCACCACTAAGTCTAAATGTAACTTGATTGTATGTATCAAACATGTGGTATGTATATGAGACGCATGATTGCCTCATTAGTTAGGATTAAATAAAATACTCAAGATTAATACGTTTCACTTGTATATTTCTGTCACCTGTTTTACATGTTTATCTGATATCTGTTACAAGTTTATCTGTAATCTGTTTATCTGATATCTGTTACAGGTTTATCTGTTACCTGTTTATCTGATATCTGTTACAAGTTTACCTGTTATCTGTTATCCGATCTGTTATCTGATTATGTTTACTCGCTTATTAGTTTGTTTGCCTCTACTTATCTGTTACATTCTTTTCATACTATTTCCCGTACTCCTGTTTCTTGTTTCCTGTTCTGCATTCTGTTTACCTTGTTCTTGTACCTCTTTTTGCTTGTACTACTTGCGACCTGTACCTTGCACTAACGGGCAAATTATTTTTATGTTTCTCTGTTTCTTTCAAATGATGACTGTATAGGTTTTGGAGACGAGTTACCTGCAGGAGTGAGTGACCAAGTGTTCTAAGCTTTACTGGGATGTTTTCATGCTTTAGTTTATCTTTGTATCGAATTTATCAGTTTCCCTTGTTGCTACTTGATACTTTGTATTGGGCTTATTTGACTCATAGTTTTATTGTTTTGTTTTTCCAAATCTTGTTTTATTTGAGGATTATGTATTTGATTTCGAAATAATTCTTTTGATTATGAGATTTGTTTCATGCATGCATGGTTGTATCTTTCTATTTATTGTTGAGTTGATCCTTATAGCTTATGAATGGTGAAAATCATTCGTTGGGCTTTGTCACGTGCTCATATTCCGTATTCTTTTGAGAAGCGGGGCGTGACATTGCTATTGCTGCTTCTTGTTTTCTTCTTCTTCTTCGATCTTCACTTTGATAATCTCATCGCTTCATCTTCTAGACTATTTCATTTTCGTTTTGTAAACAACCTGGTTCTATGGCTTCTTCTGCTAGTTGAATCTATCTCCACCTGTTTTTCTCCAATCGATTGCCCCTTCAAAGGAACACCTCAGTAGATGTTCATGGATGTGCCACCGTCCACATGAACTCCACCTACCCCAAGGCTTTATCTACCTTCCAATGGTATTCGAATATCGCAGTCTCACTTTGGTGATTCTAGTGACGACTTACTAGATGATGTTTTAGGAATAATGGGCTTCCAAACACTCGGCCGAGTTTTTCTGTTCCCACA
Organism: Hemerocallis citrina; assembly: GCA_017893485.1. NCBI lineage: Eukaryota > Viridiplantae > Streptophyta > Magnoliopsida > Asparagales > Asphodelaceae > Hemerocallis > Hemerocallis citrina. Next base: position 69,257,127 of record CM030366.1, read on the forward strand.
AAGCTGGTAGAGGTTGTGTTGACCCTGCCCAAACCCTCTTTTACTGTACATCACCTTACAGCGACTCTCCCAAACTGTCAAAACTTCACCTCGAGCTGTGTATCTGCAGCTCCGAGAATCAAGAGTCCCCAAGGATATCAGATTTTGCTGCAGTACTGGAATATGCATGGCCTTTTTTAGTGTGAACCCTTTTACCATTTGGCATCTTTAATTCAATTGTTCCATCACTCATCACTTCATAAATCTCAACAGTCCTTGTTCTCACACTACAGCATGTTGTAGACTTATAAGTAGAAAAATCTTTCTCTTGGATCAAATTTGAGAAGAACTCCCCGAAACAATATGCCAACTCGAATCCACAACTGAAGAACTTGAAACAAGATGACATAGTTCAAATTGACCAAATTCACTTGAACCAATGGCACCGGCTAAGTTGGCTTGATCACTTCCTATAGTAGCACCCTTCTGACTTAGTCACTTGAGACAGTCTCTCTTGTAATGCCCAATCCCTCTACAATGATGGCAACGGATCGTACCATTGTGTGTCATATCTCTTTTAATTGAAGTACCATCCACCACCAAATAACTTGCAGAAACAGATCCCCCTTTATGAGTTTCCTTACTTAGTTCATCTTCCTTAAACCCTTGATCACTCCTGCTACTGCAAGTGTCTCCTTGGCAGATTTCCTGTGTAGCATGGTAGTTATCAAGTGATCACAAGAAATGGTCAGTGAATATATCAAGTTGAAAGCTTTATCCTCTTCGTTATGATCATCAACATTAATCGCCTTCAGTTCAAATATTACTTTATTGAACTCCACAATATGATCTTGAAGATGGGTACCTTCCTTCATTGAGAAATGAAACAACTTCTTCTTCCTGTACTTTCTGATAATGGTAAAAATCACAGCAAATCACGGTCGTACGATTTCAGCACTATCTTAAAGCTTCTACAGGCAAACTAATATTAATGGGCCTCCCTAAGAGGTTCGTGCATTCTCCAGGCTCACTAACCAGACACAGGCTACATTCAAGGCCATCAAAAGTGAATGAGCCCACAGGAGAGACACCCAGCCCATCAGGGACTGTAAGTCAAATCTCTTATCCCTAACAAGAGAGTAACTGATTCTATCTCTTAAAAAAGGGGGAATCTACAAAAGATATCACATTTGTATCAATTTACTAACTGATTCCCAGGACTATAATTGTCTTCCCCTCCCCCCAGTCAAAGGGTTATATGTAATTAATCTTTTCTAATCTCAAACTCTCTTCCTCTCTCTGGTTCGACTTGAGCGTGAGAGGGTCTGTCGTCAGGGCTAACGCCAGGGGTTTCAGGCTTTTTTGCTGGTCCATCGGTCGTGTCAGCAACCGTTTGATCCTGATAAAGGGGCTCTTTAAATGATCTACATTCAATCTTGAAAGACCCAACCACTTTTTACGGCTATGATCAAAGGTCAGATATTTAGTAGTTTCCTTCAAAATATAAACTCAATATATGTTTTCTTTCACACCAAAATAAGTTGCAACACATTCGATCCAACAACGACGATCCTGAGTACTCAAATTTGAGTTTAGCCCATAGACTCGCTGCGCTTTTCTCCTCAATGATATTACACTTGACTTCGTCCACCAATTACGGTCGGATTAAACTCAAGGCATTTAAACAAATCTCTTCCAACTTCTCCTGCTTCATGTCGATTGGATTTACTTCTTCTAGGGCAAGGTGCAAGTCCTTCTGAACTAGTACATCGTACATGTCTACCTTCCAGATATTGAAGTTGATCTTACTGTCGAACTCGTTGATTTTTGTCTTTTGATCTGCCATCTTCTCCAAGAAACTTAAGCAACTCTGTTCTACAACTCTTGACGCTTTGATACAAATTGTTAAGAAATTTTGGATCAAATCTATTGAGTTTAACAACACGAGTCAATTAATAAACCACTAAGAAAATTCTCGATCACACCAAGCACACAAAGCACATAAGTATTGTCCCGATTGGGGCTTTCACCTTATTATGAGAAAGGAAAACTGAGATATTATTCAACTAGAGAAGATACAAAAGTTACAACTCTCTCCACGACCCTCTCTTTCAAGCCTAACTAGAACTACTTGCTGTTTACAATGGAGAATCTTGCACCTCTCAGAGGAAGTACTATGTTTTTTATTTTACACTCAATAGAATCAAATCATTCTTTGAGCCATTACATTGGTTATATGGAGATATAGAGAAACCCTAGTTTGATACACTCGATATATTAACCACTCGATGAATACTGAAGAGATAAACATGCGTTGAGAGTTGTACGATCTATCTTGAAGACGAAGTTGGGCTTCACACGAATCCCAAGACCCAACCCAATTTCTGCCCGCCTATGCGTCGCAGTCGACTACCTATGAATGCGGTCAACCGTAATCTCCAAGAATCAAACCAGAGGCATGGATAGTCGACTGTCCAGCTGCACTACTGGTTGCTGCTGCTGGCTGCATCCTCTTTCTTATTCTTTAATTTGTTCCTCTCATCGCTTCATTATCTTCTCAACGAACATGTGTATGCAAGACATATAAAACCAACTTAGGTTCTGTTTCAACAAAGGATTATGCATGACCTTCTACAATGTGAACTGCTTTTCATCTAGCAATTTAACTATTCCCTCACCCCCCTACAACACAAATCTGAATAGTCCGTGTCCTCATACAATGACCTGTTGTAGACTTGTAAGTAGAAAACATTTTCCTCTCGGAGTAAATATGAGGAGTCCTACCCGAATCAAGAAACCATCCACAATCCACATTTATAGAACTTGCGACAGTCCCTCTTGTAATGCTCAATCCCTCTGCAATGGTGGCAGATCCCACCCTTACGCGCACTTTTCCTTCAATTAAAGTCTCTGCACTGCCACTCATAGAAGTAGACACTGATTTCTAAGTCTCATTCCTAAGTTCTTCCCTCAAGTCCTTGATCACACTGGCCACCGAGAGCTTCTCCTTGGCAGATTTTTCGAGTAACAAGATGGTTATCAAATGCTCATCGAATCTAGCTGTGAATATATCAAGTTAAAAGCTTTATCCTCTTCGCTTAGATCATATGTGTTTATTGCCGTTAATTCAGATAATTCCTTAATGAATTCCATTATATGATATTAAAGAGCGATACATTCCTTCATTAAATAATGTAACAATTTTCTCTTTCAATACATACGATTCAGTAATGATGATCAAGATTAGTCAATTCTGAGTCTCGCCCACTGACCCGCGCTTTTCTCCTCAAGGAACTTGCACTTGACTTCTTCTGCCAATGATAGTTAGATTAAACTCAAGGCTTTTAAACAGTCTCATCCCACTTCTCCAACTTCAAGTTGGTTGGCTTCCGTTTATCTCCCTCTAGGGCAAGATACAAGCCATTTTGAACTAGTACGTTGTACATGTCCACCTTCCACAGATTAAAGTTGATCTTACCATCGAAATGCTTGATCTTCATGAAACTCTTATTTTTCATACTCCAAGGAACTCGAGCAACCTCTGAAATGTGGGATAATTTTTTTTGTAAGAACTCGAGCAACCTCCCATATGCATATCACTATCTTCAGCATGTTGTCCATTACTCTCGGGTTGTGTACTACCTTCGGATGTCCACTCAATCCGGGTTGCACATGACAAACACCGTCAAAACCCTTATTTGTAACTTTCATCGGAAGAACAACCAAGATCGACTATGTGTTTTGCGTGTTGTCTCAGTTCACAATAGCGCAAATCAAAATTTTTGCTAGTGCCTTCGTGAACGAATGTATAGCTTCTTATCATGATATCCTGGGTCCATCTTCTTGTAATATATTGCTCCTGTAATGCAGTGTGATTGGTGAACCGAAGAACTGCCAAAATATGTTTGCAAGGAATGTCTATGAATTCAAACAAGTAGCAATTTGACGGAGTTTGCACAATTGAACTGGCATCCCCGGTTCTGAATTTCCACCAAGCCGCACATTAAAAGTTGCACTATCCGTTGTGTCAAGATCGGCAATGAAAGACAGATTATATAATAAACTTTTCTATATTTCATCTTGGAATTTGTAGAAAAGCTTCATTGTGTAGACTCGCTCCATTTATTCCTCCATATGCCATTGTGTCTTCAATTTCGGTCTCTTCTCACGATTACAATAATTTTCTTTAAGTCCCTCTTATCTTTACCTTGATAAGACTCTATCGAAGATGATGACAAATTCATGTAAGGAGTACTTTTTTTGGGTATGAAGCTTCAAGAAAGAATGTATAGACTCGCTTCGTTGGTTACTCAACATGCCGGCCCCAAATGACTCTCTTGCGTAAACGGGGGTCAATTTCTCTCGAATTTCAAATAGATCGTTCAACCATTTGTTATTCTCAACTTCGTATTGTAAAAGTAATAATTTTCATTTCGCTTCGAAATCATTTATAAATTTAGAATTATAGATGATGCTCTTAAAAGCATCCCTAAACTTTTTAATTTCATTCGACATACGCACCTTCTGCAGTAACTTATCCAAAATATGCCAAATGCAACACATATGTCGAGTCTCAGGGAAAACTGTCTTCACTGCAACACCGATCCCACGATCCTGGTCCATCACAATATCGAGTGGAGCACGTTTTATTACTCCTAACCACTTTTCAAAGAATGACACAAAGGAAGAGGCCTTCTCATTGGAATGAACCCACAACCTAAGAATGTTGATTGCCAATGATTTCCAACAAATGGAATAAATAACATTTCATATCGGTTCGTGTTGTATGTGACATCAAAGTAAAGTACAGCCTCAAATTCTTCATAATTCATCCTAGCAGTGTCATCCTCCAAAATACAATGAGACAATCCACCATCGAGATCTAATTGAAAATCATAAAAAAATAACGGATCCTTCTGTTTTTGCTCTTCAAAAAATTCAATCAACATTTGACCGTCAGGTCCTTTCATGGCTTCCCTCGAGTCTCTCACATGATTTCTAGCATCAGTTTCGGTGAATCCTATTTTATCGTGACCTCTACTAGCGCTTTCAATGAAAAGTATTTGTTTGCATGTAGGAATAATAGCTTGGGAAAATTGATCCATTATTCTTTAATCGGATTTCGACACACTACAGTTTTGGGACAACAAATATCTTTTACCGGGTGAAGGAAATTCATGATTTTGTAGTTCATGAAATGAATAAAAAATCCATGTCTTACTTTCATCATTTTGTTTCACACAAATGAAAGCTTTGCAGCCCATTCTAGAAGTAGTTTCACGTCTAATATCATTAAGTTGACTCGATGACGCCCCAACATTATTACATAGATATGACTTATCTACTATCTCGGTTCCCATTAATTTATTCTCATTCTTACACATTTGGAAACCCACACATCTAGCATAACTCTTATAAAAATTATCTGCTTCCTCTAGAGTACAAAACTTCATTCCTATCTTTAGTTTGAGGTGCTCATCCACTTGTGGTCGAGAATCATCTTCTTGTGCAGACACAAAATTATTGTCCGCAACAGAATTTTCTTCATCAAAATCTATATCTAACATTAAAAATAATACAATATTTCTCAATACACTATTCATACAGACTGAATTACATTATTCTTAATATATATATATATATATATATATATATATATATATATATATATATACATACATACACACACACACACACACACGTTGTAAAACCGCGCAAACGACAATCAAAATTGCGAAACTTTGCGAGTAGGTCGGATTCACTACACACAAGTTAACACAATTTCTAGAAGTGAGTTTCGAATCATTATTTGTGAGATGCGGCAATGTATCACTTCCATTCAAGAAAAATAGTAAAGTGATACACGATTGTATCTCGAAAATCGTGCGTCGAAGCTCACTTCTACAAGTTGCGTTATCTTGTGTGCAGTGAATCCGGCCTACTCGCAAAGTTTCATAATTTTTGGTGGCCATTTGTGCAGTTTAATATGTTTTCGTACTAAAAAAGTTACAAAATTATAGTTGTTGTTTGATACGTGAGAAAACTACAAAAACGACAACAAAAAATTGTGAAACTTTGCGAGTAGGTCGGATTCACCACACACAAGTTAATACAACTTTTAGAAGTGAGTTTTGACTCACGGTTTGCGAGATACGGTCGTGTATCACATTACTTTTTTTATTGTACGAAAGTGATACATTGTCGTATCTAGCAAACCGTGAGTCCAAACTCACTTCTAGAAGTTACGTTAGCTTGTGTATGGTGAATCTGACCTTCTCGCAAAGTTTTTGAATTTTCTGTTGCCGTTTTTAAGGTTTTACAAAAAAAAAACTCGCAACAACACCTTCCAAAATTACGTATGTTAATGTTTGATATTAGTAAAACCTCACAAACGACAACCAAAAATTCTAAAACTTTGTGAGTAGGTCTGATTCACCACACACAAGCTAACACAACTTCTGAAATTGAATTTCGACTCACGGTTTGCGAGATATGACCATGTATTGTTTTTTGTGTTTTTCTTGATAAAGCGATACACGGACGTATCTTCCAAACTGCGAGTCGAAACTCACTTATAGAAGTGGTGTTAGCTTGTGTGTGGTGAATCCTTCCTACTCGTAAAGTTTCGAAATTTTTTGTTGTTGTTTGTGCGGCTTTGCTAATATACAACTACATCTATAAATTTAGCGAACAACAACAACTACATCTACAATTCTACTCAGTGTAGTCGAAGGCGTAAGGCGCAAGTAATTTCAATTCCTATTAAAAAACCTGAGGCAGAAGGTGCAATTCGAGGCGCTAGCCTCAGTTAACCGAGGTGCACTATTACTTTTTGGGGGTTTTAAAATTTATAAATTAGATTATACAAACAATATAATTTCACAACAACAAAATGTATCATACGATGACCATATACTTAGTTGTCGCATATTTAGTATATATTTGTTAATAAATGTATATTTTTGTCTTCATGCAGATAATTAAAAATAATCGGTAATGGGAAGATTTGCGCGGATTTATTTTCTTGCCCCTAAAGATGAACAAGAAGTGATTCAATGTGTTTTTTGTAAAACTACAATGCAAGGTTATTTTATAGGTGTAACTTGTAAGTGTAACCGTGTAAATTGGGTAGTAGTGCAAGTGTAATTTGTAAGTTGTAACTGTGAAAGTTATAATTTTTGTACATTCAAAAATTAAATATTTTTATGAGAATAGCATAATGCAGTATTAGTATTACAATATTATAGAGTATTACAATATTACAATTAAATTGAATGTACATTCAAGTATTCAACAATTAATTATTACACAACTTGAATGTTGTTATAAATAAATTATTAAGTGTGAATTGTCTATTGAACTTCCCCCCACTCTTTCCACATTCTCCACCACCACATTGCATTCATTAATATTTATTCATATGTAATAATTATGTAATTGTCTCTTTGTATTCTTTGTAAGCCTATAAATAGGCCATTGGGTGAATCATTTGTAAGACACATGAAAAACCTATGGATGAGAATAATCTTCTTTCCTCTTGTCTCTATTTTCATTGTTTATTGTTTCTATTCTTTTACAATACGTTATCAGCACGAGTCTCTACCTTTCGAGTCTCAAGTTCATCCGAAAAAAAAAAAAATGTTTGGTCTTATATATGTAAGTACGTTAATCTCGAGTTCATTTTTTTTTATTTTTTTATTATTTTTTTTTTTACTTTTGATCATTTCCTTAAGATCAATATAACTTAGTATGCTCTACACTCGCCATTTTTTTATGGATCTTGTGTATCAGAAAAGTTATATTTTGATCTCGTCTTTTTATTTCTAATTATGCATATAATTTCATTATGTTCTTATTTTTCAAATCTCTTGATAATAACCGACAAGAATTACTTGTCATCAGTTTTGGATGTTGAAATTCATTTGAATACCGAAAATCTCAAAGAGACAATTGATGGATTCAAAGAATCATCAAAATGAGATCATACGAAAGATATAACGAAAGCTATAATTTTCTTTTGTCACAATCTCCCTGAAGGAGTGAAAGATGATTGTATTAAAATCAATGATCCTGAAGATCTCTTGAAAGATAAATAAAATATTGTTCATCTAGCAAAAAGAATTATGTGAGAATTTGATATATCAAAATTAAAGATCCTGGAGATCTCTCGAAATGAAGAAAATATTGTTTGTATAATAACAATATAATGAGTATGAATTGATGACGATCCTGTAGATCTAAATATGTATAACTGTGGCTAACTATAAATGTATGGAAAAATGACAATTTCGTCTCATGCATTGGACATGCTCCATTCCCCGAAGTGAATGTGATGCTATATAATTGTTCTAGTGATTTTAGCCATGAGGGTACCCATCATCGTGGCCATAGATGTGGACTTGGATAATGAAAAGAAAATAAAATATATAAACAATCCATCATTGGCGTATGATGCAAGACCATCGGTAGCGTACCTGTAGTACGGTAACGTATTTTGTTGATCTATATCAAGAATCATTAAAGAATAAAGGAAAGAATTAACTGATGGTCATAACCTCAATAATATGATACACTTAAAGGTGGTAGATTCTCTGTCCATTCTGAAGATGGAAGTGATAATCACCAGAAGTGATAAATATACTATCCTGAAGATAAAAAAAAAAAATCATGATCACCAGAAGTGATCAAAATGATTTATCATTTCAAGTTACTTTATTTATAAGTTTTGTTTTTGTTTTTCATGTCTGTTATGAGTTATGATAATATTCTGTTTATTTAAGTTTAATATTATCATATATGCTTGATATATTGCTTTACAAGTTTGTTTATTTTCTTTTTATTATTATTTTTATATGTATAAATTCAAGATTCAAGTTGGGATAAATATCTTGAAGACATTATTACCACACACACTCTATAATACATATTCTCTCATTTGAGATATGATGAAGCACACACCAATATTATATAAATTTATATGGTTGTATGAAATTAGAAATCTTGAAGAGTTAAATTTCATAAGCTCCTGAAGAGCTAATTCCATGATGCCTGAAGGCACAAAATTCAGAATTAAAAAATACACCATTTTCTTTAAAGTCCCGATAAATTTGTTGAGATATAAGACTACGAATGAACAAGGTATATGCGTTACCTTAAGTATGACAATCAAAAGGTGTGTGTTGCAAAGTTTACTCCACTTTGTGATCTGGATTGTATTATACAACTATAAGAATTGTTGAATCATATAATACAGTAAATATGAAGTTTACTGATACTGTAAACCAGAAGTTTACAGATATATTTAAGGTTTGGCATGATCGGTTAGGTCATCCTGGTTCAACGATGATGCAAAAAAAAAAAAAAATTATCGAGAAATCATGTGGTCATTCATTGAAAAACCAGAAGATTTTTCAATCCCATGAATTTTCTTGTGTTGCTTGTTCCAAAGGAAAGTTAATTACAAGGCCCTCACCAGCCAAAATAAAGAACGAATCACTATCATTTTTAGAACGAATTCATGGTGATATATGTGGTCCGATTCATCCCCCGTGTGGACCGTTTCGGCATTTTATAGTTCTAATTGATGCATCAACTCGATGGTCACATGTGTGTTTATTATCATTTCGTAATTTGGCTTTTGCAAGATTACTTGCACAAATAATTCGGTTGCGGGCACGTTTTTCTGATTATCCGATAAAGACAATTCGTCTTGATAATGCTGGTGAATTTACATCCCAATCTTTTATGAATTATTGTATGTCAATTGGGATAAAAGTGGAACATCCAGTAGCCTATGTTCACACTCAAAATGGTTTGGCAGAATCATTTATAAAACGGATCCAGTGGATTGCTAGACCAATGCTTATGAAATCAAATCTCCCCGTTTGGGCCTGGGGACATGCTGTTTTACATGCAGCACAACTTATACGCATCTGGCCAACCAGTTATAATGATAATTCTCCCTTACAATTGGTTCATGGTCAGGAACCAAATATTTCCCATTTAAGAATTTTTGGATGTGCGGTATATGTCCCAATTAATCCACCACAATACACAAAAATGGGACCTCAAAGGAGGACGAGAATATATGTTGGGTATGAATCTCCATCTATAATCAAGTATATTGAACCAGCGACTGGAGATTTGTTTACTGCAAGGTTTGCAGATTGTCACTTTGACGAATCACTATTCCCAACATTAGGGGGAGATAATAAACAGTTAGAAAAAGAGATTTCATGGAATGAATTATCATTGAAAAGTTTAGATCCTCGAACAAAAGAAAGTGAATTAGAAGTTCAAAGGATAATTCATTTGCAAGGTATTGCAAATCAACTGCCAGACGCATTTACTGACCACAAAAGAATAACAAAATCTCATATTCCAGCTGTAAATGCTCCTATCAAAATTGATGTCCCTGAAGGACAACCTATAATTGCTAGTGAGTCTAAGGCACGCTTGAAGTGTGGTAGACCACTTGGTTCCAAAGATAAACATCCTCGAAAAAGAAAAGGATCAAATAACCATGATTGTCAAATCAAGGATGTCTCTCCAGAAGAGACCATCGACATAGTTAATAATGAAGAGAACCAGGTACCTGAAATTAATGAAAATGAAGAGATCTCGATTAACTATGTCATTACGGGAATAAGATGGGACTGGAATAATATAATTATCGACAATATTTTGTATATAATATAGCGCGCGATATCATAAATGAAAACGAGGATCATGAACCTACCTCTGTGGAAGAGTGTAGAAATAGAAATGATTGGCCAAAATGGAAAGAGGCAATTAAGTCTGAATTAGACTCGTTTGAAAAACGAGGAGTTTTTGGACCTGTAGTTCGAACACCAAAAGAGATCAAACCAGTAAGCTATAAATGGGTATTTGTACGAAAAAGAAATGAACGAAATGAGATTACTAGATATAAAGCACGGCTTGTCGCACAATGTTTTACCCAGATGCCTGGTGTTGATTATGAAGAGACATATTCTCCTGTGGTGGATGCAATAACATTTCGATATTTGATATGTCTGGCAGTGCATGAAAGACTTGAAATGCGCCCATGGATGTGGTCACGGTCTATTTGTATGGTTCGTTAGACCATAATATATATATATGAAAATCCCTGACGGATTTAAAAGTGCCAGAAGCACATAATGATAATTCCCGGGAAAATTTACTCAGTTAAGTTAAACAAAGCTTTGTATGGATTAAAACAATCGGAACAAATGTGATATAACCATCTTAGGGAGTTTTCAATAAAGGGGACCATAATAATGGTCATATAAGCTCACATATATTTATTAAATATTCAAGGTCAAAGTCTGTTGGAACTCTTGAAGAGTTGTACAAGCCGTGCAATGTTTAAAGAAATATCTTAAGACGAAAAGACCTTGGATAAGCAAATTTCTTGTTTTGTCATCATTTTTGTTTTCAGGTTTTTCAAATTAAACATTTGAAAGGTAAGAATTTCCTACATTTTTTCTAGTTATTTAGAAAATTGTTTTATATTTTATGGATAATACTCATTTATTAAATTTCCAAATGGTCGTGAGGACATTGGAATTGCTTGGTCCTGGGGTACCATTTCTTAGTGCAATGGAAGCACTAATATATCTTATCAATAATAAATATTATGATATACCTTATGCGGTTGGTTTACTAGTAAGATGAAGTCCTCACCAATTCGAAGTCATTGGACTGGTATGAAAGATAACTTCGAAGGACCATGGATATGAGATTATATTATTCTAATTTGTCCATATCAGTTTTGATTGGTTATGCAAATGTAGAGTATTTATCATATCATTATAAAGCCAGATATCAATCAAGAGATATTGGCTCCATGCGAGTCAAGCCATAGATGTGTTTGTTTGATCGGTTTAACTTCTTAATATATTTGGAGAACGTGTCATCCTCAATTGATCAAGAAGTACTCACAATGTTATTTGAAGATAATACATCTTTAAATCTCAATAAAAGGAGGGTTATATTAAAGGCGATCAGCCGAAACATATTTCACCATTGTTAACCAAATAGAATCAAGCGACAATCCAGAAGATTGCTCGCTATGACCCTATCACCCCAACTTTGGAAAGGATGGTACAATTGATCGAGATTCGAGATACGACTTTTGAAAGTCCTAATCGGATGATCTTGTCAGGGGGAGAGACTCTTTTTCCCTTCACCAAGTTTTGTCCCACTGGGTTTTCTTGGTAAGGTTTTTAACGAGGTAGCATCTTCATTGCATATCATTGTTAAAGTTTATGTACTCTTTTTCCTTCACTAGGGTTTTTCCCATTTGGGTTTTACCTAGTAAGGTTTTAACGATGCATATTCTTATTTACATTCAATAGGCATTCAAGGGGGAGTGTTATAAATAAATTATTAAGTGTGAATTGTCTATTGAACTTCCCCCCACTCTTTCCACATTCTCCACCACCACATTGCATTGATTCATATTTATTCATATGTAATAATTATGTAATTGTCTCTTTGTATTCTTTGTAAGCCTATAAATAGGCCATTGGGTGAATCATTTGTAAGACATATGAAAAACCTATGAATGAGAATAATCTTCTTTCCTCTTGTCTCTATTTTCATTGTTTATTATTTCTATTCTTTTACAATAAATGTACTTAAATAAGTTGAATCATTGTATGTGATATGGGTCAGATGATGTGGCCCCTTCTGGGCCACCAGATCCCCTCAAAACCCGCTCTCCCCTGATCATCAAATCAACCCAGAGCCTAATGGGCTTCTACCACGTCAGGCCCACGAGCAAACGGGTCCAAACCCGGCCCAGCAGGATCCCAGACTCGTTTGCTCTGCCTATAAATACCAGGCCCTCTCCTTCATTCAAAGGTAATCAATCTTTCCTCTCTAAAAACTCTAGCTACTGTTGCTTTCCAGTAACTGACTAGACCGTCGGAGGGCCTACCACCGGAATCTCTCCCGGTGTTTTTAGGCCGAGTACAGGTACACAAGATCGAGCCGAGCCCCCCAGACCCGAGCCGAGCAGCTGGATCCGAGCTGAGCATCCATCCTCCACCTCACACCCGCTACTCCCGCATCGTCCCCAGCCGAGGGCCGAGCGTATAGCCAGTACCAAAAATTCCACTATACAAATTGAGATAACTCACCCCTGGTGCAGCCACCCCCAAAAACAAACCCCATCAGGTTGGCACTGTCTGTGGGAAACCTCGGTACTGACCCCTTTCCGACCCCAGCCATTGACGTCATCCCCTCAATCCGAGCTCTCGAATGGCACCCAAGGCCAGAAGAGCTGTCACCTCTGCACGTCATCCGGATGCTCCTCCCCAGGATGTCCCCATTGACACTCATGGTTCCAACCATCCGAGGGTCAATGGCGGACCTGGGCCAGGTGCTCCTCGCTCGGTCGTGACCGACCTATTTCGGGTCATCCAGAATCGACAAGCCAACCGAACTAGGGGAGGGTCCGCTTCCAACTCGGTCCTGAACCATCCTAGGCACACAACTCGAGAGCCGGAGCCGGAGCCGGAGCTCAGTCACGCCGACCGAAGGCCACCACCCCAACGCGACCCGGCCAGACAATCTCCAATCACCTGTTGTGAGTTCCAAAACTTTTGGGACAAGATCCTGGAGGCCATCTTAGGTACCCCCATAAACGAGACACTCCACCACTCTCACTCTCGGTCGGATGCCGGAGCCAGCGAGTCTCGCGGCTTAACCCGCCTGCCAGAGTGTGACGAGGATGTCCTACGACGCCTACAGGAAATGGAAAACTGCCTCGATCACTTCGGCGAGGGCGGCCCAAGGGCGGCTCAGGGTCATAGGCCGACCCGACCTCCTTTCTCCATTGCAATCTTACAAGCAGAAATACCCCGAAACTTTTGGCCTCCTCAGTTCTAAACTTACGACGGCGAGGGTGATCCTGCTGATTACATGGAGGGTTTCAAGACCCTCATGATGATTCACAGTGCTTCGGATCCCCTCCTATGTCATGCCTTCCCCGCCACCCTCTGGGGTCCGGCTCGGGAATGGTTCTCTAAGCTCGTCCCCGGCTTGATCTACTCGTTCAACCAGCTAGAGGCCAACTTTCTTGCCCACTTCATGACCAGCAGAAAGGCCGAGAAGACAAGCACGTCCCTACTGGACCTCTGGCAAAAGGAAGGGGAGTCACTCCGACAGTTCATCCGGAGGTTCACCGCTGAGGCAAGATCTGTCTCCTCCCTCGATGCTAGGGTCGCCTCGACAGCCTTCTAGCACAACGTCTGACACGGCCAGCTGAAGGCGTCCTTGGTCAAGAAGCCTCCCCTCGATATCCCTGACCTGCTTAATCGGGTCGAGAAGTACATTCGGGTCGAGGAGGCCCTAAATTCTGATGACGCCAAAGAGGTCCCGGGGAAGGGGAAGCGCAAGGCCGATGAGGCCGAGCCAACCATGAAGGTTCCGAAAGATGGGACTGGCATGAAGAGGGTCCCTCTGATCCCGCATTTCGAGAGATACACGCCACTAACACAAAATGTGTAGGCCATCCGGTTAGCGATCGAAGACAGGGACCTCGTCCAGATGCCCCCTCGGCCAACCAACAATAAGAAAAGGGACCAGCAGTTCTACTGCCATTTCCACCGGGATAACAGACACGACACCGACTACTGCCGGGCCCTGAAGGACTAAATCGAGGCCCTCATCCAACGAAAGTATCTTCGAGAATTCACCCAGGAAGACGCCCGGGACCAGAGGGATATGAGAAACCGGAGGCCTTCTCCTCCTCCTCGTGCCCCCAAACAGTGTCCTGAGCGGGACCCGAAGCCCGAAGAGACCGGAGGCCAAGCCATTCTACACTGCATCCATGGGGGGCCTATGGGAGGGGATTCTAGTACTTCCCACAAGGTGTTCGTCCAAGAGGTAAACGCCGTCCGAGACCTCCCTTCCCCCCAGGTCCAGCAGCTCCCCGTCTCCTTCTCGGGGGAAGACCTAGAGGGGGTCCGGCTCCCGCACTGCGATGCGCTCGTCATCAGCCTCATCATGGCGAACTACAAGGTCCGTTGGATCCTCGTAGACAATAGGAGCTTGGTGAACATCCTCTTCCTGGAAGCATTTATGAACCTGAAGCTCCCCTGAGATAAGCTGAAGCCAGCCGGGTACACTCTACACGGGTTCTCCGGCGTACCAGTGCCGATAGAGGGGATCGTAACCTTGGATGTCACTACCGGTACGACCCCCCATAGACGGACCGAGTCGATTGACTTCATGGTTGTGAACGTCAAAGTAGCTTACAATACCATCCTTGGCTGACCAGGGCTCTGCTCCCTCCAGGCTGTTCCCTCGGCCTACCACTTGAAATTGAAGTTCCCCACCGAGTCCGGTATCAGGGTCGTTCGGGGGAACCAAGAGGCAGCATGATTGTGCTATATGACAGCTGTCAGGGGCAGTGTGTTTCCCCTGGACGCCGTCGAGCTGCAACTCGAGAGGAGCCAACCAGAGCCCGAACCTGCGGACGAACTAGAAGAAGTCTCGTTCGAGGCGGAAGACAAGTCAAAATGGTTCTGCGTGAGCTACTCCCTCGCGCCCGACCTAAAGTCTGACCTAATTGATTGCATTCGCCACAACGTCGACCTTTTCTCTTGGATGCCATTCGACATGCCCGGGATCTCCGAAGACCTGATCATGCACAGACTAAGCGTGGTCCTTGGCTCGAAGCTGATCGTCCAAAAGCGACGTAAGTTTGCCCCAGAAAGGTAGCAAGCCGTGAAAGCAGAGGTAGACAAACTGTTTTCTGCTCGATTCATCCAAGAGGTCAACTACCCCGAGTGGCTGGTGAACGTCGTAATGGTGAGAAAGGCCAGTGGGAGCTGGAGGATCTGCATAGACTTTACGGACCTCAACGAGGTGTGCCCGAAAGTCCCGTTCCCTCTCCCCAGCAGCGATGCTCTGATCGACGCAATGTCGGGTCACGAGCTCATGTCCTTCATGGATGCCTTCTCGGGCTATAATCAGATCCAAATATTCCCTCCTGATATAGCCAAGATGTCCTTCGTCACTGACCAAGGTCTCTACTGCTACCGGGTTATGCCCTTCGAGCTGAAGAACGCCGGTGCTACCTATCAGAGGCTCGTTAACCGAGTCTTCAAGAACAGATCTGTCGCAACATGGAGGTGTACGTCGACGACATGCTCGTCAAAATCCAGTAAGGACAGGACCACGTCGTTGACCAGGAAGAAGCCTTTGGCGTCCTTCGAACCTACAATATGAGGCTCAATCCGTCCAAGTGTGCGTTCGGAGTCTCTTCTGGGAAATTCTTCGAATTCATCGTCAGCCAGCGCAGCATCGAGGCAAACCCCGAGAAGATCCGGGCCATAATCGACATGGCCCTTCCGAGAAACACCAAGGAAGTCCAATGGCTTACGGGAAGACTGGAAGCCATCGGCCATTTTCTCTCCAAGTCCCGAAAGAAGTCCCTCCCGTTCTTCAAAGCTCTGTGCGGAACTGGAGGCTTCGAATGGGGCACTCAGCAGCAGGAGGCGTTCGCCCAATTGAAAGAGAACCTCGCCCATCTTCCGCTCTTTAGCAAACCCGAGCCAGGCGAGCCTCTCTGGCTTTATCTTTTGGCCTCGGAAAGCGTGCTCAGTGCTGTTCTCGTTCGAGAAGAAAACGGAGTCCAAAGCCGTTGTACTATGTGAGCAAGGTCCTGCTCTCGGTCGAGACCATATATGCGAACATGGAGAAGGTGGCATACGCCCTGGTCATGGCCGCACGGAAGCTCCGCCCTTATTTCCAAGCACACTAAATTTAGGTCCTCACGGACCAGCCTCTGAAGGCCTTCCTCCACAAGCCTGAGAGCTTCGGTCGCCTGGTCAAGTGGTCGATTGAGCTCAGTCAATACAACATCGACTATCAACCAAGGACGGCAATTAAGGGACAGGCCCTCGCCGAATTCATCACGGAATGCACCATCTCCGAGTCACCTGAAAGTGGGGAAGCCAACCAGACATGGGAAGTTTATGTCGATGGCTCTTCCTGCAAAGCAGGGAGCGGCACGGGCATCATTTTGCGAGGACCCGACAACTTCCTTCTTCAATATTCTCTCCGCCTCAACTTTTCGGCCTCTAACAACGAGGCAGAATATGAAGCTATGATCGTGGGGCTCACCTTAGCACACCAGGCAGGTGCCAGACAGATTAGGGCCTTCAGCGACTCTCAGCTCGTGGTTAATCAGATCACCGGAGAGTACGGGGCCCGTGACGATCGGTTGATCCGATATTTGGCCGTGGTCTAGCGGCTCTTGACATCCTTTGACGATTTCGCAGTCTTGAGGATACCAAGGGAGCAGAAAGCCCATGCCGATGCCCTGTCAAAGCTAGCCTACTCATCCTTTGAAGGCCTCGACCGCATCGTCCTGATCGAGGTGCTCCTAAAGCTGAGTATCGACCTCCCCGAGACCCTCTGTAGAGACGACGTAGCTCAGCCTGACGACTGGACCACTCCCATCCGAAAGTTCTAATCAAAGGAGAGCTCCCCGAAGACCGATCCGAGGCAAGGCAGATCAGGGTCCGCTCAGAAAGGTTTGCCATGATCAGCAAAACCCTCTTCAAACGCTCGTACACCACGATGGACGAAGACCCTACCTTCGCTGCTTAACCCTTGACAAAGCAAAGTATGCTTTCAAGGAGCTCCACGAAGAAATTGGCGGGTGCCACATGGGGAACCGATCGCTTGCCCGAAAGGCTCTGAATCACGGGTATTACTGGACCGCGATGTTGCAAAATACCCTGGCCCTGGTCAAAAGTGTGGTCCTTATCAAAGATTCTCCTCGGTAAGAAGGGTTCCACAAGCAAACCTTTGCTCCCTGGCCAGTCCGACCCCCTTTGCTATGTGGGGGATGGACCTAGTAAGCCAAAGGAAATTCCTAATAGTAGCGATCGACTACTTCACCAAGTGGATCGAGGCCGAGCCCCTAGCCACGATCACCGAGCAGTAAACTCAGCAATTCTTCTGGAAACATATCATCTACCAGTTCAGAATTCCGCACATACTCATCACGGATAATGGGACCCAGTTTGCGGGTAAGAATTTTAGAAAGTTCTGCAAGGATCTCGGAATCCAGCAACGCTTCTCCTCGGTGTGCCACCTGCAGTCGAACGGTCAAGCCGAGAACGCAAACCGCCCGATCCTTGACGGTTTGAAGAAACGCCTTGATAATTCTTCCAAGGGGCTATGGGTCGATGAGTTGTCAAGCGTTCTCTGGGCCCATCGAAGGATGAAGAGGATCCCCACGGGAGAATCTCCATTCATTCTGACTTTCGGTGCGGAAGCAGTAATTCCCCTCGAGATCGGGCCCCCTTCGCCCTGTGTCATGGCCTTTGATGAAGAAAGCAACTCGGCATAACTGCACGCCAATCTAGACCTCATAGACGAGGTAAGGGAAAAATCCGCCATCAGAAGGAGCACATACCAGCAGAGGATCGAGATGTTCTACAACGAAAGGGTAAGTCCCACAAAAATTAAGCTAGGGGACCTCATCCTCCAGAAGCTGGCGGTATCTAACCCCGGCCAAAAGAGGAAGCTAGCTCCAAATTGGGAAGGCCCATACAAGATTTCTAAAGTTGTACGTCCCGGCACATACCGCCTTACCGACCCAGAGGGCAAGGATATCAAAAGACCCTGAAACGCAGAGCACCTTATCAAATTCCTCGAATGGGAGGGTTAGCCCGTGTAGATACCTCTTTGTAAATTCTAAGATGTAATCGGCACTTCATGCCTTGTTTTGTAAAGTCAATATGATGTAATCATTTACCCCTCTTGGCCTCGTGCCAGCTTTCTTAAAACAAGTTTGGGCTCGATGCTCGGATGGCACCGCGAGCCACAAGAACTTCCCCAACAAGTTTTGGGCTCGACGCTGGGATGATACCGCGAGCCACGAAAGCTTCTCCTAAGGTGTGGGGGCTCGGCATCGACCTCGAGCAAGACTCTGGCTTTTTCAAGCCCTGCAACCTTTACGCTCGGCGATGACCTCTGGCTACACTCATACTATCTATCTTTGAACAGGTATGGGGGCTCGGCATTGACCTCGAGCAAGGCCTTGGCTTTTTCAGGCCCTCTGATCTTTATGCTCGGTGATGACCTCCAGCTACACTCATATTAGCTTCTCCTAAGGTATGGGGGCTCGGCATCGACCTCGAGCAAGACCCTGGCTTTTTCAAGCCGTGTGACCTTTACGCTCGGCATTGACCTCCGGCTACACTCATACTATCTATCTTTGAACAGGTATGGGAGCTCGACATCGACCTCGAGCAAGGCCTTGGCTTTTTCAATCTCTGCGACCTTTACGTTCGGCGATGACCTCCAGCTACACCCATACCAGCTTCTCCTAAGGTATGGGGGCTTGGCATCGACCTCGAGCAAGGCCCTGGCTTTTTCAAGCCCTGCGACCTTTACGCTCGGCGATGACCTCCGGCTACACTCATACTATTTATCTTTGAACATGTATGGGGGCTCGGCATCGACCTTGAGCAAGGCCTTGGCTTTTTCAAACCCTGCGACCTTTACGCTCGGCGATGACCTCCAACTACAATCATACCAGCTTCTCCTAAGGTGGGGGGGGGGGGCTTGACATCGACCTCGAGCAAGGCCCTGGCTTTTTCAAGCCCTGCGACCTTTACGCTCGGCGATGACCTCCATCTACACTCATATCAGCTTCTCCTAAGGTGTGGGAGCTCAGCATCGACCTCGAACAAGGCCCTGGCTTTTTCAAGCCCTGCAACGTTTATGCTCGGCGATGACTTCCGACTACATTCATACTATCTATCTTTGAACTGGTATGGGGGCTCGGTATCAACCTCGAGCAAGGCCTTGGATTTTTCAAGCCCTGCGACCTTTACGCTCGGCGATGGCCTCCAACTATACTCATACCAGCTTCTCCTAAGGTGTAGGGACTCGGCATTGACTTCGAGCAATACCCTGGCTTTTTCAAGCCCTACGACCTTTATGCTCGGCGATGACCTCCAGCTACACTCATACCAACTTCTCCTAAGGTGTGGGGGCTCGACATCGACCTCGAGCAAGGCCTTAGCTTTTTCAAGCTTCGCGATCTTTACGCTCAGGCGACGACCTTCAGCCACACCCAACACAAAAGTTTTCATTAAAGATTTAGGGAGCTCACCTTTGGCAAACACCTTGAGCCTCGGACCTTGTAGGCCCACCTCTTGCCCGCTGGCAACTCGGGGTAAACTGCCCTCAGAGCCGTTTACCCCAAATTGTCAGAGGATGGCAGGAGAGCCACCGATCTGGGACAATCGGTCAAAAATTCCAACTTGTGGGCACCCGCCTTCGGTAGGCACCCCGAATCTCACCCCCGGGATCGACCCACCTCTCACCCACTGACAGCTCGGGGTAAACGGCCCTCAGAGCCAAAACCCCGAATTGCCAGCGGGTGGCAGGTAAGTCACCGGCATTTCTTGGTGAAAAAGTGATGAGAAGGAAAGGATTATATAGCCCTCCGGAGAGGTGCATTTATGGCATCGGGGAGTCCAAACGGCGGAAGGTGAAACGTCCCCATTAATTTTTATCGGAAGGCGAAACGTCCCTAATTAAATACTATCTGTGAGGAGAACGGTTCTACCCCTGAGCGAAGCCACAACCCGACAGCTATCTTTGCCTCGACATCGACCTCAAGTAAGGCCACACTTGGCAATGGCCTCGAGCTACGCCCCTACCAGTCTTGCCTAACAAATTATCAAAGTAAAGAAATCAAAGTTTTATTACTCATAGAGCGCCAGAAACGGCCACACAATACAATGAAGATATTACAAATCGCTTGGCTTAAAACTCGAACTCAGTGCTTCCCATGGGACCCTCCGCATGCTCTGCCTGTCCGGCTAGTGAGGACGTCCCGGCAACGGAGCTCCGAGCATCAGCGGACCTAGCCGTTTCCAGATAAAAAGTCGGAGAAGGACCTAATACGGAATGGCTTGCTCCCTCGAGCGGCCCGGTGCCTAGCATGAGCTTCGGCCTCCGAATCTCCAACTCCTTCTCTATGACCGCCTCGCGAAGAAAGGACTCCGAAGCTGGTCGCCCGGTGGGGGCATCCGAGGTTGACCAGTTCGTCTCAACTCTCCACCAGTCCCGTCGGCTATGGTCTTCTTCAGTCGAGCAGCCTCTAGGCAGAGCTCCTTAGACTTGTTCATAAAATAATTCACCGCGGCCTCTCGATCACCAGCCTGCTTATGATGGCGAGCCAGCACACTCTCCTTGGACCCCAGCTTATTTCGAAGCCAGCAGACCTCGGCAGAACAAAGGTTGGCGCCGAGTGCCTCATGCGTCTATCAAGAAGATGGGAAAAATAATGGGTCACAAAAGAGACGAGTGAAAAACTACAAGTCACAGAGGATCAACCAAAAATCTTTTCTTTTATAAATTCAAAAATTTTGGATGTGGTGGCTAGTCCGCGAGGCAAAATACAAAGTCAAAAGAAAGAAAATCCTAAACTACTTTTTAGGGGGGGACGACACCTCTTCGTCAACATGGTCGCCCCCGGCAACCTCTTAATGAGGATCCCCCATCTCCTCCTACTCCTTGCCGCCGGGCATCGGCGGTTGCACGGGAAGCCGCCAGTTGTAATGGAGGTGGTCGACCTGAGCCTCTGGGTAGATCTGCACGAAGTGCTCTTTGGCCTTGGCATAGGCCTACACTTGGGACAAGATCAGAGTGTCCGCCATGGTGATCTGTATCTCCGCCATGGCGATCTGCGCCTTCTCAGCCTCCGCCTGGGCCTTGGCCTGAAAGTGTGCTAGCTCGTTTGCATTATGGTCTTGCAGCGAGGCCATCTGAGCTTGGTAGACTGCCTGAGCCGGCTGGTCCTCCTTCAGCTTGTCCTTCAGACGAGTAATCTCGCAGAAATACTTCTCGTCTTCTCGACGAGGATCTCCTTCTCCAAGCACTTGTGGAAGTGCTGCCCATGAAGCAACGCCTGGCCGAGGAATAAAAAGTTAGAAGAATCCCAAAGTTCTACGCTTAAAACAAATACCAAACACTTACCAAGATCTGTGCCTGAACCCACCTCATGTGGGCCGTCTCGGATGTCTCTGTTTCCAGAGCCATCCGATCTCGCTCCGTGGTGAGATGCTTCACCACCTCCAGTGCCACCGGGCCCTCGAGCAGGGTATCCCCTACCTTGACCCCCTAATCCGGCGTATGCGGCCTCATGCCCTGCTTGCCTACCATTTGCTCGGCATTGGGGCAAAGCGGGGGGAGCCCCTGCTCCAGGACCTCGGCCATTTTCTTGCTAATAGAGCTCGCCCCTGGTTCCTTCGTCGACCTCGATGAATGGTGTTGTTTCTTCGTCCTCTTCGGGGACGACTCCACAGGCACTAAGGCCGGCCCTTCATTGGGTCCCGCTGTCGAGGAAGCCTTCTTCTCTTGGTCCGCCCTCCTTTTGGCAGCTATGGCCAACAAGGCCTGTCAGTTGTTGAGCTGCTTGGCAGACATCTCTGCAAAAGGAAAGAAAAAGAAATAGATGTTAACACGAAGGCAGGGAGATAAACTAATTCAAAACAAAAACATACTAGGGTCGGCTGGGCTCAGTCCGGCTCGGGCCAGGTGCAGCTCCGTGACGCGCGG
Organism: Hemerocallis citrina; assembly: GCA_017893485.1. Classification (NCBI taxonomy): domain Eukaryota; kingdom Viridiplantae; phylum Streptophyta; class Magnoliopsida; order Asparagales; family Asphodelaceae; genus Hemerocallis; species Hemerocallis citrina. The sequence goes on from CM030366.1 coordinate 69,279,711, forward strand.
CCACCCTATGCTGTATCCTTCAACAATCTTCTCCACCATCGCCCACTCTTTCTCCGTCAACTCACTATGCTTCGAGGGCTTGTGGTTTGGCTTACTGAAATTCTAAATGGTTGGAATCTTCCAAGGCTTCTCGCTCCGGACGATAAAATACTTCTCCTTCCATCCTTTGATGGAGTCCGAGTGGCTGTACATCACCCACCTGTGAAGATGCGGTGAGAGGTAGAAAATTCCCTCCGCATCTCCGAGCGAGCTCATCCCTAGGATGGTACGGAAGTACGTGAGCCTTGGCTTGATCCCCTTCTCCTGACACTTTAGAATAAAACAAACCAAATATTTCCACAAGTTGGGGCCATACTGCATCGGACTCAACTCCCCACACTTAAAAACCCTTACGATGAACAGGTGCATTGGCAGTCTCAACTCCGAGATGAAGGCATCCTCGGGAAACATGCAGAAGCTCGACTCTAGAGCTGTGGTCGGACGGATTCCAGGGTTCGGCATCAGAAGTTTGAACTCCTTCGGAATGAAGTAGGCCGTCCTTAGGATGTGCAGATAGTCCGCCCTCAAGACACACCGGACGCTGTCCATCTTAATCCTAGACCGACCCGAGTCCCGCAGCAAGGAGGTGAACACGAGAAGCCCTTCCATGTCTTCAGGGTACATCCTCATCGACCCTGAATTTTTATTGGACACGGGGGGAAACTCGAACCCCGGCTCAGGACCATATTTATCTGGCGAGCCAGGGCTATCGGAGCAAATCCACTTCCTCTTCCTCCTAGGGGGCGAAGCTTCTTCTCCGGAGATGGGGTCGATAACGGGGGCAGAGGTAGAAGATCTTCTCCCTCAGCTGCCTCTTTTGCAGTTCCTCCTTTCTCTTCTCCCCGACCATCGCCTCCCTCGGTTCCCTGCTCAGGCTCCTCCTAGTCGTCCTCCACACCAAACTCCTCCCCCGCAGGGTCTCCTTCCTCGTGCTCCCTCTCAACAAACTCTTCTCCCTCGGGGTCTCCTCCCTCGTGCTTACCCTCCTCCACAAGCTCCTTGCCCGGCCTACGGACTTGTAAAGGTGGCACGTCATACACAAGGACACCCTCGCCCCCCGATCCCAAGTCCGACTCAACCTCCTCCTTCACTTCAATGTCACCTAGAGACCAAGATGTCGATGCCGATTGGACTTCCTCCTCAAAATGACCTGAAGAGCTTGCCTCGGAGCCGGACTGAGAGCGCAACATTACGAATCAAAAATACTAACCTAGTATACTGACGGGAAGATCACTGAAAAATGGTCGCCGACGGCTATTAGAGATATTCCCGTTGTCTTAGAGAGAGAGCGCAAAGTGAGGAAATGAAGGGGGGGGATTTATAATAGAGGAAGGGACTCCTCGATTTTCGCAAAAAGATCTAACCGTTGAATCTTGATCATCAAGATCCAACGACCACTAGGATCTAAAGCGCTTCAATTCTCACGCCTATGACGTCAACCTAGGGCACCAAATTACCTCTTTACCCTCAACCCTATCAGCCGGTACAACAGCTCCAACCAAAGCTTTCTCCAACAAGAACTTTCCCAATAAGTTTTGGGCTCGATGCTCGGATGGCACTGCGAGCCACAAAGACTTCTTCAAACAAGTCAGAGGCTCGGCGCTCGAATTTCATCGTGAGCTACAAAAGCTTCTTCTATAAGCTTGAGGCTCGACACTTGGATGGCACCACGAGGTACAAAGACTTCTCCAACAAGTCGGAGGGTCGGTGCTCGGATGTCATCGAGAGCCACAAGGACCTCCAACAAGTCTGAGGCTCGGCGCTCAGATGGCACCGCGAGCGACAAAGACTTGTCCAACAAAGTCTGAGGCTCGACACTCGGATGACACCGCGAGCCACAAAAGCTTCTTCTATCAGCTTGAGGCTTGGCACTCGGATGGTTCCGCGAGCCACAAAGACTTCTCCAACAAGTTGGAGGCTCGGCACTTGGATGGCACCGTGAGCCACAAATACTTCTCCAACAAAGTCTGAGGCTCGGCGCTCGGATGACACCACGAGCCACAAAAGCTTCTCCTATCAGCTTGAGGCTTGGCACTCGGATGGTACCGCACGCCACAAATACTTCTCCAAACAAGTTGGAGGCTCGGCACTCGGATGGCACCGCGAGCCACAAAGACTTCTCCAACAAAGTCTGAGGCTCGGCACTTAGATGGCACCGCGAGCCACAAAAGTTTCTCCTATCAGCTTGAGGCTTGGTACTCGGATGGTACCACGAGCCACAAAGACTTCTCCAACAAGTCAGAGGCTCGGCACTCAGATGGCACCGCGAGCCACAAAGACTTCTCCAACAAAGTCTGAGGCTCGGCACTCGGATAGCACCGCGAGCCACAAAAGCTTCTCCTATCAGCTTGAGGCTCGGCACTCGGATGATACCGCGAGCCACAAAGACTTCTCCAAACAAGTCAGAGGCTCAGCACTCGGATGGCACCGTGAGCCACAAAGACTTCTCTAACAAAGTCTGAGGCTCGATGCTCGGATGGCACCGCAAGCCACAAAAGCATCTCTCATCAACTTGAGGCTCGACACTCAGATGGCACCGCGAGCCACAAAGACTTCTCCAACAAGTCGGAGGCTCGGCACTCGGATGGAACCGCGAGCCACAAAGACTTCCCCAACGAATCTAAGGCTCAGCGCTCGAATGCCACTGTGAGCCACAAGAAGCTTTTCAACAACGGATGGGAGGTTCGTCTCCCGACCCTCGACGCTCGGCTAAGCAAGCTCCTACTCTTCAGATCTTGACGTCCCCTAGCTTTTCCAACAAGTGAGGGGGCTCGTCTCCTGATCCTCGATGCTCGGCAAAACGAGCTCCTACTCTTCGGCACTCGATGCCTCTCGTGACTTCAAAAGGGGATCCCCTTCATCCTACCCTGCTGACCTCTCCAGGAAGATACAGACCCCATTCTTCGACATGTGCACCATACAGCTCTTCCTACAGAGGCGAAACCACTCCCACATGGCTGGGTTACCCAGTCCTCCAGGAGTGGGGGATTCTGATATGGGTCAGATGATGTGGCCCGTCCTGGGCCACCAGATCCCATCAAAACCTGCTCTCCCCTGATCATCAGATTAACCCAGAGCCTAATAGACTTCTGCCATGTCAGGCCCACGAGCAAATGGTCCAAACCCGGCCCCGCAGGATCCCAGACCCGTTTGCTCTGCCTATAAATACCAGGCCCTCTCCTTCATTCAAAGGTAATCAATCTTTCCTCTCTAAAAACTCTAGCTACTGTTGCTTTCCAGTAACTGACTTGACCGCTGGAGGGCCTGCAACCGGGATCTCTCCCGGTCTTTCTAGGCCGAGTGCAGGTACACGAGACCGAGCCTCCCCCCAGATTCGAGCTGAGCTGCTGGATCCAAGCCGAGCATCCGTCCTCCACCTCACTCCCGCTACTCCCGAGTCATCCCCAGCCGAGGGCCGAGCGTATAGAAAGTACCACGACTTCCACTATACAAATTGAGAGAACTCACACCTGGTGCAGCCACCCCCCAAAACAAACCACATCAGTGTGCCTTTTTTTTTTATCAGAATACATTTTTACTAAGCACAAAAAGCACTCACGTTACCTTAAGTACAAGGGTATTTTTGTTTAATAAAGCAGTAAAGCATTCAAATTAATAAAGCAGTAAAGTATTCAAATTAATATAACAGTAAAGTAGTACAAGTATAAAACATTCTAAAGTAGTACAAGTATAAAATATTCAACTTAAGTACATTCAACTATTCAAGCATTCAAATTTGAATAGAATGTACTATATAAAGAAAGCACTTGTGATTCCTTCACACACCCCCCCAAAAAAGGACTTGAACATAACAATTAACACAGTAAAAACAGTAAAGCACTGCATAACTTGAAAAAAAATAGAAAATTTTAAATAATAAAGAAGAAAAAAAATAAAACAACGGAAAAAAAAACCTATCATTGGCTCACTATCGCCGATCTGCAGGAGCCATCGCCTTCGAGCTGCATCACTATCACCCTCGAAGCAATACAGAAGGGGGAGGATGAGATTGAGGAAGATGAGTGGAGATTGAAGAACTAGGGTTGTGGAGGTTGAAGTTAGGGTTTAGAAATTGGAGCTGAGATTTGGGAATGAGAAGGGGCTGTTACGGGAGAGATAGGAGAATATACGAGTTGTGAAAATGGGCCGAGGGTTGTGAAATGGGCCGAGTCGAGTTGTAAAAGGCGTGCCTTTGCATGAGGCGGGCTGAGGCGCACCTTAGTGAGGCAGAGGAAGGCGCGCGCTTCACCATCGCTTTGAACAAGCAGTGCGCTTCACCTCAAGCATGAGGTGCAACCCTCTATTTCGCTTGCACCTTGCGACTGAGGCGCGCCTTCGACTTCACTGATGCTACCAACTACAATCATTAAACAACCATATACAATAAACATCGAACAACTACATCTTCATAACTACACATCATAATTTTTTTAAAAAAAAAAACAACTACAACAACATAACTACATCTACGAAGCTAGGATTTTCGATTACCTTACAAAATGTGAATTTGTATGGTATAGATGTTGTTGACTATGTGTACGGATTAAAATGGAGGATTAGGGCTTCAATTTCCAAATTATGTTTCAAATATTGGAGGAGGAGGAGGTGATGAGTTAGGGGGGATTTTGGGAGCGGGATTGGAGCTTGAAGAGCAGATGGGTGTCGAAATCGGTGTTCGGACATTCGGGTGAGAGAGAGGATTTGGGTTTCGGGAGGAGGACGAGGAGGATCAGAAAAGATCGGGATTCGAGAGGGAGAAGTCGAGTTTTAGAATGAGGAGGGGCCGAGTTTCGTTGGCTATCGAAAGGAGGAGGCGAAGGAAGAGGAGAGGAGGAGATGGAGTTGGGGTTTTTGGGTTCGGATTTTGGTCGCTGGCTTTGGGAAAGAGAGTGTGAGAGAGAACATGGAAGGGTAATCAAGAAGTATATAGGGGTGAAATCCCAACATACTCCTCATTTTGTAATTGTAATAGGGAGGGGTTTAAGTGGGCTTGATCACAGTCATTGGTTCATGATCAAGTTGATCGAACGGTTGAGATCACTATTTGCAAACAGATCCATTTTCAATGGGTCTGTGCAAACAGACCCATTTTCAATGGAAGGGGACTTATATATATATATATATATATATATATATATATATATATATATATATATATATATATATATAAAGCCCCTTCGGTATCACACTACTTTTGTGAGCACTCATGGAGTAGAGCCCCCATGAAAAATTCGAATCACTCATCTTGTTCTACATGCCTAAAATAGCCTAACAATAAGAAATCAAGTAGTTTAAAGTTCATTTGCCCATGATTTACATAATCACAAAATTGTATGGCCAAAAATTCTAACATCATGATTAATGGCAAATGAAATTCAAATTACTTGATTTCTTATTGTTCGGCTATCTTAGGCATGTAGAACAAGATGAGTGATTCGGATTTTCAAGGGGAATTTTGTAGTTCCCCGAATTTCCAATATGATATCTTAGAAATACGTAGCACAATTTCCAGCATCAACTTCAATTGCAATAGTAAACATAGCCAAAAATACAGATAATTTTTATTTCAAATTTTATTACATCACTTATTTACAAAACACAGCGGAATACAAAACACCTTGAATTACAAACTTTCTTTTACAACACATCTTTTACAATTTACATAAGCTTTATTATCATTCTAGTACAAGCATCCAAATCCCAAGCTATAAGCACCTACCTGTAAAACATGAGGCTAGAGATAACCCTAATCCCCAAAACTACAGGGGTCAGCCATAATGATGTGAGTGACATAAAAAGAAAACAATATAAATAAAACATAAGGCATAGCAACATGTATTAACAGCAAGAGTAAATGAAATGAGAAATAACAATAAGTAAAGCATGAAAACATCAAGGAATATAAGATAGTAAATAGTAAAGCATGAAAATATCAGTGAAACTAGGCTAAGTTTCAAGTGTAGAAAAAACAGAAAACACAGCATAAAACCAAGTCAAGAAACATCAATGCTATATGTTGACTCTCTAACACATACTTGTCGGATTCTATGCATTTCATACTACATAGGTCCGGTACAAGCCCTTAGCGATCTCCACTTTATAGGGTTAAATCCCTCGTTATGCAACTAGTCCTACTACGGTGATGGAAACAAGATCCAGAATACTCCGCGAATAGGCACCACAGCCCTCGACGCGCAAGCATCATGTAAGAATAGCTCTAACACTAGTGAATCACCTCCTAACCGTGTTCCCCACGAATAGGCTTGCGAGGCTCTCGACGTGCAGATACATCGAGTACATCCCGTGAATAGGCCCGCCACCCTCGACAAACGAATGCACCCTGCATGCTCCGTGAATAGGCCTAGAGACCCTCGACACGTGAACATACAAATGTCCTTTCGAGACAGGACAACAAACAGTCCTGGAATGCATCCGTTTGACTAAACAGACCAAGAGCATATACTCACATTTTCCAAGTTCCATCACATCTCTACTAGTGTCTGTCCTTAAGTTGGTTATTATTAAAATACAAAAATTCTCATCTCTAGAGTTAGTGTATCTTGCCGAACTTAATTTCATAAAACAAACCCAAGACCCGCTGGTCTAAATCCACAAATCTCATCTGCCGGTTCACAGGACTCCCACTTAACTCCTAGAGAAATCACAACTCATCCATCAAGACCAAAACTTCCAATAAAACTCACAAATCCATCGTCAAAACGATTATATGAAGAAACTTCTTAAATCAACAAAAATCCAAATCTTATATAAAATTCCAAAATCCAAATAAATATTAAATCTATTAAATAACTGAAATTCATATTTTTAAGTTGTAGAATATCACAAAACATCAATTCCTTTGAAAACACGTATAACTCAAATAAGGTCCAAAAGAATACTTTTAAAGCTCCAATATAAATCTCTGTAAAATATTTTTAATCTGTAGCAAAACATCTTTTAAAATAATATAATATTGAAGGAACAATCGATCAAAAGAACCATCAGAAAACTCAAGAAAACATCAGTCAGAGCGGCAGCAGTTGACTTCATAGGGTAGTCAGTCGACTGTCCCGCGTGAAATCCAAACTCAAGAAAATATCAAGCAGTACAGTGGCAGTCAGCTGCATACTGTAGCCAGTCGACTGTCCCACATAAAATCTCAGGCTTTAAGAAAACATAAATCAGAGCAGTGGCAGTCGACTGTGTAAAGTGGTCAGTCGACTGTCCCGTATGAAAATCCAATACATCAAGAAAACACAAATCTGAGCAGTGACAGTCAACTGTATAAGGTGATCAGTCGACTGTCCGGCCTAAAAATCCAAAACCTCGAGAAAACATTGCAGCCAGGATCGTGACGGTCGACTGTCAAAACTTACCAGTCGACTGTCGTACCTACAGACTGCAGTTTTAGTTTGTGTACATTTCAATCGATACGGAGTTTTACTTTATAAAAACGAAATATGTAAAAAGTACATTTCTGATATGGTCAAATATGACTTGTAGGTCATATAAGAGTCCACGAAAACAAATCAAAACCACTTCAAATTAATAAAAGTATCAATTTGCTGAATTTCTTCAAAAATAAGACATGAACATATACATCTTCAAAAATAGAGTTTTTAAGAATCAATTATACATCGAAATAACTTCGTAATATGTTCCAAACCATATCAATGCCAAAATAAGTTAAGATATAATAAAAATCCATGAAACACACAAGGATTTAATTTCTTCAAAACCACAAAATAAGATATTCATATAAAAATATTTGTGCACTAAGAAACTTCAAAAATCCATTAATTAAAAATAACAAAATATTCGGATTAAAACTTAGTATTTGAGCAAATTCAATTTCAAGTAAAAACTTCACAAAATCACCAAATCCCCAAATTGATCATAATGCATAGATCCAAAAACCCCCTTTTCAAACTCCAAGACTTGATTCTTAGATTCAATAGCCATTAAACTCATCCACAATCATTCACAATAATTTTTCCATGCATATGAGCAATTATAACAATCACTAATCAAGTTTTCACTCAACAAAAAGCCCCCAAATAGAGTTTATGCATTTATACACAAGTAAAGGTAATCTTTTTATCCACTTTTATGCAATATCATCATACAACACATCATGATAAGTTAAAACAACAAGTATATGAAGGAAAGCATCCTACTCATTATTTCTTTTCAGTTCTCTAACAATCTCAAGTCAACAAATTAGGGTTCCAATCATCAATGATAAAATTTCATGAAAGGATTCACTTTTAATTCATCTACTCATCAAAACATCACATATCATCATACAAACTCCCAGCATGCTTTCTAATCGATAGATCATTACGTATAACATACATAAAACAAAACAAAACAAAATATGTCACTCACCTCTGTGAAGATCAACCGAAGAGAAATAAAGAATAAAAGAAATCCTCCTTCGCAAGAAAACCAAGAATCCCCGCTTGAAAACTCCAAGAAAATAGAAATAATAAAAATCCTTGTGTAGCGCAGCAAGAGACGGCCGTACCCACTTTTTTATAGGCCGGAATATTAGGTTTAGGGTTTTGTAAACAGATTTGTAAAATACCTCTTTTAAATATATCCTTCTATATTTCATCAAAAATATATCCTTCTATATATAAATATTTATACTTGGAAACTAAATAAAACCAACTTAATTAAGTTTTAAAAACAAAACAACCACTTTATAACCAGCAGGCACTGTTTGAAAAACCCAGAAAAATGAATTTGCACTTTTACCCCTATAAATGGCAAATTTGCAAAAATATCCCTTTTTTTTATCAAAATTTGCAAAATAAACCAAATTTATTAAAACAAAAGGTAAACTCTTTACCTCTAAGTTGACTTGGCATCATATCCAGCCCAAAAATCTGAAAATCTGGAGTTTTCACTCCAAGTGGCAATTTTGCACAAAAGTCCCTCTTTTTGTAATATTTACAAATACGTCCAATAAATATCAGAAAAATCCAGAAAATTCACAAACAATAACTAGTAATAAATAATTAGTTTCCCCCAAATAATTTTTGATTTTGAACTTCCCATGAAATTATTTGCACGTGTTTTGCACATGTAAAAAGATAAATTTTCAGAAAAATATTTATTAAATCACCAAAAATCATTTTAAATTCATTTATTAATCTTAAAAACATTATTTAAATATCTGAGGTATTACAAATTTACTCCGTGAGTGCTCACAGAAAGTAGTGTGCAATGAAAAATTTCCATATATATATATATATATAATAAAACACAAAGAAAAGCTATCAAGTGGCTCTCCTTCAATAGTAAGGAAATCAATGGTCCAGATCCAAGCTCCCAAAAGACATTATCCCCCCCCTCCCCCAAACTCAAATTCAAATCCCTCCCCCCAAAAACAACTTATTTAATTAATATTCTCTCTCTCTCTCTCTCTCTCTCTCTCTCTCTCTATATTCAGATCAGTTTGCTCCCTCTATTCCCCAAACCAGAGAGCTCCAATGTCTCTCTCTCTCCCCTAAGGTTTTTAAGCCGCTAACTCCAAATCCCTGAAACCATTTTCTTAAACCTTTACTTCCATTCCATTGGCGAAGCCTCCATCGTCCTCTCAAGTGCGAATCTCAAAGCAAATCCAAATCCAAATCCAATGTTGAACCCCAATCAAGAGGTCATCGCTGATATCTGATCCGCTGCTGATTCCGTACCGGTGACTCCCCTCCACCAAATCGAGCGTGAATATCAAGCGACTCCCCTCCACCTAATCGAGAGCCTCTACATGCAATGCGAAGACTCTAATTTCATCTCATTAACCTAATTCTCTTTCTAATTTTTAATTTTGTGTGTGCAGGGGACGTTAGAAACCATGGATAGCATAACATATAAGAACGTTTAGTGTATGTTTGGATATATAGGATTGAGATGACTGGAGTTTACCAGTGAAGGGTGCAAACTCTCCACTCAAGAAAGACCGCTCAAGTAAATTTGTTATTGATCCATTTTGATTTTTTTTATAAAGGTACAATGGGGAGACAAAGTGGAGATAAAAGAAATGAGTAGCTTGGATTAGAGTTTTGAGAACTTCATGTATTACATTTTGGTTGAAATAATAATAAAAGATATTTCAACTGCAAACTGAGTCTCAGATAAACAGATGTTTAGATTATTGGTATTGTAGATACATTCACACCTGGACTGTATTTAGACATGCTCATAGTGGTTATGGAATTATAGTAAGCTCTATAAAACTTATATGATCATGTCCTTTCATAACTATTACAAGCATCTACAAGTGATGCTGAAGTTAAAAAAAACTCCATGCAGTGTTTCTAACAAACTATATGCATTTCAGGTAAGTTCAAGATAATGATCAAGAAGGCGATAGTTGAGCTTAAAGGTAGATATACTGCTTCCTTACATAATATGTTACCTACTTCAATTAATTTGCTGGACCCTAAAACTATTTTATATAATCAAACCAGGTGCACCGTTCCGAAGACGTGCCGTAGGCACGTATCAACGAGCAAACCTAATATATAATAAATCACACTAAATTTAAATTGATATTCACTTGGGTAAATTTCAACCTCTAAATTACACTGAAAATAGCAAATATTTTCTCAAAAATTAAATTCATCATTTTGCACCCTCAAACTTCTAAGAAGTTGGATTTGACACCCCATTTATAATTATTTTTCAACATATGTTGATGGAAACATTGACTAATTGTTATCTTACTATTCAAACTTGAGCTACATGAACTCCATGATGGAAGTTTCAAATTCATGCATCCAAAATGCTGAAAAGTAAATGTATCTCCTACTCTTTAAAACTGTTAAGAATTGTATAATATATTTTACTGTTTATAAGGCTTTTCATATACTGTTTCGTGCCCACAAGAAAACCTAGTATATATATAAGTTCCTATATGACAAAATCCCAAAGAAAAGTTGTGGTTAGAGCATCGACATTTCACCCAGTGGATATAGGTTTAACCATGCGATTCAGTCAGAACCAGTTCATGTCTGAACCTTCCGGATTAATCAGGATTCATCTGGTTTAAACTTAATTGATGGTATTTGTCAGAACCAGGCCGACTCAAGTCCCAGTTTCGATCACACCTGGTCCAACCATTCGGTCTGATCCGGTTCTAACAACACTACTTTTATGGTCAATAAATAGATTCTTTTATTATCCATTATAACTTTCTTTCCCCACTTCACCTTTTTTTAATACAATGTGCACAAGTTTTATACATTTTTTACTCCCCAATGTGATATGACACAATCTTCACCATATCAAAAGAATAATTTATATACATGAAGGACTGGAGATTGTGCCACGTCACCTTGTTGAGTAAAACTTGTGTACAAAGCTTATGCACAAATCACTAAAAAAATTTAAAAGAGAGTTAAAAAGTGAAAGTGAGTACTCTTTCTTAATTGGCCAAAGAAAAAAGTTGCTCCAATTTTTTACTTTCATCTTGTCCAAACATAAAAAGTAATGAAAGTGCCTCAACTTCAACACTTTTATCTATGCTCACCTCTTGCCAAACACCCCTCTAATAGAATTGTCCATCAGTATATAAGAGCTTAACCAAGAATATATTTATGTTACCATATATTTAAATATGCAGTTTTCGAATGTTAGGGCTATAGGAGGGCGTGGTAAATGGGAGATGGTTAGAGACTGTATTATCTCTTCCAGAGCAGACATCGTTGGTCTTTAGGAGACCAAACTTTCGCATTTTTCTAGACTCAGGAGACTCGGTGGGTATAGGATTTCCGAATGGAAAATTCGTCCGTCAGCTGGGGCATCTGGAGGCATTGCTATTGGTTTTAACCCCAACCTCTTTTTGTGCCTTGATAAATTAAAGGAGATTTCTCTTTATCTCTTAGACTTCTACGTCGGTCAGACAATTGGATCCAAAGTATCACTGTAGTCTATGGCCTGAATCACCACCCCTCCAGAGCTTCATTCTGGACAGAACTCCACTCAATCCAAACTTTGTGGTAGGATCCGTGGGTGGTAGGGGGTGATTTCAACATCACTAGGTTTACTTTTGAACATTGTCGCAGGGGCTCTACCGACTCGAATAGGGAAGAACTCAACAGGGTTATTTCGAACCTGAAACTGGTTAACATCCCTATTTTAGATAGACTATTCAGTTGGTCCAATATGCAAGCTAGTCTGATCATGGCCAAACTTGACAGAGTTCTTATCTCGATGGATTGGGAGATAAAATTCCCGTTTGCCTTTGTCAAATACTTACTGAATCCAACCTCTGATCATGTCCCCATTGTTCTATCATCAGGGGAGCTCAATTTCAGGAAGAAACCCAAATTCAGGTTTGAGAAAGCTTGGCTTGAAGTTCAGGGCTTTCACCACCTGGTCATGAAAAAATGGTCACAGAAAACTCGTCAGTTCCTACTCGAGGCACTGAAGCGGCTACAATTTGGTGTGAAAAAATTCATAGACTTAGATCTAGGCTCTAGAAATGGAATTGCACAAGGTTTTCTACAATCTGCCGAGCAAAAGAAACTATTCTAAAGGGCATTGACGAACTGGAAAAACTGGAAGTGTCTAGAATCTTGACACAAGATGAACATAATCATCTCTTAAGTCTAAGAGAGGAAATAGCTCACCTATACAAACTCGAAGAGATCAAGTGGCAGCGGTCCAGAATTTTGTGGCTCAAAGAGAGATATGTGAATACGGCCTTTTTTCGCAGAAGGGCGAGTGCTCGACGTAGATCCAACCTCATTCCCTTTATCCAGACCAATTCTTGTGTGATCCAAAAGGAAACTCTTATCAGACAGACTTTCCATTCACACTTCAAAAACCTATTCAAGTGCAAAACATAATTTAGGGCCCCCTAGGCACTAATTTTTGGCAGAACAGACCCCTAGTTCTAAGTCCTGAGTTGGGGAGCATTAGAAAGGCCTTTTCATGGAAAAGGAAATCAAAGAGGTGATCTCCCAAATGGGGAGCGAAAAAGAACAGAACCCCAGTTTCCCTATCTTATTTTATGTAACATTCTGGGAAGAAATCAAAGATGATGTCATGACTGTCATGTCAGAATTCTATGAACATAGATTGAAACTCGGTAGACTCAACTTTGGGGAGGTGGTTCTCATTCCAAAAGAAGAAGATTCCCACAGGGTTGGAAATTTCTGACCCATCAGTCTCCTCAACTTCTCGGTCAAAATCATCACCAAGATTCTCGCCAATAGGTTGGCAAAACTGATGAATTGTTTGATCAGTCGGAAACAAACTAGTTTTATCAAAGGCCGATGTATTTTAGACAACATGGCTACTGTTTAAGAAGCTATCCACCACTGCCATATATCCAATAGTAGGAGCTATCTGCTTAAACTCAAGTTTGAGAAAGCTTACTATTCTGTCGATTGGAACTGCCTATTCGAGGCTCTCAGGAGCAGAGGCTTTGGGGTTATATGGATCAAATGGATTCACAACTGCATGACAACAAGTAGAACTGGGGTGTGGTATGGTCGGATAGATTGTTCATTTTGGTCAATGGTATGGTCGGATCACCGTTCTCCTGCAGAAGATGTCTGAGGCAAGGTGACCCTCTATCCCCACTCATTTTTGCTATCGTGGCAGATGTCCTCGTGATGGATAATTGTAGCCTTGCGAGGTGGATCGCCCCGGTTGCTGGAGATTGGAACAAATCGGGATGTACAATCCTACAATATGCTGATGACACTTTACTCTTTAGAAAAGGGGAGTTAGGGGAAACCATTTCCTTCTACGGGTTAACTTTCACAAGAGTGCACTTATCACTATTATCATGTCTGATGAGGAGGCACAATTACATGCAGTTGTCCTGAACTGCCAACTGGATGAGTTCCCTCTCAAATACCTGGGTTTACCAATTTGACCATGTTAATTGAAGAAGGCAGATTGGTTACCTATCATTGATAGAGTTGAGTCTAAACTATAGGTTGGAAAGGCAAATCTCAATCCCTTGGGGGAGAATTATACTTATCAACTCGGTCTTATCAAACCTCCCAACCTACTACATGTCTTTTGCCTAAATTGGTGATCCAACGGATCGACCGAGTTTGGAAGAGATTTCTCTGCAGAGGTGTTGATGCTGATAGGGGAGGGTACAATCTCATCAGGTGCGAGAATGTCTACATGAAGAAGATACATGGTGGGTTGGGTATTATCGACCTAAGAGATATGAATCTAGCTCTCCTTGGTAAATGGTGGCCTAAAACAGATCATCCGAAAGGTGAAGGCTGGAAAGACTTTATCCAATCTTATTTCCAAGGAAAAGGCTCACGCAATCGGGGGTTTAGGGTGGGTCCTAAGGTCTCCTGGTTCTGGAGACGAGTTTCAAAATCTCACGACACTTTTTGTAGTGGAGTTACATTGTTCATTGGTAATGGCCTCATAACTAAATTTTGGTGGGACAAATGGTGTGGAACTCACTCCTTACGTGAAATTTTCCCGAACCACTATCAGATTACCACTCAACCTCACATTTCTGTATCCAAGACTTGAAAAAGGGGTCGTGGAGATCCTCTTTCAGATCCCACCTAACTCAAAAATCCCAAGCAAGATTAGTCATGTTGCAGGAGTTCATCTCACATTCAAGTGTGAGGTGCTCACAAGGCCTAGATCAGTAATCATGGGAGTTGGAGAAGTCGAGATCCTTCATTGTTCGCTCCCTTTATAACTGCATTCACTTTAGGGGTCGCTGACCAAGTTGGTCATCAATTCTCTGGAAGGTGAAAGCTCCTCTTAAAGTTAGAGTTTTTTTGTGTCTAGTCCTCAACGATGTTATCCTAACCAGGGAAAATCTAGTTAAGAGACTTCCCCATGTTGGCTCCAACTGTGGCTTTTGTAGTGCTGGCCTAAAGTTCAAAAATCACATTTTTCTTGAATGCCATAGGAGAAGATTGGTGCTTTCCAAGGTTCTTAGACCCCTCAGCACGACCACTTACCCAATCTATTATGAAGAGTTGTGGCTAGGTACTAGGTTTGTTTCGGTTAGGAAAAGCATGAAAGAAGCATGGCACATCGCTATCGCCGCTACGACATAGGATTTATGGCTAGACAGAATTAACTTTTACTTTCATGGGGGACATGTAATAGTATTTCTTGTAATCTAACTTATATAATGTAACGCCCCGAATCCCAAATACTCTGAATTCGAGATGTTCTACAGGATCTTTCCACTTCCTTTAGTACAATTTTATAAGGAAATTTGAACTTTTCACTTTACATCAGAGTTTACATAAATCATTACACTTTACATTGCACAGCGGAAGTAAAATTTACAACAATTTAATAAATGTACAACAGCTTTGAATAATCTTTAAGCATCTGTTCCTCTTTAACCTTTATCAAGTCATTTACCTGCATATAAGACTGTGGGTACGTCAGTTTATTCAACCGACGATCATTATACACGGCCATCCTCTCTATGCCGGAAATAGTATAACTTATTTTCCATATTTAACAAACACAAACTTGTCACATATCAAACTAAAGGGACTACCCTATTGATGTCGTGTTGTGATTGTGCACTTAGTCCTTAATGCAGTTATTTATGTTACATGACACTAATGCACACTTGTTCGGATTCTATGCATCCCATACTACATAGGTCCGAGGGCAAGCCCTTAATCGTTCTTCATCTTTGTAGGGTTCAATCCCTTGTTATGACTTAATCTACTACTGTAATTACGGTAGGTATCCTAGATGATCTATGAGTACAAGCACGTGTACAGAAAACCTGGAGGGGAATCCCATGCCATGTCACGACGCATCGTGAAGACAGCCTGTGGCAATTCAGCCTTCTTCATGGCACACGATCCTCTTGCAGTCACCAAACATCCCACAAGCGTCGCCACCGGGACGGTACCCTGGAGCAGTATCCATGTCATGTCACGATGCATCGTGAAGACAGCCTGTGAATACTCTCACGCCGCCAATCCAATGGCCCTCATACTCATGTTTTTCTCCTACTTTCATCACGTCTCCACTATGTACTAATCCTTAGTTTTTATCAGAATCATGAACAAAATCAAAGCTCTAGAGTTAGCCTCTCCACTAAACCGGACTTATTCATTCATTCAAACATGACCAACCTTGGTCTTTCATTTCAAATTTCATTTCATTTCTTTCTAAATGCCGGGGGAGACTTAGCTACTCTTTTGTTTCAATTTCTAATTCACAATTTTCAATATTGAGCATTTCCACTCATAAGTTCATATGTTGAGTTATCATACTCAAATAGCATTTCTCTTTTCCAATCATTATTTCTAAATTGTTCAATAGTCCATAATTATACATTAAATTCAACCATTCATCATGTAACTCATGAAATGTTATTTTCACTTAAAAACCCACATCACTAATTATTCAATCAAAGGTGAACATTTACACTTCATATTTTCCACACTATTTTCAAATGAGAATAAATTGCATCACATCACACAATATAATTTCTTTTTGCCACATTAATTTTCTAATCCTTCATTTCAAGTCATTTTTGCAAGATATAATTTCACAAAGAATATCAATGTAGAACTATAGTTCTATTTACTCATTTAGTCACAAATCATACTTTATTTTATGTAAATAATCCCTAAATTATTTTTAATAAGCCCCATGTATTTTAAGAAGAATAGTCATATTTTTTTCCTAATTTTTTGATCACCAAAACATCCAAAAAAAAAAAACATTTTTCATACTGCCGAGACCAAGATTCGAACCCAGCACCACCGAGAAGACAGCCGAAGGCACATGCCACTAGGCTGCTTGCGCCAGCAGTATAGAAGGGCGCTGAGAGTATTAAATACTCTCGGCCGCTGTTCTTATACATTTAAAAAGAAAAGAAACAAAAGTATGGTGCCATAGGGATTCGAACCAGCAACCTTAGACCGAAGCCACTGTAGCGATCAGAGCCGTCCCGACCACTTGAGCTACGCGCACAAGTTGTCACTAACGCAATTCAAGTTTTATTTAACCCATGCTCTCTGTTATTTAGAACATTTAGACGTTCAACGAATTCTCATTTCAATTTGCTTTTATAGAATTCTCAACCTAAATTATACTCCAGTATAATAAAGAATAATTTTTCCAATAATTAATACATATTTTCATACAACTAATTCGACATATGAACTATCACTACCACATTTTCTTCTCTTTTCGACAGTTCTTAGCAATTAGCATTCTAATCTCTTTATCAACAAATTTCACATTAGTTCTCTGTCTTTAATCATTTACCCAACATACAAACTCATATTTTTAAATTATTCATGCCCACATTAACACAAAAGATCTATTTAACACATGAAATAGCATTATCAAACTACTAACTTTTGTATGTAACTCTTGATGGTAATAAATGTGTTTTCTTCAATCAATCCATGGTCCTAATCAATTCACATACAACTTAAATAATAGAACCACATACAAATTTGCATATCCACATTTCAATCATTCAATAGGTTATTTTTCCTAATTAAGTGTACTCTTCTTAATCTTTTTCATGCTTCATTCATTCATTTCTAATATGCGTTTCTAATTTAGAAATATGGAGAATTTACCCACCTCAAATGGAGAGACAAACACAATTATCAACTTCCTAAACAAAAGTCCTTGCACACAAACGGTCCTCCTCCTAGAAGCGCGCACTCGAGCCTCCAAGAACACCAAAGCCGAGCACCTCCACAAGTCAACCTATGCCGGCCTCCTCTCCCTCTTGATTGATGCACAAACCCACACAATCTCTCAATCTTTTAGCTCACTAAAATAACTACTAGATAATGTAATTGAACTATAGGTTTGGAAGAAAAATAATTTTGTACAAGAATAACTAGCCATGGGGGGGGGGGAGTATTTATACTAAAATCTTGATGGAATGGAGGGCTAGGATCAAGTAATTGGTTATAAGATGGAGGGCTAAGATGAAAGTAGGAGTTGCATTAACTACCCACAACCAAGTAACCACCAAGCATAATCTCCATTAAAATTTTGATTTTCCCTCCGAAAAGATTACAACCGGCCATGCTTTGGGAAGTGCATTTGCACGTGTACGTGTAGTGCACGTGCATGTAACTAGGTCCAAAAAAATTGTACATTAAATTTTATATAAAAATAACCTTTAAATTGTATCCAACATTACAAGTTGTATTCAAAAATGAATTAACTCATGGGCTTTAGTTTATGGCCCAAAATATTAATTTTAAAATAAAAATAAATGAATTAAATTTTGGGCTTTAAGAAAAAGGCTTTTGTCTAATTGAAAGAAGGCTTTATAAAAATAATTACAAGCACATATTTAAAAATCTATACTCATCATAATGAAAATAATTACCAAAAATATTGCACGTGCACACTACGTGCTAAATAAATAATTTTTCATTAAATGAAAAATCGGGGCATTACAACACTCCATCCTTAGAATAGTTCCGTCCCCGGAACTACTGTCAAGAGTGAGAAACAAAATACAACACTCACAACAAGAACAAAAGATACAAAGATACAATCAAGCAAAAAGCTCTGGATAGTCCTTCAACATCCTCTCCTCAGACTCCCAAATAGCCTCTTCAACCAAATGGTTTCTCCAGACTACCTTGACCATCGGTATCGTCTTATTCCTAAAGACTTTCTCTCGACGATCAATAATCTCGACAGGAGACTAGATGTAATTCAGATCCAACTGCAAACCTTCCGGCACTTCAGGCAAATGATGACTCAGATCTGGAATATAACCTCTCAGCATAGACACATGAAAGACATTGTGCACCTGAGACAACTCTTCTGGTAATTCAAGCCGGTAAGCAGTTTTCCAGATCCTTTTCAATATCTTGTACGAGCCTATAAACCTCGGGGCTAATTTCCCGCCTTTGCCAAATCGAACCACACCTTTACTGGGTGATACTTTCAGAAAGACGAAGTCACCGACCTCAAACTCAAGGTCCCTTCTCCGGTTGTCTGCATAGCTTTTCTGCCTTCTCTGAGCTTCTATCAACCTTTTCCTGATTAGATCAATCTTCTCAGAAGTTTGCTGCACAAGCTCAGGACCAAACAACTGACGCTCCCCAACTTCAAACCAACAAACAGGTGTGCTACACTTCCTGCCATACAAAGCTTTGTACGGTGCCATTCCGATGCTAGTCTGAAAACTGTTGTTGTAGGCAAACTCTACCAAGGGTAAATGCCTTTCCCAACTGCCTCCAAAGTTTAGTATACAACACCGAAGCATATCCTCAAGAATACGGTTGACTCTCTCGGTCTGCCCATCGGTTTGCGGATGAAAAGCAGTGCTGAAATCCGTCTTGGTACCCAAAGCTGTCTGAAGACTCCTCCAGAAATGCGAAGTAAACCACGCATCTCGATCAGACACAATAGTTGACGGAACACCATGAAGCCGGACAATCTCGCAACATACAACTCAGCTAACTTGTCCATCGAAGCCGTGAGTTTCATCGCCAAAAAGTGAGCAGACTTGGTTAGTCGATCGACTATAACCCAAATCGCATCATTGCCTTTAGGACTCTTAGGCAATCCCGTAATGAAATCCATACTGATGTTATTCCACTTCCATTCCGGAATAGGTAACGGCTGTAATAGACCTTCGGGTCTCTGATTTTCGGCTTTGACTTGCTGACAAACCTCACACTTCGCCACAAATTCAGCCACATCCCGCTTCAAACCTGACCACCAGAAATGCTGTTTGATATCTTTGTACATCTTAGTACTCCCAGGATGTACCGTCAGAAGAGTAGCATGCGCCTCCTGAAGAATACTCTCTTTCAGGTCCGCCTGATTTGGAACACACTGTCTATCTCCGAACCACAACACTCCATCCCTGATTTGAAATCCGGGCAACCTGCCAGCACCAACCTGCTCCTTCATCTCCAATATATCAGCATCAACCTCCTGACTTGCAATGATCCTTCCATTCAGTGTAGGCTGAAGCCTCAACTGAGCTAAAGATGCTTCCAATCCTTGCAAGACAACTTCAATACCTGCTCGGTCCAATTCCTCAATCAGATGCTTCTGAGTTGTAATCAAACTGGCTAAACTGCTCTTGCGACTAAGTGCATCAGCAACAACATTAGCCTTCCCAGGATGATACTTGATCTCAGGTCGCATGTCCTCAAGCACTTCCAACCATCTCCGCTGCCTCAAATTCAGATCCCTCTGCTGATATATGTACTTCAAGCTCTTGTGATCCGTGTACATGTTCAATTTTTCACCGTACACGTAGTGCCTCCATTTCTTCAGGGCAAAGATAATCGCAGCCAACTCCAGATCATGAGTCGGGTAATTCTTCTCATGCGGTCGTAGTTGTCTAGACCCATAAGCGATTACTCTTCCTTCTTGCATTAAGCCACAACCAAGCCCACGATGTGAAGCATCGCTGTAAACATCATACTCCACACCTGCTCTAGGCAAAGCCAAAATAGATGCAGTAGTCAGTTTCTCTTTCAACTCCTGAAAGCTCGCCTCACATTGCTCAGTCCACTTGAAGCTCACATTCTTCTTGGTCAGACCAGTAAGCGGTACGGCTATCTGAGCATAACCTTGAATGAATCTCTTGTAGTATCCAGTCATTCCAAGAAAACTTTTGACTTCCTTCACTGTAGTAGGCCTTGCCCATTCTCTCACTGCCTCTATCTTCTGAGGGTCAGTTGTCACTCCTTCCTTAGAAAGGATGTGACCTAGGAATGCCACTTCAGATTTCCAGAAATCACACTTGGATAACTTGGCATACAACTTCTGCTCTTCCAGCTTCTTCAAAACTACTGCCAGATGCTCGGTGTGCTCCTCCTCTGACTTGGAGTACACGAGAATATCGTCGATAAACACCATGACGAAAGAATCAATGAACGGCCTCAGAACTCTGTTCATCAAATCCATGAAGATTGCGGGTGCATTCGTCACTCCAAATGGCATAACTAAGAATTCGTAATGCCCATGTCGAGTTCTAAATGCAGTTTTGTGCACATCTTCGGCTTTCACTCGAACTTGGTGATATCCTGATCGAAGATCTATTTTGGAGAATACATCTGCTCTTTGTAGACGATCGAACAAGTCATCAATTCGAGGAATAGGATACTTATTCTGAACATGTAATATCCCGGACGGATATTAACTCATAGAAATTATTATTTTATTATTATTTTATTCTAATTCCAAAATCAGACCATTTTGATGAATTTTCGCCGGGTTGCCCACAAACAGTGCCTACACGCATCTATCGGTCGGTGCGTATCTGAAGCGCATCAAATTGATAGCGCGACTCTCCGAAGTAATAATAAAATTCATTTTTACTATTATTCTCTAAATTAAACTATTTTGGAAATTTTATGAGGATTTTAGTATACACATACATGTACACATACATACAAATTGTATGGTACTTAGTACATCATACAAGTATGTAGTATATACTTTTGGTCAATATACTCATTCTTGTCATGGCTACTTAATTAGGAGGTTAGGGTTTTGATTAGGAGGTTTAATATAGGATTGTATGCATGAGAAGAGAGTTAAACCCTTCTAGAAAGCCTTCTAGAAACCTTATCCTTCCACCTCACCACCCTACACCATACCCTCCCCCCCCCCCCCTACAAGCATGGCCGGCCACCCCCTTGGGGGTTATTTTGTGCCAATGTGGTGCACTTACCACCCTCTAATCTCTTCTATAAATCCTCCCTCATTCTCCTCCTTCTCTCATTTTAGAAAAACAAAAGAAAGAAAGAAAGAAAGAAAGGAAAAGAAAGAGAGAACAAAAAAAAAGATAACTTGAGAGTTTTGTTTTGTAGGTTAATAGAAGAAGTTCTAAAAAGCTAGGGGAAGGAGAAGGATTAGCTAGCAAGTCCTTCCAAATAGAAAGGCTAAGGTGGGGGTTTCTTCACACTTCTTGTTTGTTTGTTTGTTTGTTTGTTTGTTTTGTTGTTTGACTTCTTCTCCTTACCTTCTTGTTTTGTTTTCTTTTGTTTGATGGGTGTGTTGTTATTGTTGTGAATGATGAGAAAAAGTAAGAAAAGAGTAGTAGTATCTACTAAAACACATAAAGATCCAACCTTTGTAAATTGTAGTGTGTTTATGTTGTTATTGGACAAAAGATTCACATATTGCATAATATTGGACATACAACCATTATTGGTTGTAGGACTTAATACACACATAGCATATGAACATTCTTTTACAACCATTGTGGGTTGTAGGACTTTGATTGAACATTGGACTAATAAAAAGCATATGTTCTAATAAAAAGATCTTTTCTTTGTTAAACACTAGTGGTAGAAATAATTAAAAAGATCTTCTCTTTTTTATTTAATCACTAGTTATAGCTAATAAAAAGATCTTCTCTTTTTATTTAATCACTAGTTATAGCTAATAAAAAGATCTTCTCTTTTTATTTGATCACTAGTTGTAGCTATTAAAAAGATCTTTTCTTTTAATCACTAGTTGTAGAAATAAAATCTTTTCTTTCATGTTTACTAGTTGTAAAGTAAAATAAGATAAAAATGATCTTTCCTTTATCACTAGTAATCACAAAGATTAGAAAGCAACTAAGTAGTAGTAAGCTAAAATATAAAGTAGTAGTAGTAGTAGCATGTTGATTTAATAAAGAAGTAATAGTATGTTGATTAATAAGATAGTAGTAGTATGGTTGATTGAATAAAGTAGTGATGGTATGTTATAGTAGTAAGTAACTATAGATGTTTTATGTCCATAAAGTAGTAGGTTGTTTGTTGTGTTCTTAATTAAAATGAAGTAGTAGTAGTAAGTTGTATGTTGTGTTCTTGATAAGAATGGAGTAGTAGTAGTAGTAGATAATTGTGTGTTATGTTTTGATTAAAATAGGAGTAGTAGTAGTAGTAAAATATTGTAGGATTACTTCTAAAAATGTTTAGAAGCCATTTCCATGCTACTAATATTGTAGGATTACTTCTAAAAATATTTAGAAGCCATTTTTATGCTACTAATGTTGTAGGATTACTTCTAAAAATGTTTAGAAGCCATTTTTATGCTACTAATATTGTAGGATCACTTCCAAAAATATTTAGAAGCCATATTCATGCTACTAATATTGTAGGATCACTTCCAAAAATATTTAGAAGCCATATTCATGCTACTAATATTGTAGGATCACTTCCAAAAATATTTAGAAGCCATATTCATGCTACTAATATTGTAGGATCACTTCTAAAAATATTTAGAAGCCATATTCATGCTACTAATATTGTAGGATCACTTCCAAAAATATTTAGAAGCCATATTCATGCTACTAACATTGTAGGATCACTTCTAAAAATGTTTAGAAGCCATATTCATGCTTAGTTAGTTGTAGGATTACCTCTAAAAATATCCTACCATGTTTCCATGCTTAGATAGTTGTAGGATATCTTCTAGAAATATTTCTTCATGTTTTATGTTTAGATAATTGTAGGATGCTTTCTAAAGAAGTTCTATCATGCTTTATGTTTAGAATGTTGTAGGATTGTTTATAAAAATATCCCTATCATGTTTTAGACTTAACATGTTGTAGGATGTGTTCAAAAAAATATCCTATCATGCTTTTAGACTTAAAATGTTGTAGGATGTTTTCTAAAGAAGTTCTATCATGCTTATGCTTAGAAAATTGTAGGATTATTTCTAAAACATATCCCATCATGCTTTATGTTTAACAATGTTGTAGGATTTCTTCCCAAAATATCCTACCATGTTTCATGCTTAGTTAGTGGTAGGATTTATTCTAAAAATATCTAGCATGCTTAATGATGATAGAATGTTGTGGGACAAATTCTAGAGTTTCCTACCATGTTTAGATTCACTCATTCATGCTTAGAATGTTGTGGGACAAATTCTAGAGTTTCCTACCATACTTAGATTCACTCATTTATGCTTAACAATGTTGTAGGATGCAATCTAGAGTTTTCTATCATGTTTAGTAATTTATTTGTGCTTAGAATTTGTAGGATTCATTCCTAAAGTTCCTATCATGTTTAGTGATTTATTTATGATTAGGATGTTGTAGGATTCATCCGAGGAATTCCCTACCATGTTTAGTAACTTATTTATGCTTAGAATGTTGTAGGATTCAATCTAAAAGTTTCCTACCATGTTTAGATTAGCCTATTCATGCTTAGGATGTTGTAGGATTAATTTTAAAATTCCTACCATGCTTAGATTATTCTATTTATGATTAGAATGTTGTAAGATGCAATCTAAGAGTTCCTACCACATTTAGATTCACTCATTTATGCTTAGAATGTTGTAGGATCCAATCTAAGGGTTTCCTACCATGTTTGGATTAATTTTATTGTGCCTAAAATGTTGTAGGATCCATGATAAAGTGATATACCATGCTAGTTTAATTGTAGGTATGCGACATACCATGCTAGTTTAATTATAGGTAAGTGATATACCATGCTAGTTGTAATTGTAAGTAAGATCTTTGCCATGCTAGCTTAATGGTAATTAAGTTGTATGCCATGCTAGTTTAGATGAATATTCATGCGTACATGATACCCATGCTTAGATAAGTATTGTTCATGCTATGTTAGTAGGCGATCATGCGTAATCATTATTCATGCTAAGTAAGAAGGTATCATGCTACTTATTAATCATGGTAAGTTAATGATATCATACTATGATATTCATGCTTAGAGTAAAGGAACTATCCATGGTTAGTGTAGTGATTTTAGGATTGTGTTCTATATCATGCTAAAGTTTAAATACATGCTTAGAACGTTGTAGGAGTAATGTTAGAATACCTACTATGCCTTGGAATGTTGCTTGTTTATACTAGTTGGGTTGTGGTGGTTGGTTATGATAAGTAGTAGGCTTTTATGCGCAATTTACGCTTGACTATAGTGGACTTCATGTCTAGGTCGTAAGTGATTTTCATGCTTGAGCTCGATGTAAGCATAAGCATTAATCACATTCATACATAGGAATATCATGGTGGTTGTGTTATATGATTAAATTGTCAAAGGAAGATGCTTGTAATTGTATGCCATACTTAAGGCGCTATAGGTTGAAGTAATAAGGATTGGGAAGACCACTAGGGATAGTTAGTCCGGTAAAGGCCGTTTTGTCGCCTTCGGTTCTTCCCTAGTACAATACCAATCATAGACTACTAGTAGATCCTTTTGTTGCTTCTAATAATAGAAGATTAAGTTTGTTAGTAAGCACGTTTGGTTGCTTCTAGGATTGATTACCTGTATGGTTTTTTGCACACGGTTGTGCTCGTACGTGGCTCGACTGGCCCGTATGTAGCTGTGGGTCTCATACGTAGCTTAGTCGGCTCGTATGTAGGTGGTTGTCTCGTACGCGGCCCGACCGGCCCGTGCGTAGCTGTTGGTCTCATACGCGGCTTATTCGGCTGGTATGTACGTGGTTATCTCCTACGAGGCCCGCCTGGCTCGTAGGTAGTTATCGTTTCATACGTAGCTTATTGGCTCGTATGTGGTTGTTACTCGTGTATAGCTTGTTAGCTAGTACACAGTTTGTTGTGCTCGTCTAGGGTGATGTTACCACCCTAAGGGCTATCGACCATCAAGACATATGTTCTTACCCTAAGGAACTGTGGAGGAGTCACTCCTTGTGTACCGTCGAATCTTAACCAGGGTAGGTTAGTCGAGGACCGGAGTATAGACGGAATCCAAGTCTAGGGAAGCGGCGTGCATGTATATTCGCACGGCCAAAGTCTTGGATCGATGAGCCACGAACTGGGTCCTGAGGGATTCTGGTAAGTCTAGGTTGAGCGGCCTAGTAGAGCTATCTTGCGAAGCCTAATTTAAGGCCTAGCATGTTGTGGTTATAATATTGTCACCCCTAGGATTGTTCGAGTCAGGGACATCATTAGGATAGTGACTTACAAGGATCGGTTTATTTAAACCCTTTTGCCAGGAGAGAGGAGTCAGTGGTAGGGGGCCCCTTACACTAACTCGTCCCTTGAGGCAGATCATAGGTGGTGTATTGGGTTGTACCTTCCCGTCAAAGGGATACGCACGGTGCCGTCTCATAAGTTGAGGACACGGGTTGCGTATCTCGCTCTGTTAATTCCTGAGGTACCGTGGCTGGGGGTGCCGCAGGATGCATTGTGCAGTCCTGTGCTTGCTAGACCCCAGAGGGTGCCACAGGGTAGGCTTCGTGCTACCCTGCGCTTGCGAAACCCTATAGTTGATTTTGGAATGACGCCCGATACGTTGGGTTCGTCTATTTTGAGAGAGGTCCGGTTGGTCGGGTCGCAGTGGCGAACATAGACACCACTGGCGAAATGCAACAATGGCACATGACCACATCTGCAACCTCATTAGCCACGTGTAGGTGTCGGGAACAGGTTGTGTACAATTAGAATTCTTAAATGCGGGTTCAATCCCTATATATGGAGAAACGGCTTGAGATGGAGTCGCATGTAGTATGGGCTGCATGTTGCTTTCGGAAACTTGCTGATATTAGAATAGGAAGCATCCTAGTTCTATTTCAAATACCGCATTAGAGTCTAGTCACAGCACTCACGAACACTTAAACTACACCAACACCATTGCTATATTCTGTATATTGTTTGGAAGATTCACTGCTATATGATCAGCCTTTAAGCGTCAGTGAATACTGACGTCCCCACTTCCATAGGTACTGGATCGCCGAAGTACAAAGGCGAAATTCAGGAGGACTCAAGGCAAGGGAAGCAAGGAGTCAATGTTATGTTTAGTTCCGCTGCAGTATATCTATTGATTATGCATTAGTTGAGAAGTACTCTGATGTAAGATGTTGAAGGTTGTAATACTTAGAAATGTAAAGGTAATATTGTAATTCTATTGTAAGGTATTACAGTTGTACAATATTCAAACTTGTAACACTTTGTGTATCGAATAAAAAGTTTTAAATTCTCCTGTTTTTTTGTGTATTGTGACTAATTGAAGAAAAGTTCTTGACTCGTGTCACGGTTTTCCGGTGTCGGAAATCGGGGCGCTACAGAACAGTGACCTTATTCATCTCCCGGTAATCGATACACATTTTCATCGATCCATCCCTCTTCTTTACCAAAAGCACTGGTGCTCCCCAAGGTGACGCACTAGGTTGAATAAAGCCTTTCTCCAATAGTTCCTCAATCTGCCGTTTTACCTCATCCTGTTCCACTGGAGCCATCCTATACGGTGCCTTAGAAATGGGTGCACTTCCTTGTTGAACAGTGATGCTGAACTCTACATCACGATGCAGGGGTAACTCGGGAAAATCATCCAAGAACACAGTCGGATAGTCCCGAACCACAGGAATCCCTTGCACTTCCACAGGAGTCTCTTCCTTGCGGATAGCTGCCACCAGCTTAGAACACTTCTTCTTCCCTTGGAAAATGACTTCAGGTCCACCTGGAGCCTTCACTGTTACCATCTTGGTCTTGCACTCGATGCTTGCACTGTACACGGACATCCAATCAATGCCAATGATAACATCGACTCCCAAGATAGTCAGCTCGATTAGATCAATCACAAAGATTCGATCTCCAATCACAATCTCGCAATCTGCATAATACCGATCAGTGGTTAAAGTTTCCCCTGATGGAGTAGCTACTGCTAAGATCTTGCCTGGACAAATCTTCGGTTCAACTCCCAACACTTTAGCACATTTAGGAGACACAAAAGTATGAGAGGATCCAGTATCGAACAACACAACAGCTTTCATTCCATATTCTGATGTAAAAGGTCCATCAAATTTGAAGTATGAGACATGAATTTTAACTCAACTTGCATTTCATTGAATTCCAAACTTTATACATTCGAATTGAAAATATTTCTTGACATCATAATGAAAATAGTAGAAGCTACAACAGTCTAACTCCTACGGTTCCTCTTCGCTTCTCGAAGTTCTCCCCATAGTTCATCAACTTCATCCTTCAGCACATCTGTCAAATTCTTCCTCTTCTCGAGTTCCCATACACGATGACTGAGAACTGAAAAGTCGTCCTTGCACTTTGCTAGTTGAGCCTCCAATAATCCGACTCTCTCTCGCAGTGTTTCTACCTGCCTCTGAAGAGAAGTCACAAGACTATTTGGAACTGGTTCTTCAACTTCGTCAGAAGAGTCACCAGATGAATCCGGAGGTGGGGTGATCTCTCGGGATTCAGGCCATTCTTCTCCGTCAGAATCTGCTTGCCCTGGGTAGTACTCATCCTCGGAATCTGCTTGTCCAGGATGGTACTCTTCCTCGATGATATGCCAATCGTCGTCTCCAGCAGGGTCGAAGTGATCAACCATCTTAGAAAATAAGGAGGAAGAAGCATGAATCATAAAGCAACACAAATATAAGTCGCTTACATTTAAATCTCTAGACTCAAACACACACTCTAATGTCCACTTATAGGGTATCGTTCCTTATAAATTTGTACAAGTTTGGAAACGTGGCTCTGATACCACTTTGTAACGCCCCGAATCCCAAATACACTGAATTCGAGATGTTCTACAAGATCTTTCCACTTCATTTAGTACAATTTTACAAGGAAATTTGAACTTTTCACTTTACATTAAAGTTTACATAAATCATTATACTTTACATTGCACAGCGGAAGTAAAATTTACAACAATTTAATAAATGTACAACAGCTTTGAATAATCTTTAAGCATCTGTTCCTCTTTAACCTTTATCAAGTCATTTACCTGCATATAAGACTGTGGGTACGTCAGTTTATTCAACCGACAATCATTATACACGACCATCCTCTCTATGCCGGAAATAGTATAACTTATTTTCCATATTTAACAAACACAAACTAGTCACATATCAAACTAAAGGGACTACCCTATTGATGTCGTGTTGTGATTGTGCAATTAGTCCTTAATGCAGTTATTTATGTTACATGACACTAATGCACACTTGTTCGGATTCTATGCATCCCATACTACATAGGTCCGAGGGAAAGCCCTTAATCGTTCTTCATCTTTGTAGGGTTCAATCCCTCGTTATGACTTAATCTACTACTGTAATTACGGTAGGTATCCTAGATGATCTATGAGTACAAGCACGTGTACAGAAAACCTGGAGGGGAATCCCACGTCATGTCACGACGCATCGTGAAGACAGCCTGTGGCAATTCAGCCTCCTTCATAGCACACGATCCTCTTGCAGTCACCAAACATCCCACAAGCGTCGCCACCGGGATGGTACCCTGGAGCAGTATCCACGTCATGTCACGATGCATCGTGAAGACAGCCTGTGAATACTCTCACGCCGCCAATCCAATGGCCCTCATACTCATGTTTTTCTCCTACTTTCATCACATCTCCACTATGTACTAATCCTTAGTTTTTATCAGAATCATGAGAGTTAGCCTTTCCACTAAACCGGACTTATTCATTCATTCAAACATGACCAACCTTGGTCTTTCATTTCAAATTTCATTTCATTTCTTTCCAAATGCCGGGGGAGACTTAGCTACTCTTTTATTTCAATTTCTAATTCACAATTTTCAATATTGAGCATTTCCACTCATAAGTTCATATGTTGAGTTATCATACTCAAATAGCATTTCTCTTTTCCAATCATGATTTCTAAATTGTTCAATAGTCCATAATTATACATTAAATTCAACCATTCATCATGTAACTCATGAAATGTTATTTTCACTTAAAAACCCACATCACTAATTATTCAATCAAAGGTGAACATTTACACTTCATATTTTCCACACTATTTTCAAATGAGAATAAATTGCATCACATCACACAATATAATTTCTTTTTGCTACATTAATTTTCTAATCCTTCATTTCAAGTCATTTTTGCAAGTTATAATTTCACATAGAATATCAATGTAGAACTATAGTTCTATTTACTCATTTAGTCACAAATCATACTTTATTTTATGTAAATAATCCCCAAATTATTTTTAATAAGCCCCATGTATTTTTAGAAGAATAGTCATATTTTTTTCCTAATTTTTTGATCACCAAAACATCCAAAAAAAAAACATTTTTCATACTGCCGAGACCAAGATTCGAACCCAGCACCACCGAGAAGACAGCCGAAGGCACATGCCACTAGGCTGCTTGCGCCAGCAGTATAGAAGGGCGCTGCGAGTATTAAATACTCTCGGCCGCTGTTCTTATACATTTAAAAAGAAAAGAAACAAAAATATGGTGCCATAGGGATTCGAACCAGCAACCTTAGACCGAAGCCATTGTAGCGATCAGAGCCGTCCCGACCACTTGAGCTACGCGCTCAAGTTGTCACTAACACAATTCAAGTTTTATTTAACCCATGCTCTCTGTTATTTAGAACATTTCGACGTTCAACGAATTCTCATTTCAATTTGCTTTTATAGAATTCTCAACCTAAATTATACTCCAGTATAATAAAGAATAATTTTTCCAATAATTAATACATATTTTCATACAACTAATTCGACATATGGACTATCACTACCACATTTTCTTCTCTTTTCGACATTTCTTAGCAATTAGCATTCTAATCTCTTTATCAACAAATTTCACATTAGTTCTCTGTCTTTAATCATTTACCCAATATACAAACTCATATTTTTAAATTATTCATGCCCACATTAACACAAAAGATCTATTTAACACATGAAATAGCATTATCAAACTACTAACTTTTGTATGTAACTCTTGATGGTAATAAATGTGTTTTCTTCAATCAATCCATGGTCCTAATCAATTCACATACAACTTAAATAATAGAACCACATACAAATTTGCATATCCACATTTCAATCATTCAATAGGTTATTTTTCCTAATTAAGTGTACTCTTCTTAATCTTTTTCATGCTTCATTCATTCATTTCTAACATGCGTTTCTAATTTAGAAATATGGAGAATTTACCCACCTCAAATGGAGAGACAAACACAATTATCAACTTCCTAAACAAAAGTCCTTGCACACGAACGGTCCTCCTCCTAGAAGCGCGCACTCGAGCCTCCAAGAACACCAAAGCCGAGCACCTCCACAAGCCAACCTATGCCGGCCTCCTCTCCCTTTTGATTGATGCACAAACTCACACAATCTCTCAATCTTTTAGCTCACTAAAATAACTACTAGATAATGTAATTGAACTATAGGTTTGGAAGAAAAATAATTTTGCACAAGAATAACTAGCCATGGGCGGGGGGGGGGGGGGGGGGGTATTTATACTAAAATCTTGATGGAATGGAGGGCTAGGATCAAGTAATTGGTTATAAGATGGAGGGCTAAGATGAAAGTAGGAGTTGCATTAACTACCCACAACCAAGTAACCACCAAGCATGATCTCCATTAAAATTTTGATTTTCCCTCCGAAAAGATTACAACCGGCCATGCTTTGGGAAGTGCATTTGCACGTGTACGTGTAGTGCACGTGCATGCAACTAGGTCCAAAAAAATTGTACATTAAATTTTATATAAAAATAACCTTTAAATTGTATCCAACATTACAAGTTGTATTCAAAAATGAATTAACTCATGGGCTTTAGTTTATGGCCCAAAATATTAATTTTAAAATAAAAATAAATGAATTAAATTTTGGGCTTTAAGAAAAAGGCTTTTGTCTAATTGAAAAAAGGCTTTATAAAAATAATTACAAGCACATATTTAAAAATCTATACTCATCATATTGAAAATAATTACCAAAAATATTGCACGTGCACACTACGTGCAAAATAAATAATTTTTCATTAAATGAAAAATCAGGGCATTACATATAATGTACCTCATTTCCTTTTGGGCTACATATGCGGCGTCAGGGATAGGGGAAGGATCGTCAGACAAGGAGGTCATGACCAGACCTACCGTTGATTGATCGGTGCACTGCCACCCACCCTCAAGGGTTATGTTGGAGAGAACCCAGATCTTTGTTTGTACTCTTTATGTCATTACTTTGTTGACTTGGTTCTTTGATTAGTCCCACTAGGGATGACAACCGGGTCGGGTTGACCCGCGACCCATGCACACGAACCCGGCCCGCTACAATGCGGTTTGGGTTCGGGTCTGGGTCGAACTTGCGGGTCTACCCGGTCGACCCGGGTCATAAAATTCACAAATCAAACCTGCTAGACCCAGCCCGCTCGACCCGTTGACCTAGTTAAACCCGCCCGCAAACCCGCAGGTCGACCCGCGAGTTTGGATCCGTTTGACCAGAATGGGTCAAGCGTTCGATTCGCGCGGGTCAAACGTTCGACCCGCGGGTCGAACGCTCCTTGTTTTTTATTTTTATTTTTATTTATTTATTTCCCCCTATAAATACCCCCTTAATTCAATCAAAAAATTTCAACACCTTACTCTCTTACTTTCTCTACTAATACTCATCAATTCAATATCAATTTAATCAAGTTTTTTCTAACAAAGAAGTAAAAAAATTTGATCATATCGTATTGTGTTGATTCAACTCTCAAATACGTCTACTTCAACTCCTCCAACAAAGAAGCTCTCACTCTCTCTTTCAAGTTTCAAAGACTACCGGATTACCGACTACTCTCTAATTTTATTTTCTCTCTCATTTGTATATTTGTTTATCCGCGAAGTATAGTATCAAAATTTTACAACCCTCCTATTGTCTTGAATTTTTTTGTAGTTCTAATTTTTTGTATCATACTTGTTTGTTGGTTTTTTGCTTTTCTCTCTCTCAACCATCCTATTGTTTTTTAAATTTTATTTTTTAACGTATACCTCCTAGATTGTTTTCTATTATTTCACATACACTAGTAAAATACTAAAAATAAAAATCACATACACTATTACCATGTCTAGAATACGAGGTAACGGCCGTAGTCAAAGTGGACTAGATTCCACCGGTACTTCACGTCGGCCTCCAATAGTCCCACAAATTGAACCCGAAACTACACATAAACTTATGGTAGGAACTCATGATATCCCCACACACGAAATAGAAGAATAAATGCATGATGTTGACACACAAACACAACAAGCCGAACTCACTACTAGTAGAAAAACTAAGGGAGAAAAAAGTGTTTGGCACAAATTTTATGACTATATCCCCGATGAGAATAATCCAGGTGTATGACATAATAATTGTAAACATTGTGACAAGAATTATAAATGGAACAAGGGTGAGGGAACGGGTAAAATTAAATGACATATTTTAAATGTACACAAAGATTTAGTACAAGACCAATATGGCTAACAAAAAATCAACCCTAGGACCGGACAAATAGATAGCCAACCTTATGATCCCGAACTTGTTCGTCGGGATATGGCCCGATTAGTTATTAAGGATGAGCTACCTTTTTTCCTATTCATAGAGTATGAATGTTGAGTCTTTCAACCAAAATGCACTAAATTCACATTTTAGAAGAATTCATAGAAACACACTAAAATTCGATTGTTTTAAACTTTACAACGAAATGAGAGACGCTTTAATTGCAGTCTTGTATTCTTTAACTTGTACAACATCGTTAACTTCCGATTGTTGGAAATATTATAAAGATATCCCGATGATGGGCGAAACTTGTCATTGGATAGATAGTGATTGGATGATTCAAAAGAAAATCGTCTCACTTGCGGCTTTGTACTATCCCCATAGTGGACTAGTTATTGCAACATGTATTTTAGGAGTTTTTTATTTATATTATATTCGTGATAAAATTTTTACTATTAGTTTTGATAATGCATCTAACAACAATGCTTCGATTAGAACATTAGAAACACAATTAGCTCCTCCATGTAGGCAATTTTTCATGTCAGATGTATGTGTCATATTTTAAATTTATGTGTACAAGATGCATTGAAAGTAACCGATTCATATATGATTGTAATTAGAAATTGTGTACATTTTATTACTTTGAGTGGTCCTATGCTTCAAGAATTTAAAGTATGGTGTAAAGCTAGGGGAATACATTTTTAAAAATAATCCTAAAGATGTTAAATACCGATGTAACTCTACTTTCGATTTACTAAATGTTGTTACTCAATGCAAAGATATTATAAATGATTTTTGTCTTGCAAAAAACATAAATTTTTTTCAAATGACACCCCAATCATGGTATTTTGCCGAATCTTTATTACGATTTTTGAAACCTTTTAAAACCACAACTTTGAAGTTTTCTACATCTTATGATTCTACTTCTAGTAGTATTTTTATTTCAATCATTACTATGATGCAAAATTTTCAAGAAATGATTTTGGACGAATACATTGGCCATATTGTTCTTCCCACTTATAATTTGTTTTAAAAAGTATTTTAATCCCCCTCCTATGTTGTATTGTATTGCTACTGTTATGGATCATCGTATCAAATTAGAAGGTACGAGGATTTTGATTGAAATGTATTTTACTTTACTTGGAGATTAATCTGAAATTGATTGCAACACATTTTTAGCTAGCTTTGAATCGATATTGAATAACTTGTATGATTATTATGATAGAACTTTTGCATCTAGTAGTACAGCTAGTACAGTTACTTCTTCTTATTCTAGAGGTAAGGGTAAGAGTACATTAGAAGATGCCACTTTTAATTTACATGCTCGTATTCAATCAAAAAAACCTAGGACTAATGCACCTAATAAATTAAATTGGTATAATCAACATGATGGGGAGAGTTCTAGCATTAAGATTGAAGTGCTACAATGGTGGAAAGAACATGAAATTATTTTTCCTATTGTTTCACATATGGCCAAAGATCTACTAACTCCTCATGTCTCCATAGTTGCTTCCGAAAGTTTTTTTTTTTCAAGTGGTAGAGTTCTAACAGATTACAGGAATCGCTTGAAGCCGGATTCGTTGGAAATGCTCGTGTGCACTGAAGATTGGATGAAGGCTGAAGACAGGACACAAGGAAAAGCGACATCTACATCAACAAGTGGAAGCAACTCCCTTGAAGTCCAACAACAAGATTAGAAAATTTAGGGCGATGAGATCGTAGGTTTAGGTTAAGTAGAGGTGCACGACAGTAGTCTAATGCTATCTCTTCAATCTAACTCTAGGCTATCTCGAACTCTAGATTATCCTCTGAAACATATAATTGAAGAGATTTATATATTTATTTAACAATATTTATATGTAAAAAAAATTGTAAAATTTCATAGATGTTGAAATGAATAAATATATACAATGTTGTTTAATTTTTAATCTCTTATCTTAGTGGTACAATTTTTATTTATTTATTTTTATAGGTTAAAAGAGGCGAAAAAAACTTGTATTTGTAAATTGTATGTAAAAAATTTGTAAAAAATTCATAGTAGTTGAAATGAATAATCAATAATATATGGATTTTTTCACTTTTATACAGTTATACTTGTTTTATTTTTTTTTTAAGTGAAGTTGTTAATATATATATATATATATATATATATATAT
This sequence comes from Hemerocallis citrina, assembly GCA_017893485.1. Classification (NCBI taxonomy): domain Eukaryota; kingdom Viridiplantae; phylum Streptophyta; class Magnoliopsida; order Asparagales; family Asphodelaceae; genus Hemerocallis; species Hemerocallis citrina. Next base: position 69,315,054 of record CM030366.1, read on the forward strand.
ATATATATATATACTAGGTTTGCCCGTTGACACGTGCCTACGGCACGTCTTCGGAACGGTGCACCTGGTTTGATTATATAAATAGTTTAGGAGGTCCAGCAAATTAATTAAAGTAGCACACATATTATATGAGAAAGTAGTATATCTACCTTTAAGCTCAACCATCGCCTTCTTGATCATTAGCTTGAACTTACCTAGAATGCATATAGTTTGTTAGAAACACTGCATAGAGTTTTTTTTAACTTCAGCATCACTTTTAGATGCTTGTAATAGTTATACAAGGACATTATCATATAGATTTAATAGAGCTTACTCTAATCCCATAACCACTATGAGCATGTCTAAATACAATGGTAACACAAGTGCATGTGTGAAGGTATCTACAATACCAATAATCTAAACATTTATTTGTCTGAGACTCAATTTGCAATTGAAATACCTCTTATTATTATTTCAACCAAAATAAAATACATGAAGTTCTCAAAACTCTAATCCAAGCTAATCATTTCTTTTATCTCCACTTTGTCTCCCCATTGCACCTTTATAAAAAAAATTAAAATGGATAAATAACAAATTTACTTTAGTTGTCCTTCTGCAGTGGAGAGTTTGCACCATTCACTGGTAAACTCCAGCAATCCCAATCCTATATATCCAAATATACACTAAAAGTTCTTATATGTTATGTTATCCATGGTTTCTAATAACCAGTGAAGGGAACACTTCACGATAGTATTTTCTCTTGTAGTAAAGAAATTAATGTTGCATATTTGCCAAGTTATTTTAGGTTTCTAGTCAGCTTACCTGTCCTGCTATGGTTCGGAAGCCCAAATTGAGACCACCAAATAATCCATCTCTCACTTGCGTACACCTTGAATCAAAACCAATAAAAAAACTAAACAAATAAATCACCAAATTAAAATTTTTAAACCAAAAAATAAAACAATCATACCTCTCTGAACTTAAATCTCATGCACACACAAAATTTGAGTCAGCAAAAAACTAAGTAATCCTCCAGTTTCAGGAGACCGTTCTGCAGGCTCTCAATCTTCGGCGGAACGTCCAGAATGCTCAGAGGGCTCCGACGCCCCCCAGGAATCCCAGTCCTCGGCGCCGAACCCGGAGCCCTTCCCCGGCTCCCAGCCGCCAGCAGCGGGAACAAAGCCCTCGCCGGTCCCAGGACTACCGACGCCGCAGTCCACGCTCCCCTTCCTATGAAGAGGAGTCCGGGGGGTCATACGATTACCAGCGGAGGGACGACGCCCTCATCCGCCGTCTCCATGAGGTGGAAAGGCGTATCGGCCGCATGGACAGGGAGGAAGAGTCCCGAGCCGGAACCTTCCGTCCCAGCCGACCCCCCTTCTCACGGTCGATCATGGAGGCCCACATACCGAGGAGTTTCAAACCGCCGCAGTTCGAAACATACTCAGGGGAATCCGACCCGGTCGATCACGTCGAAAGCTTCAAGACCCTGATGCTGATCCATCAAGCTTCCGACGCGGTGCTCTGCAGGACCTTCCCTGCCACCCTCAGGGGGTCGGCTCGGGAATGGTATTCCAGGCTCGCCCCCTCATCCATCTTCTCATTCGAGCAGTTCGAGACGCTGTTCATTACTCACTTCGTGAGTAGCCGGCGAGCCGAGAAGACAAGTCTTTCCCTACTGAACCTGCGGCAGGAGAAGGATGAAAAGTTGCGGGACTATGTGAAAAGGTTCACCGCAGAAGTCAGGTCTATTGCCTCCTTAGACCAGTCCGTGGCCACCGTGGCGTTCCAGTCGAACGTCCTTAACGCCAACCTCCGATCATCCCTGGCCAAGAAGCCCCCGCATGACTTCGCCGACCTCCTCCTGAGGTGCGAGAAGTACATCCGAGCAGAAGAGGCCGAAGCCCTTCCAAGCTTTGGGGGGCCCTCCACAGGGTCGAAAAGGAAGGCGACGGGGGAAGAAGGGTCCAAGAAAGCTCAGAAGGACATGGGCGGTCAGCGCCGCCCTCCCCCCAGGTTCGAGAAGTTCACTCCCCTCACCACTAATGTCTCTACTATCCTCATGGAGGTGGAGAAGGAGGGGGTCATCCCTCCAGCTCCGAGGATGCACACCCCGGCGAAGAGGAGGGACAAAGATAAGTGGTGTCGGTACCACCGAGACCACGGGCACGATACGAATGACTGCCGGGCTTTGAGAGATGAGATCGAAGTCCTCATTCGGAGGGGGCAGTTGGCCAAGTTCGTGAAGGCTAACGATCGGACAGATCGCAACTCCCCTCCGCCTCGGGGGGCTAACAAGCGCTCCGAGCGGCGCGAAGAGACACCCGAGTTCGAGGAGGAACGGGTTCTGCACTTGATCCACGGAGGCCCCATGGGGGGCTCCTCTAATTCCTCCCGGAAGGCCTTCGTCCGAGAGGTCAATTCGGTCCATAGTGCCCCTCCCTCGAAAGGTCTCGGTGTCCCTGTGTCTTTCTCCGATGCCGACCTTGAAGGGGTCCGAACCCCACACTGCGATGCCCTCGTCATCGACCTCCGCATGGCCAACTTCAAGGTGCAGAGGATTTTGGTGGACAACGGGAGTTCGGTCAATATCCTTTTCCTCTCGGCCTTCCGAGGCCTGCAGCTGTCCCGAGACCGTCTTAAACCGGCCGGTTACACCCTCCACGGGTTCACGGGGGTCCCGGTAACCGTCGAGGGGGTGATAACCCTAGACGTTACTGCAGGAAGCGCCCCTACTACCCGGACCGAGCCGATGGACTTCATTGTCGTCGACGTCCCGGCAGCATATAATGTCATCCTAGGCCGCCCCGGCCTAGCCGCCCTGGAGGCTGTCCCCTCGGCATACCATTTGAAAATGAAGTTCCCCACTCGGTCGGGAGTAGGGGAAGTCAGGGGAAGCCAGGAAACAACCCGGAAGTGCTACATGACTTCCACCGAGGGACCAGTGCTCTCGCTCGAGACACTGGAAATCCCCGACCCGAAGGACCGCCAGACGTCCGAACCGGCGGACGAGTTGGAAGAAGTGCTCTTCTCGGAAGAGAATCCGAGCCGGAAATTCCTCATCAGCAAATCCTTGCCGACTGCATTGTGTTCGGACCTGATTAAGTGCATCCGGGACAACCGTGACCTGTTTGCGTGGTCGGCCGCGGACATGCCCGGGATTTTCGAAGAGCTCCTCGTCCATCGCTTAAGCGTCGAACCGGGGTGCAAACCGGTCCAGCAGAAGAGGCGAAAGTTCGCTCCCGAGCGGCAGCAGGCCATCAAGGAGGAGGTTGATAAACTTCTGAAGGCCAAGTTCATACAGGAGGTAAATTATCCCGAGTGGCTGTCGAACGTTGTAATGGTCAAGAAGTCCAATGGCTCGTGGAGGATATGCATTGACTTCACCGACCTGAACAAGGCGTGTCCGAAGGATCCCTTCTCGCTCCCGAACATCGACACCCTTATCGACGCCACCTCGGGCCATGAGCTTCTCAGCTTCATGGATGCCTTCTCGGGGTACAATCAAATCCGAATGTTCCCTCCGGACATTCCGAAGACTTCCTTCGTCACCGACCAAGGCCTCTACTGCTACCGGGTAATGCCGTTCGGCCTGAAGAACGCGGGCGCCACCTACCAATGCCTCGTCAACAAGGTCTTCCAGAACCAGATCGGCCGAAACATGGAGGTGTACGTTGACGACATGCTCGTCAAGAGCATCCGAGGCACCGATCATGTAGCCGACCTCCAGGAGGCCTTCGGCGTGTTGAGGAAGCACAGCATGCGGCTGAACCCGAACAAGTGTGCGTTCGGTGTCTCCTCGGGAAAATTCCTCGGCTTCATGGTAAGCCAGCGAGGAATCGAAGTTAATCCCGAAAAGATTAAGGCCATATTAGACATGGCTCCGCCTCGGAACATCAAGGAGGTGCAAAAGCTCACTGGCCGGCTCGCTGCTATCGGCCGGTTCCTTTCGAAATCGGGGGAAAAGTGCCTTCCCTTCTTCAAAGCGCTTCGGGGGGCCAAAAGTTTTGAATGGGGCCAACCACAACAGGAATCATTCGACCAGCTGAAGGCCTATTTGGTGAACCCCCCTGCTCAGTAAACCGGTCTCGGGCGAGACTCTCTTCGTCTACTTGGCTGCCTCCGAGCAGACCTTAAGTGCTGTCTTAGTAAGGGAGGAAGACCGGGCCCAGAGGCCTATCTACTACGTGAGCAAGGTGCTCCGGGACGCCGAGCTCCGCTATCCGAGGATAGAGAAGATAGCCTACGCTCTGGTCATGGCGGCGAGAAAGCTTCGGCCGTATTTTCAGTCCCACTCGGTCGTGGTCCTCACCGACCAACCCCTCAAGCAGATCCTCCACAAGCCTGAGACCTCGGGCCAGCTGATGAAGTGGTCCATCGAGCTAAGTCAGCACGACATCTCTTATCAGCCTCGGACAGCAATTAAGGCACAGGCTCTCGCCGACTTCATCGTAGAGTCCACTATCCCCGAGGTCGGCCACGTCCCGAATGGGCCCCCCATTTGGACAGTTTTTGTGGACAGATCCTCTTGTAATGAAGGAAGCGGCGCCGGAATCATACTGAACGGCCCTGAAAACTTCATCCTCCAGTACGCCATCCGCATGAACTTCAAAGCCTCGAACAACGAGGCTGAGTACGAAGCACTCATCGCCGGGCTCGGACTCGCCCGAAGCGCTGGAGCCCAATGCCTCCGGATTCACAGTGACTCCCAACTAGTCGTGAACCAGGTCTCGGGCGAATATGAGGCCCGAGACGAGCGAATGGCGAGGTACCTCGCCAAGGTTCGGGACCTCCTGAGCCGGTTCGAAGAGGCCACTATCGAACGAGTCCCTCGGGAAGAAAACTCACAGGCTGATGCCCTCTCCAAACTGGCTTCGTCCTCACTTCAAGGTCTCGAACAGACCGTGCTGATCGAAGTCCTCTCTAAGCCGAGCATCGAAGATGAGTCGCCCGCCTCGGCGGAGTCTTTGCCAGTCATGCTACAAGATGATTGGATGAAGCCTTTGATAGAATTCTTAAGGGATGGAGTTCTGCCTTCGGATCCCAAAGAGGCTCGCCGAGTCAGGACCCGGGCCGAGCGGTTTGTCCTAATCGAGGGTATCCTGTACAAACGCTCTTTCTCTCAGATAGACGGCCGGCCGTACTTAAGATGCCTCTCTCCGGATCAAGCCGAATATGCCCTGCGAGAGCTCCACGAAGGCATCGGAGGGGCGCACTCAGGATTTAGGTCCTTTGCCCGAAAAGCTTTGAATTATGGGTATTTCTGGCCGACCCTTCTTCAAGACGCCGAGCGACACGTTCGGCAATGCAGTTCCTGTCAGAGACACTCTAACATCCGACGTCTCCCTCAGGCCAACCTCGCCTCCCTATCAAGTCCCATCCCCTTCGCGATGTGGGGCATGGACTTGCTAGGGCCCTTCCCTCCAGCTCCAGGTCAGCTCAGGTTCTTGGTCGTAGCCATCGACTACTTCTCGAAGTGGGTCGAGGCCGAGCCCCTCGCCACTATAACCGAGAACAAAGTGGTACAGTTCTTCTGGAAGAGCATCATATGCAGGTTCGGAGTCCCCCGGGTCCTCGTAACGGACAACGGGACTCAGTTCACAGGCGCAGCGTTCCGAGCTCTATGCGACGACCTGGCCATTCAGCAGCGCTTCTCGTCCGTCTCCCATCCTCAGTCGAACGGACAGGCAGAAAATGCCAATCGGCAGATCCTCACAGGTATCAAGAAAAGGCTCGACAAAAGTTCCAAGGGCTTATGGGTCGACCAACTCCCCAACGTCCTATGGAACTACCGCACGAGCAAACGGACCCCCACAGGCGAGTCCCCCTTCAACCTCACCTATGGGTCCGAGGCCGTGATACCTCTTGAGGTCGGAATACCATCCCCTCGGCTCACAGCCTTTGACGAAGCACAGAATGCCAGAGACCTCAGAGCAGAATTGGACTTGATAGACGAGCTGAGGGAAAGGGCATCGATTCGGCAGAAGATCTACCGAAGAAGAGTTGAATTGGCGTACAACAGGAAGGTCCGGCCTGCCAACCTTAAGCAAGGAGATTTGGTCTTGAGAAAGCTAGCTATATCCCTCCCCAGTCAGAAGAGCAAGCTCGCTCCGAACTGGGAAGGGCCGTACAGGATCACAAAGGTAGTTCGGCCCGGAACATATCGCCTCGAAGACCTAGAGGGCAGAGAGCTTCCGAGGACCTGGAATGCCGACCACCTCCTAAAATACCAAGAGAGCGTTCCAACGCCACCCTAAGTAACAAGGAGTATCGAGCCATTCTGGTCTTCCGACTTGTAACCCATTTTTTTCATAAATTGTACTATGTAAAACGGTTCGCCGTCAAATATCAATAAAGAAAGCCCTATTATGTTTGTGAATCCGCATGTTTTTCTCCCCTCTTATCACCTGCCTTTTTGTGATTTCAACCAATGGTTCGGAGTCCACGTTCGGCTCGGCCTCGTTCCCTCGGTTCGTCTCCGGACGGAACAGAGGTAGACCGCCGTTCCGAACTGCTCCCACAGCCGTTGAACTATACCGACGGTTCGGAGTCCAACACTCGGCTCGACTCTACCTCCTCGGCTCGTCTCTGGACGAACCAGGGGTAGATCGCCGTTCGGAATTGCTCCCACAACCGTTTGACTACACCGATGGTTCGGAGTCCAACACTCGGCTCGACTTTACCTCCTCGGCTCGTCTCCGGACGAACCAGAGGTAGATCGCCGTTCGGAATTGCTCCCACAACCGTTGAACTACACCGATGGTTCGGAGTCCAACACTCGGCTCGACTTTACCTCCTCGGCTCGTCTCCGGACGAACCAGAGGTAGATCGCCGTTCGGAATTGCTCCCACAACCGTCTGACTACACCGATGGTTCGGAGTCCAACACTCGGCTCGACTTTACCTCCTCGGCTCGTCTCCGGACGAACCAGAGGTAGATCGCCGTTCGGAATTGCTCCCACAACCGTTGAACTACACCGATGGTTCGGAGTCCAACACTCGGCTCGACTTTACCTCCTCGGCTCGTCTCCGGACGAACCAGAGGTAGATCGCCGTTCGGAATTGCTCCCACAACCGTTGAACTACACCGATGGTTCGGAGTCCAACACTCGGCTCGACTCTACCTCCTCGGCTCGTCTCCGAATGAACCAAGGGTAGATCGCCGTTCGGAATTGCTCCCACAACCGTTGAGCTATACCAAAGGTCCGGAACACATAATCCGAACTCTCCCAACTATTAGCCGAAGCCCAAAGACTCACACCTTCGGTCGGTTCCCGAGCAAGTGCCTTCCCGAGCGTGTAAACGGGGAAAACACACTTTCCCCTCAACTTTCGTGCATGGTCTTGATCAGACGGCTCAGATCCTGCCACCTGCGCTAAACGACAAGATAATGTTTTCTTGGGGACTGAGCCGCCTCGAGATTCGCGCCCACGTTCAACGGCCCAGATCTCGCCACCGGCTCTAAACGACAAAATAGCACTTTCTTGGGCGCAGAGCCGCCCAGGAATTCGTATCGTACCGTGTCAGAGCCGCTAAACGACAAAATACCGTACTCATGGGGACCCGCTCGGTTAAACAAACACGCTCGGTTCAAAGATCTCGGAACGACCGACACAGTTATAAGTAAAGACAAATATGCAAAGCAATGAAAGGGAATTTTATTAATGGTCGGCGCATAATACAAAACATTCCATTATAAAGTGTCGGCAAACAAAACACACAACGCCCGACCCACTACACTTGTCTCTCATATAGAAACATCCTCACTAGACTGTTCGTCCTCCTCGGTTGGCAACTCCTCTGCGTCCCCCCGGAGCTTAGCCATCACAGCCTGCAAGTGCCGAATCTCTGAAAGCAAGTCATCCCGCTCGGTAATAATCTTCGACCGGTTGTGCCGAATGCATTTGACCCGAAGAGCGTTGCTGAATGCGGTTTGCGAGTCTTCATCCCCTCCTGCGGGGCTCAGCTCGACGATCCTATTCTCCAAGCGTTGGATCTCGGCTTCCCGGAGATCGAGGACGGACGAAAGATGGGCCCGTTCACTCTCAGCCCGGCATAACTTCAGATCGGCGCTCCTAGGCTCAGAACCACCGTCCCGGAAGTGGCCTCGGATTCGGAGTCATCATTCGAACGTTCGGAGTCCGAGCCATGGATCGTCACCACGAGCTGAAAGAAAGGAAAAACAAATAACACAACTTCAATACACTGCCGATGTCTAACACTTGAAAATTTTCCAAAAAGATTTGCATTCAGACATAATAGTGTTACAGACAGCCGGACCGACCCTATAATTAGGTTTTTACAACAACCAACAAAAATGGAAAACGACATGATCAGGGCC